>CM031243.1:355460234-356660234 GCA_018340775.1 Taxus wallichiana var. yunnanensis | reverse complement strand
TACCAGCTTGGATAAGACAGTTTTCGGCTCTAATGGCAATGCTATAAGCAAGCAGTAAGGTTGTGCCTCCCATAGATTGAATTAACATAGAAATATCAGAATTCAAAGCTTTAAGATAGTATAGAAAAGCACCTTCTGCTGTTGGCCTGACTGCCACTGGAATCCTATCCCAAGACCTTTGAAATCTGAAGTTGAAATCAGTCAGCTGCTCGTTGGGGGCTCTCTTGATAGTTGTTAATTGTTCCAGTAGAGACAAATTGTCTCCCTTTTCTCCAAACTGCTCATGAAGTGCAATACACAGCTGATTCCAGTTTGTGATAGAACCAGCTGTAAGGCTCCTAAACCATTGCAATGCTTTCCCCTTGAATGAAGACGCCAGCAATTTGACAGCTACATCCATTTCATTTATCTCATGGATTGCACAGACGTTAGCAATGTCTTTTACATGATCACCAGGAGTGGTATGATTTTCTCCAGTGAAAATGGAATGTTCTTCAATGCTGCAATTGGAACTGGATTCTGTGCATTGAGGGCGAGTGGGTCGCCGCAAAGGAAATTGACAAAGGGATTTAGTGGTTGCGCCATTTTGATTGGTCAAGGACTCTTGAATACCGAATGAAAGGCCGAGCAGGTGGAGGAGTTGAGAGAGTTCTGTTTGGTGGAGATGGAGACCTTTGAATCCTTCTTCCTCTTTGCCTTCTTCTTGGAGATAATTGTAGGTATTCAAACAACACTTCTTCTTCTCCAACTCTTGACCTTGTGATTCTTCTCATAAGCTCTCAGGCCTGCACTGCTGAAACCAATTGATCTTCCTTTTGGAGTCGCCAGATATGTAAATAATAGCTCTTTTCAAGCAAGAAAATTGCAGCAGATGCATATCAACTTTGCTGCAATAAAAATGAGACCTCTAGGTCCCACCGGTGTGCCAAAACTGTTAGTGCAAAATCACAGCACCCCTGGATGCAGATCAGGTTTCTAGGTTGATCACTTTGGCATCCAGCAGTGATTGCATAACATTGAATCCTTTCTCCAAGTGTGGGACTTGAAAAATGAGAAATGATTCTCCAGAGAAGGCTGGTTCCTATTCCTCCTGCTCGATGCACACGAAATATGCAGAGGGTTTTCTCAAAACCTAATCTAATCTGCCAAGGAGACAAGGTAAGAAGATGCATAAAATAAATCTAAGCTAATAGAGGTGATGCACCGAGGAATGAAGAACACCTATTTTTGCCAAAGTGAACACAGCACTCATTCAAATGTGATATAAGATCATGCATGATAACAAAACTTGTAGTGAAAGACCAGGAGGATGCAAGATGAACACAGAGAGGGTCGAGAATCATCCACATGCACATGTATTACTTGCTCCAAAGATTGATACAATACACGCAGTAATGCCAAGAGGCGTAGTCATATTACAGCTTTCAAATGAGAGGTTCGAACTCCACAAATTCGCCTGATAGGAGAAGAAGGGAGGAGCAAAACAGAAAATGTTCGACCCTTGAAAAGAAGCTCCTCTTTACAATATATAGAAAGAATGAGAGAGGAAAGAGAGAGGGGGAAGCCAAATCTACTCCAACCACCTCCAGGTTGCATTCAGTTCATCTCATTATGGCAGAAGTGGTGGATCCTGGCAAAACGAAGCGGCTGTCCAATGTGGCGGCGAACTGTCTGCTGCATTAAAGTTGTTTGTTGAAGCATTACTTCTGCTTGTTATTTCATGCCAGAGGTGTTTCTTGATTTTATCTCTCCAAACTGAACCAAAATGCAAGATTGACCCTAGAATTGTGTAGAGAATCTCACAAGCTTTCCGTTGATATAAAGAACGTGCAAATCCGAGCTCTGGATCGAAAGATATGTCGATCTGAAGATTTAGGGCACAAAAAGCGAAAACAGATTTTTAAATTTCTTCCGCGCTCTCGCCACCTGGATGACACGTGGCAGTGTTCCGATTCACCGAGCAACTCTCTCTCCTCCACCTCTCGGTGGGCTTCTTTGAAATTTCCTGTGGGCCATAGCTGGGACACGTGGCACTATCCCATTGGTTCGGGCTGATCCTTCAAAACTCGCCCTTTGACTTTTTGACCATTTCCTTTGTGACACGTGTCATGATTTGGTTGGTTCTCGGCCCTTTCGGCTCCTTCGCGTCCACCGCATCCATTTGTCCTAGATGTCCCAGTGCTGCTTGGGACAAAATCCTCCGGTTCACCCGATTCGGCCGGTTCGCGTCCATTTGTCCCACTTGTCCCTGTGCTTCGCGGGACAAATTCTTCCGGTTCGCCCGATCCGGCCGATTCGCGTCCTCACGGCCCAGATGTCCCATTTGTCTCCGGACTGTTTGTTCTCATTTCAGCCAAACCGGCCGGTTCACGTATCTTTGTCCCAGATGTCCCAAAGCAGTTAGTGCGAAAGTTCTCCTTTTCGGCCGATCCGGGCTTTCCGCGTCCGCCGCGTCCATTTGTCCCACTTGTCCCAGTTTTCCTTGTGCTGAAGTTTCTTGTTTCGGCCGAACCGGCTGGTTCGCGTCCTTCACGCACTCTTGTCCCACTTGTCCCTTTGCTGTTTGGGCCACCTGTAGGCTTTTCGGCCGATCCGCGCCTTGACGTCCCAAATGTCCCGACTGTCCTGGGACTAGGACTTAGCCAATTTTCACATTTTTTTCTGGCCCAAGCTTATCTTCTGCAACTTCTTCGCATCTTCTCAGAGCTTGCTCTTTTCAACCTGGACGGGAGAGTTAGAAAAATTGCTGAAGGGACCCTAGAAACATGACTTTTGTCCCGAATCAATTTATCGGCCTCGGAACTTTGAGAATTCTGATGCATGTTATCAAATTAACCCTGGGGGCGTGAATTTTGGATAACAGCTTCCTTCCTTCATGGGGACCTAGAGAAAGAGATCTATATAGAACAACCTCTAGGTTATGTCCATGATCCATCCCTCATTTACAAGTTAAAGAATTCTCTCTATGGCCTTAAACAAGCCCCTCAGGCTTGGTATGCCAAGATGGACTCCTTTTTACTTACATCAAAGTTCACTCGGTGTCACTCTAACCCAAATGTGTATATTCTATGGCAGACGACTCCATGCTTGTTCTTGTTCTCTATGTTGATGACTTGTTGATCATGAGTAGCTCTTCATCTATCATTGATTCTCGTGAAGATCTCCTTGACCAAAAAGTTATCCATGTCCTGACTTAGGATTGATTCATTACTTTCTTGGGATATAGATTTCACAATCGACTCAAGAATTATGATCTTGCAGCCTAAGTACTCTCTTGATTTTCTTTCTCGTTTCTGATGTCCGATTACAAGTCCTCACTTACTTCTTTTCTTTCTAGGGTCAATTTGGTTTTTTATTTCTCTTTCCCCTTGGTTGACAATAGCCTTTATTGGAAGTTGTGGGGAGCTTGATCTACCTTACTCACACTCGGCTAGATATTTCATATGCTATTGGGATCATGTCCAAATTTATGCAAGAGCCTCATGAGCTGCATTTAAAAGTAGCAAAGTAGATCCTTCACTATGTTTGTGGCACTCACACCGATGAGATTCATTACTTAGGAGGGACTGAGATTGACTTGGTTGGATTTATAGACTTAGATTGGGTTGGTGATCTAGATCATTGGAAGTCTACCTTAGGCTATAGTTTCACTCTTGGTTTAGGTCCTGTCAGTTGGTCCAACAAGAAGTAGAATGCCATTTCCATATCATCGACAGAAGTAGAATACAGAGGAGCAGTTAATGTTGCCACCGAAGTTTGTTTGGTTATAGGGTATCTTGACAGAGTTTGGCATCCAATTTTGGTGGCCTACCATCATCTACTATGACAACATGAGCACTATCTCGATTTGTATAAATATAGTTCAGCATCAGTGGATGAAGCACATTGAGATTCACATGCACTTCATATGGGAGCTAATACATGAAAACATCATCGACATACAATATGTTTAGATAATCGATTAGGTTGCGAGACATATTCACTAAACCCTTCACCGAGGTGAAATTTCTTCACCCGTGGTATCTTCTTGGGGCGAGGTCTGCCATCTGCCCACCCATCTTCTTCGAGCTATATAGTCCTCCTTCTTCTCCTCTTCTTCTTTCCAGAAAGATTTTGTTTGTATATGGGCACCTTATCAAGCCTTTAGTTGTCGGGCCCCATTGACACATCTTTCTTAGTTTTCTAGGGGAGTCTTCTTTCTGTTTTGGCTTACCTTGACCTCTTCCTTGACTTCAATGAAGGGGGTGTTGGTGTGTGTGACATGCCTAGTCATTTTCCACATCACCTGGTGAGTCATCTCGCCTTGCGAGAGTCATAGGTCTTAGGAAGTCAAATGAAAAGTGTCAAATTCTATCATAGAATCTATCATTGTCATTTGCATCAGTGCATCATAGGAGTTACATTCCTTATTTGGAATTGTAACTCCTCCTTTAGTGGCATCATATGCATCAATCATGTCATATGCATTATTGGCATCATTAATATTCTTTCCTTATTTAGGCATGGGGTTGCAGAGCACCCTATTTGTACTTCCTTTTTTCGATCTATGAGCATGAGCAGACCTATTTTCTTACTTGCATATTATTTCCATTATTTGAATCTTGCTTATTGCGTTAGAGCTTGATGTTACCATCGGAGTGTAACTTCATTGTGGTGCATTGTTTTCAACATCGGTTCTTGTGAATCCCTCTTTCAAGCTCAAGATGAGAAAATATATGTAGTGAAGGAGACAAAACTATTCCACTAGGTCTCCAAGGTTATATAGAGAATGATCCATAGGGTAGTTAGTTCCATGGATAGAAATAATGACAAAAGAGGTAGGAAATAGGTTGTATTATGTTTCTATAATCTATAGGAGGATGCATCATCTCAAGGGGAGATGGTTTCATTCATGTATGTTAAGCAAGTCCAAGGTGAAGAAAAAAGAGCATGATTCTTAGAGGTTCAGTCCGGAAGATGGTCTTCAACTAGTGAGAAGTCAATATGAGGTATGTATTTTCCCAGGGGGATTCTTGTGGGTGTTTGAAGACTAGGTCCAGGATATTTAGCAGTTTTTTAAGTCAAGAAGGTGAACACAAACCAAGGGGACCTTGTAAGTATGAGTAAATGCATTGTTGATGTTGTTTAAATTTCAATTTGTTATAGAATCCTTTTTCATGGATGTTAAAGGGGAGAGTGTACTAAAAAAAAGGAATATTTATTCCTCAAGGTTCTTACATGAGTGGTTTCCATCAATGAAAAAAAGGAAGATTGTTAGACATTGTGTCATTGGTATTATCATTGATGTCAAGTTACATTAATGGAAAAGGATGTTTATGTGGTATATGATTCAACATGAGGTGTTGATGTAGAGAACCAACATAAATTATCCAATTAATAAGTTAGAATGATCCAAATAACTCAAATCTGCTCAAAACTTACAAATTAGCTTACTTGTTCTAGTTAAGAAACCCTTCATATCATGTCAATTTTATATTTAAATCCCGAATTGGATTTTACTAACTTTTTACCTTGTTCTTAGGATCTAATTCATTCAATACCATCTAGAAAACTCATTCAAATCAACTAATAACTACAACTCCAACTATCACTTTCAAAACTATATTTTTTTGGCTTCTTAAGGGAAAGTTGATGGTGATAAATGGTTGGGAGCAACTTATAAATCCCCAAAGAAATCCAAGGACTAATTTGGACACCCATTATGTTCTTAATACTTATTACCAAATCTTATTTTTTAACTCGTAAGGGAAGTCACCTTTCTATCATTCACTTTTCCTCCCTCAAATTGCTTCCTTGTAGCCTTTCCTTCATTGCTTTACTAGCATAAATTTTGATAGAAGGGTTCATTAAACAAACTAAAAAAATTATTGAGTACCAATTTGGACCATTATTCATTGTGAAATTTTTTAAGGTACTTTCCTTCATAAAATTTCCTCAAAACTACGTTATCTCAGCTTTCTAATTAGGTCTTTGTTAACATTTACAAGCCTTAGTTATAAACTCATTATCAATTCCAAGAGAATGGAGAACTTATAGCATTCAAAAAATTCATAATTTATCTATGGGAGGTTCTCATATGTCTATTATCAATTTTCATTCCTTGAACCTATCTATATATTCTTTAAATGAGAAAACTTTCCCAAACCGTAGTTATGGATTTTACCAAGTCGATAGGTAGTAAAATATACTTTAGGAAGTTTTAAATGATTACAAACCATATCACCTTAGGAAAATGTCTATGCTAACCTAATATATAGTTATAGAGCACCATCCTTCAAGAATTATGCAACAATTTCTAAAAATGAAGATCTCATACCTTCAGGATAGATTTTTCACATACAATGACTTTGTAAGGATTAATAAAACATGAATGTCTATTGTAGTCACTTTGAAAGCCTAAGAACCATTCAAATATACCTACATGTAACCTTTTTGTTTGTTAACATAGGATATTTAATGAATTCATGTAAATTACTCCATGATAGACAAGTATTTCATGTAAAAATTGTCATCATGCACACCAAAACAAATCTATCTACTTATTAATCTTTATCTTTATTACAAGACCCTTTCTACCAACATTACCTTTTGTTCTTCCCATGAGGATGATGTGTATAGTCAACTCTTTCTCAATTATTTTCTTCCTTCTACCCATACACAAAAACCTAACAAATTTTTTCTTTTATAACATGATTTCTAAACTTGAAATGAATTTTTAAATTTTAGAAATTTTAAAATCTCATATAATCCCTAGGATTCATTCATAACATGAATAAAAACTTAACATCTAGTTGTAGTATCTCTCTAACAAAAATCATTCATTTTTTCTTTCTCTTTCCTTCTTGACTCATTTCTTTCTCTCTCCTCAAGAAAGTCTTTTCCACCTTTATTCTTCTCAACACCTCACCTAGGATTTCTACTTGGTATTTTTGTGTTTATTTCCTCTTCTCTTCACTCTCCAAGTCATTTTCACCTTGGATCTCTTCTCTATATTTCTTCTTCACAACATATCAACACTCCAAAAGAACTAATACACATTATTATTAGAATAAACAACTTATCTTCTAAAATATATTACCAGGATCTGATACCATTATGATGTAGAGCACCAACACAAATAATCCAATCAATAATTTAGAATGATCCAAATAACTTAAACTTCTCAAAACTTACAAATTAGTTTACTTTTTTACTAAAAACCCTTCATATCATGAAAATTTTAGATTTAAAGCCAAAATTGACATGTGCTAAATGTGTACCTTTTATTATAATCTAATTCATGCAATACCATCTAGAAAATGCATGGAAATAAACCAAGAAAAACAATTCCAATTATCTATTTAAAAGCTGTCTTTTTCGGCATCTTAAGGCAAGGGTTAATGGTGAAAACTAGTTGGGAAAAACTGATAAATCCCCAAAGAAAAATAAGGCCTGATTTGGACATCCATTATACTCCTCGTTATTATTACCAAATATTATTTCTCAACTCTCAAGGTAAGTCACCTTTCTATCATTCACTTTTCCTCTCTCAAACTCCTTTGTAACCATTCCTTCACTATTTTACTAGCATCAATTTTGATAGAGGGATTCATTAAAAAAACTAAGAACGCTCTTGAGTACTAATTTGTCCTGTTATTCATTTTGAAAATTTTTAAGGCCTCTTTGTTCATAAAATTTCCTCCAAACTACACTATCTTAGTTTCTAATTAGGTCTCTATCACAGTCTACAAACCTTAGTTATAAAATGTCTTCAATTCCAAGAGAATGGAGAACTTATATCAATAAAAACTTTCATAATTTTCATGTGGGAGGTCTTTAAATGTATCTTATCAATTTTTAGTTCTTTAACCTACCTATATATCCTTCAAATGAGAAAAACTTTCCAAAACCATTAGTTATGGCTTTTATCAAGTCAGTAGGTAGTAAAATACATTTTGGGAAGTTTTAAAATATTACAAACCATGAAACCTTTGGAAAAGTTTAGTGCCAATATAATATACATTTTTGAGTACCATCCTTTAATAATTATGTAACAATTTCTAAAAATGAAGATCTCATACCTTCAAAACAGAGTTTTTTCACATACAATGACGTGTAAGGATTAATAAAACATGAATGCATATTGTATTCACTTCCAAATCCTGAAAATCATTTAAATATACCTTCATGAACCCTTGTTAGTTGATCACATAAGAGATTTAATGAATTCATATAAATGACTCTTTCATAGACCGTATTTCATATAAAAATTGTCATAATGGACACCAAAACAAAGTTATCTTCTTATTAATCTTTACTTTCATTACACGACCCTTTCTTACCAACCTTTCCTTTTTTCTTCCCACAAGGATGATGTGTATATCTAAATATTTTTTTATACTTTTCTTCCTTCCACCCATACACATCAAAACCTAACTAACTTTTTTTGCATAGCATGATTTCAAAACATACGAAAGGCATTTTTGCATTTTAGCACATTCTTAAGCTCATATACTCCCTAGGAGTCATTCATAACATGAATAAAAATTAAAATAGATATTATGTCTAGATAAATCTACTAAACTCAATGACACAAGCCAATAATGGCTTACACTAACTCAAAATTTCAAAATAGCACTTTTGGAGGAAAATACAAGATTATAATTTTTTTGAATACTAGAATTCACTTTAATGACCCCTTATGAACGTCTAAACCTTTTAGAACACCTTACAACCGAAAATTTGAATTGAAATTTTTGTTTTGACCCTCCAAGAGATTCTACTACATCAGGTGTCATTCATTAAGAAACATAAAGGTTGATTGGTAGTGCCTTGTTTTGGTGTCATAAAGTGTTGCATTGGTGAAGTGGCATGGTGTCTAGGAGTGAGTGAATGTTATTGATGCATGGTTCAAGAAAGAAAGTTGTTTTTTATGAGATTCATACATGATTAAAGGTTGATATGATTTATAACATTTTCATAAAGATGTGTCGGAGATGTAATAGGGCCTGTAAGATGGAGAACAGGTCAGTTCCATGAAGCATGTGTTGAAGAAAGTCTAACTAGGCCTAGTCCTAGACCTAGTGCAAGCAGATGGTGTGGTATCTTGAGGTATGAGTAAAAACATGATAATTTTAACATGTGCTGAGTTTTGTGACAATGCATTTCATGTGTGGAAGGTGTACAAGGTCATGGTTTAGGTGCATAGTGCATGTTCAAGGTCCTTGGAAGCAAGACCTAGAAGACAAGGAAAGAAGGCATGGGAAAACCAGATAGCATGGTGAGTTTTAAAGGTGAGAAATCATGAATTATAATTGTAAATAATGGATGAGGTTATCCCATATATGTATGTAAATTTTCATGTTAGATGTCAAGTTTGAGGAAGCGTGAAAAGTTGTTTTGAGCTCTACCGAGCTCTCAAAATTGTCTTTCCCAACTCGATGGTCAACTTCAAGTACTCACCCACATGTGTGTACTCTACATGGGGACCCAAGTTTTTTATGTTAGGGCATGGAGATAAGAATATTTTCCAAGTGGAATGGGTTCATTTGGTCATCATACTTTTATGAACCATTGTTAAGAAGATAAGTGGGTTTAAACCCTCCTAAAACCCTATTTTAAGAGAGATGGAAAAAATATGAAGGGTTTGGTATAAAACCCTATTTCAATCATGTATATAATTCTTCATAGCTCATTTTTGTGGTGGTGGCATGCTCCAGGTGTGATGGTAAGCTACAACAAAAACTTTGTTTTGTGAATATTTACATGTACATACATGTGTTGTAGGTATCATGATGCATGAGATACACCAAAAGAACTTAAAAATTGAAAATTATTCTTTATTTATGGCTATGGAGGGAAATTTAAGTATGTTATAGTGTTTTAAGGGCATGAAGAAGAGTCTTAGGTGTTCTAAGAATTTAAAATTTCAAAATCTATACTTTCCCTCCATTTTGTAATTCAATTTTCTTAAGCTTGTATAAGTAGAGCTCTAGCTTGTCAAGTATTTGAAAATGGTCTATGAAGTTCACGAGGAAAAATTTAGTAGGTCCTAGGTGGAGTTATAGTCAATAAATGGTAAAAATAATGTAATATTACTATATTGGCCATGTATGTGCATTATGGGTATAGAGAAGTTAGTTAGGGTTTAAGTTATTAGATAGAAAATAAGATAGAATTCGAGGGAGAGTCAGTTAGTTAAAAATATCCTAAGAATAATGTGAGAGAGGGTAGAGGACAAAAATAAGGAAAAAATAAGTATTAATACCCTCTTTTTGTGAGAAGGAACCTTGTAATGCTAGTAAAAAGAGAAATTTTCATGATGAAATGATATAGTTTGATTGCAAGTTTGAATTCCTTATCTCTCTATATTCATTTAAATAATGTAAAGTATAAATTTAATGTTTTGAATTCAAGAAAAGGTTTGTTTTGAATATGCTGAATTTTATGGTAATGTTAATAATTGAGAAGTAAGACTCTGTTATGTTTATGGTGTGTTTTGCATAATTTCAGGATAATCATTTTGAAAAATTGTTGTTAAATCCTCATTTTGATAGCCTCACATGATAAGAAATGGTGGTAGTGATATTTTAAGGTCAATTTCATAGTCATTTTCCATTGCATAGTTGAAAGCATTGTGAATTCAAGATTGTTCCAATTGTTACTTGAGTTTGAGAAAAGGATTTTTATTTTGCAAAGTAAATGTGTCATTAAAATTGATCAAAGATGGTTTTTACATGCATAAAATCTATAGGATAATATTTCATGATGGAGTTTGTAAAAATATTGAGGTTTTGACATCAAATAGAGCCTCAAGTCCTTCAACTTGTAGTTTGAGGGTTTAAAACACCTTGTTTTAATGTTCATGTAAGACAATTCTTGAATGTGATTAATTTTATCTTCATTCTTAATCATCACTAGCAGCTCAAAACATGGAAGAAGAGTGAGATAGACATTGAGACCAAATTATAGGCTTTGGAAGGAATTATCTAGCATTTTGTGAGTTATTTTAAATTCTCGGGCTTAGGGTAAAGTTAAAGTTAGGGTTTGGAGAAAATTTAGGTTTGAAGCCTCAAAACATGGATTTTTGGCCTAAAAATTGGTATACGATATGGTGACATGGTATTATAAAGTATTTTAATGGAATTAGAGTTTTTATGGAAAACTTTGGAGAAAAATATGACATTGAGCATAGGGGACTATGGTGACACTAGAAAACCTAATCTGGTAAAGGAAGACTTGTGAAAATAAGTCTTTTCCCTAAAACTTAGCCAATGGGAGTTTGTAGATCAGTGAAAAACTAAAATGGGTATATGTAAGAGCTCTTTCATTTTTGAAATTTTGTAAAAAAAAAATTATGTCATGAAACTAGTAGAAACAAATTTGGTAGAGGCTAATGTAACTAGAGAAGAAGAAGTAGAATTTGAGAGAGGAGATTAAGGGTTTGTCCTAGGAAGTTTACAACAAAATATAAAAGCCAAAATTGGTATTAGAATATGTTTTTCTTATGTCTTGGATCTTTATATATTTTTCGACTATGAACCCACTAGAAACCATGGTTCTTGAGCACCAAGAAAGTAGTTTTAGGAAAGGAATAGCAAAGTGAGTTGTTCTTCAATCTTGATCATTGAAGAGGATTGATTAAGGTATTGGAGGTAGGGAAACTTAATGGTGTGGTCATTTAATATTTATAAGGAAAAATTTTCTTATTTTTGAGTTATATCATTGAGAACTAGTGAAGATTGGTTAATAATATGGTAACAACAGTTGAAGTTTCTAGTGGTTTTGATCTTCGGGAAGGTTTATTTGAGACTACATGATATGCATGAGACAAGATGTGATGTTAGAAGAGAAATATTTTTCTTAAAAGGTTAATATTTTTCATGTTTGAGAAATCTAAATTAGTTTAACAAGTTCTTGAAAATAGGGTGTGTATGTCAATTAAGTTATTCATATCTTGATGAATGCATGAAATGTGAAATGAGATTTGTATCATTTTTGGCATCGAGCAGGGTTCTTGTTGAGAATTAAATATTGTTTCTTTCTAACAATGATTTGTGTGAGTGTGTGAAGGAATATTTATAGGTAAAAGTGAAGAGTAATAAGAATTAAAAGTGGATAATAAGAGTACAAGAGTGAAATAAGAGTGGAAAGACACCAAAATACTAGGTAAGAATCCTAGGTGAGGTGTGGAAGAGAATCAAGGAGAAAATGGATTTCTTAAGGAAAGAAGAAAATCTATAAATGGTTAGATAAGAGTTGGTGAAGTTGATAAGCCACAAGAAGAAGCAAGAAGAGAGAGAGAGAGAGAGAGAGAGAGAGAGAGAGAGAGAGAGAGAGAGGATAAATAAGCAAGAAGAGGAAGAGTTAAGAAGATAAGGAGAGTAGATAGAGCAAGAGTTGAGAGAGTTGAGGAAATATGTAGATAAGCTTGAATAATTGATGAGAGATGAGAGTATGATGGAATAATAAGTTGGATTTGTGATTAAAAGAAAGGTTAAGTGGTCATAGATCTACTTGTGAAGAAGAAACAAAGATTGCAGCTGAGAAAGGTAATCTGGACAAGAGGAGAAGAAGCTGGGGAAAATGAAGAAGAATGCAAGAAAGAAAGAGAAAGAGGTCATCAAAGAGATGAATGAATAGAAGATTCATGTGAAGCTTTCAATACTAGGTTAGAATCATGGATATATGATGCCTAAATGGCTTCATAAATCAATAGAAGAGAGAGAAGATGAAAACTCAAAGTAAGTAATAGTAAGGGGTTGCATTTGGGCACTATTTTCATCACACACTACATAGGAAAGGGAAGTCTATTCTATTCCATCCACCATTTTACATTCTATCTAGCTATTTCCCATTATCTCTACATCATTGGCGTTAGGGAACCCTAGGCACATCATTACACACACAATCACACAGAACTACATTGGGTCTGAGATGTAGTGCAATGCTTAGTTGTAAGACCACCATTGTGGTTGCTAAGGATAGTGTGACCCCTTCATATACATCTTTATTTTTTAGGGGTTTGATGTTTTGAATGGGGTTTTACAGGTGAATCTTCCTTATATGTTTATAGAATCATTAGTAAATCTAGTTTGATATCCATGTGAAAAAGGAGAGTTATTGCAAAGACATAGTGACCAAATGATGCCCGTTTCTGATCTATTATGCAAACCAAGGCACCCACACTACAAACTAGAGTTCCCATAGGCACCCTAATGCTTCCATCGGTGCCCTAATCTAACCAAATATTCCATTGTTGCAACTTTATGAGGTTTTTGTGTCGATATATTGTATTTGTACATCATTCCATTCAGTCCCAAATCACAATGAGGTAATTCATTTTTAGGTTAGTACTTTTTCCATCCTATTTCAATTATTTCAATTCATTTAAAATATCAAATACATTAGCTTGTATCTAAATTCCAATTTATTTCAGTTATTGCATTATTGTACTTCTTAGATTAACTTCTAAAATCCACATTTTATTTGATCATTTCGTTGAACCTGTACTTTACAACATTTTTTTACATAGGATCTACTTCAAACCCTAATAGCTAAGGCTAGTTCATCTTCTTCTCATCCCATCATGTATCATTTTAGCTTCAATCCTACTATGATGAGGCTTCCATCGCTAAGGTTGGGGCTCTTTATAATAATCCTCATATGTTAGATAATATTCAACAACAAATCTTAGATGGTCAACAATATGTTCCTACTAGTTTTCAAGATTCTTCCATTGGCATTAGTATCGTCTCGGATCCGGTAGCCTTTACTCGTGGCTAATAGTGATCCTCCTTCCGATATTTCTAAGGAACGTCTAGATTATTCTCTTATCGATTACATGTTTGGTATTGAAAATCACTCAAATGTGCATGTTGATTCTTATTATCCTAGTCAAACCACTATTATAGTTCCATTTCATGATTCTTCTAATTTTGATATTTCTTCTCATCGTTCATCAAAAACTAGTTCTCATACACCTTCATATTATGTTGATGATATTTTTGATCAGTACACTTAATGAAATTTTCATATATGAGTCTTTAGGAGATTTTATGACACAATTGATAGCCATGATTCTCCTACTTTTCATTCTGCTGAGTGTGAATCTCCATCGCCACTTTCTCCTGAGGTGTCTCTAGCATTATGCATACATTGTCTACATCTATTAGTTCTTCTTCTCCTACCATTTCACCTCCCCCTATCACTTCATCTACATCTGTTGCTCCATCTCCTTCTATCACCATATCTCCATCGGTCACTTCACCTCCTAGGGATGTTTCTGATGTTACTCCTACCACTACTATAGATATTCCATCTATATCATCTACTATATCTTCTTCGACACCCACTCCTAGTGTGCCTTTAGCATCGGAATCTCCTTTATCTTCTCTTGATATTCCTATGATCACTCACAATGGCAAGTTACAACCACTCAATACATTATTTCCATCTTCTACTATTCCTTCACAAGATATCATATCTCTCATGCATGTTGTAGGTCAACTACAATCTTAGGTTCAATCACTCACTTTAGAAAGTAGGGCTTACTATGATTCTATTGATAAAAACTCATTACATGGTAACCATATTCCCAAGAAGATTCATAATTCTGCATTTCCTAAGGACTTTATCATGCCTACATTCACATGTTTTGATGGTATTGGTGACCCTCATGCACATCTTCAACATTACCACATGGCTATGGACCCCTATTCTAATGATAGGTTATTACTTAAGGCCTTTCGACACAGTCTTATTGATGAGGCTTTACAATGGTACACTCATCTTCCATTTGGGTCCATTAGTACTTACTATGACATGGAGGATGCTTTTCTCCATTGTTTTATCATCATATATTGGCCCTAGAATCACTTATGACCACCTACCTACTTTACATCAGGGCTCATCAGATTCTATCAAGGATTATATCTTATGGTTCAATGCTTGTATGCATCAACTAGTATTCCAACATATCGATCTAGAGAAGAAATTCATTTTTATGTCATGGTTTGGTTCCCACACTTAAGAAAATATTATAGTATGATACATGTGAGTCATTCATTCTTATGTGTTATAAATTCATATACTTAGAACAAGATCTTCTTTTGGCACATGTCATTAATCCTCTACATACCTCTACTTCTATTTAATCATCTAGTCATCCTCCGTTGACATCAATTGAAAGTCCTACATAGTCTCCATCTTTATTTAGCAAGAAAGCTCAACCTACTCCATCACAGAAGCATAATTCTTCTCCTCCTACTTGACATGATACTTATCCTTCCACTCTATCTATGTCACGTGAGCCATTACACTTATCTCATCATGCTAGGCCTCATGATGTGCTGCATACTTTACTTGAAAAGTGTCTAATTCACTTACCATCCAACCAACATCATCCATAACATCGATTACAATGTCAACATGATCAACCTTATTGTAATTATCATCGTATCAATGGCCATAGGGACGATGATTTATTTTCCCTTCATGATAGATTGCAACAATTAGAGGATAAGGGAATAATTTCCTTTAGCTCTCACTCACGTGAGCGGTCCATCTCTCATCTACCTCATTAGAGAGTTTCTACTACACTTGAGTCATCTCCTCCATCTGGTACTCGGGTCATGATTGGTCCACCACCATAGTTTTTCACTCATGAATTCTCTCCATTACATCCATACATTACTACATCATCACATCCATCACATCCACTTCATCGACATTGGCTTCCACATCCCTCGGCATTTACTCATCCCATTCGCTGCTCCACATGATATTCAGTTTGGTTCATATTCTCACACTACATCCATGTCACATGCTACCACCATTTCACATTGCCTTAGTATATGGTAGGTGATTACTATCAATTTACCCCGATGACGCACTTGTGTTCTTATGGTTATTACACAATTGTTGATAGTTTTTCTCGAAGAACCTTTAATCACTAGCTTCATCATTTCATTTAGCACACACAATCATTTATCGATGATGCACTCTTACTTTATATGGTTCAATATTGACTATTGAGGGGTCTTAATTAAATGAACCTACTTGTAGACACAAAAATTGCACATTAGAAAATATTTAGCTCAGTCATCATACTAATATTTAGAGGGTTTTTAAGTTAATAAAGTACTAATTAATCCCATCTTTTGGTCTTCTTCTTTATATTTTTATTTTGTATTTCCCGCACATTCCACACACAAATCCACCATTTTCAGAATTTTCCCATCAATTTGACATAAATCTAGGTGCCTGTGCTTATCTATGGGACACCGGTCCATTTTTCCACTTTCTCACCTCTTTTGGGCTCTTTCTAGCCATTTTTCATTCTTATCTTTTTCATAGTCGGTCATGTTGGGATTAATTACGAAATTGAAACAAGAAAACCCTATAAATACAATGTTATGAGACCATAATGAGGGACCTAGCGTCACATACTACTATCACTCCATCTAGATTTGCATCCATTGCATCACTTACATCCACATAGTTTCATGCATCAAGGCTAAGAGATATGAATAAACACATATAACATAGTGGGAGGGATTCTATTATATTCCATGTACACATGCTATTACATTTTCTCTAATTACTCTTTCTCACTACTTCATAAAGTGTGACTGCACGAGAGCACCTAGGATAGAACATGCACACACTCACCGAACTACATATGTGTCTAAAATGTAGTACAACGCTCAATGATAAGACCACTAGTTTGGCGGTTGAGGTCAATCCGACCCATTTATTCTACATATTTATTTTTCTTAGGGTTTGATACTTTCTTTCCTCTTACAAAGTTATCATCTAATTATTCATCACATTCAGCAAGACCCAAAAATCCAATGTGATAGATAGATAGTGTTCGAAGATACCTTGTGACCTTGTAAAAATTAGATTCTAGGCATTTACAGATATCAAGGCACCCAATCATTAGACCATGACACCCATAGCGGCACACCCAACTCCGCATTCGAGATCTGGTCTTCACATGACTTTTGAGTGATTATCGCACTTCCAGATTATAATTCCATACATGTGACAACTCATGCCATCTCTTGAATCGAGATAAGCCATTTCCTCTCATTCTCTTGCATAATTAGGGTTTTGTTTCACTTATAATAATTACTCACTATTATTCCACTTTGCTTTAGTTTCATTTATATAGTTTTTTATTCCTCCTAATTAGATTAACTAGGATTACTATTTCTTTGCATCTTAGTCTATTTTAATTAATCACTACTCACCCATATACTTGACCAACATCACTCATCTTACCCCCATATTTGTCACACTAAAATATTATGATCACATTACACTATCGTGTTAAAACACATTGATCATGACACGTTAGTTTGGAAATCATACATTATCTATTTTTACATACATCCTACTATCATCATTACACTAACTACACATTACAAGTTCCATTCAAAAAATATGCATCTCACTCAACTCATCAATCAAATTACATATGTTATCTATCATCATTCACATTATATATTTTTTCTATAAATATCAACATCATAGTACACATCTACATCAATAAACATGAACAATATCTAACACATCACATATATTACAATAATCATCACGTGATCATACACAACGAAATGCAAGCATCATACACCAATAAAACCATATATATATATATATATATATATATATATATATATATATATATATCGAATAAAATCATCATTATAAAAACATTTCATCACCTGGGAAATTCCCTACATCATATACAACAATAAACTCAAATCTCATCATCACTATTGCTCTCAGTCGCGAGAGCCCTAGAACTCGATACCTCATGACTAACTCTACGTCACTAGTCATGACCTTGATACCTTTCTTCGTATTAGTGTAACCTCATTAGACTGATCTATAAAGTGACGTCAGAACTTGACATAATGTGAAAACACATCATGTACCAAGGGACTACCACCCTCTGCCTCTCTGGCTTGTCGAGTCTCCTCACATGCCTCATTCCTCTCACCTAGCTTCCGACCGGCTCAAAGAATTAGGCATGCTCACCTGAAATAGTGTCAATGTGCTCTAGCATACCTCTACCTATGATTACATTAGTGGGAACATTATATGTTAACGTGTAGATGGATGTGTCCACTATTAAGGACTAATATGCATCCCCACAAAAAACTATAACAATATGTTATAAAACCATCGTTATTACATAAGAAAACAAAAAAAAACACATAATATAGCTATAAATAGATACTTATACTCAGATATAGCCATTTTCATATTGTTAGAGGCATGTGCTTCCCCCTCTTCCTCTCCTCCATGTGGTAATCATGTTGCATTTTTGAACAATGGAAATAAGAATACCCATTGATGTGCTTCCTACTAGGAGCGGTACTCCTCTGTACACCCCGCATCATTTGAGTCTATCGGCTCTATCACCACACCTACTTAATTTATCCCAAGAGGTACTAGTTTCTCTCATGTGGGCCCTGGTCTAGCTCCAACCCTCTTAGGTGCTCTAATAGCTCTCAACCATATATATGGATCTGGGGGCACGTCCTAAGCCATGCCAAACTATCATGATACTCTCTCCACTTGGAATATCTTGGCCACTCCTGGAAATCAATCCTCCAACCACATAGTCCTACGTATACACCATAACTCTACAAAATCCTTTGGCCATCCTCCATAATTGTGGTATGGCCTCCATACAATTGCCTCAGCCCCATCCTATTTATCAATGCCCTGTAAGTATCAATGTCCATCTTACTCCCATGCACATTAACCCACCTCCTCACAAATATATTTGTCCTAGCCCACTCTACTCGTGGCCCTCCAACTGGCCTCAACACGGCTATATTCTCATATGCCTATACATGCAATAGTGTGGTGGCTCCTATCCCACAACCATGCTCATCCTAAGTAAACCTATATAGATATTTTTATAGGTGGGAAAACACACACCATTCCCACACATATCTAGTTCTCTCCTCCTCTATCTTGCGGCATATGTCATGCTTCTTATACAAAATGCACACACCTCCTCCCTCTACTATGATAGATGAAGCAATAAAAACAGCTATGGACTTCTGCAAGCACGAAACCCCTAACCTCGGGATAACATCTAAACTGATATGGGCCTTGGTAGTTACTCACATCCCCATAAAATATCGTCTATCATCTTGCATCTTTCTCTCCATATCGTTCAATGGCATGACATGTACTCTCTCCCCAACAATAGGAAATTGTAGTATGTGATACACATCCTCTAAGGGTGTCATCATCACACCGTAGGTAACCAAAGTGTAAAATTATCAACACACCACCTCTCACATAAGGTTATCAACATAGGTGTATCATAGGACACATACCCCATCCATGCCATGTGATGTAGGTTCAGCACGGTCCATAACATCCCAATCATTATCGACATACCCAACCTAAGTAATGTACTCAAATGACATCCACCATGAAACTCCCTTGAGTGAATATCCCTCTGCACAACACAAAATGATAACAAACACAACATTAGAATACTATAAAAATCCAAACACACTCGCTTATCACATTACTATACATTAGAAATATGATTTTCATCATTATAGACCAAATACACACTTTCTAGACTATGGAGCCTAGATTTAGGACTGGGGTGCCCTGTGAGCATGTCACTAACACCTAGGTTTTGGTGCTCCTATCTCAGGGGCCAATAGCACCCTCACGACTCTTCTCCAGGTCAAAAATGCCAAGAAATTTAAAAATCTCAATTTTGCAAAAATCAACAAAACAACACACACACATTTTTCAAAAAAAAATTGCACTTACTGAGATATACCATCATACGCGATGCTTTATGATGGTCGCCACCATCTCAAATTTGCTAGGTCATGCTACTCTCACTTACGACATCCTTAGACACTCAAAGCTCACTATCACACTCACAAAAAGAAAAATGAAGTGACTAATCACTTTTTCACCTTACTATTTATAGTTACTTTTATCACCCACTTTACTATGGTCATTATTTCATGCTTATTCTCATAACTAATGCACACTACATGATTTTCATCATATATTGAACATTTTACTCGATTTACACACCATTTATGGTGTTATTTTTAAAATTCCACCTACTATCATATCATACACATGACACATGCATTTCATCCCTACTCAATGTTGTATTTCACTCAATATATAGATATGTTGGAGATTTCTATGCCATTCTATCTATTTTGTGCTTACTTTCAGCTCAACGTTTGTTCCTATCATTAGTTCCCCCTTTCACCATTAGGGGGAATACAATTGGGGTCATCTTATAATTTTGTTGATATCACCATGCATTCAAACAAACACTACCGATTTGAAAATTCCAAACATTTACTAATCAACCATGTAACATTTCACCATTAATTTTCCCTAATGACCTAACTTAGCAGAAATAAACATACAATTCCTCTATGTAACATTTCATAACTTCCCGTAGTGACCTAAATTAATGGAAACAAGTGTTAAATTATTTCCATATGATCATTCATCAATTTATATTGATCCCCCTAATGGCCTAACTCGAGGGAAATTACATACATAACATATATACATACATACATATATATATATGAGTAATCAAACAATCAATCAATCCATCAATGGATTCAAATACCTAGTAATTTAAATCACATTATTCAATTAATATGATACAACACATGCAACCTCCTATATGACCTAAGGGAGTTACATTCATTGCTTTCCCAAATGACCTAACTTGGGAAGATTGGTGTTTGCTTCCAAATGACCTAACTTTGAATCCATCACATTATGGTGACACGCGTGGATGGGGGAAATATTTCCTTTCCTATACCACTGTGATATGGGTCTACTATTTGATAAAAATTATTTAGATCCAAAACCACAAAAATGTTTGATCCGAGTCTGCTCTTACAAAGTGGCTATATCTTGAGGATGTAGTTAAAGGCTGGAGAATAACACTCTTTTCTCCATTTACTCTTCCTCTAGTAGCAAGATGCCTAAATCCTCGGGTTGATTATTCATATACACATAATCAGGTTGGGAAATTGATCACTCCCTAACCCATGTCATGATCATCATACAACATTTGAAATCATCACTCACATTTAGTGAACTTCATCAAAATATTATGTCTCTCACTACATTGCATGGATCAACACTCGATATATGGTTTGACATGATTTATGGTTATTTGGGAATGCTTTATTACCACATCTACGCATTCTACTACAATATGGGCTTCTCCAGATTTATCTCAAGTATGCATATCTATCTAATTTATGTTACCAAGCTTTCTACTCATCAACATAAAGTGGGGAAAATGTAGTCACAAAATTAAGCACTTACTACTATTATTATATTGCAAAGTATGGTGTGTTATATGGATCTCACGTGAGAAAAGTATTCAATGATGGCTCATTCCCTAGTCCTATCATCAATTTATTCAGTCATTTTCATTGAGTATTTTACACAATGCGTCAATTACTTAGACAATCTTGGTAGTCTCTCAGAGAGTTTCAAGTTCCATTATTTACTCAGTTTTCATCTCTAGTCTTTGATTAGGGCACCTAATAAGGGATTGGGGTGCCCATGGGTGCCCCAGTCCTCATTTTTAGGTGCCCTAGTCCTGGTTGCACTTGGTTCTCATTTAGAGTTTTGAGGTCGGTCTTTGTAATTTTCCTCTCATTCCCCTAGGTACTAGTCGGCATGTCGGGTCATTAGTGTCAAAATTTGAGCAAGAGATCCCTATATAAGCACAACATACTTACTATCTTATGGGAAAATTATTCTACTAAGGGCTAGCTATCTACACAAGGCAAGGGACTACATTTGGGAACTATTTGCATCACACACTGCATAGGAAAGGAAGTCTATTCTATTACATCCACCATTTTACATTTTATCTTTCTATTTCTCGTTATCTCTGTGTCATTGGTGCTATGGCACCCTAGGCACATCATAGCATAGAAAATAACATAAAAGTACATTGGGTCTAAGATGTAGTGCAATGCTTAGTTGTAAGACCACTATTGTGGCTTCTAAGGATGATCCGACCCCTTCATATGAATCTTTTTTTTAGGGTTTGATGCTTTCTAAGGGTTTTGTAGGTGAATATTCACTATAGGTTTACAACGTCATCAGAAAATCTAGTGTAAAATCCATGTGACAAAAGGCAAATTATTATGAATACCTAGAAAACAACTCGGACTCGTGTTCCGAGTTTTCTACTGCACTCAGAGTACCCACAAGTCACCCTAATCCTTCCCCAGGTGCCCTAGTCTATCCAAATATGCCTTTGCTACAAATTTCTAAGGTGTGTTATGTCACTCCGATCCGTCTCGTACATCATTGTACTCAGTCCTAGATCATAGCGAGGTAAGTCATTTTCATGTTAGTACTTTTTCCCTCCTATTTCTATTATTTTATTTCATTTAAAATATCAAATAAATTAGCTAATATTTACATTCTAATTTATTTCAGTTATTACATTGTTGTACTTCTTAGATTAACTTTTAAAATCCACATTTTAGTTAATCAATATGAATAACTCTTGAAAAACAAGTAGGTGCAAGAGGTTGAAAAAGAAAAGCATGCATGTGATGATGATAAGGTAATCACATATGATTTTTGCTAGCTGATATTTATGTTTCTTTGGGTGAATTCCTTGAAATTGTAGAAAATGAATCGCCTAGTGCATTTGATAAGAAAGAACTAGACATGAATGAGGTAACTGATTTTATTTCAAATGTTGAGCATGATGAAAAGAAAGGATGTGATGAATTTATCATATGAGGAGTGGACTATATTTTGCAATATTTATTGAGAATGATGGATTAAGAAGGGAAGAGTGAAGACATAACTAAGAAAATAATGATTTCTTGGGAAAATAATGAATTTAATGAGGGAAAAGAAGACATATGTACATATTTAGAAATATCGATATGGTGAAGAACACAAATGAGAAAGGAATTAGGCAAGAAAATGAAAATTATAGAAAGGAAATTGTTGAAAACAAGTTGGGAAAGAGTTATAAAGGGATGAAGCCTATGATAAAACTTGAAGAAGAGTATGTTTTTTTTGTTGTGATGTTTTTTGTGTAAGTAGAGTAGGAGGAAGCTTGGAAATGACAAAGATGAAGGTGAAACTCAAGAAGAAAATAATAAAATTCAAAGAAAATACAAGCATGAAGACTAATATATGTGATCCAATTGGTCATGAGGAAAATAAGGAGGGTAGGAGTGAAGAAATAAGAGCAAGAGCATGAAAAGATGATAAATATTCAGTTAGAGGCATAATTATATAAACAAATTCCATGGTGTCTTCCATGGTGTCTTTTCTCCACCTTGAAAGTATGATGCAAGAGCATCATCAAAAGAACTTCAAAAGTTAACATTATTCCTTATTCATGGTTCTTGAGGATAAATTAAGTATGTTAGAGTTTGTTTAGGGCATGAGGAAGAGTCTTATGTGTTCAAAGAATTTAAAATTTCAAAATCTACACTTTCCCTTCATTTTGTAATTCAAAATTATTAAGCTTGTATAGGTGGATCTCTAGTTTTTCAAGTATGTGAAAACCATCTAATAATTTCACAAGGCCATGTTGAGTAGGTCCTATGTGGAGTTAGAGTCAATAAATGGTTAAAATAATTTTATATGCCTATAAGGCCATGTATGAGCATTATGAGTCTAGAGTAGTTAGGGTTTAAGTTATTAGAGAAAAATGAGATGGAATTTGAGGGAGATTCAATTAGCTATAGATCTCTCAAGGAGAACATGAGAGAGGGTACAGGAAAAACATAGGAAAAAGAAGAGAAAGTAGGAAGACCCTCTGTTTTGTGTGAAGGAACATTGTAATGATG
This sequence comes from Taxus wallichiana var. yunnanensis, assembly GCA_018340775.1. Classification (NCBI taxonomy): domain Eukaryota; kingdom Viridiplantae; phylum Streptophyta; class Pinopsida; order Cupressales; family Taxaceae; genus Taxus; species Taxus wallichiana. The sequence continues at coordinate 356,636,373 of CM031243.1, read as the reverse complement.
GTAAAGAAGAGAAATTTTGAAGATGAAATGATATAGTTTAATTACAAGTTTTAATTCCTTGTCTCTCTATATTCATTCAAATAATGTGATGTTTGAATTTAATTTTTCAATTCAAAAAGGGTTTTTTTAATATGTTGAGTTTAATGGTAATATTAATACTTGAGAAGTAAGGCTTTGTTATGTGCATGGATTGTGTTTTGCATAGTTTGGGGGTAATAATTTTGAAATATTGTTATTAAATCCTCATTTTAATAGCATCACATGATAAGAAATGGCGGTAGTGATATTTTAAGGCTATGTGCATAGTCATTATCCATGCGTAGTTGAAAACATTGTGAATTCGTAATCTGTTCTAGTTGTTAACAGTTTGAGAAAATTCTTTTCTTTTACAAAGTAAGTGTGTCATTAAAATTGATAAAATATAGTGTGTAGATGCATGAAATATATAGGAGAATATTAAATGATGGATTTTAGAATAAGAGTGATGTTTATACAATGAATAGAGCCTTAGGTCCTTCAACTTGTAGTTTGAGGGTTTCAAACACCTGTTTTAACATGTATGCAAGACAATTCTTGTGAGTGATTGATGTTATATTTATTATTAATCAACACGGTAGCTCGTAACTGGAAGAATGGTGAGATAGACATTAAGACCAAATTATAGGATTTGGAAGGAAGTATATAGCATTTTGTGAGTTATTTTAACCTCTCGGGCTTACGGAAGACTCACAATCGGGTATGGAGCATATTTAGGTTCAAGCCTCAAAACATAGAATTTAAACCTAAACATTGGTATATGATATGGTGACAGGGTATTATAAAATATTTTTAAGGAATTAGAGTTTTGTTATGGAAAATTTTAGAGAAAACTCTAACAGTTAGCATAGGAGATTGTGGTGAAAGTTAGAAGACCTAATTGGTAATAAAGGACTTGTGAAAAGATTCCTTTTCCAAGGACATAGTCAATGGCAATTTGTAGATCAAGTAAAACACTAAAATGGGTATCCGAAAAATATCTTATTTTTGTTTGTAACTTTTAGAGAAAAATTTATGCCATGAAACTAGTGGAAATAGGGTTGGTAGGTGATATTGTTTTTATTAAAGGAAAATAATTTTGAAGGGACTATACTGTTACAAAAAGGATCAACAACCATATCAACATGAAAAATCAGCAAAATAGGATTTGAATCCAGATATTATAATAAGTCCAACAATAGTCAAAAGAGAAGCTACTAATAAAAAGAAAGACAGGAAATAACTACAACTAAACAACATAAAAGAAACATACTATCAAAAACAAAACAAAACTTGAACACCTCCAGCCTGCCCAAGAGGTATCATTTCTTCAAAGCCCTTTCAATCCTTTATTTGATCGTTTGTAGGGAGGTAAAAAGTGCCAGAGTGGTGATATGTGTTGGATCATTAATGTTCAGCTACGAGATGACCTGATTTCTCTCCTTTTCAGTACCCCAAATATCCTCAGGGACTCCACTCAACATTGTAATTCTTTTGACATGTTGTTCAAGAAACTCACTTATAGCTTTGAAGATGGCCATATTGTGATCATGTCTATCCTTAGACCTCCCTAGTCTATTAGTCAAGGAGTTCAGTTTTGTGTATATTTCTTGATCTAATTTGTGCCAAAACCTGCATCCTCATTCATCTTTCTTTTCCCCTTTTGCTTATTTAACTGATGCATATATTTCTTAATACTTTCTACCTCATTTTCTAGTGTTTCCATTCTAAGGAGAATATTTTCCCTCTCCTGTTGAGAAGCATTGTCTTGCCCTGCATTACTGATGTGCAAAATATTGTGAACCATTTCCATATCCTTGTTACTCCTAAGGACACGACCAGAGGGAGGTGGGGTCACTTTATGGGGTGCAAGGTTCTTAGCCTTGACATTTCTGATACTGGAAGATTTGGTCAGGTTGGTAGTGGGAGTATTGTGAATGGGAATGGGCAGAGTTCCAGGGAAACATAAATGGCAAGAAATTTGATGAGGCAATGCTTGTGAAGGAGAAAGATGAGCCCCTGGTGGAGGGGGATGGCCCTAGTATGCTTTTGAAAGTCAATAATGGAGTGTTCCAAAGAATTCAGGAGATAGTGTAGGAAGTAAACAACAAGATTTCTCCTAAAGTGATTAAGGAATACCAAGTGTTTGGTGGGGACAGTAATGTATCGACCTTCAAGGGAGATAAACCACACCATCATTTTGGTAATTTCATCAAGGGTTCTAGTATGGAACTTACCTTAATGCCAGTCAGTAACAAAGATGAGCTCCTCCCCTACGTCAAAAACTTCTTTGCTTCAGCATTTTTGTCAACCCTTTTGCTAAAAAACTGGATGCCATCCAAAGCTAGACCAAGTAACCTCTACAATTAGCTCCTCATTCATCAACACTCTTTTCCCTCCATATTTAACCTTCATGTCCTTCCAATCTGTGGAAAAACACACTGAAATGTGTTGATCATGACCTTGGATTTTCTTGATAAAGCTGGAGATGCCCCCCATTTGAAGATAATTCCACAGCTTAGTGTTATCCTTCCAAGTGGGATCGCAACTAGGCTCTAACTGACACGGAGCTCCCCCATATTTCTTCCTCTGCTATTTTTGTGATTACCCTGCTGAAAACCACCTATGAAAAAGGCTATTTTTGTTTTTCCTATACCAGTTTTTAAGCATCCAGCTGCAAGTCCGAGGAGCATGTGAAATTTGATGGTAGTAATTAGAATTACTCCTCTCACATGTGCCATCTTTCTTATCCATTAAATCCCACGCAATCTCATTAGAGATTCTATATAAGATGTGAATGCTCATAATTATCCTTGGTAATACCATTATGTACTTCTGTGGGGTGTTTTTTTCATTATCCCAAGTGGTGAAATTATTATTGGTACCATAATTAGCTAAGGTGTCTACCACCTTGTTTCCCTCTCTATATGTATGACCAATTTTAATATTTTTGAAGGTATGGCATATATTAATAGATTCTTGAATGAAATCTTTAATAGTCTAACTTGGAGGGTGTATTTGATTAAGATGATTTATAATATTCAAGGAATCACCTTCAACAATGATGTTCTGAATGTTGTAATCCTTAACAAGTCTTAGACCCCATAAAGTTGATAAAGCTTCAACATAGTGATTGGTCTAATTACCCATTCTACCAACATAAGAAGTAACTAAATAACCTTTATGATCCTGAATTATTCCTCCACCAAAGAATTGGTAGATGATATTGTAACTAGAGAAGAAGAAGTGGAATTTGAGAGAGGAGATTAAGGTTTTATCCTATGAAATTTACTATAAATATTAAGAACCAAAAATGGTATTAGAATATCTTTTCCTTACATCTTGGATTTTTATAGATTGTTCCAACTATGAACCCACTAGAGACCATGGTTATTGAGCACCAAGAAAGTAGTTTTAGAAAAGGAATAGAAAATTGTGTTTTTCTTCAATCTTGATCATCCAAGAGGATTGATTTTACATTAATTAAGTTATTGGAGGTAGGAAACTTGATGGTGTGTTTATTTAAGATTTAGAGGGCCAAAATTTCTTATTTTTTAGTCATATTATTAAGAACTGAAGTGTTAAGAAGAAGGTAAGAACAATTGAAATTTATAGTGTTTTTGATCTTTAGGAAGGTTTATTTGACACCTTTGCATGAGATGCATGAGACATGGTATGATATTAGAAGAGAAATATTTTTCTTAAAAGGTTAATATTTTACACGTTTTAAAAAATCCGAGTTAGTTTAACAAGTTCTTTAAAACATGGTACTTGTGTGAATGAAGTTATTCATATATCGATGAATGCATAAAATGTGAAATGAGTTATGCATCATATCATGATGAAAGACCAATTGCACAAGAAATTATGGTATGTTTAATAAATGTCCCGATAATATTTTTTATATTTTCTATGCAAGACATTGGTGAAATATTTCTCTCAAGTGTCCCTACCGTTAATGGCCTAAAGAGGCAAAAATCACTCATGGAGGTCCAAGAGTGTTTGTGATGTTTTGTATTTGGTAGAACTGGATTATGAGAATGGATAGTTTTTTGAGGTCCCATAAGATGTGTTTGAGCTCATGGTTTGATCAGATGATGTTTTGTCATGTTAAAGTCCTAATGGCCTAATCAACCCAATTAGGCTTTCCAATAAGGTGGTAGAAACATGTATGCAAGTGTGAAATTATGAGTGTGATATATGAATGTGAGTGATTGAAGATGGTTTTTATGTCATTGATGAAGTGATTCATGTAGTGGTAAAGTGTGTAAGTGGAAATTGAGTTGTTGAAGCTTTATAAGATCAATATTGGCTCTTGAGTCCTATATGTAGTTTTGAGAAGTGTTAGAGAAAGAGGTATTCCATGGTGTTGGTGAGTTATTTGGGACCTTTTTATAGTTATTATATTTCCTAAGAAGTCTTGAAAACATGATTTGATATGAGATATTTTTCTCACTTGAAGAGTGGTAAGTTAGGTGCTTAGACCTTATAGATGGTGTTTACCAAATGAAGTGATTCATGTTGAGGATGGAGGTTGCAGAGTTGATTATTCATGCAGATGGTATTGAGAGGTTGTTAATGACATGTTTTAAGCTGATGGAGTCTTGGTAGAGCTTTCTTGTGTCCTTGAAATTCAAATTTTGATCATTGGAGTGAAGACCTAGTTTTTAGGCTTAGTTGAGAAAATTTTATTGTAAGGCTTATGTTGACATATATGGTCCTATAATGTAATTTGATTATGTTTGTAATGTATATTCATTTTTTCATGACCGACCTTGCTTGGTCATATGGTATTTTTCAACCTAGAGTGGTTTGTGGCATGAGTCATGTATAAAAGTAACTTGTATTTTCTCATTTAAGTTATGTAAGAGGATGGAGTTTTGAGTGAGAAAGTGATTATTCTAAAATGTGAAATAATATCCTACTCTAGATTAGATTGTAGTGGTAAATAAACATATAATGTAATAAAGAAAATATACCCAAGAAACTAAGTAATGAAAATATGAAACCCTAATGTGCAAAGAGGGTTAGAAGAGCCTTAGATGATTCACAAAGCTTTGCTAGACTATGTTGTAATGGAGACTCGCTAAATAGATATGGAGGTACATCACACATGATCCTAGAAAATGTAGATACAAAATATTTGAATAGTGGGTGCCCGGAGAGAGATAGGGTGCTCGTGGGCACCATGGTCTTGATTTTAGGCACCTGGTCTCAGTATAGATGCTCATAAAACTTCCTCTAAGGTGTCAAAAGATGTTCACACTTGTTTAATTTTGATCACCTTGAGGTCGATGTAAGGTCACCAAAGTACTTGAAAATGTAGAATGAATGAATCACTTGCAAAACCCCAAATAAAACATCAAACCCTAAAAATAAAGATGCAAATGAAGTGGACAGACTGTCTCGGCCTACAAAAATAATGGACTTATCATTGAGTACTACACTACATCTCAGACCCAATGTAGTTCTTTGTGTGTGTGTGGAATTTTGCCTTAGGTTTCTCGTGTGCGGTCCATACGTGGATAACGAGAAAGTAGCTAGATGTCGAATGTAATAAGCGTGTGCATGGAAACAATGAGACTCCCCTCCTATGAAGTGTGATGCGAGATGAACCAACATTTTCCCCTTGTGATGGAGCTAGATGGATGTAAATGAAGCTATGGATTCCTTTGATGGATGTAACCTTAGGTGGAGATAATATATGCTTAGTGTTTGGCCCTTATTATGATCACATAAATTTATATTTATACGATTCCCTTGCTTAAATTTCTAATTAACCTCAAAAATGTCGACTACAAAAAGACAAGATGCTCAAAAGTTTAGAAAGGACCCAAAATGTAACACCGAACTGTTGTTACTTCCTCCTAAGCATACAAGTGTTGATATGTGATTTCTTTGTAAAAGGATGTGTTCCTTGATTGAGAAGTCATGCTTGATATGTATTGTATCTTCTTTCGATTGCGAGATCTTTGGTAGTCGGAATATGATTGGACTCTTTTATTTATTTCATTTTGCATCTGAGTTTAATCTGATCTCGGAACGAATTATGGAGTTATCCATCTATAAGACCTAGCCTTGGATCAGTGGAATTGATCCAAGTGGTGCTTTAAGTTTATTCGTGATGAATTAAAATTACAAACCTTAAGCATAGGGTTGCAAGGTCGAATGCATTGAATAAAGCTAGTCTGGAGTATAACTCAGGTTGATCATGTTAAATGAATTGGTTCCCGATATCGTAATATATCTGGAAGGTCTTGATTGCAGACCAGGTAATAATTCGATTACATATAATTCTGTAGCCTAATGGCAGTACAGGAGTGAACCCTGTTCGAGAATGTATGTTGTAGGTTCTTTTTCCGAGCATATGAAATGTTAGACCTAACTGGAATTATTAATGTTAGTAACCTAAAACTAAACTTAACCTAGGGGTTAGATTAGTGTTAATCTAACCTAGACCTAGGCTAAGAGCTAATGCTCTAAGTTAGTATCTATGTTCTAAGAGGTTAGCCTAGGTGTTATCCTAAATCCTAACCTAAGTTACTAACCTAACTATTGAGCAAGGATTAAAGGGGACCTATGGAGGGGTGCGAACCATGGGCGCAGTTTCTATGTTATTAAATGCGTGGATAAGCATGAGGGACAGGTAATTTGGTGGAGGTTTTAAAACGGCTAACATGAGCCGATGTGGCAGGTCGCCAAAGTTGGAAATGGTCTTTAATGTGCTTTTGTCTATCGCCAACTATGGCGGTCGGTGGCAGTGGAGATTGAGCGGGAAATTGGGAGTAAATGCAATTAATGAACTCGGTAGTCGAGCTCGGATTTCGCGAGAAGGCATGCAAAATGGAAAGTTAATGGTTTGTTTAGTTTTGCATGCGCTCCGGTTTTCCTTCTGTCTGTTCACTGGTTATTCGCACCAGTCTTCTTGGTGTTGCATGGCAAGTATGAGCGTAACTAGCTCTTTCCTCTGGCAAGGAAAATTTATAAGTCATGAAAATAGCAAATTTTTGTTGGTGGCTCTAACTTGGAAAAGAAGGAGAAGGTTTGAGCTCTTTCAGTGGTCTGCTTCGGAATTTTGAGCAAATATCCAGGCATGTTAGGCCCTAACCTTTAAAAATCTTGCTCTCTTTCAAATGATTTCATTAGAACAACTCTGTTCAGATGATTTTTGGAATTGGTTGGTTTCTATGGTAGTCTTGTGTGATTTTTGGCACTGTACCTTCATGCTGGTTCGGTTTTTCAATTTAACCCTTGATGGGTGTTTATTGTATTTCAAACTGTTGCTATATTTCTTTGTGTTTTATATTCCGGCTTTAATTTACGTAATATATGCAAGAATGTATGCTAGGCATGCTCTGTGAGAACCCATGAATTGTTCTCGTGATGGGTACAGGCTACTGTGGTGCTTGTTGTTGATACTTGTCGGAGGGGATACTGATGGACATTTGTTTGATTGTTCAGTTTTATTGAACTTTTTGTAAGCTCTGTCGTGGTTATTATTGGTGGTGGTTATTGATTCTTGTTGGGTTTCGTTTTGTCATTTAAAGTTATTTGTGAATAAATAACTTGCTGTGTAACTGTATCTCATTGCGATCCTGTTGAAGTTGTTTTTCCTTTGCGTTGTGGTTATGGGATTCAACCCGTTGACAGTATGCAATATGGATATATGTATTTATTGTATTTGAAACGACTCTGTAGAGTCCATTGAATGATTCGTATATTTTGGGACCACTGTGGAAGCTATATATATTTGAATTTTGGTAATTTGATTTGTCTGAGTCTTGAAGGAGTAACAGGTAATGCGACTTCTGTTATTTTGTAATGAATACCTTCGTTTTACAAGGAATTTGTGGTTCAGACTCAGTTGGGTACTTATTATGTTTCCACTCTATATAAGCTTGGAGCGAATATTGTTATAAGGGTTCAGTCGGATTCCTTGTTTTGAAATCAGTATTTAGATTTGCTTATACCTGATTGTGAATTTCGACCATTGTTGGCATGGTTGGAATCTTTAACTTGTATTTATCTTGTATATCGTTTTCTGTAGAAGCTTTATCGTGAATACTGTTATACGGATTTAGTTTTAAATCTTTGATAAGTAATCAGTGTCACTGCTTCTGTATAAGCCTGATTATGAACATGTAATGTTTTTGGCTTTGTTGGACTTCTTTAAATAGCTTGACATCATGTAATTTGGATTTTTATTTAGTGGGTCGTGGATACCATACTTTCAACCCTGGATGCGTCCAGAAGTGACTACGATATGCTATGTTTCCTTTCTGATTAAATTCCAGTTAGATATGGCTGTGCATGTTGCGGGGATTTCGTTTAAAAATCTCTCTGCATAGTCATAGGGAAACGTCATTGCTTTAATGATTATTGAGTCTCTTGTTAACTGCGATAAAAGAGAAGATCTTTTGATTTCAACTTTGGATCTAAAAGCCTTACAGTGTTTAGTAAGGACTAGAATGGGCTGTAGGTTGATGTATGGGATTGTTGGCGTGTTACGTCTTCTGTTGCATGACTATCCTGCCTTGAGCTAGACTGAACTAAAAGCCGTCGACTGCACCTCGACAGGCAATGTGGTGAATCCCTTCTTGTTTTCCGCTTCATGTGGAGGGTCTTGTGGAAGGTCTTGTGGAGTTTTTTTGGTAGAGGGTCATCACTGTTTAGCGTGAGAGCTACTGTACTGCTGGATAACTACAGTAGTTTGTTATATTTGATCTTTACAAATCTGTAGTGCTTTTGATGGTCTCGTCTGATTTATTTGCATGTGTTTAAGGTGAATGCCTTGCTCTTGGAAAGATGGTACAGTCATGAGCTAGTTCTGAAGGAAATATGTATAATTCGTTTATTTCTCTTCTGTTATTAAGTATATGTTGATATAATTGTTTATCTAACTTTTGGAATTGTTCTATCATGCTGATGGAATCATGAAAGGTTATTTATTTATTGTGTTGAATATATATAATCCATCTGATGTTGCTGTCCTTGGGATTCAGATGGGTAGTTGGGTTGATGCATTTGTCTTCTTGGTCACTAACGTTTTGATGAAGTAATTGAAAAGTATCTGAGACTATTTAGTGACTATAATTTGAGCTATGCGTTTATAGTCATGTTGTTTTACAAAAGCGTAGTCTGAAATATGTTTACTTGTTTAGTGATATGATCTCATTTAAACAGGGTGTTTAATGAAAACAATTGATGGATTGCAATTGTTTTAAGAGTTAGTGCTTATCATGCTCAGTTCATCGAACTGACCCATGTTGACAATTTTTGCAGATGGATGCCGTAAGTGGTAAAGGCACGCAGATCTGATAGGATGATCAGATTGTTTAGATTTGATTTAATGTAGAATTACAGCTTGATTTTCTAAATGTACTATATGTGGAAAGATGTTCCTTTTTCCGTTGAGTAATGTATGAAGTATGCTGAATGCATAAAATGTATTTGTATAGTTCTGAAAGGAATGGAAATAAGTATTTGCTACTTATGTGTTGTATTCTTATTTTGATAGTTTGACTTTCTTCGGTTTATATACCGGAGGGGCATTGTTATCATTGTATAATTTGGAGACTTTTGTGATTGTCAATGTAAGTTTGCAAGAATATGAGACTGAATTCTTATGATTGTTTAGCAGTTCTAGTATGTTTTATCTGAAGCTAAAATTGAAATTTAGATCACTGTCTTTTTGAAAGATAGGGATAAAATAAACCTAAGCAGAACGCTAAACAAGCTGAATTAAATTATTAATCCCTAGTCTTGATTATGCCAGGACAACATTTAATTGGATTCTTAATCGTTATATCTTGATACTAGTAAGTACGATATAAATTCAGTAATGAGAACTGAAATAAACCAAAAGGGGTTCTGTTGGCAATCTCGTGTGAAGATTATGAGTTATTGTCCAATTTCGTTGATTTAGAATTATGTATATTCTATGAACTCCTTGATGAGACCTTGGTCTTAATAACTTCTCTATGTAGTGAGCTTTATTGAGAAAGGTCATTCTATGATGAGGATTCCAGGGATCGGGAAAGGCTAACCTTAGGGGAACGTCTTTTAATATAATTTAACTCAATGTGCGTAACGCTTAATAGCAAGTAGATCTTTTCGAGGTGGATTTAAAGGTTGGCACAAGTCAACTGCAGGGCTGTACCTTCGAGAAGATTAGGATCTTCTCGAAGATACAACAATGCAGGTGACTTATGACGACACCCTTTGCATTGATCGTGAAGATTTACACCTTTAACTCGAACAAGTTACTCTGGGGCCGATTAGGAATGTGGTTACATTATAAGGCTGCCTAGGAGACTCGGGGTATCTTGACACACTGGTTTAACTAGGGTTGACCCAGTATGTCATCTTATCCCTAGTCCTCGAGTGCATCCATATAACGTTGTCACCTTACTAATCCGTTCCCGAGTGATTAACCTTGGGATAGGAGGGACTGACAGAAGTCGGTATAAGACATTCTACATAACATAAGAATGGGGTGAAGGACGTATTCCAGATTGACGAGTATGCCGTTAAGGAATACGAGACATAAGCAGTATGTTTCAAATCTTTGGCCAAAGTATCGCAAGCTGCTGATTGCGTTGTCCTGAGTCACCTGGTCTAAGGGATGAGATGCCGATGAATAATGGTAATAGTTATTCAGTTAGGTTCCTTGGACAGAGCATTCTGAATCCCAGAATAGGGAAGAGAACCACAAGAGTGATGTGTGAAATAAAAAAATGCTAACTCTTATTACTCATGAATAGATCGGTAGATTACCGAGTCATGGAATGAATAGATCGGAGGTACTCGAGTCATTACAGCTGCATATGGTTATCTGTTATTAAGAATGGTTATTTGATTTGTGAGTTCTAAATTATGTATTTAGAACCAGGAAGCATTTATCAAAAAAAAAATTGACTTGTTCTAATGTGTAAAATGAGGATGTTACATCTTGGTATCAGAGCTGAAGGTTGCAGCTCTTGGGCCTATTGTGTCCATAATCTGATGAGAACCTAAATTTTCTTGTAACAGAAAATGGTTAGAACAAGGGGAAACGTTGCGAATAATGCTCCACCTAAAGGAGGGGTGGCAACAACCCAGAAACTTGATGAGATCCTTGCTGCCCTGTTGGACACAAGAGATCGTTTAGCTGTACTTGAGCAAAGGTGATGGGAAATGAGGAGGATGAAGAAGCTGGTAATAACAATCAGCAACCTCCTGAGGACAACCCCGACATGGGTGTTGATGTTAATGCTGGGAATGCACCTGTCCAACCAGAAAACAAAAAGGCCAGGTTGGCAGCAGAACTCACTAATGATATAAAAAGGATAAGTCCACCTAAGTACGATGGCACCACATTAGGAGATGGAGCTGAGAACTGGCTCAGCGAAATGGAGAAGTACTTTGCAATAAGGAACTTCTCAGAGGAAACCAAAGCTATTTGGGGAGCCTATCAGCTTTCCCATGAAGCATCTTCGTGGTGGGATAGCCGTAAAGTTGAACTAAACATTGATGAGACCAATATTACTTGGGATCAATTTAAAGGCTATTTTAGGCAACGTTGGCTGCCACAACTTTTCTATGATTAGAAAATGACAGAATTTCAGAACTTAGCTCAAGGGAAGCTAACAGTAACTGAATTCTAGGAGCGGTTTACAAAACTCCTCAAGTATGTACCGCAGTATCAAACTGACGAGAAGTTCAGAATACGGAAATTCATCATGGGATTGAATCCCGTGATAGGGGGAGAGGTCGATGTTCACAGTCCAACCACTATGGAAGGAGTTGTTGAAAAGGCCATAAGGCAAGAACAGAAATTAAAGGCTATTTCTGCTCATAAAGAGGAAGTGCGGAAGAAGACTGCAAATCCTTCTTCAACCTCTCTTGCACCCAGAAAAGGACCATGGAAAAAGTTTGGAAACAAGAGTAAGTTTCAGGAGATAATAGTAAGAAAGCAGTAGTAAATAAGCCTGCTGGAAATGTAAGGGATAATTTTGCTAAAAATTATAACAATGGGCAGAAGCCCTATGGAGGACAACGTGACAATTACAAGGCTGGAGGCAATTCCGAGCCTAAAGGGACTGTAGGAGGCTTTACAATTGTGGCAAAGACCACTACGCAAATCAGTGCCCTTTGAAGAAGGATGATCGTAATCAACATAAGATACATGCTGCAGTAGCAGACAAGCAAGCTGAAAAGCAAGTAACACCTATAGAAGTTCCGGGTAAGTTATTTGGCATACCTGTCACTATTCTTTTTGATACAGGAGCTACTGAATGTTTTATTTCTAATAAACTTGCTTCTAAACTTAAAAGAAAAGCTGGAAAAATGGATAAATCTTGGACTGTACAGTATGGTAATAACTCTGTTCATACAGTGAGTATGTGTCTTTTTGGGGCAGTCCTTGACTTACCTAATTTCTCCACGGAAGTTGACCTCTATGTTACACCTTTGGGATCGTATGACATTGTCATCGGTGTCAATTGGTTAGCTGACCATAAAGCAAAGGTAGATTGCTATGAAAAGAACATAAAATGTTTAGATGATCAGCTGGAAACAACAGAGATTCAAGGTGTGAAACGGGAAATTTCAGTTAGAAAACTGTCAGCTATGCAGCTTAAAAAGGCTAAGAATAAAGGATGTACCCTTTATGCAGTAAAGATATCTAAATTTTCAGAAGAAGATGGTGATAACATGAAGCAATTTCCTCTGTTACAAAGTTTCAGGGATGTTTTTCCTGAAGAATTACCAGGGTTACCACCCAAGAGAGAATTTGACTTCACCATCGAAATCAAACCGGGAACAGAACCTATTTCCAAAGCGCCTTACAGGATGACTACTACAGAGTTAGTCGAGCTTAAGGCACAGTTGCAAGAACTTTTGACTAAAGGTTTGATTAGACCAAGTGTTTCACCTTGGGGTGCGCCTGTGATATTTGTGAAAAAGAAGGATGGAACACTTAGGCTGTGTATTGATTATCGGATGTTGAACAAAGCAACAATCAAGAACAGATATCCACTTCCAAGGATCGACGATCTATTTGATCAGATGCGTGGAGCAGCGGTTTATTCTAAGATAGATCTTCGATCTGGCTATCATCAGTTAAGGATTAGAGAAGAAGATATTCATAAAACAACTTTCCGAACAAGGTACGGACATTATGAATTCACGGTTCTACCCTTTGGATTAACCAATGCACCCACAACCTTTATGAACTTAATGAACAATATTTTTCAAGAATATCTAGACAAGTTTGTACTTGTATTCTTGGACGATATTCTCATTTATTCTAAAAGCGTTGAGGAGCACAATGAGCATTTGAAGATAGTTTTGGGAATTTTGAGAAAAAGAAAGTTGTATGGTAAGTTATCCAAATGTTCTTTCTTTGATTCAGAAGTTCACTATTTGGGTCATGTTATAAGTAAAGAAGGAATTGTTGTAGATCCTTCAAAAATAGTGGCAATAACTGAGTGGCCTGCACCAAAGAATGTGCATGAAGTAAGAAGCTTCATGGGTCTTGCTAGTTACTATAGAAAATTTGTAAAGGATTTTTCTAAGGTAGCTGCACCAATAACTTCATTGCAAAAGAAGGATAAGAAATTCATATGGAATGACAAGTGTGAAGCGGCTTTCAAAAGTCTGAAAGACCAGTTGACTTCTGCACCTATATTAGCTGTACCAGACCCTAATGGGAGTTTTACTGTTGTAACGGATGCTTCTGGGGAAGGCCTTGGAGGTGTTTTGCTACAAAATGATCAAGTCATTGCATATGAAAGTAGAAAACTCAAGTTACATGAGCTGAATTATGCCCCTCATGATTTGGAACTTGCTGCCATTGTTCATGCACTTCAAGTCTGGAGACACTACTTACTTGGGAAACCTTTTGAGTTGAAAACTGATCACTTAGGGCTGAAATATATTTTCACTCAGCCTAATCTTAATGCCAGACAGAGAAGGTGGTTAGAATTTTTATCACAATATGATTTTGATATTAGCTATATCAAAGGGAAGGAGAATAGAGTAGCTGATGCTCTAAGTCGTAGGAGGCACATTTCTGCTCTTATAACATTAAGAACTCAGTTCAAGGAGGAGGTAAAGAGTGCCTCAGAATCTGATAATTACTTTCTGCAAGTAAAAGCAGCGCTTGCTGCAGAACCTAATGATGAAAGGTATAAAGGTTTTCATTTTGATAATGAAGGAATCTTGCGTTATGAAAACAGGGTATATGTACCTATGTTGAACGACTTGAGAAAGAAGTTGTTAGTTGAATTTCATAATTCACCTTTCTCTGGACACCCGGGTATCACAAAGATGCTTGCTGATCTGAAACAACAATACTTTTGGAAAGGTATGAAAAAGGATGTCATAAATTTTGTGACCCATTGTTTGGAGTGTCAGCGGGTTAAGGCAGAACATATGCACCCTGCTGGACTGTTATATCCTCATAGCATACCGCAGTACAAATGGCAAGTAATAACCATGGATTTTGTACAAGGATTACCCATGTCCAGGAATAAACATGATGTTATCCTGGTAGTTGTAGATAAACTGACTAAGGTAGCTCATTTCATCGCTGGAAATCTAAAGGATGATTCACCAGTGCTGGCCAAAAGATTCGTACACGAAATTTTCAGATTGCATGGTGTACCAGAATTGATTATATCTGACAGGGATCCAAGAATGACGTCAAGGTTTTGGCAAATGCTTAATACAGCTCTCGGAATGAAACTAAACTTCAGTTCTGCCTATCATCCGGAAACGGATGGACAAACTGAGAGGGTAAATCAAGTGTTGGAGGACATGTTGTGAATGTATTGCATGGATCAACAGTATAAATGGGAAGAGTATCTTCCATTAGTTGAGTTCGCATACAACAACACTTATCATTCATCTCTCAAAATGGCACCATTTGAAGCACTTTATGGAAGAAAGTGCAGAACTCCTGTTAGCTGGGATAGTGTTGAGGATAGAGTGGTAATTGGACCAGAGATTCTCACAGAAATGGAACAGCAAGTTAAGCTGATTCGTGAATGATTAAAGGAGGCAGCAGATAGGCAGAAGAGCTATGCTGACCTTAAGCGGGTTGATAGAAGGTTTGAGCTTGGTGAGAAGGTTTTTCTTCGTGTTAAACC
Source organism: Taxus wallichiana var. yunnanensis (assembly GCA_018340775.1). Lineage (NCBI taxonomy): Eukaryota > Viridiplantae > Streptophyta > Pinopsida > Cupressales > Taxaceae > Taxus > Taxus wallichiana. The sequence continues at coordinate 356,621,227 of CM031243.1, read as the reverse complement.
CAGAAAGAGTTCTATAACTTTTGGCAAGGCTGCCAAGTTGTCACCTCGATTCGTGGGACCTTTCAAAATTGTCGAAATAATCAATCCTGTAGCTTATCGTTTAGCATTACCACCTGCTTTATCTCGCATGCATGATGTTTTCCATATTTCTTTGCTTAAGAAATATGTTTCAGATCTGTCACATGTTTTAAATTGGAATTCCTTGCAGGTCCAAGACCCAGGAATAATCGTGGTTAAACCCACACGAGTGCTGGAAACTCACCAATTGCATTTAAGAAATCGTGAAATACAACAATGTAAGGTCCAGTGGGACCAGTTTAACGAAGAAAGTGTAACTTGGGAAAATTTGGAAGAGATGAAAATTGCTTTTCCTTCTCTTTTTCAATAGAATGAAATCTGTTGACAAAACATTCTTTTATGAACTTTTTTTTTAAAGTATTTATGAAAGCCAGATGAAGGCAAACATTATTCAAGTTGAATAAAATGTGTTGTGACATTGATTTCTGGAACTATTCAAGTTGGAAAATAGTCGCATTGATTTGTGAACTAATAAATTGGTTGACCTGAAGGTTAATTGAATATGTAATCATCGGGACGATGAATCTTTTTAGGAGGGAAGCATGTAACACCCTGAACTGTTGTTACTTCCTCCTAAGCATACAAGTGTTGATATGTGATTTCTTTGTAAAAGGATGTGTTCCTTGATTGAGAAGTCATGCTTGATATGTACTGTATCTTCTTTGTAGATTGCAGATCTTTGACTGAGTCGGATTATGATTGGACTCTTTTATTTATTTCATTTTTCATCTGAGTTTAATCTGATCTCGGAACGAATTATGGAGTTATCCATCTATAAGACCTAGCCTTGGATCAGTGGTATTGATCCAAGTGGTGCTTTAAGTTATTCGTGATGAATTAAAAATTATAAACCTTTCACAGGTTGCAAGGTCTGAATTCGTTGAATAAAGCCAATCCCGAGTCTAACTCAGGCTGAGCGTGTTAAATGAATTGGTTCCCGATATCGTAGTATCAGGAAGGTCTTAATCGTGGACCAGGTAATAAATTCTGATACATTTAATTCCATAGCCATTTGGCAGTGCAGGAGTGAACCCTGTTCGTGAATGTATGATTAGGTTCTTTTCTGAGAATATGAAATGTTAGACCTAAATGGATTTATTAAGGTTAGTAACCTAAAACTAAACTTAACCTAGGGGTTAGATTAGTGTTAATCTAACCTAGACCTAGGCTAAGAGCTAATGCTCTAAGTTAGTATCTATGTTCTAAGAGGTTATCCTAGGTGTTATCCTAAATCCTAACCTAAGTTACTAACCTAACTATTGAGCAAGGATTAAAGGGGACCTATGGAGGGGTGCGAACCATGGGCGGCAGTTTCTATGTTATTAAATGCATGGATAAGCATGAGGGACAGGTAATTTGGTGGAGGTTTTAAAACGGCTAACATGAGCCGATGTGGCAGGTCGCCAAAGTTGGAAATGGTCTTTAATGTGCTTTTGTCTATCGCCAACTATGGCGGTCGGTGGCAGTGGAGATTGAGTGGGAAATTGGGAGTAAATGCAATTAATGAACTCGGTAGTCGAGCTCGGATTTCGCGAGAAGGCATGCAAAATGGAAAGTTAATGGTTTGTTTAGTTTTACATGCGCTCCGGTTTTCCTTTCCGTCTGTCTATTCTTTGGTTATTCGCACCAGTCTTCTTGGTGTTGCATGGCAAGTATGAGCGTAACTAGCTCTTTCCTCTGGCAAGGAAAATTTATAAGTCATGAAAATAAGAAATTTTTGTTGGTGGCTCTAACTTGGAAAAGAAGGAGAAGGTTTGAGCTCTTTCAGTGGTCTACTTCAGAATTTTGAGCAAATATCCAGGCATGTTAGGCCCTAACCTTTAAAAATCTTGCTCTCTTTCAAATGATTTCATTAGAACAACTCTGTTCAGATGATTTTTGGAATTGGTTGGTTTCTATGGTAGTCTTGTGTGATTTTTGGCACTGTACCTTCATGCTGGTTCGATTTTTCAATTTAACCCTTGATGGGTGTTTATTGTATTTCGAACTGTTGCTATATTTCTTTGTGTTTTATATTCCGGCTTTAATTTACGTAATATATGCAAGAATGTATGCTAGGCCTGCTCTGTGAGAACCCATGAATTGTTCTCATGATGGGTACAGCATCTTGTGGTGCTTGTTGTTGATACTTATCGGAGGGGATAATGATGGACATTTGTTTGATATTTTAGTTTTATAGAACTTTTTGTAAGCTCTCTTGTGGTTATTATTGGTGGTGGTTATTGATTCTTGTTGGGTTTCGTTTTGTCATTTAAAGTTATTTGTGAATAAATAACTTGCTGTGTAATCGTATCTCATTGCGATCCTGTTGAAGTTGTTTTTTTTTCGTCGTGGTTATGGGATTCAACCCGTTGACAATATGTAATATGGATATATGTATTTATTGTATTTAAAACGACTTTCAGAGAATCCATTGAATGATTCGTATATTTTGGGACCACCTGTGGAAGCTATATATATATGAATTTTGGTAATTTGATTTGTCTGAGTCTTGAAGGAGTAACAGTGTAATGCGACTTTGTTATTTTGTAACGAATACCTTCATTTTACAAGGAATTTGTGGTTCAGACTCAGTTGGGTACTTATTATGTTTCCACTCTATATAAGCTTGGAGCGAATATTGTTATAAGGGTTCAGTCGGATTCCTTGTTTTGAAATCAGTATTTAGATTTGCTTATACCTGATTGTGAATTTCGACCATTGTTGGCATGGTTGGAATCTTTAACTTGTATTTATCTTGTATATCATTTTCTGTAGAAGCTTTATCGTGAATACTGTTATACGGATTTAGTTTTAAATCTTTGATAAGTAATCAGTGTCACTGCTTCTGTATAAGCCTGATTATGAACATGTAATGTTTTTGGCTTTGTTGGACTTCTTTAAATAGCTTGACATCATGTAATTTGGCTTTTTATTTAGTGGGTCATGGATACCATACTTTCAACCCTGGATGCATCCAGAAGTGACTACGATATGCTATGTTTCCTTTCTGATTAAATTCTAGTTAGATATGGCTGTGCATGTTGCGGGGATTTCGTTTAAAAATCTCTCTGCATAGTCATAGGGAAACGTCATTGCTTTAATGATTATTGAGTCTCTTGTTGACTGCGATAAAAGAGAAGATCTTTTGATTTCAACTTTGGATCTAAAAGCCTTACAGTGTTTAGTAAGGACTAGAATGGGCTGTAGGTTGATGTATGGGATTGTTGGCGTGTTACGTCTTCTGTTGCATGACTATCCCGCCTTGAGCTAGATCGAACTAAAAAGTGTTCGACCGCACCTCGATGACAGCAAGGTGGTGAATCCCTTCTAGTTTTCCGCTTCATGTGGAGGGTCTGTGGAGTTTGTCGGCAGAGGGTCATCACTGTTTAGCGTGAGAGCTACCGGGGCCGATTAGGAATGTGGTTACATTATAAGGCTGCTTAGGAGACTGGGGTATCTTGACACACTGGTTTAACTAGGGTTGACCAAGATGTCATCTTATCCCTAGTCCTCGAGTGCATCCATATAATGTTGTCACCTTACTAATCCGTGCTCCCGAGTGATTAACCTTGGGATAGGAGGACCGATTGTGAGAAGTCGGTATAAGACATTCTACATAACATAAGAATGGGGTGAAGGACGTATTCCCGGAGATTGGCGAGTATGTCGTTAAAGAATACGAGACATAAGCAAAGATGTTTCAAATCTTTGGCCAAAGTATCGCAAGTTGATGATTGCATTGTCCTGAGTCACCTAGTCTAAGGGATGAGATGCCGATGAATAATGGTAACAATTATTCAGTTAGGTTCCTTCGGGACAGAGCATTCGAATCCTGAATAGGGAAGAGAACCACAAGAGTGATGTGTGAAATAAAAAAATGCTAACTCTTATTACTCATGAATAATCGGTAGATTTACCGAGTCATGGAATGAATAGATCGGAGGTACTCCGAGTCATTACAAATGCATATGGTTATCTCTGTTATTAAGAATGGTTATTTGATTTGTGAGTTCTAAATTATGTATTTAGAACCAAGAAGCATTTATCAAAAAAATTGACTTGTTCTAATGTGTAAAAGAGGACATTACACAAAAAGTGTGAGAAAATTACAAAGAGAACAAGGGAACCTAGAGGGGACAAGGTTTCTGGTGTTGGCATCCTAACTGGACACCGGTGTCGAGAATGAAAATTTCCAACATGTAAAAAGAAATACTAAGAAAGTAAGATTACAAAACTAAAATTTTAACCATAAAAAAAATACGTGTGTCCAAATACATGACATAATTATTAATTTTATTATTTAGGATCCATATGAATAGTAGTATGTGATCAAGACTAGATAATTACCCAAAGTGTGTGACTTTGTTTCTAAATTTTCCCCACTTTATGTTGGTGAGAAGAATTATTAGCAACATAAAGTAGATAGATATGTGTACTTGATATCCATGTAGATTGATGTAGAACCGTGTGTTGAGAGACTAGACAAAGCATGGAGTGATAAAAAGAGTTAGAGCATGGAGAATAAAGATGTCAAAATGTAAAAATGTGATTAGGATGAACCAAAGGTGGAAATACGTGTGTATATGCCGATGTGTGTGATGTTAGTGATGTATTTTATTAATTTCTTCCTATACAAAAAAACTCGTAAAAGAGAAGATGATCAAGTAGTCAAATACACATGTATATGTATAAAAATCATGTAAGAAGTATGTAAAAGAAAATGCTAAAAATGTGAAAAAGGAACATGTGCACTGATCGTTGTTGAGAAAAGAGTGTAGAAAGGATCATGTAGATGATGTCGATCCACGTGAATTTTTGGGTGATCTCATGCCAATGCAATGGAAGAAGTGTAGGGATAAATTATCCGGTATCAGCCTCTAACCTTTAACCACTCCTCGAAACCGTAGAGATATTTGTATTGTTTAGTGTTTTGGGTGATCTAATGCCATGACGGAAGTAGTGTAGAGAGGAAGGTATGGTGTTATCTCGATATCCTTTAACTACTCCCCATAATAAAAACCATTGTAGATGGTTTATACTAACACATGTGCTAAGGAAAATATACACTATAACTATGTTGAACCCAATCGCTATGTAATTGGCCCTAGTTATAAGATTTCTAGGAAAGGAATCACTGTACTAAGGACCCAAGTCTGATTTTGATCCCTAAACTATGTTTTATCGTTACTATGTTATGTTGTGTACTATGTGTAAACCATTGTATGGGGTGACTAATTCACCCAAATTATGCCCCCTCTTTGGGGGTGCATGTGATGTCACATAAGGAGAATGCAACCCAAAAGAGGACCAACCACTCAAAATTTTCCCTGTAGGGGAAGGGTATGTGCTTGGTAGAAACCAAGGCACATGCAAATGAGTGGCTAGGAAAACAAGTGTTAGTATAATCAAATAAAAACACTCATGTATAAGCCAAAATGTGAACTATGAAGATAATGTATATGCTAAGACACAAGTAAACACGTAAGAAAACAATGTAGACCATAACAAGTGGGTTGTAAACATGTAACATCACTCACGATGTTGCAAGACAATCAAGGCCGACAAAGCCAAAGACATACAAGTGTGCACACAAGAAAAATGGTAAAGCCCGCAAAAATAGCATACAATGACAAGCAAGTACAAGTAATGTAACAGATAACCATGGTGGAAAATATTCCTACAAAAAAATTATGCACATGAAGCATGTGTTAGCATGTTAGAGAGATTTAAAATTATCTCAAATCATGTATAATATGATAAAGTAGTGTTCTATGAAACAAAATGAAATGATAACACCTAAAGTGTATGAAAGTATATTCCTTGAGGAGCCACAAAGTGGGATTGATACTAAGTATTACACCAAGCATCCATGTTGTGTGTAAGGGATCTGCATAATCTCCAATCAAAACTAGGAAGCAAGTGAACGCACGTGTGTATGATAAATATAATGACATACAAGATATTTATCTAGCATGTGTAATATAGTGAACATGTAAAAGTAAATGAAAGTAAGAGTAGATGCAACCAAGATATGTAATATGTTATGGATGGATGGAATGAAATGCGGAGTGAATGATAGCATATGCATGTCCCCCGAGTGAATAGAATTGTATACAATTATGTTCATTTATTTATGCCCCTCAACAATCAAGAATAAACCGTAAAAAGATTACATCATCAGGAAGCGGTTCAAACAATGTGTTGTGTGTGGTGTGATGTGATGAATAAGTAGTGATGATATCCAACAAAGAGATGAGGTGTGAGAATGTTTAATGATTTATCCTAAATTGTATATCACAAGATGAGTAGAAGAACTGATGATGTAGCCTAAAGTGTATATCACTAAAGGATGCTAGAAGAAGTAATGATGTATCCTATGGCATATATCACTAAATGACACAAGTGGAAGTGATGATGTAGCCTATGATGTATATCAATAACATAGGAATGTCACATGAGAAAAAGTTTGAATGGAAAATATGTGAGTGTGACAATGTCCATTTTTTATGTATACCCTCAACATTCTAGTATGGACCATGAGACTAGAGTGTGTCATCAGGTAGTGAGTGCAATATGTAAAAGTAGATGTGTAAAATTTGTAATATGTGTAATAGATATGGGGATGAGAAATCTCTATGCAATGTGTAATGTGTAGTGTGTAATGTAGGATGTATATAACGTAATGAAAGATTCACCGATGATATAAGATGTGTAGATGTATAGTAAATGTAAGATATAAGTTATAAAATGTAAGATATATGATGTATGTATGTAAGATGTTTGAAGATGCATGATGTGTAGTATCAATTGTGTAGTGTGTGCGGTTCATGTGTATAGGATTACCTCAACAATCAAGTGTGAACAAAATCATAAGAGTGCATCATCGGGTAAGGATAGTACTAGGGTATGTGAAAGAATGTGTGTTTCGTGTGTATAGGTCTAGATGTATGACGATGAGAGAATTAGATATTTGTTAATTTTAGGATGGGGATAAGTGTGATTCCCCAAAAGTGTTTATGATGTAGAACACAATCATGTAATATCATCTAAGAGGTCATTGTTGTCATGGTCAAAACCAAATGAACAAGCATCAGAGACTTGGTAAGAAATAATGTTGGGTTGATCACATAATGGTTCATTAATACATAGGTTGTACATGCCCATAGAATATTCCTCATCAATGAAGGTTGGTTATGGAAACCCATCTGCATACCAGCGAGTGACTCAGGTTCTGCATGATAGCTAGGAAAGGAATTGTTGCAGATGAATACACAATAAAAAGGCATGGGAAATGATATATCAGTGTGATCAAGATCTAACATGCCCCCAATGTAATCAAGCTAAGATTTTCCTAATGTAAGTGGAAAAGAGCGAGGAATTCATGCAAGAAAAATTGTGAGATGAAAGACATGTAGACCATAAGTAGAAGTAATGTGAATGAATCCATGATAAAGGTGAGTAGAATGTGGTGGAGGATAGAGATCCTCAAAAGTGAAGCCTAGCTGAGTCAAGCCATCATGTGTACATACTATGTCATCACAAGTAGGATCGAATGGAATATTCTCCCAATAAGAATCATTCATGAAAATTGTACATGTGAAAGGAGGTCATACTGATGGAGGTGGTACATGAGAAGGTGGAGTAGCTAGAGTGACATCTCGTTATATGGAAAAGCCCTTGATAAAAAATCATGGAAGTGGTAGAAGAAAGGAGGCATAGATGTAGTTGGTATGGAATCTATCATGCAAATAACACCTTCAAGTGGTGGTAAATGTGGTAGCTCATCTATGGGTTGTGGGTCATCAGTAGTGTCAGCTCTTGGAATAGGAAGTGTAGTATTTGGATCATGGTCACAATATTTGTATGGATGACAATCATGAAGAATAGTATACTCGACACCCTCATGTAGAAATTTGACACAATGATGCACTATAGAAGAAACAAATTACATGACATGGAGCCACGACCTACCAAGTAAATAGTTATATGAAACCAGAAATTCAATGACAAAGAAGACTATGTTGAGATTTTTAGGCCCCACAGTGATAGGTAAAACAATGTGACCTACACATGGATGAATAAAGCCATCATATGCATGAAGAGAGAGACATGATGGACTAACATTAGCAGCAGAAAGACCAAGATTTTTGAGGAAGGACATAGGAAAAAGATTAAGTTCAGATCCATTGTCAATTAGAGTACACTTGATGCCCACATTATAGATGTGAATCATTGTCAAAAATAGAAATATCAACATGAGGATTATATGGGAAAGCTATATGTTGAGAAAATGCATCAACAAAAGAGTTATATATGGAATCTAGATGCATATCAGTAGGAATGTGAGTAGTAGCAAGGAGATGTTGTACTCTATGTCTTAAGTCAAGATTAGTAAAAAAATCATTAATTGAGATACTCATGATGACAAGATTCTAGAATGATAAGAAAAGAATGAGGATCCTAAGAGCGTGAAGATTAGGTTCAAGTTCACCAAAATGATAATGCTAAAATGTGAAATAATAACCTAATCCAATGCAAGTTTGTAATAAATAAATGAATAATAAAATACTAAAATAATATACCAAGAAACTAAGCGATGAAGATATGAAACCCTAATGTGCAAAGAGGGTTAGAATAGCCTTAGTTGATTCATAGAGGTTGTTGGACTATATCCCAATTGATATCAAGCAAACAGAGATGGAGAACCATCCTACAGGAGCCCGGAAAATTTAGATATGGAATATTTGACTCAATATAGGTGCCTCGGAGAGGGATATGGGGCATATGGGGCTAGTCTTGTGGGTGCCTGGTCTATGTAGATGCTCAGAAAACCTCATCTAAGGTGTCACAAGATGTTTTCAATTGTTCACTCGATCTTCTCGATGTCACTTGAAGGTCTCTCAAGTAACTATAAATATGGAATAAATGAATCACCTGTAAAACCCCAAAAAATCAAACCCTAAAAATAAATATGTAAATAAAGGGGCCGACTGTCTCGCCTACCAAAATGATGGACTTATCACTGAGCATTGCACTACATCTCGGACTCCAATATAGTTTTATGTGTATGTGTAGAATTGTGCCCTAGGTTGATCTTGTGTCAATTACACGTGGATAACAAGTAAGTAGCTAGATGTAGAATGTAATAAATGTGTACATGGAAATAATAGACTCCCCTCCTATAAAGTGTGATGTAGATGAACCACCTTTGTCCCTCAAATGGAGCTAGATGGATGCAAATGGAGTTATAGATGCCTTTGATGGATGCAACCTTAGGTGGAGATAATAGATGCTTAGCACTTGTCCCTTATTATGATCACATAACTTTATATTTATGTGATTCCCTTGATTGAATTTCATAACTAACCTTGAAAATTTCGACTACCCAAAATATAAGATGCTCAAACAGATAGTAAAGGATCGTAGACACCAAATTTGTGTCTTACGACCCTCGTGACCCGCATCTCATCTCGCAACTTAACCTCATCACCTAAACCTTACACAATTATTTATTAATTACCTTGTAATTGATAAATCCACATCACCTTACCTGCCACCTCATTTTGCCACCTCATCATGACCTAGCCCTAACCCTAAACTAACCTAATTAAGACCTATGACTTGGTCTAGACTCACATCCATAACTAATGCCTCCTTACTCGCACCCAAAACCGACCTTCTAGCCACTTGACCAAGCCCGCAATCGATCTCTGGGAGAAAAGTTAGGAAGGTGGGCTATTTTACTAAAAATAGCCTACTTTTTCCTTACCGATGCCGGTTCCTACTCGACCGCCGTCGGTTACGCAACCGCCATCGGTTCCCTGTAAATGGGCTCCCCAAACCAAAAACAAAGGATCGAAATTTCATTTTTGGATCAAAGGTCGAATGATTTTTGAATCAACAGAGATCATTGGGAGCGAAAAAGAGAGTCCAGATCTTCACTTGACCGAGCAGAGACGAGTGGAAACCAAGTATGTTTACAAAGAAAGGAGATCAACTTGCATCTTTTCAAAACCAAGAAGTCACATCTCGCATGTCCTCTCGTTATAACATTTCTTATGCCTTTTGAATCACAAACCCTCATAAATCCTTCCTCGAATCCACTACCCAAAGATGCATATTACCTCTAACTATCATTCATCTACCTCTCATCACCTTATTTCCTAAATACCACCTATATACAAAGCCTTACAAACAACACAACTACCCCATAAAGCGACCAACCCACGTAGATCCTAGAACCCACCGAAGATCGGTTATTAGTAAATCTATTATCAAGAATCGCATCGGTTCCTTCGATCAAAACCAGAAACCAGCCTTTCCCCTACCCAGCTTCAACAAAGCAACTTAATTGATATTTTACGCTTTTTGTGTTAATTCATATTAGCAGGAAACTGACCACCTTCGAAAGGAAGTTTTATATTTCCTGGGCCCAAGGCAGTTTCCTCATTTATTGTCTAATCAAAATCTTGTGGTCTTGTGTTCTTATTTGCAGGTAGTCCTTCCAAGACAAAAAGGAGTTCTTCGCAATCAGCCTGATCTTTCTCTACGGTACGCGCACACCATCTCGACATTCTACAGGTATTCCTCCTAGCCCCTAACCTTATCTGTTTCTAAAAGGAACGAAACATTCCGAGTGAAACATTTTGGCACGCCCGGTGGGACCCATTTTGGGTTTCTTTCTTTCTTACTTGCTTTCATATAGGGAGCATACCTGTTGTTTTCTTCTTCTAAAGATATTCATAAGGTTTTGTATTATTTTGGTAAAAGAACTTGCTTTGTTTTTGCATCTTGCATTAGTGAAAGTCATCTCTTTTGCTTCATCGAATATCATTTTCGATTTGGGTTTAAAACACGTGCATTGCATTCCTGCTTGTTGTTTTTCAATTCTAGTGAACGTAGATTAAGTAAATGTGTCGTACACGTGGGGGTGATATCCATGGTATTGACAGAAATTAATCTTACATTCACTGCACAACACATACCGAATCACTTCACAATTAACACAACAGCTCAAACATCCCCTTTTTTTCCGCGGTATTCCTCCGCCCGATTGAGGTAACCTTATAAGCCAAAACAAACTTGACATTTCCCCTAGGTCTTGTTGTTTAGGATTCTGACATCATTCTACGTCTAAAGGCATAAGCCCACAATAATTAAAATTAACCCTAGGGTTAGTCTCTGGATTTGAGTGTGCATCTTGCTTGTTTTCAGTTTTGTTTTCTTTGTCATATTTTGTCTTCTGTGATCAATAATTTGACAAATATACTAAACGTTGTTAAAAATCAAATTAGCAGCCTTTTATATCTTGTTAACCCAGACTTCTTACACCGACATCGGTTACCTGACCGACGTCGGCTATAGTATAACCGACATCGGATACTAGACCGATATCGCCATCGTCTTTCTACAACCCCTGACAAACCAGCAACCTGCCAATTTCACCATTCTAAGGCTGTTTCTGTTCTTGATAGATTGAAACCCTACTGTGAACACTGGCCCATGGTTGTTATCACTCAAAGCAAGCCGCCGCCATGGTTTCACATGCTTGCTCGCTTTTTACCCGAATCACCCCTTCACATTCTCGTGGGGAATCCTGCTGCATACACGCTGAGATCCCCAAATTCCTGTAGGAGACAAGGACTTTGCCAAATTTCTGGATGCTAATCCTAGCGCTGTACAATACTATTTGTCTCATGCCCCTGACCGTACGCCTGATGGTCAGCTCTTTGTTGGCATGCCTATTAGTATAGCTGCTCATTTAGCCCCCACTCCGCCTGATAACACCGCCTTGCTTCCGGCACCTTTAGCCCCATCTCCCAATCCGACAGCTTCAGAGGTTCATACGACTCAGATTGGCTTTTCTTTGGCTAATCTTGGACCCCACATATCATTACCACCGACTGCCCCTACCTCATCTCTCTTGCAGACTACTCCATTCATGACTTGCTCTCTGCCACCTATCCACACGAGCTTTCCTTCTCAAGCTCCGCCTACCTTTTCATTCCCATACACGTATCCAGTAACCTCAACACCTTATATGGGACATCCCTATTCTGTCGCCTCAACATATTCATCCTCCATACCTTATCAACACTTAACCCCACCATTGTCCAAAGTGGGCCCTGGCCCAATTTGCCTCGTTTACCACAACCACACCATCATCTCATCCAACCATATGATCTAATTAAACAAATGATGGACAAAATGCAAAACTGGAGGCTTCGTGTCGGGAAGTCGTAGCGCCTTGACATACGAGCAAGTTTTTCGGGAGCCCATTCACCCTTCGCTCCCCTTCATTCATATCCTCCTCAATGGGACTACCTAAATTTACTCGCTTTAATAGTAAAGAGGATCCTCAACAAACACTTGCGATCATTTAGACATGCTTGTTATTTGATCGCCCATGATGATGCCTCTCTACTCAAGCACATTTCCCATGTCCTTATCAGACCCGCCTGAGTGGTACGTTGCTTTAACCCAAAGACTCAATCTTCTCTTTAACCAACTAGCCCAATCTTTCTTGGATCACTTCTCCATTAACATTGCTAAGAAAGTATCCATCACCGACCTTTATGCCATTCGACAACCAAGACGAATCTATCGCAGATTTTGTTGACGATGGCGTGGCCTTATCAACCAACTTACATATGCTCTTCTCTGATCGAACTTATCGAACTTTTCACACGGGCATGTGCTAAGCACATTTCTCCTACTCTTCAAATTCAAACTTTCCGCACATTCGATGAAGCCTTTACCATGGCTCTAAAACTAGAAATTCGAGCCTTAAGAAGAGAAATTGCGGTTGCACAACAAAACCCCAATTTCCGAACTCCCGATTCTACCAATAAACCAAATACCACCACTCCTCACGCGTCCACTTCTTCTAAATCAAAAGGAGCTGTCCACGCGGTGATGGTTAAATCTCAAACACCGTCTAATGCCCCACCAAAACCACCTATAAGTACAAAGCCGAGCCCATCAACTACACTCCTCGGGAGAAACATATGGTGTGATATTGGAAAATTGCTCAAAGCAGAGCCATTACATTACCTCCTCGTTAAACCTCATTTCGGGTTTGATTCCACTCGCGCCATACCTTCCCGGTACAAAGAAAATGACTTCAGAACTTCCACCGCGTGAAGGGACACAAGCCATGAGAACGCAAGATGTTGAAAAACATAGTGCAGAAATGGTCGACGCAGGGATATAACCCTCGATAATCCTAATGCCCCTGCCAACCGAAATTTGAAAATCTTCAACAAACCATTCCCGAATCACTCTCCCAACAGTAACACAAACCAGGATATCTTAGCCGAGGAGAGTGTTCATGAGATCCATGCAGCTTTTGATACCCACACCCAAAGCCTCTATCGAGAAAATTTTGAATCAAGCCTCTTCACTAACACAGAGCCCGAACCTCCTTTACCACCATCAAACCAAAGCGAAATCATTCCTTTACCCATAAGGGAGTTAACCGCCTGTAATCCTCTTCCCATCGATGAGTCTCGCTATACCACATCCCTACAAGATCGCGAACGGATGTTATCTAATCTATCTATTTCCTGCACTTCCCCTTCTACCACTCTTGTTGCACAAGAGGAAGGTACGCCACTCCTTTTGACATCCTTAGATGAGAAATCTCTCGCACCGACATCACCAAATTCTTTAACCATGACGGATCCTCTCGAACACGCCTCTTACCTATTAGTTCTTCATCGCCTAAATCTTTTCAACGACCGTTGACCTCTTAACATCTATTGATACAAGGCCTCATCTACTCACCGTATCACACCCACAAGTGGACTCGGAATCACAACCCACCTTTCTTCCGTACTCAAATTTACAATTCAAACTCAAGACTGTCATTCTCCGAGGATGACAAATCCTATGGGAACGCTTGAGTACGCCATATTCTACTCAAATGCAAATGACCGATCCCGAGACCTCCACCATATACCCAAGTGTTTACGTGCTTAAAATGCCCATGTTCTCACCTTCACCCCCTCACCTCTACCAAATGCCTCGTCCACTTCTATTAACTTAGCCAAATCTTCCCCTACGCTGGGACCTTACCCATACCTGGGCCTAACACACCCACCTAAGCGACTAGATTTGTCCAAGAATAAAGCCGCCCGCCACCTACTCAGAGACACACTCAACCCGTGCCTCTATCACAATCAAAACCATCATCGCCATACCTACCTTCCATATCGGGACCTCATCCTTCCACCTCGCACCAATATATCACACCTCCCGCGTTTTCTCTAAAAAGACATACGCCTTTCGCACCTATACCGAGATCTAAGGGTATATCAACATTATCACCCCACGTATCCTCGTCCACCCATCAACCCTAAACAAACTCCATCATCAAAGGATTTATTTTCTGTCACTCCCCTTTCTCCATGGTTGTTTCCCGCTACCATGTCATCTGTAGCCTCATCATCTAACCAGCCGAACGTAGCTCCTGCGCCAAAGAAACCATGTTTAGTGAAAACCACGTGTCAACACCCCTTGGCTAAACCACCACCCATACGAACCAGCCACGCCCAAACATTAGGGAAACCCACACAACCAATACCCTCATCCTCCTCCGATTTTGACCCACTCAAAGGATCTTACGCTAAAATCCTTGCCATGTTGGTAGAGAATGCGACCATTTCCCTACCCCCACTTAGACCTTATGACCCATCTAAACCTCGGCCTGTAGGTTACGATGAGTCTAAAATCTGCGCTTATCACCGCACACCAGGACATGATGTGGAGGGATGCAAAGCTTTAAAACCATCCTTCGTCACCACCTCTCCCGCATAGAAAGGTTAAGAAAGACAACTTACGAAGGAGAGACCTTTAGCTTCATTCCTCTCCTATACCATCTATCCCCGCCTCACCACGATCTATCATTATTACAACCCCACCCTCAAGACCATGATTTATCCCAATCATCTTCTTCATCTCCGGTCTATGAGATTAATATGATTAGTGTTGCTACTCGAGTTACGTAAAAACAATGAGAAAGCGAAAGAAGGCACATTCGCGTCCTCTCCTTCTCCGTCCAACATCCCGATTGCACCACCACCTAAAGTGGTTATTCGTGGACCTTCTTACCCCGCCTCTAATGGAGCCGCCCATCGAGCCATGATTAAACAAAGCCTTCACCAATCACCCGTAAAATGACACTATATGATCTCATTCAGACTTCTGAATCTCATCGACAAGCTCTCGTTGAAATTCTTCAAGGGATCGAGGTCTTACCTAATGAAACCCTGCCTGTTGCCTCCATTCTAACACCCAATCACGTTGCCTCTCTCACCAAACAACCCACCGCCCCAACCACTTTCGCTCTCTCGTACCACAAGCTGCGCAGCATGGCTCAAGATGAAATTGTCGATTTTGGTACATGTAAGATCCCGACTCCCGCCTGCTTCATCTCGCCTTTTACGCCCGGGGACATTCGTATGTACGCCGTGTTATGATTGATGGGGTGCTAGCCTAAACATCATCTCTTAAAAGCTTTTCAACAAATGAATATCCCTTCTAGCTACATGTGTGCCAACCCCATCATGTCGGTCATTCAATGACGCTTATTACCTCTACCTTAGGCACCGTGATCCTCAACATTCGGTAGGACCACGTACTTTACCCGAACTCTTCTATGTCCTTGAGGGAGAGTTCCAATATAATATATTGTTGGTCGCCCTCGATCCAGGGCCATGGGATGCGTTCCTCAACCTTACATAGATGCATAAAATTTGGAGTACGAGGGGAAGTCCTACACCGTAAAAGTTGATCCTCCCCTTTAAAACCTCGCAATATGTTATACCGCCCAAATGATGTGCTTGCCGGTACCAATCAAGACACCCGCTCATTCAACCCAACCATCTTCTTCAACTATGCCTCAACCATGTACCTCAATCGCACCTACGCCTTCAAATGATGAAACCACCGTCGCAAAAACCACTTCCCTTCCCGCAGCTAACATCCCAACCACGGACCCCTTAGTAGATGTTTTTCAGCCGCCTTACGCTGGGGAGTATCGCCTATATAACGTTAGTTCTTTCCATACCCCACGTAGAGTACGGGATGTACATGCCCATCCTAACTATGACCGTCGTGTGGGGAAGTAATCTCCTACTTGACCACCTCACCGCCGCACTAACCTAACGTATGGGGTGTCGACGCATCTTCCGTTGCCCCCGAGCCTCCTCTTGGTGTGGTTCTTTTCAGCCCGATTTTCAATACCTTAACAATCGCCGCTTGCCCTCACCTTCTTGACTCACCGTGCTTGGAAAGGCTTTGGTTTTTGTCTTTATGAACAAGGCCGACATACGCTCATCCCCATCACCACACACAAACATAATGATCGCAGTGGTCTCGGTTTTCCGAAACACCTACACAGAGACACCTCGTGTCACCTGTATTCTCGAAGAAGACGACGCCACCCCTACCAAACCATCATCACCCACTTTGCCATCATCACCCACATAATCTATAGACTCGAATCTATCCCTCCTAAACTTTTTTTTTTTTCATAAATGCTATCTTCATAGGTCCTCTCACTTATCAACGCGATAATGAGGACCCATCTTCTCTTCCCCTTCTCGTATCCGTGACATGATCAAGAGGATTCACCTTTGATTAATGTTGTTGAGTGTCGTGGATGACGACTCCATCCTCACTTACCTTGGCGCGGATGATTCTTATATTCAACGAGTCTTACCATCTCAAACCCAAACCATGCCGAACGAATCTACTATAGAAATCAACATCCACATGGAGGAGGATCTTCACATTGTGAAGATCGGACAATCCCTTAACGCATCGTAAGGAAGTCGCCTTTACTACTTTCCTCCGTGCTCACAACCAAGCTTTCGCTGGTCCTACGCCGACATGCCAGAATTGATCCTACCATTCGCTGTCCATAACATCACTCTAAACCCCAATTCCAAACCAACAAACAAAATCGAGAAAATGCATCCACGCATTGCCCTCTTGGTCAAAGAAGAGCTTCAATGACTTCTTTCGCTTCCTTCATCTTTCCTATTGACTATCCTCAATGGATTTCTAACATCGCACTGTCACTAAAGCGATGGGGGACTTTGGATATGCATGGATTTCCTCGGATCTTAACCTCGCTTGCCCTAAGGATGACTTTCCTCCCAAGTATTTATCAACTTGTTGATCTCATCACCGTGGGACATGAAATGCTTTCTCTCATGGATGGCTTTTCAGATACAACCAAATTTTGGTTGCCCTCGCCGATCAACACAAAACTCGCCTTCATAACTCCTTGGGAACCTTCTACCTGTAATGCCATTTGGCCTTAAGAATGTCCGCGCGAGCTATCGCCGGGCTATGACCTACATTTTTCATGACATTATGCACACTATCCTTGAAGATTACGCCGACGATCTTCTTGGCAAGTCTAAACATCGCAGTTGAACATCCGCGATGTTTTAACCATTATTTTTGATCGCCTGTTACAATATTCTGTCCGTCTTCAACCAAAGAAATGTGTCTTTGGTGTCCTTTCGGGAAAGCTTCTTGGTTTTATCATCTCTTTGCGTGGCATTGAGGTCGATCCATCTAAAGTCAAAGCTATCATAGAAATGCCCCCACCTACTAATCTCAAACAATTGCGTAGCTTACAAGGTAAGTTACAATCTATCCGACGTTTCATCTCCCAACTCTCGGATCGATGTCAACCTTTCCATCACCTCCTTAAAAAGGACATTGAATTTCAATGGAGTGAAGAGTGCCACCAAGCCTTTGAAGCTCTCAAAACTTATCTCTTGCAGCCACCCGTGCTTATCCCACCTCAAGACGACCGCCCTTTCTACCTTTACCTTTCCACCACTGACCACGCTGTAGGGGCCATGCTTGCACATCGTGACTCTGAGAATCGAGAACAAGCCGTTTATTATATAAGTCGTTCTTTGGTGGACTATGAGACTAGGTATACACATGTAGAAAAGTTGTGCCTAGCCCTATCATTCGTGGCTACCAAACTCCGACACTACCTTCTGAATCACAAAACTTTCGTCATCACCAACATGGACCCCATCCATTACATGTATGCCAAACCTCATCTAAACCAACGCATCGCCCGATGGCTCATGCTCCTCACCGACCTCGACCTTGAGTTCGCCCACCAGAAATCAATCAAAGGACAAACCATCGCAGACCAACTTGCGGAAGCCCCTTTACCTGGAGAACAATTTACCAATTTTACATTCCCCGACGAACTCATCGCCACTCTTTCACTCAAGGAGGAGTCGTATCCAATGACTCTCTTCTTCGATGGATCCAAATGCCAACGCGGTGGAGGAGCCTGGCGTTGTTCTCTTCCTCTCGATGCCGAGCCTATGCCTCTTTCATTCGACTCGATTTCCTTGCACTAATAATACAACGGAATACGAGGCCCTTGTTCGGTCTCTGTGTTGCGCGCACTTAGGTATCAAATCTATCAATATTTTTGGCGACTCTCAATTGGTAGTCAATCAAGTTATGGGCATCTACCAATGCAAAAATGAGGAACTTCAAAAATACAAACACTACATGGATTCGCTTCTAGCCTTATTTACTCACTATTCTATCCAAACCATTCCACGCTCTACTAACAAATTTATGGATACTATGGCTTGCTTAGCCTCACAAATTCCAGCCTCATCAACTGACTCTGACATTTTTGTCTTGGTCCAACAACTCTTTGCCCCATCTTATTCAGCCCCGGTTGTTTGTACGATAAATACTGTGTCTGCTAACTCGCAGGATACTTGGTATCACCAATTCCATGACTACCTTACAACCTCTGTTCTCCCTTCTGACCTTACTAGTACCGGCAAACGCGCATTTCTTAAACACGTTTCTTGTTATCTTGTTATGGGAGGACTCCTTTATAAACGTGGCTTTGATGGCATCCTCCTTCGATGTCTCACCATTGCGGAGGTCACCCATACCATCCAACAAGTACATGACGGTATTTGTGGCGGGCATTTTAGTGGCCTTGCCATGGCCAAACGAATCCTTCGCCTTGGTTATTATTGGCCTACTCTCAATAACGATTGCTACGAATATGTTAAGCATTGTGTTATGTGTCAACAACACGCCAACCTTCAACATACTCCTAGCCACCCCTACTGTGTCGCCTTGAGATCTTTGGCCTTTCTCACAATGGGGTTTAGACCTTATTGGTGAGATTCACCCTTCTTCTTTGCAACGTCACCGATGGATTATCACAGCAACCGAATATTACACAAAATGGGTGGAGGCTATTCCACTCATTTCAACCAAAAAAGAAAAAATTGTAGAGTTCATTAACCACCACATTATCTGTCATTTTGGTGTTCCTCATCGCCTGATTACAGATAATGGAAAATCTTTCAAAAATAGGTTGTTGCAAGACATTTGTGACAACTTTGGTATCAAACTCAGCTTCTCATCACCCTACTATCCACAAGCAAATGGACAAGCCGAATCCTCTAATAAAACCCTAACCAAAATCCTCATGAAAGTTGTCAATGAGTCCTGGACGAAATTGGCACGATCACATCCCCTTTGCCCTTTGGGCTTATCGTATTTCAAGCATCCATACCTCTACTAATGCCACACTTTTTCTTTGGTATATGGTACCGAGGCTGTTTTGCCTCTCGAAATACAAATACCTCCCTTCGAATATCTCTTTAGGATATTCTCACCAACGATGATTTCGCCAAGAAGTTAGCCCAATGGAGCTCCTAACTAACGAACGCCGCCCTTACAGCCTCTTGATCACCTTCAAATCTATCAAAACGCATCAAGCGTGCTTATGATAAGCGACTCCATGAGCGCATTTTAAGGTTGGTGATCTTGTCCTCAAAGAGAATCAACATGTCACCAAACTAGAAAAGAGCAAACGTGGAAAATTTGCTCTAATCGATTGGGCCTTACATAATCACTCACACCTATGGATTAGGCACTTATCGTTTAGCTTCGCTTAATGGTAAGCCTGAGCCTGAACCCCTTAATGCCTTGCATCTTCGACCATTCTACTGTTGAATTTAGTGTTATATCACTTCTTATCTACCTTCCGCTCGTCCCTTGAGCTCACATACCACCACATGCACTTTGTTTCCTACACCTCATAATAAAAATCAAGCTCACATAGTTTGATTCTCACCTCACCTAAACGATGCCTTCCCCTTTTTAGTCTAGTCCATGACTTCAAAGTATTAAAATAAGCCGTATTCTTATGGGATTTTCTTGAGTCAAACTTCCTACCAAACTAGATGCTTCACGCCAAAAGAACATCTAGCTATCTAAATTATATATAGATTGTTCCCTTGAAGGACAGCTATATGCCAAATTATTGCTGCTATTCTATATAGACTGCTCCCCCGAAGGACATCTATGCACTAAAATCATATCTGCTACTATAAATAGACTGCTCCCTTGAAGGATAGCTATACACAGTCAGCCTTTATCGAAGCTTCTCGCATTGATCAGCCGTGAAGACCTCAAGAATAACACAATCAATATCCCTTGTAGACTTCCCGCATCGATCGGCCTATATTCAAGTAAAATAAAGGCCTCATTCAAAAGAACTTTTTGGGTCATGGACTTGTCTATTTAGGGTAGGTTCTCTTTCGTCATAACACTCACTTTGTAATAAATTCTCTGTACCTTAGCTATATCATCCACCTCACCTCACCATTTGTTTCAACTCAAGGGACGTAACGTTCACCCGATATATTGTGATCATACAACTCTTTTCACCTATGGACTTCTCGTCTATGCACGGTACCTAGGGCTTCAAGCTCGTTCTACGTTTGGTGGTTTGTTTAGCTCTTTTCACCTACGGAGCACTCTTTCGCTTTGCCTCGCATCTAGGATTGTGTGTTGATCTTAATCGGACATGGTTCCCTTCTACTGGGTAGGCTAACCGCGCTCCCTTATACCTTTTACAACATCCCCAATTCATTACCGACACCAACAACCTTACCTTACCAATATTAATATCAATATTCTTACCAATCAACCAATTGCCTAAACCGTACCAAATTGCCTGAATTCACCTCTCCCTGATCCTAAGGGAGAACTACATCGGTCTGAGGCCCCTCCTTGCTTTGTGCAAAGGGCTATGTAGGCAGCACTTGAGACATGGGGTCTCCCAAGGTTAGCTCGACCATCCCCTACCATAACCTATCATGTGTGGTAAATATAAATATTTTTGTGTATTTCTATTTAATCACATTCCTCTTTATCCTTTTTCAAAACACCGAAAGTCAAAACGAAAACATTCTTATTATTATAACTCAAATCAACATACATATCTCATTTTATTTAGATGTTAAACAAATACATCTTCTCTATCATTGACACGCAGGTCGGTACTCTTATTTATTCTTATACCTTGCTAACATTTATTTAGACCCTCATGCCTCATCCCGAACTAGGCGATGATCGTGATCGTGCCGACCCTCTCGCCAGCCTCTCTCGTCCTCAAAGGTACCACGGCTACTGCACTGCCCACCGATCTGCCAACCTCTCCGTAACATATGAATACGCCCTCTCGCATGGAGGACTCCCGCCTCTAGTCTCTCCGCCCGTGACTCGCAACCACATAACAATCCCTTGTCTCATTCACCTGCGTTTGAGTTGCTGAACCAAACGCCTGCAAACGATCTCTCTCCGTAATCACCACTATGTCAGACGATCATGTACACCTTGCAGCTTTCTACCCACCATAATCTATAGGCCTCTATCATTCCCGCATCCATTACCTGCGATCGGTCGCTACTTCTTCAGACCTTCGAGGTGTTGGCCGGGAGGTGAGAATACCGCCTCTGCGGCCGATCCTCATATAGGGTCTATAAGCTTGGGGTATATCCGCACAAATCCAAATTGTCACCACACGCGATCTATAGGAATCCTCTCATACTCACCCCGGCCGTGCCCCGCGATCCACCTCAATCACTCTACACCCTCAACTCCTCGGCTATATTCTCTGTTACCATATAGTTCCCATAAGGCCGCCAATGATATCCGCAATCGTCACCCTCTCCCATATCTCGCCTGTAAAATCAATGTCACCCGTCACGGCCGAGATCTTGCCTCTTGTTCTATCTGGACCCATCGTCCGAATCCTAACTTTGTACTCCGGCTCTCCCGATCGGGATGGGTCGCCTATTTGTCGCACACAAACAATGTGCTCATAGGCCCAACAGGTAATAAGTATGAACAATCCAAAGTTGTCGTCCCTATGATTTCGCCTACACGCCATAGACCCCTGTATAGCTCCGCCAAATATGCAGGTGCCCATGCAAAAGTCACGTTCCTTTCTATCATCTCCCAAATAACACACATCAATGCCTTCGGAAATCTTCCCCCATCCGCCCTCGGTAACGCGTAATACCCTACCGCTATCATTAATATCACCGCTAACCTTGTCTCCTCGGGTGTGCTGCATACATTATCCCATATGTAAATGACAAACCTCATTGTGTTAAGTCTCGTGCGTATGGACCAAATACTCTTGTTATCGCTCCGTGCGCGCTAGGTAATGCCTCGATATATCTTTTGGTTTTCCGTAATTGGGAGTCTCAAAATACGGAACACATCTTCCAATGTTACCGCTCATTTCCCCTCGTTGGATAGAAGGTATTTGTCTCGGATTCCATCTCTCAATCAACGCTTCAGTAATATAGCATGGTTACGTGCGATTCGTGAATAATAATGATTCCACTTAACCCCAAACGATTTATCAATGTCCATTTGCCTGGCGTTACATCCACTCGGATTCGTGACAACAACTGACTACACACTATCATTCATCCTCAACCCCGCCTCTGCTGCATACATCCAAATAACAAAAAAAACCATTCAATTCCTTCAATCCCCTTGGGTTTTTTTCTCAAATTCGAAATTCCTATAACAACCTAAAGTATCGCATACCATTTAACCGCTATCGGTTGAGTAACCAAATCGATATGGTTATCCCTAACCAATATCGGTCCCCTCGTTATTTTCATACACCTTGCCTAAACAACCACCTATTTACAATAAATTGCTCGTTTATTCCTCTTTGTATACAAGACATACCCAAAACCCTTGATTACCTACCACGTAACACTCACCTCATTTATAACCCTTGTTATCATGTTTTCTTTTTCATATCTACCCACTTAATCTCTTATTCATAACACATGCAAAAATCAAATCACAACCAAAACGTTTACCTCTTGGGTTGCAGCAGCTTGCGGTGGCACTTGTCTTCCCTCTCGTCCCGCCCCCCGCTTGCCGGATGCTTCTCCTCGTTCTGCCATGATCACCACTCTTTTCAAATTTGCCTTTCTACTTTCTGAATCTCAGATCGCATTCACCTTCCTGTCTCTTTTCTCCTTATCACTCAAATCTCTCATGCAATTACCTATCTCACTGCCAAAAAGCGCCACGTTCGCGTATTTAACTTCGTGCATGGCTCTCAAAATTAGAACTTAAGTTGCCACCCTAGCTAGCTTTTTTATTTTTAGAAAAGCTCATACCTAAATAACCTGATCGGTAGGCGGCCCGACCCAAGGCCTCGCCCTAACAAACCGGCCCGACCCAAGGCCTCGCCCTACCCTACCGGCCCGACCCAAGGCCTCGCCCTAACAAACCGGCCCGACCCAAGGCCTCACCCTACCCTACCGGCCCGACCCAAGGCCTCGCCCTAACAAACCGGCCCGACCCAAGGCCTCGCCCTAACCAACCCGCCCGCCCCAAGGCCTCGCCCTACCCATTTGGCCCGACCCAAGGCTGCAACCCAACAACTCGGCCCGACCCACGGCCGTATCACTCCAATACCCTACCCCACCATCTTACCATCCCCTCTACCCACTTTACCCTTTATCAACCCTATCCCCGATTTCCCATTCACTCAATCTATGATAGATTTGAGGGATTACCTATACCCTTAATGGGTGGGAAACCACTTCATATTATTGTCTCATGTGCAACTTTACAAAACAAGCTACACGACAATAAGGGGCTAATGTAGACACCAAATTTATGTCTTACGACCCCTTGTGACCCGCATCTCATCTCGCAACTTAACCTCATCACCTAAACCTTACACAATTATTTATTAATTACCTTGTAATTGATAAATCCACATCACCTTACCTGCCACCTCATTTTTCCACCTCATCATGACCTAGCCCTAACCCTAAACTAACCTAATTAAGACCTATGACTTGGTCTAGACTCACATCCATAACTAATGCCTCCTTACTCGCACCCAAAACCGACCTTCTAGCCACTTGACCAAGCCCGCAACTGATCTCTCGGGAGAAAAGCAGGGAAGGTGGGCTATTTTACTAAAAATAGCCTACTTTTTCCTTACCGATGCCGGTTCCTACTCGACCGCCATCGGTTGCTACGCAACCGCCATCGGTTCGTGTCAAATGGGCTCCCCAAACCAAAAACAAAGGATCGAAAATTCATTTTTGGATCGAGTCGAATGATTTTTGAATCAACAGAGATCATTGGGAGCGAAAAAGAGAGTCCAGACCTTCACTTGACCGAGCAGAGACGAGTGGAAATACTGTAGTGTTTACAAAGAAAGGAGATCACCTTGCATCTTCATCAAAACCAAGAAGTCACATCTTGCATGTCCTCTGTTATAACATTTCTTATGCCTTTTGAATCACAGTCCTCATAAATCCATCCCTGAATCCACTACCCAGCATGCATATTACCTCTAACTATCATTCATCTACCTCTCATCACCTTATTTCCTAAATACCACCTATATACAGCCTTACAAACAACACAACTACCCCATAAAGCGACCAACCTACAGATCCTAGAACCCACCGGTATCGGTTATCAGTAACCGGCATCGGTTCCTCTGATCAAAACTAGAAAACCAGCCTTTCCCCTACCCAGTTCAACGAAGCAACTTAATTGATATTTTACAGTCTTTTGTGTTAATTCATATTAGCAGGGAAACTGACCACCTTCGAAAGGAAGTTTTATATTTCTTGGGCCCAAGGCAGTTTCCTCATTTATTGTCTAATCAAAATCTTGTGGTCTTGTGTTCTTATTTGCAGGTAGTCCTTCCAAGACAAAAAGGAGTTCTTCGCAATCAGCCTGATCTTTCTCTACGGTACGCGCACACCATCTCGACATTCTATAGGTATTCCTCCTAGCCCCTAACCTTATCTGTTTCTAAAAGGAACGAAACATTCCGAGTGAAACAAGGACCCAAAATGTATGACCTAAGTACAAGTAGGACAAGGGTTCCTAGAGGGAATGGGGGCACCTAGTGCTGGTGTCCAAAATGAAAAATACCAAAAGGTGTAAAGATAGACTGAGAAAGTAAGAGTGCAAGATTGAAATCGAAGCATAAATCAAATAAATGTGGCCAAAGACTAGGCTAATTAGTACTTTTCTTACTTAGTAACCATATGAATAGTAGCATATGATCAAGACTAGATAATTACCCAAAGTGCTTGATTTTGTGTCTATAACAAGAGGATGTGAGTGAAGAGGTAAGAGGGCTCTAGAGAAGAGTAGAGAAGAGGAGTAGAAGAAAAAGGTCATATCACCTAATTAGGACACTTTGATGCATTCATGAGAGAAGAAAAGAGAGTTTTTGAGATGGTTTTGAGTTAAGAGGTCTGAAAGAGTAATCAAAATTAGTTGGTTGAGCAACAAGGTCATGAAGTGACATTTATATTTAGGTGGTTAAGTGGGTGCTTGGTCATCTTGGGGGGTCGTATCCTCCTTATATATTAGTTGTTTTACTAAATAGGGGTCGGTGCTCCTTGTGGGGTTAGTGCCTCACTAAAGAAATATCTTATGTTGTGTAATATACATAAGATTCCTTTGTGTTGAGTAATATATGTAGAGGTTTAGTGGGTTTTATTCCCCTTGAGGGTTTCCCACTTATATCTTGTGTCATTGTGTCATTTTCTCATGTGTATGTTTGAATGTGCATGGTTTAATCATCTTAATGCTTAAAGGTTTATAATTATGCATGGTTAATTGAAGTAATTTTTAAAGTATCGATTCACTTTGTCATTTTCCTTCCAACAATCACTATTTTGGATGGAAAATTAAGGATTCACATCAGTGGGAACAAAAATAATTTGGATTAGGACATATGACCTTCCCTGCGAATTTTGGAATATACGATTTCTAAGGAATATTGGAGATTATATGAGTAAGTAATCCAAGGTAGATATAAGGTTTTGAAATGAAAATTTTGATAAATTTATCCATTTAAAGATTTGGGTTAATTCAGACTTACTTCGATTCCTTCAATGATTTTAAGCTTGTATGGTGAGAAGTGACTTCATGGTATTGTTTATGAGTTTCCCATAAACCTATAATGTTTTATACCTCACGTGGATAATGTTTGACCTCATATAAATAGGAATGGCTATGGAATTAATAAATTTTGTTGAATCAAGCATTCTATAATGACAATTATCCCCTATGAATTAATACATACTTGAAACCTAGGTATATGAGGTATTTTATAAATTATGACACATCGGAGGTGGAAATTTCATCACAAAATGAGAAAGTTTTTTGGCCTAAGACACGTCTTCAATTCGAATATGAATTTTGGTTTTAAAGGAATTTGGTTTTTATACAAACCTATCACAATAATAAGGTGTGTATTTCCACTAATTATGGGAAATACTTTCTTATGAATGCTTAAGTTTTGATCCTTGACAGGTCTTCCTATATTCGAATATGTGATATATGAAAATGATATTCATGAAGGCTACATAAGTATGATAAGACATGTCACTGTGTGTGTAAGCATGTGAAATATAAATTATGTGGAAATAATCACTACGAGAAAATTATTTTTATGAAGGCACATGTAATTCTAAAATAAACAAGGGGTTTTATCTATGATATATGTTTTCTTGGTTGGAGTATTGAGAAATGAAAGGAAATATTATTTGTTATATTAATAAATGGGGAGTTCCATAATTAGGGTTGAATTGGATAATTATGATACATTGGAGGAGGATGCTACATGAATTTGTGTTGTCTTGGGAGAATAGGGTGGTGAATATTTTAGGCATATTCATTAAAACTTTAGAAGAGAAATTAGGTAGAATTTTTAAACTTTCATGTGATGGAGAAAAATGGTTTGTTTTTGAATAGAGAGGGAATATTACAAATATGATTTCCTCTCCTATGAGAGTAGGTCCAAGATACTTGAAAACGAATCATGTGTACATTATTGCCTTTCTCATTGGTTGATGGTGGCTTTATTCATCCTCAAGTACATTATGAGTGAAGGTAGACTTTATTTATTTATTCTTATCATTCTAAGTTGTTGTCCCATTTAAGGAATAATAATCTAATAAACCTACCCTTATTTTTACTAATATCTTTGGAAAGTATGGCCATGAGGGAAATGGGGGAACATACATTCCCTAGCCCATCGATGCTTATAAATTTTTTTATTATGGATGCAATTAATTTATCAATGATTGTAAGGTTTTAGGAAGTTTTTGTGAATATGAGACTTTTAAGGGAACTTAGAAATCAAATAGAGAAGATTGACTCCTTCACCCTCTACATCTTCATAAGATGATTCTAGTGAAGTTGGTAGAAACTTTAACATGGAAACAATGTACTCTTATTTTACTCTTTAAAATCACCAAAGATTTATTAAAACAATAATAAACTTGGCATCTTAAGATCCCAAGGAATATATTTCATGATAGATATTAAGAAAAGAAAATGGTTGGAGAAAAGAGTACATTTAGCGATCAATAAGAATTTTAGGCTAAATTTGGTAAGGATATTGATACTAACCAAACCTTAACAAACTCAATAGGAACAAATTTAAGTATTTTGGTTTTGAACTTTTAAAGGACCATACTCGAGTTATATTGGACCATAATATTTTCAAACTTGAACTACATATGAAATATTTAAAGAATAGATAAGGCATCTAATGTTTGGATACTTTATCTCTCTTGGAAAGTATGAATTAAAATGATGCTACTACATATTAAAATTATTCTCTTTTTCAAGATATGTCTATATAAAAGGTTGCAACATTCCTTGATAAACTCATCCTCTTAAAAAACATTTGAGAGGATTCGAAAAAAATTAGATGGATAAAGGAATGTTTTAGAGAAAATAAGGATACTTTTGTAAGTTTTCAAAGTGAAATATTGAAGCTAGTGAAACAAAATAAAAATGTGGTTATAGAACTGTTGGATGATAAGAGGAAACAAGAAAAACATGTAACATTTTTGGAAGATAATATCCTTCTTTCATGCTCATTCAGCGCTTAACTTTTTACATGTAGATAACATCCTTAAGTTTACTCCATGGTACTTATAGGAAGTTGGCTAAAGTTTTAGTTGAGTAGAATTACTTCTTTGTAACCAATACAAATAACAAGAGGTAAAAAAATATGAAGTGCTCTTTTATAGTATAGAAGAATATTTTATGTACATAATCTAGTACTTCCACTAAATGAAAACTAGAATCCCAACCCTTTGGTTTGTGATGTGTTGTTGAGGTATTTCTTTTCCTATATGAAAAATGAGGTATTGATAGTATGAGAAATGGAATATTATTCCATAAAATAATAATTTGAGTCCTTATGGTTTAGATTAGAATATTCAAAACTAGCTACAATTAGGGATGAATATAAGAAGTTAAGGAGAAATTTCTAGATTGCACACAATATGGATAGCTTTAAGAGAGAAGTGGGAAATTTAGGGTATAAATACCTTCAAGAGTTATGATTTTAGGCTTATATACAATGTTGTGTTTCATGGTAACTTCTCTCTATGGATATGAAAATGAGAATTGACATATCCACTAGATTCATGGGAGACAAGATTAAGGATTAATTTCTACATTAGAGTGATGAGAAGGAATGAGATTAAATGGTTGGGACTAATTTTTTAGTTTCCGTTTTTGGACACCACTTATGCCATACACAAATATAGTTCTTATGGATCAAGAGGAAGAAATAAAGAATTAATTACAATTTGAATCCACCTCTTCTACTATGAGAAACTTAATGAGATGGATACTTTACCCTTAGAAATATCTTCCATATTTCAAATATTAATTATAAAATAAGAAATCAGAATGACATGTTACATAAGAAATATTGTTTTCAAAAGGGTTTACTGAAAAGAACCATTTAAGATTAGGTCGCTACTACAATAGAAACAAAACTTGGATTTTTTTATTTTTACTATGGCTTTAGGTTTGTGGAGGTACATATGTAAGGATGGTTTTTGGTGTTAGTTTTTCCTTTTTGACCATATATGGAAAAAAAATTGTGTAAACATTTCTATATACTATTATAAAAGGGTGAGGTACCAATCAAATATCTTTTACTCATAAAACATAGTTGAATTATTATTTTTGAGATGAATTCCCATTTCTAGTTACTCATTCTTACACTTTGGATTTTAATTTTGAAATTATTTACCATGCCTCTTATTTATGTGCTCCTAATGTGAATATAATTTATATGTCTATAAAGAGAGTCTTGATTTTTTATTCTTAAACACTAGTGAAAACTTGGATACTTTAGTGAAACAAAAACAATTGTTTTATATGAATTCATTGGTAGTGATTAGAATTTCCTTGCTGATACACAAACCATTGTTATTTTTTTTTTCATAATTATTCTATTTCATTTTATCATGTGTTGGAGCCAAAGTTTTATTATGATAATGATTCTATTGATTTTTAAGCACATGGTAATTATAATATTTTGATAGTTGATCCTTCATTTAATTCTCCTCTACATAATAATGTACTTTTGAAGTTTCTCATGAGTATGATTATGCATTTTAATTTGAAATATGAGGAAGAAATTAAGAATACATGTTGATGAATTTGATCATATTTATGATACTAAAGAAGAACAGGATGTATATTCTTCTACACACTCCTTTCCGCTCATTAGTTTTATATGTTTAACACCTGATGATTCCACTAATATTAATGTTGAGAATGGGATTTTGTTTAGAAAAATGTTTATGTTGTGAAATAGGAGGATTTTTTATTGATTGTATTATTATATAAGTAGTGGGTTATATGTTCCTCTTCCAAGATCTTGAAATGTTGATTTTTTTAAAATGATACGTTCTATTTCATGATTCAATTTTCTCTAGTTGCACTAACGAGAATGAATTTATAGAGTTCTCTGTTAGTAATTATTTATAGGTACATGATGAGTTTGATTTGATTCCCACTAAGACATTTGAGAATGATATTCCTTGTTGGTTATAGGAGAAGAACATAGTGAAAAGGTAAATGAAATTTTCATTGATTCAAATTATAACCTTATTGTTGAATTACAAGAAGAATTATTACATGATAAGGAACATGTTGCATACAGATTATCTTTATGTGATAAGATTAATGATTTTTTTGAGTTGTAGGGTAAATTTCATGTGCATACTTTGCATCATAAGTAATTCTCTTTTCTACTTGATAAATTTTCCACCCTCCCTCATTTTCTCTTTTTGTATGAAGTTGCATATGTAATGTTTTGTTGTGATAATGAAACAAGTTCATATACGGTAAATGCATGGTGTAATGTCACACTTATTGTCCCAAAAATGTCAATGGGGAATGTGGTAGGGTGGGAAATTTGGGGTGTTCACATGAACACCCCCTTTGCACAAACCACCTTCATGCGAAGTGCCACGTAGCATATGTTTTTACCATGCATGGCATGAAATGTGTTCACACGAAGGGGGTGTTCACGTGAGCCTCACCCCCTTCGCACAAACCCTCTTCTTTATTTATTGGAGGTGGCATGGATTAATTCACTTTTCCTCCGAACACCTCCTTCGTGCAAAGACTCCGTAGAGTAGATCCAACGTGTGAGCCTAGAACAGCCCATCAGCGACTTACATGACCCCATAGGCAACCAATGAGCACACAAAGGTATGGGATAACTTGTTTTTTTGTGAAAATAGAGGATACCATGTTAGTGGGAATGAAAATACCTTAACATAATTGAAAACCTATCTATGTAGTACTTAAGCATTTACTTTTAAATATC
This sequence comes from Taxus wallichiana var. yunnanensis, assembly GCA_018340775.1. Lineage (NCBI taxonomy): Eukaryota > Viridiplantae > Streptophyta > Pinopsida > Cupressales > Taxaceae > Taxus > Taxus wallichiana. Next base: position 356,590,119 of record CM031243.1, on the reverse strand, counting down.
TTTTTATCATGACTAGGCTTCACAAATTTCATTGTTCATTGGGCATCACGAGTATGTTGTGGTATTCTTTCAATGTGCTTATTAACATGGCAATTACTATTTTTAGGAACCTAGCAGAGTATTCCTACCTATTATAGTTGAACAAAGTGTTCATTTTCCATTGAAAGAAATGCAATTAAGCAACCAACTGCTTGACCATTTGTTACTTGTAATAGAACAATCCCCACTATCAAATTTATGTGTTGTAACTCTATTATTTTTGTTTGTTGAAGAAAAAAATACAAATTACTAGTGAAAATAAATCAAAAACATAAGAAAAAGAGAAGATCAAATTTTATTTTAGATTTTTTGACTTGTAAAAATTTAACCATGTAATCAGTGAAGTGCTTTTAATATTTGATGCTTGCTATTTTGATTTTTTAGTGCAAAACACTTTGAAGTGCAATCATCATAAGTTTTGATACTCTGATATTATATTTATTGATAATTTTTTTACATTTTTGGCTAAATGAAATATCATTTTCCTAGGGAGAATTTCCATACCACTTGTTATGTTTTAGAAAAATAATTGTCCTTTATAAAATTAATTTAGGTGTAGTGCCCTCCAATGTGCAAATAGGCTCAGCTGTAAGGAATATACAAACAATATATATCTAATAAAAATTCAATAGGAAATTAATACCCTAAGCCTCCATAAACACTCATTTCAAAAAAATTCCTCATATAAATAACATGTAAGGTATGTATATATCTAATCAAAATTCAACGGGAAATTAATACCCTAAGCCTCCATAAATACTCATTTCAGAAATGTTTCCTCATCTTAGAAACATGTAAGGTATGTATCAAGATGTCAGGAGACTTTTCCATACTCTGTTAACCTATAAATTTGTTATCTTAAACCACTATTGTGTCTCTTTATGAGATATAGAAGGACCAAATTCATAAGTAGAGGGATTCCAACATGAAAACACTACTCACTTTGAGTTTGTTTGCAATGAGCATCTTACAAAGTGTGCATAAATATTGTGGAACATTTACACACCACCACACATTTATTTTGTGTAGATCCTCTTGAGCCTCCTAGATTCTATTGATATCTCACACCCTATGAAAGGCTTTCCTTAATAACCTTGCATCACTCACAATTCACATAGTATTGCATCAAATCAACATTTGCAAATTTTGCAATGTCCTGCATTGTCTCACAACATTTACAACTTCTTGCAATTTTGTACAATGTAACTACCACACCTCTCAACTTGAGTTCAATTTTATGTTACCTTAAGAGTGTGTTAAGTCTCATGCTTGAATTGCACCTAGTGACATCTCACACCATGCATAGAGCTTTCCTTAACAAAATTGTATCACTCATAGCTCCCCAGTTTTGCACCAAATCAACGTTTTCATCTTTTTCAATGTCGTGCAAGTTACCTTACAACATTTTTCAGCTTCTCATAATGTTGTACAAGGAAACTAACACACATCTTCACTTGATTTTACTTTTTTAATGCCTTTCGTAGTGTGCCAAGTCTTATCACCTAATTGTGTATGTTCATAATTTTACATAGAAATTTTGTACACAAATGTATTTTGCTCCTTCTCATGCTTACTCACAAAACCATACATACTTTGTGCCATGCGTAGAGCCTCAAATCCCCACAACATTGATTGACATATTTTGGTGCATGCCCAAATATTGTCACCTCACAACCTTTCCATTTCATCTCCATTGATGTCATTCCTAGGAAAAAATCAACAAGAAGGTTCATTGGTTTCCTCTTGCTCACATTTTGGCTTGATGTGGAATTGCTAGAAATCAAGTTTATCATATCCATAAGGTTGGAGATTTTGATAAAAAGAACACTAAGAATAGTGATTCTACCCTATGTATAAAATAAGGATGAGCCTATTATCATGGAATTTATCAAGAATGATATATTAATTCTAGAGTTTATAAAACAAATGCACTTGTTTATTTTAATTCTATTAGGATACTTTTACATAAATAAAGAATACATTTTATATGTGTTTGTACTTCTAGTCATGTTGAAAAACTTCATGGCATATTATGTTAAAAAATGTTCATGTCCCCTATGTGCATGTTTGGTTTATTCTATATTTGTGGCCTCTCAAGGCCAATTTTTGATTAATGACCAATTACCATTATACTTCATACTTGATGCTACATGTTGAGGTTCACCTAAACCTAAAGGTGAAGTATTTAGACATCCCTAATTATCTTAGGTAGGGACGTGGCCATTATTAGCCACAGGAGTCATATTGATAGGAGGGAGATCCTATAGTTGTTGACACGTCACATCTTGTACCAAGGCCATGACCATTCTTATCAAGATTTCAAGATGTTGTGGCGTCTATTGTTATGATTGCACATGAGGGTGTTATCGAGGGTCTTACAAGAATTTATCACAAGACCCAGTTGATCTCTTCGATTTGTGTGGGTCAGCTCCTTTAGAGACGTGGTAATCTGGTAGTGGAGGTGTGGTACATGAAGTGGGTGTGGAAAAAACAATATAAGGAGTAGAAAATATAATCTCTAAAGGGTATCCAAATACGGTATGAATAATGCTCCAAAAGTGTGAGGAAACTCCATGTGTGCCACATGATGGTGGATATTCATGGAAATTTACATTAACAAATGGCCAAAAACCATGCTATAAGTTTTGATCCAGTCTTTGAGTTGTTTGGATCACTAGAGGTAGGTACTTGTCCATACAAAATGGATAATGGTCATTGTGAATGAGAAAATGTTCCATGGCATAATCATTCCTAAAAAGAATAAGTGGTGGAGGTTATGATGCAATATTCTCCCTACCAATCATAAGTCTAGAAATAACATCCTTTATTATGCATCCACAAATGAAGAATCAATATAAAAGAGTCATAGGTGACAAATGCATGCCCAGATGGACCTCAAAATTAAGCGAAAATGTATCCATGAAATGTAAAAATATATGAGTGTGAGAACACACTCAAGGATTTAAGATGTCGGGCTTAGCCAAAAATACATCTGCATGGGATTACAACACACCTCGGAAAATATATAAGGTAGCCCCCAAATTTGGCACTTTATAACTTAGTATATTTTATAATTTAAATAGGACCAATGCATGAGAAATGTAAAAATATGAAATTTTTAAAAATATGAAACTTAATTTCAAGCTACCGATCAAAAGTTATTACAATACTTATTTCCCATAAATAAGGCCTATTTTAAATAAGATTACACTTAAGAATTAAAAAAATGCACTAAACGAGGATGGACCTATCCTTCCAACCACTCAATGGAATCAAAAGGAATATAAAATAGAATGGTTTAGTTTTGAGGGGGATTGGCCTCTTTATAACCCAAGCCTCACCCTTCATCTTTGTTAGGTGAAGATACAAGTTTTAAAAACCACTTAATTTTCCCTTAATGTATTTTCCCAAAAAATAATTGTATCCAAAAAGTGAATAATACTAAATTTTGGACAAATTAAAATTCAAGTTGAAAAATAAAAGCATTATCCACCTTGGCAATTAGGGTTCACTAGGGAAATACATTGGGGAAGACTAATTTTATGTTTTGAAAACCTAAAAATATTTATGATTTCCTTTTCTTGGGTTTCATGGAACTACCAAGAGGTATGATGTAGCATGTGAGGAGGGCATTCAGAGATGTGAGAGGTCATGCGGGAGATTGAGTGTTGTTCTTGGGATATTGAGGGAAAAAGAAGAGAACCAAACAAGTGTGGGTCATCTTAAGGGAAAAATAGATACATCCTGGGGAATGGATGTTTTAGGGTATTTTATGAGTTGTAAAATCCACCAAAAATGTTTAGATGCCTAAAAATAGATAGAAACACCTTGTTAAAGATAGTAAAAATATATTTTCTAGCTCCTTCTATTTCTACAACTCTACTACATGTATGAAAAATGAAAGTAATGGGTTGTCATATGTGAAAAATACCCTTCACGGGTTTGTAACTAAGTGTATAATGTTACAAAAATAATATCTATGTGTTTATTCCTCTATATAGGCATACAAACACCTCCAAAAGACTCGCAAATAGAATGCACCAACACTAACTAGAAAAAATAGCAAATACAACAAATCTATAACATGTAAATCAATTTAAAAATCCCTAAAAACAATTTTGTAAACCTTAGCATCTTTTTGAGAAATAGAGAACAATATTTGCACATAACCTTATTAGATAAATGAAGATTTTGAGAAAACCCACAACTTGAAAGGAAAATGATTTACCAGTATCACTTTGATACCATATTAGGAATTCCATCAACATATTTAACAAAGAACACTTGCACACAAAGTTACACAAAAAATGAAATCACTAACAAGTAGATGTAATAGGACAAATCTCACAAGTACCACAAGAATGGTGTGAAAATATGGAACACCTACTCTAGTGAATGGATCAAATGTAGGGTGAAAAATAGGAGTGATGTGTAACTTTTCCATGGGAAGATTCCCATAATAGGAAGGGGATTCACATTCTGTAATAGGAATGTAACTCCTATGATATACTATAACACTCTATGACGTGTAAGACATGTCATAGTGACTCTATGATGCACTATGACACCTAAGCAAGATGAATCAATATGTTTGTATGATAATCTAATAAACTAATAAAAGCAAAATAAATATCCTACACCAACACATCAAAGGTTTTACCAAAGTGTAAGGTACTAGCTAGAGTGCTTTATGATAATTTTGTAAGTTTCATTGGAATTTATTTTTAGATATTAATTTTAGATATAAATATCTTTTAGTGACATCAAGTATCATTTTTGTTCTTTTGGAGTATGTAGAGCAGGATGATTGTTGGCTATATTTTATTCTCAACTAAAACACATAACCTAGGTAGTCATGGGATAAATCCCTTCATTTAACAGTGAAGCTCCCATATAGTTTATTTCTTTATTTTTTCACTAATCTAATGTATCGGGGTATTACTTTAGCTACAAATCTCATGAACCACAACTAAAATTTTTGGTAGTAAGTAAGCGAGTTTTTGGTGAATGGAATGTGAAATGTATAAAAACAGAAATTGAGGAAATAAATTTGATGGTAGGTAATAATATGTGTTACATGTGAGATATTTCTTAGAACCAATTCTTGACACATGGAAATAAAGAATCATATATCTATGAAAATTAAGACAACACAAATTTTTATCATAATAATCACAAATTACATAGTTAGACGGTGATAGACACAAAGTTCAATCAAAGTATTCCTTCCTTCTTATTTAAACATTAATTGTATACAACAAGTCTTCTTTGTTATTTCAACACAAAGTCTAAAATAACCAATTACAACTTATAACAGTTTCTTTCTCAAAATTTCCAAATCCTTGACCCATAGTTCTTCTCTTCTTTTATAGCCACTACAAGTGAAGATTCTCCCAAAACATATCCATTACATTCTAGTAAATTTCCAACTAACAAACATTTAAGAGTTGAGCATTTCATTCCTCAAAATATTATTCTTGTACCACCAAGTTATCCTCATAATGTTGGAATATTAAAACCATAAAAATACTTTGTGACAACTTTTTAAGATTTTGACTTTATCAAATGACTTAAAGTAATGGTGAATGCACACCACATTAATTAATTATTACAATAACTATACTTAAAAATAATAAAAGTAGAACATGAAGTAGAAGAAGAAGATAAAATAAAATGGAAGAACTATTCTAGATCAGCAGTTATTACTCCCAATTTCTCCTTTCCTTTAATATTATCTTGAGATTTATCTTCATCTGCTTCATCTTTATCTACTTTGTTTGCTTCATCCTTATGGTTTTCTTTATAGATATCAAATTGGTATCCCATGTACTTGATCATATTGTTATCCGCATCATTTGTAGCTTCTATTTTTATTTCAAACATGAGCATTTCTTCTTCCAATGAGCATTTATTCTTCCAAAACCAAGAATCCTCCTCTTGATTTTCCAAGACATGATCCCAATTAACAAACAATATCCTGGATATCTTACAACTTGTCCAATGATTTTCTATTAAAATGAATAATGGCTTTATCCATCAACTACTGAAATAATGGAAAAAAATCCTCAATACTTTGTGGACAATTAGAGGTATCATACTTTGTTAGACCATAGATTACATCCTCAAGTTCATCTAGAACTTTCTTAACTCATTCTTCATTCATATCTTTCTTGGTCATAATATGTTTTAAAATGTTCATCCTGTAAGACAAGAGATTTTTTGTCATCTTTCCTTCTTAACTGATCCTCCAGGTGCAATATTTTCTCTAAATAAAATATCATCAGAAAATTCTTTAATCTCTTCCAAACTCTGTTGTTGCAACTCAATAATTCCACCTTCATTTTCCACTTCTCATTTAAGATCTTTTAATTTAGTCACCTTTTCTTGATATTCAATTGTTTTAACCAAAACCTCCTTATAATAATTTTTGGTTGTATTTGTTATTTTTGATATCCATTCATCTATAGCTTTGAATCTGTCATTTGTTTCCTCTACAACAGTGATTACTTGTGGATGTATTCATTCTTCCATAATCATTTGTTGTGGAGGATTCTTGACAACTTTCATAATGATATTGCAAATCTTAGAGGAATACTCTTTCAGCTTAGAAACCTTCATCTAACTTTTGAAACAAAATATTAATCAGTGTATGTGTATCTTGCTTCAAACCTTCAGTAGTAACTTCACCCAAAGGTACCCTTGTGATTGTCAAATCTTCTGTAGTCACTTCTCCTTTCTTCCTGTCAATTTGGTGGAGTGGCTATTTTAGAAAATTTCTTTCTTGAAGGGTCAATCATCAATATAGATGTAACTTTTGGTTTTTTTCCCTTTTCCTCTTCTTCTCAATTGTCTTTAACAACTACAGGTCCATTTATTCTAAATAAATTACTTGCTTGGAAGTAGAAGAAGATTTATTAGTCATCCAATTAGTAAACTCTTGACCCGAAAGAGTCTGAGCTTCAGGATGTACAATTATTTCTTTGCTAACTCCTCCTGGTGGAGAAAATGCCACAATTTCTAGATGTATTTTTGGTTCTTGATGATTGACTCTTTTTGTAAATATCCTCCTAATTCAAAAATTTTATTTCTTATCACCTCCTCCTCTATCTCTTTTTCATTCCCAAAGATAACAATGTCCTCAATGTTCTTCTACACCATATCATATGTATAGTACTGTAGATATTTCAATTGTTTGATATACCTCCATCATAATCTCTCCTTCCTCCATCTCTACACATTTCTCCTTTGGTGACACAACCAATGATTATTCAATACAAAGTGGAGGAGGAGGAGGGGGAGGAGTAGCTAGTGGTGGTGTAGGAAAAATTGTTTTTGTGGTAGTTGCGGGAAAAATAAAAGAAGTTGGTTTAAGTGTTGGTATCACTATATTTTGTTTGAAAAGAGATTCTTGGCGTGTAGAGTGGAAATTATTGGTGTTATCACATTAGAGTATCCTTCGGTGAAAACTCCCTAAACCAAAGGATTCTTTGTTCGATTATCCTATATGGCTTTAACTTCATAGCCAAGCCACTAATTTCTCATGGACCTTCTTTTCTTTTTTCACTTTCACTAATATCTTCTCCTTTTCTGTACTAATTTGAGTTATCTCCTTCATTATTGACTCTTCCAGGGAACAACCTTGACTAATTAACCACTAAGTAATGTATAAAAATACTTTTGAATTCTTCTTGAAGATTGAATTTGATATATGAGCAACTAAGAGTAGAGGTGCACTATCACCTCCTTGATCATAGTAAGCATTGGAAATTACTTGTCCATCATCAACAAGCCCTTCTGGAATTTTGGCCAATCCAAACTCTAAAATTTGTTTTATAGTCAATAAACTGTAATCCCTCCTTCTGACTTCAAACTCATCTCTACAGTCAGCCCAAAAATCTTCAAGTGTTGGTAAATGTTCATAGTTCAAAGAAACCGACTTTCTTGTTATATCGTAGTCTAAATTTATCCTTTCACTAAAATAAATTTGATTATAGTGAAGATATATTTCCTTCTAAATATCCCTCTCCTTATGAATATTTTACGAGAGGTATTTTCCAATTACAATAGGAAAATGCACTACTGTTCTGTGTAAACCTTGTTGCAAATCATGTAAAACTACCAACTGTCTACATAGCTCTAACAAAATCCACCTATCACTTGGGTATCTAGGCAATCTTAACATGGCATTTGAAAAGCCATAGACTCTTAAATACATAAAGTGAGAAAACTGAATGAAAATGTACCCATAAGGCTGAATTGCATTTTATGCTCCATCAGTTACTCTTTTGGCTCTTAATTCCAGATTTAGTCTACAAATGACTTCATACAAGAAAAATTCATTAACCTATTTATACTCATTGAAATACCCAGGTAAAGCCAACTATGGATAATGTTCATAAATGGATTTATCATCTTTTGTTGTGACATTTCACTATCCGGGAAAGTTTACTATGTGTCACTATAACATAAACAAGATAGGAAGTCATCTTAAAATATAAAGTTTGAATACCATTTTTAATTGGAAATCAATATTCTTGTTGATTATTTCATCCCAATTGATCGAAGCATTAGGTTTAGCATTCTCTATTACTCTCATAAAGTAAAACATTTGTCTATAAAATAACTTCACGTTCTTATCGCCATTGATCATGCAAAGGAGTTGAGTAATGTCATTTGCTTCTTGAATCAAATAAGATCTTATAACTAACTTGGGGAATCTTGATGCTTGTTTTGATATTTTCAAATAATGCATATTCATGATCTTAATAGCATCCTTCTTCCTCTTTACCCAATACTCATTAGATTTCTCCATAGTGATACTTAATGGACTTGGTATAGTTGGGATATTTAAGAAAAAATTGAAGAAATGAGCATCCAATCTTCCCACAAGATCACCATCATCATTCTTAATCATCCTAGTCTAGGAATCATAATGTTTGGCACATTCCAACACAAATTATGGCAACTGACAGGTGCTAGGAAAAGTAGTTGCTTCAATCAGTCCACTCTTGGTTAATGCTTCCATTAAAGGTGTCTTCTTTTTAGCTTTGGATCTTTCCACTAACTCAAGTACTGATACATGACCCATATCAGTGTCTCCTATTCCAGCTAGTTTTGATGTAATGCAAGTTTCCATAGGATATCCTTTATATTCATACTTCATTTCATTCCTCTTTCCTTTGCTCTTTCCCTTGATTTTTCAGAACAAGGGCTAGGAGGAATACTGTTGAAATTGGTTGTAGGTTGTTGCACGCATATGACTTCTGGATCCATAGCTGATTGTGAGAGCTTCTTTTTTTCTTGGAGGAACTACCTGAAATGGAATAAAATACCACCAAATAACAATTAAATAGTATATGTAGTGGACTACCTAGTGTGTGCTAGATCTAGGAAGTGTGATACTTCCTAGATGAGTTATCAATCCACTATTTAAAACAACTTAATGCTAACAATAAAGGAAATCCTATTGTAGTTAAAATGATTTAGGTATCTCATTCATCTACAATAAGAAAATTCATTCACAACAGGCTAAGCTATGATTGAATATGAAGGTCAAGGTCTTGGTCGAGTGGCTTGGTATGGGTCGGGAGAGTTCAGGGTGGTTTTGGGTATTTGGTGGAGGTTTAGAAGCTTTGTTCTTGGTTTTGGTAAAAGACACAGAGACCGATGTCGGTCTAGTATGACCGGTGTCGGTTTAGGTTAACTGGTGATGGTTGTAGGTAACCGACATCGGTATGGTCGGGGTACAGGAAACTCAATAAAACTTGGCAAGGTGATAGATCTGAGGCTAGATGAGAATGAAGGGAAATGGCAAGGTTCGTGTGGGTCTTAGGTATGCACAGGAATGATGAAAGTCTGGATATGGGTAGTTCAATGGTGTGGGTAAAGGGATGGTCAAGTTTGCATGGAGGTAAAATGGTGGGGAATGGGAATGAGAAGAAACTAACAATAGAAGTAAAAAGATCTACTAAAATGATAATGAACTAGTGTTGGTTAACAAAAATTACTTGCTTGTATGAGCTTGATGTCTAGTTGGAAATGGTGGGTGATCAAATGGAAGGAACTTGGTGTGGTTTTGGCACTTCCCTAGATGCTCGTGAAGGAAAATGGTTGTGTGATTACTTTCGGTGTTGGCTATGGATGCTCTGATGTGTGTACTAATGTTGGTTTTGCTTGCATGTAGCTCTGGTTTCATCACTTGTTCTCAAAAGATGTGATTATCTCTCAAAAATGTGCCAACCTCGAAATAAGGTTGTTTTGGGGTTAAATGGTAACCGATGGTGGTTCCGGCTTAACCGGTGGTGGTTTAGGGTAACCGGCATCGGTTAGGGTGGGATTTCCTAGGTTTACTAAACTAGGCAGATCCCCTTGATTTTTGGGATCTCATTTCATTTTGCTTCACGGATTAGAATGGAAGCTTCCTTCTAACATGTGGGAATGTGGTTAGAGGGAATGTAGGCATTGATTTTTAGGGTTTGGGTAGGTCTTAGTTAGTTATGGCAACTTACTAAGAATAGGTCTTAGGGTGAGGTGGCTAGATGAGGTGTCTAGGTGAGGTGGATATGTGGGCATTATCCCAATTAGGATATTTAAATAATAAATATTGTGAGGATAATGAATTAATTTAATTAAATTAATTAAATTAATATTAGTGGGATGAAAGGGGCCATGGTTAGGTGAATGTGTTCAAGGTGTTTATTTGACAAGGGACAAAGGGAGTGTGACCTAATTTTAGTGTCTACATTTTCCCCTTTTTGTTGCGTAGCTTGTATTGGTAAGTGATGCTAACAAAAATAAGATGTGGTTGCCCCATGTGTGGGTGAAGGTGATCCCCCTCAAAACAAGGAACTGATGAGGTAGAAGGAAAGTGGTGAGTGGTTTGATAAAAGGTGAATGTGATGAAGAAGAAGTGGGTAACATGGAAAAAAAGGAAAAAGGTCCACTTAGGTAATCTAGGTAATGGGTCAGGGTCAAAGGTAGTAATAATCAAACACACACACATGTATAAACTATAGCATGGTACTAGGTTGAAGAGTAGGCAAACTCTACATTGTCTAAGGTCGATAGGTTTATCCAAACAAGGTTGAAGTGATTCCGGTATCCAAGGTATAGGATATGGTAGGAAACATGACACCAGGTCAGGTGCAGGAATGTTTAGGTATGTTCCGGTACACCAAAGGTTGGGTCAGGATAAACGGTCATAGTAAGAGGCAAGGTAAGGTCAGGATGGAAATCAACGTAGGTTGATTGTGCCAAAGTATAGCAAACACATGGGGTCAAAGGTCACTAGTGATGTTCAGGTCAAATATCTAGGTCATGGCATGGGTAGGGCTGAGGTATGGGTAAAATAATGAGTCCCCGAATGAGGACGAGGTGAGGGGATAAATGGTAAGGTCAAGAAGGTCAAGTGGTGTGGCCAAGTGAGGTGAGTGTAGGATAAAAAAGGATTCAGGTCAAAAATTGGGGGTAGGGGGTAGGAAAAAGACTAAGTAGGAAAACTGATGATGGTTTAAGGTAACCGATGCCGGTCAAGCTAGACCGACCACGGTAAGCTAGGGCATAGGACCAATGTCGGTTAGGTGAAACCATCGCCGATCAAGTCGGGTAGGTTATAAAAAGAAAAATTACCACATTTTTCAAATCATTTGTCTTTTAGCGAATTGGAAAAACAAGAGAAGAGAGAGAGAAAAAGTGGAAAGTGAAAGAGTGAGGCTGAGGATTGAGTTGGTGAGCCACGTGGCTAGTGAGAGTTGGTTGATAGGTGGATCCATGGGCTAGGTTGGATGATTTGATTGGATTGAGTGATTGGAGAGTGAGAGTGGTCATTTGGTGATGGCAGAGGTAGGAGAGGGATTGGGGGGACCACTAGTGCAGTGGCCAGAGGTGCCACCACACGAGACAACATGATGAGGTAGGATTCAATCCCACTTGTTGTTTTATTTGTTAGATTGAATTAAAGGTTAGGTGGGTAAAAATGGTTTTTTCTTTTGGGGGAAAATAAATTTTGAATTATGGGAGGGAAATCTAGTAAAATAGGAGTGGGGAGGGAGGGATTAGGTGAAGAAGGGGTAGGGAAGGGTGTAGGAGGGATTTGGGTAGGATTGGGTGGGTAGAAGGGAGGAAAAGGGAATTAAAAGGAAAAATGGGGTTTGGGTGTTGTGGGTTTTTGACGCGATAGTGACCGGTGTCGGTTGGAGGGTAGCCGACATCGGTGCTTAGTGTGCACCGGTATCGGTCATGAAGTAGGTGACCGATCGATTTGGTTGAAGGGGACTAGGGTCGGTTAGGGTAGTACGTATTAGTCAGATTTGGAGAAAAAGGGGGCCAAAAGGTGCCCGAGGTTGGGTGGGTGAGGTAGATAGGGGTGAGGAAAGTGGTTTAGGTGAAAATCATAACATAGGTAAGGGGTAAAAATAGGTAAGGGTGGAGTTGTTAGGGAAAAAAGTATAGATGTGTGGGAAAATAGGTAAGGTTAGGGAGTGGGTCAAAAATGGAAGTAAGTGAGGGATCGGGGTGTGTGTAAATAGGTAAGGTGATATTGGGTTGGGTAGGTGTAGGGTAGGTAAGTCGGTTGGTTAGGGTTGGGTTGGGGTCGGTTGGTGATGGTTGGGTTGGGGTGGAGGGTAGGCCATGGGATAAATGGGTAAGTAGCGAAGTAAAAGAGGTAGGGTAATGGGAATGGGTATGGGTGAATGTAGATATAGTTTTTTAAATAATGTGATTATTTTGTTGGATGTAGGTGAGAGATCAGCTGAGGATGTGAGAGGGTGCCACCCCTGCTCGTGATAGTTTCATGCGCATGCAACGACACCGAGGAGTTGTGGCATGTGGAGGAGGTGGGCTTGAGTGGGGTCCATGCACACCGGCATGTAGTCTAGTAGCTGAGTTTGATGGTTCCCTCATCGATAGATGGGATGCCATGACCAACACATTCCACCTACCGATGGGTGAGATGACAGTCACCCTGGAGGATGTGTTCAAGATCCTGCGGTTACCCATATTGGGAACTAGGTATATTGATCTCCTCAGAGGCATATGAGGAGTTGATGTTGATGGTGTTTGGGGGGGATGGTGGAGCTGACATTCCACAGTACCAACCTTAGCTATGGAGAGATGTACCTAGCCCATCTAGAGGAGATGAGGCTAGTAGTATTATTACCGATGGAGAGTAGTCTGTTATTTTTTGCCTTTCGGATGTAGAGGTGGGAGATTCCCATGATCACTGATGGGAGTCTTACATGACATGATGATGGTGAGGACCCGATTTTCTAGGCACCAACATTCTAGTATAGTTATATAGAGAGCTATGGGCATATGGGTGGCTCGCGAGTTTAGCCTATGTTGTTTTTATTCTACACTGTTGGGCCTATGAGCACATTGTCTGTGTGCATCAGTGGGTATGCCCCGAGTAGATGCATTTGATCTAGGTTTTGTGTGGGTGGGAGGGTAGGTGATGGGTGCTATTATTGGAGAGTGCGATCGAGATAGGGGCTACACATGATGTAGCATATTATTACAAAGCTGGCTTTGGAGGGATTATCCAGGGTAGATATTATATGGAGACCATATGTGGGTTATCCCTCATATAGATAGATGGCTGAGGAGTTAGCTGGCCTTCAACTACTTAGATGGATAGAGGGGCATCATGCAAGAGAGCACGAGATGATCCCCATTGATAGGGTCAGATGGTAGTTGGGATTATGACAGGATATACCTCCACCCTTCCCACAGTATAGGAGAGGATGATGTGGAGAGACCATTACCACTTCCACAACCGACAGTACCTATAGGGGAGGAGGAGTAGGTGATAGCCGGTGGATGATGATGCGAGTGTGAGATAGATATAGACAGTGGTGGGTGGCTCATTTATGAGTAGTACCACCCAGACCAGGGCAGCTGGATTTAGCCACTCATCACGGTGCAGAGAGATGCCTTATAGGGGTAGGTGGTGACCCTGATTACCTAGTTGGGGATGGTGCAGGGGCAGTTAGCTAGTTCAGAGGTGGAGGTGGCCGAGTTGCATGCACAGGTGGCCAGTCTTTAGGCCCTAGATGGCCCAAGGTGGAGATGGAGATGGTGATGATGGTTAGGTGGCCACCCTATAGGCATAGGTTATAGGTTTAGGGGTAGTTATCCACTTGCACAAGCATAGATTCAAGCATTATAGTGCAGGTGCAGGTATAGGTGTGAGGTGATGGCACCTCCGAGTGCACTTGGGACGGGTCCCGAGTTCATAGGAAAGGGTGGGATAGGGTCCCATAGGATAGGTATAGGGGCCGAGGCCTATGGGGCCACCATAGACCATACCCATATCTAGGTTATGGATGCCCTAGGTGAGGCAGATACTACAGGATCAGTTGATGGTGGCCGGGATAGATTTTCTATCCTATGGAGAGTATAAGGCACAACAAGCCTCGAGTGAGAGGACTAGATCCCGTACTCATAGTGTAGAGAGCACAGGGGGCCATCGAGCTTTGAGACAGGATCAGGGAGAGGCCACCAGCTCATGGAGGCCAGCTCAGGTGATGTGTAGTAGGGGGCTGACCATGACCTATGGCGGGTGGTGAGATGATACATAGGCCGTCGAGCAGGAGGCCGAGGAGGAGACCAGAGAGACTGACATGGAGGATGTCCGGCAGGATGAGGTTTGATGCCCATCCCTGTATTTTGATGTATTTAGTCATTTTTTTATATATATTGGCTGCGTGCCAAAGATGGTGAGGATGTATGAGAGTTTTGTATATTTTGATCATATACCGGCCTGCATTGAAGATGGTGAGGCTGTATATGAGAGTTTTGAGAGATTGGATTATATACATTATCCTGCATGCCTTGAAGACATTGGATATTTATGGATATGGATATTCTATTTATAGAGATGATGATGATTATGGTCATTATGTGTTTGTGTTGATAGCATTTTATTATTATGCATAGATGGATTTAGGATAGGTGTGTTAGGCATGGATTGAGTTAAGTTTTTGGTCTAGGCATGGATTGAGTTAGGTTTTAGGCATGGTTGAGTTAGGTTTTAGGCATGGTGGAGTTAGTCATAGGCATGGTTGAGTTAGGTTTGGTCTAGGCATGGATTGAGTTAGGTTTTAGGCATGGAGTTAGGTTGTAGGCATGGAGGTTAGTTTTTAGGCATGGATTGAGTTCAGGTTTTAGGCATGGTGGAGTTAGGTCATAGGCATGGTGGAGTTTAAATTGGTTGAGGTTGTAATTCATTAATTTGTGTAATGAATGATGATATGGGTCATGTTTAAGATGTTTTATAATACATGCATGATGATGGTAAAGAAATGGTAGTCATAATAAATGTATGTTTTGATGATGATAAAAATGTGAAGCAACTTGTTTTTTGGTTTAATTTCAATTTTGATATAAAAAGGAAACTAAGTAGGGTAAAATGTGATTGGGGAAAATGAAAGATGAATTGGTTAGGGTAGATAGTGGCGAGCTAACCTCAAGGGCCCCATGCCCTCGGAGTGCTTGCCTACATAGTCCCGGTGAAAAGGGACCTCAGGCCGATGTAGTTCTCCCATAAGCTAGGGAAGAATGTGAGGAGGTATGAGAATGAGTTGGTAGGTTTTAGGCATGATTTGAGTTTAGGTTTGTTAGGTATGGGTGAGTTGTGGGAAAATTGGTATAGGTGATTTTGATTGTGGTGGAAGAAGAAGATTACCTAAAGGTAAGCATCGAGGACCAAGTCTGTATAAGGTAATCAATATGTAATAAGGAAGGTTAAAAGATAAGAGGAGGAAAGAAAGCCACCTGATTGGTTAGGATCATAACAAGTAGGTCATACCTTAGAGGGGTTGATGAATGTAAGACCCTAAAACATTACATGATTGATTATCTAAAGGTGAATAATAGTCACATGATCACCAAATGTCATAGTTCCAAGAGGTCCCTTGAGGTGGTAGGAAATGAGAGTGTGAATGGTGAGAGGGTGAAAAGTGGTTCATTTTTATATGGTATGAGGTAGCATGCCTTTTGGCAAGAGATCCAAGGTCACAATGGGAAAGTCCATGACTAAAAAGGTTGTTTGTTTTAATTGATGTTTGAGATAGACTGATCGATGTGGGAAGTCTATATGGGATGAAGAAATTAACTCCTTGAGGTCTTCGTGAAGTGATGATCGATGCGGGAAGCTTTGATTCTCTCTCTCTTTTTTTTTGAAAGAGCTTTACATAGTTGTCCTTGAGGGAGCAGTCTATTTATATAGTGATTGTAGAGAGAAAGATGTCCTTTTGAGGGAGTCATCTTTTTATTGGAAGTTTGACTCAAGGAGTTGGATCCCATGTGAGGGATTTTAAGTCATGGACAAGACTAAGGTGAAGAATAGGATTCTTGTTTAGAAAAGTAGGGTGAAATGACCATGGGATCTCATCTAAAGGTAGATGAAAAGTATCCATGAGAATCATGCTATGTGCAGCACCATGGTACACATATTCAAGAGAAGATAAAAGTGATGGGTACACACATGATTCTTGTTTAATCATTGGTGAGGTGTAAGAAGTGGATAGCGCTCAAGGGACGAGCATGGAAAGAGGAAGAAAATGAGGTAGGACTAAAATTCAATAGTAGAATGGTTGAAGATGCAAGGCATTAAGGGGCTCAGGTTTGGGTTTACCATCAAGTGAAGATAAATGATAAGCACCTGATCCATAAGTATGAGTCACGATGTATGGTCCAAGCCAATTAGGAGAAAATTTTCCCCGTTTACTTTTTTCTGCTTTGGTTACATGTTGATTTTCTTTTAGGACAAGGTCACCGACTTGGAAGGTTCATTCATGGACACGTTTTCATAGCACACGTTTGATACATTTTTGGTAAACTTGAAGATGATCAAGAGCATTAAGATGATGTTCATCTAATAACTCAAGTTGTGCTAAACGGTCCTGATGAAAGTCATCATCATTGAGCATGTCATGGAGAGAAATGTGGAGTGATGGAATCTAGACTTGAGAGGTAGAAACAACCTCTATACCATAGACTAGAGAAAAGGTGTGGCAGTAGTGGAAGTGTGAATACTAGTATGGTATGCCCATAGGGAAAAAGGAATGTGTGTATGCCAGTCCTTCCCAGTATCGTTAACCACTTTCATGAGAATTTTTTTTAGGGTTTTGTTAGTGGATTTGGCTTGGCCATTGGTTTGTGGGTAATAAGGTGATGAGAAACTTAGCTGAATGACTGAAGGCGTCACAAATTTTTGCAAGGTTTTATTTTTGAATTGTTTTCCATTATCAGTGATGAGGTGATGAGGGACACCAAAGTGACAAATGATGTGATGATTGATGAACTCACATATTTTCTTGGCTTTTGTGGAAATGAGAGGTATGGCTTCAACCCATTTTGTGTAGTATTGGTAGTGGTGATGATCCATTGATGTCATTGGGAAGAATGGGGATTGATCTCTCGACAAGATCCAAACCCCATTGAGAAAAGGGCCAAAGGTCACGGGTGACCTGTAAGGCATGACTGGGTGTATGATGAAGGTTGGCATGTTGTTGGCATTTTACACAATGCTTAACATAGTCACAACAATCATGGTTGAGGGTTGGCCAAGTAATAGCCTAGGTGAAGAATATGCTTAGCAAGCAATGAGGGCCATTGAAGTGACCTCCACATATGCCATCATGAACTTCCTTAATGGTATAAGGAATTTCAGAACTCGTAAGGCATCGTAAGAGAATGCCATCAAAGCCATGTTTATAGAGGAGGCCACCCATGATGACATAATGAGAGACCTTTTTGAGAAAGGCTCGTTTGTCCATTGAGTGAGGTCGGGAGGCAAGATGGAAGGGAAAGGTAGTCTGAGTATTGTTTATACCAAAGGTCACTCGGGTCAGGGGTAGTGGTTCCAATGGAGTAAACTTCATGAGGTAAATAAGAGGGTGATTGGAGTCTTTATACGGTGACAAATATTTTAGAATCGGTAGGTGAAGTGGGATTTGAGAAGCCAAGTAGGCCATGGTATCTACAAATTTGTTGGTTGAACATGGGATGGTTTGAAGGGCGTAGCGGTCGAAGGTGGTCAAAAGTATGTCTACGTGATGTTTATACTTTTGAAGTGTCTCATTATGACATTGGTATATACCATTGACTTGGTTTATGACCAATTGGGAATCACCAAAGATGTTGATGGATTTGACATCCAAGGCATAGGTAGCTTAGAGACCTAATACGAGTGCTTCGTATTTGAAATATTGTTTATACAATCAAAATCTAGTTTGAAAGACAAAGGCATGGGTTCACCATCAAGTGGAATGAGGATAACTCCTGCCCCACCCCCATGCTGACACTTGGAGCCATCAAAGAAGAGTGTCATTTGGTAAGTGGGCTCGTCTAGGGAAAGGGTGGCAATTGACTCATCTGGAAAGTCAAAATTAGAGGTTGATCCGAAATAGGTGCATCGGCCAATTGGTGGTGATAGCTTGGCCCTTGATGGAATTTTGATGGATGAATTTGAGGTCGAGGTTGGCTAGAAGCATAAGCTAGCATGTGCACATGTTGATTTTGGTAAGGTTTGGCATACATGAAGTGTAAGGGGTCGGTGTTGGTCACAACATAGGTTTTGTGGTTGAGTAGGTAATGGTGGAGTTTTGTGGAAAAAAAACTAAGGCTAAAAAAAGTTTTTGGCATGGGTGTATCGGGTTTCATAGTCCAAAAGAGTATGGCTTATGTAATAAACCACCTGCTCCTGTGTTGTTCATCGTGATGAGTGAGCATGGCCCCAAGGAGTGATCGGTAGCTGAGATGTATAGGTAGAAGGGTTGATCATCTTTAGGTGGAATGAGTATGGGTGGTTGAAGAAGGTATTGTTTTAAGGCCTCAAAATATTTGTGGTAGTCATCATCCCATTTAAAGGAGACATCCTTCTTGAGAAGATGATGAAATGGTTGACACCGATCAGACAATTGTGAAATGAAATGGTGAATAGACTGCAACTTACCTTGTAGGCTGCGGAGTTTGCCTAAGATTAGTGGGTGGAGGCATTCAAGAATGGCCTTGAATTTAGTAGGGTCAACTTCTATACCACGTAGGAAATGATAAATCCAGGAGCTTTCTGAGAGAACCATGAAGACACACTTCTTGGGTTGAAGGTGAACGCAATATTTAATGAGGTGGTCAAAGATGGTTTTTAGGATGGTGAGGTGCTCGGAGTGGCATTTAGATTTGGCAAGAGATCATCCACATAATCTTCAATATATGATGCATGATGTCATGGAAGATGTAAGTCATAGCCCCACTTGATATGTGGCACCAACATTTTTAAGGCCAAAAGGCATGACTCGATAGTAGAAGGTCCCCAAGGGGTGATGAATGTGGTTTTGTGTTGATCCTCTAGGGCAAGAAAGATTTGGTTATAACCCGAGAAACCATCCATGAGTGATAGCATCTCATGACCAGTGGTAAGGTCAACAGTTGGTCAATACCGGGTAAAGGAAAGTCATCTTTTGG
Source organism: Taxus wallichiana var. yunnanensis (assembly GCA_018340775.1). NCBI lineage: Eukaryota > Viridiplantae > Streptophyta > Pinopsida > Cupressales > Taxaceae > Taxus > Taxus wallichiana. Next base: position 356,570,613 of record CM031243.1, on the reverse strand, counting down.
GCAAGCTAGGTTGAGGTCATGGAAATCCATGTAAATGTGAAGTCCCCCTATCACCTTAGTGATAGGGACAATGTTAGAAATCAATGAGGATAATCAATGGGTAAGATGAAGGAAATGGAAAGAAGGCGTTGAAGTTCTTCTTTGATGAGAAGGGAAATGCGAGGGTGCATTTTCCTCAGCTTTTATTTTATGGGCTTAGCATCGGGAATGGTTATGATATTGTGGACCACTATGGTGGGGTCAATACTAGGCATATCTATGTAAGACCAAGTGAAAATGTGGTTATGGTTTCTAAGAAGAGAAGTGATGGCTTCCTATTCAGTAACATCTAAAGATTGACCGATCTTTAGAATGTGAGGGTCATCCTGAGTATGAATGTTGATTTCGATAGTTGATTCATTCAACATGGTTTGCATCTCAGATGGTAATGACCGATGAATATATGAGTCTTGCACCAAGGTAGGTGAGTATAGATTCATCATCCTGGCATTGAACGTTAATCAAAGGTGTATCATCATCGATCATTTTAAGGTATAGGAAGGGAAGAGAAGAGGAGCCTGCCCTCACGTTGATAAGTCAGAGGCCCCAAGGAAATGGTGTTTATGAAAAAAAAAAAGTTAGGAGGAATGGATTTTGGATCCATTGACTCTGTCGGTGAAAGGTGGTGATGGTGGTGATGAAGGTGGAGAAGGGTTGATGTCTTCAATGAGTTCAATGCGGGCCTTCTTGGTAGGTGGTTCAACAAAGCCGATACCACTATGGTCATTATGCTTGTGAGTAGTACATGGAATAATAGTATGGTGGCCTTGCTCATAAAATCCAAAACCAAAACCCTTCCACACACATCGGTGTAGGAAGGTGTGGGTGAAATGGTGATTGGTGAGTGACTGGAGGTCGGTGGAAAATGGGTGGGTTTGTGATGGTGGTTCAGGTGTGTAAGTTGTAGTATCAAGTCCCCCATAGGTGAGATTGGTATGAAGGTGGGGAGGACCATAAAGGAGGTGCTCTCCTATATGGTGATCATAGTGAGGGTGTTGGTGAAGACTTCCATACTCTTGTGGAGTAAGGAATGTGTTGACACTATATAGGTGATACTCCCTAGAGTGAGGTGTTGAAAAATTCCCTCCAAAGGATCGGTGGTTGGTATGTGGGTAGATTAGAATAGATGATGTGTCGGAGGTCGGATCGGAGGTGGAGCTAATAATTGGGAGGCCGATGGTTTTTGTGGAGGTTGTGGTAGTGGTAGGAATGGAGGATGTAGGTGTGGTTAAGGTAGTGGCTGCACTGGTGAGGGGAGGTGTAAGTGACGTGGCAGTGGTTGTGGAGGTAGATGCTTTGATGGGTATGAGCACGTCATTGGGTCGGTAAAGCATGTTGCAAGTTTTGAAAGGTGATGGGTCAGCTGGAATGGTATAGGTGTGTCCTTCATGCTCAAATTTCACACAATGATGCAAAGTGGAAGGGACACAACCCATGACACGAATCCAGGGTCTACCAAGCAACAAGTTATATTGAAATTCCCCCTCCAAGACATAAAATAACTCTAGAATAGTACGGGGCCCCATGAATGTGGAGGATGACGGTGCCAAGTGTAGAGGTGATAGCATCATTGAATGAACACAACATGATGGGATGTTTATGCATGTAATTGTCAGGTATGCACATTTGAGTGAATGCATGGGAGGAAATGATATTAATGCTAGTGCCCCCATCGATCATAACATGATGTACACGTATATCATCGATGTGGACAGAGATGAAGAGAGAGCTGGAGTGGGTCATCGGTTTGGTGTGGTGTGATCTCTTCTCTATGAGAAGCTAAGGGAGGCTACTTGGTGAGTAGGTGGAGGTGTGGATAAAGGTGGTAATTTGGTGAGAGAGGCTACATGATGGGGTGTGATAATGGAGGCTATGGGTGTAGGGTCATTGGGTAAAACCTCAATAGATTGAAGGACCTCCATGAGAGCTTGATGATGGGATTCGAGGTTTGGATGAGGTCATATAAGGACATTTTGAGGGGGATTGGTGTAGTTGTTTGAGCATCGTGGTGTGTGACCCCATTAGAAATAGGATATGTGGGGCCGTGGATAGTGATTTTAGGTGTGGGTGTAGATGGTATGTTGGGTATAGGATTGGTTGGTGAGTCAGTTGCCTTTTCCTTTCCTTTGTCCTTCTGAGCATGGGTAGTAAATGTGGATCATGTTGATCTGAGGTGGGGAGGTAGGTGAGGTAGGTGAGCCATGAAAGGTATAGTGACATGAAGGGAAAAATCCCAGTGGCGGGAAGGAACCTTGTGGGATGAGTTGAGCACATCGACATTTGGGTGGAGGTTTGATGAGTTCTTTGATGTGAACCATGTTAATTTCAAATCTGGAGGTGGTTCTAGGAGTTGTGGGGGTAAAGGTTTGGGTTGTTGAGTAGGAAGTGAGGGAAGAGCTATGGGAATGGGTGTTGGTGAAATGGGGTCCTCATCAAGAAGGTCATCATCATCAAAGTTTTCTTTGGGAGGACACAACTGGATAAGAATGGTTTTAAAGCTTTTAGTTCTCTACATCGTGCCCTGGCACACGATGGTAGGCACAAATTTTGGTGTCATCGAACCCCTTTGGTTTGGGTTTGAGTGGGTCATAAGGTCTGAGAGGTGGTAATGTGATGACAAAAGTTTCAAGGAGGTTGGTTAAGATTTTGGCATAGGACCCCGCTAGTGGATCACAATGGGAAGTGAAGGTGGGTTTGGGTGTAGGCATGGTGGACTATAGAGGAATGGTCTTTGCATGAGGGGAGTAGGTGAGCTATGGTTTTAGGTGTTGGTGTGATCTTAGGCATTGGTCATGTTTGTTTGGGTAGGGGTATGGTAGATGAACTGGTAGGAGAGTGTGTGGTTGTTTTGACTACCTTATTGGAGGGTAGTGGATTTTGTCCTTAGGTTGTACCTTCTTGGGTAAAGGTGATACGGGCACATGAGATCTAGAGGGAAAGGTGGATGGTGGAAGAGGGCACGTTACCCATGGGGATAATGAGAGGTGTTGTGAAGGTAGATGGTGTAGGTCATGCCAGAGGTGTGAGGGAAAGAGATTGAAGTGTCGTGGGTAGTGAAGGAGTGATCGATGGTATTAGAGGTATGGGTGGTAAAGATGTTGTAGATGTGGGTGGAAGTCATGGCGGGCACTTGGGTATGTTTGAGGTTTGATGGAGGAATGGGCTTGTGTTTTTAGTTTACCGGTGGGTGGAGGTTTCTTAACCGTGTTAGAAGGGTGAGGTCCTAAGATGGATGAAAAGGGTGAAGGTGATGAAGGTGTGATCGGTGAGGTTGGAGTATGAGATTTATGGGGTTGGTTCTTCTATTTGGGTGTTGGAGTAGGTTTGGTATTGGCCTTGGAGGATGTAGCTAAATCTAATTTGATGGGTGGATGAGTAAGGCTGGCGGTTGGGATGACCCCTAAGGTAGTGTTAGGTTTAGGTGAGGAAGATGATGTAAGTGTAGGCTTGGGTGTAGATGCATGTTGGGTTATGGGTAGGGGTGTGGTTTGAGCCATGAGTGGTATCGTGGTGGAATTTTTGATAGTTGTAGTTGTATTTGGTTTGATTGGCTGAAATATTTTTGGGTAGATAGTGGAAGTGTCAGTAAGTGACATCTACATTTGTGTGGAGACATAGGAAGTAGAAGATGCCCCAAAGTAAGGCTCTATCCACATAATCTAGGTGATCGGCTAGGTGTGAAAATGACACTATTGTTGTAGGTGAGGTTGATGAGGATCCAATGGAAATTCCCATAAAATGTGTCTTAGAGATGGGGAATTTTCTAGCTTGGCTTCCGTGGGTAAGAGAGCTGAAAGTAAGTCTGCAGGATCTTGGGTAGCTGATGGAGAATGGTCACCTAGAGGAAAAGGTATCTCTACTGGATCCTTGATAGGTGGAGGAGAAAATGGGTGCTCCTCGGTGGGTGGAGGAGATGATGGGTGCTCCTCTATGAGTGGAGGAGATGGACAAGTATCTTCCATGGACTGGAGAAGTACTGTGGGTGATGGCTCTCTAGGTGGAGAAGTCAAAGGTGAAGTAGTTTTGATGTCAACAGGAGTCTCCTTCATGGGTGAGAGAGGAGATGAAGGATGTCCCTCTGTGGGTGGAGGAGTAGGTGAAGTGGGTTCAAGTGTAGGTGGAGGACTTTGGGCTAAGATTTCCTCTATGGAAGGAATATGAGGTAATTGGGTAGCAATGGATGTATCGCTGAAAATAGCATGGACCTCGTGGGTATGGCTATCATGAGTTGAGGACTCTCTAGTTTGATTGGAAGAAGGGGCATGATTAGGAAAGGGTTTCTTGAAGATGTGTAGGTTTTGATTGGTAGGTGCGTTAGGATTATCCAAGGTTAACTCACCTTTCTCAAGCATTTCTTGGACAATATTTTTGAAAGTGATGCAATTTCCATCACTATGACCCTTCACTCGATGATAGTTGTAAAGTGTGCTCTTTATACCATGCGGGTGTGGGGCGAGTAGGGTCAAAACCAAGTGTGTGGTTTTATGGGAGGAAGGGTGATGGCCCCAGACTTTAATGAGATTTTCTAAGATAGAAGAATAAGGTTCCCTAATTGGGGTATATTTCCGTTGTTCCCATCTGAATTGAAAAGTCTGGACAGAGAGAAAGATTAGATGAGGGACTAGCCTGATTTGATGGATGAGCTGGGCCAGCCTTGAGTACCACCGTGTTAGTGGTTCCCTTGGCTTTTGAATAATTGTTCTGTGGTTTCAGAGAAGAAGAGGCATCATTTGATTTGAAGGCTGAATTCTTATTGCGTAGTTGGATTTTCTTCTCTTGATGGCCCGAATCTCTAACTTTTGTGCCATGGTGAATGCCTCATCGAAGGTTCAAAAAGTCTGGACCTATAGGGTCGAGTGAAATATGTCTAGCACAAGCCCGCGTGAAGAGCTCTATGAGTTTGGTTTGTGGTAGTTGGAATGTGAGTTGATTGATTAGACTACGCCAATGAGCAACAAAAATATGATAGATTCATCATCATATTGATGCGTAGAGTAGAGGTCAGTCATGGTAACCTTCTTAACAATGTTAATGGAGAAGTGATCCAAGAAGGCTTGGGCTACCTGATTAAATGAGAAGATAGAGTGTCTAGGTAACCCACTATACCAATCTAATGCAGGCCCAGTCAGAGACATGGGAAAGGTCCTCAGAAGTAAAGTGTCATCATGGGCGATCAGATAACACCCATGTTTGAAAGACCACAAATGTTGTTGTGGGTCTTCTTTGCTATTGAAGCGGTTAAATTTAGGCATTTCCCAATGCATGGGATATGGATGGATAGGAATGGATGGGTGGATAGGCTCATTACAAATCTCATCATAGGTGAGAGTGTTGCGGGAGCAGAAACCGATGCTTCTAATGTCTGCATCTTATCCATCATTAACTTGATTAGGTCGTTGGTAGGTTGTGATGGTTGGGTGACTCTGTAGTGTAAGAGGGTTGGTGTTGGGCATATGATGAGGGTGGCATTCCAGTATATGGTGCTTGCCATATAGGTAGATTGAGAAGGAGGGAATGAAATAGGGGGTATGTACCAGAATGAATGATAGATGAAATGGGAGGATGTTGATAGTATGTATATGGAGGTGGAAGGGTCGTGGTGACCCTAGTGGTAATGGGGCTAAGGATTGTGGGATAGAAAGGACAAATGTTTTGGAAAGGGGTAGGGGTCACTGACACTCGGGGGTGGTTGTGTAGCTATGGGTATATATGAAACAATAGGTGTGGATGAGGTTATGTTTTGGGTGGTTGGTGAAGGTATAGTGGATGTGGCGGGTATAATAGATGTGGTAGACATGGTGGTTATAGTAGGTATGGGGCCTAACTACAAAATGACTAGGGGCAAGGTAGATATAGGTAGCGCAGAGAGCTAGAGAGGTTGGGAAGAAGTAGGAGTGAGTGTGGGGGATAGATACGGGCATGTCATATATCAACTGACCCGAGGCATCTCGAGTGGATGAGTGGGAAAGATAAAACTGCAAGGTGGTAGGGTTTTGGTCAAGGAGTTGTGTGAACTCCTCGTCTCTGTGGTGATAGTGATAGGTTGGGTAGGATCCATGGGTGATAAAATAGAAGGTGGTGAAGGACTAGGTGGGAGTGGTTGATGACTGGTGTGGAATATGAGGGTGTTTTCTTGGCTTTCAGTCACACCATGTGTGAAAAGCTAACGTGAGGCAAGACTACTTTCTATGTAAATGACACAGAAATATAGTAGAGATGGGATAAATAGGTGGTGGTGGGTGAATTGGGGTTAAAATGTCAGTTGGAAAATTACACTAGGCTAACTGATGCCGGTTAGGTAAACCGATCGGTCATAGGTAACCATGTTGGTCAGTCATTGTGGAGAATGGATAGTTTGTCAAAACAAGGAAAAAGGCCAATAATTTGCCAAGTATGTAAGAAGTTGATGGAATTACTAGGTTAGTGAATATGATAAGAGTGATAGAGAGACTCCTGAATAAAAAAGAAGGTGAATAGGTGTCCTTTTGGGTAGGTTAACCAAAAGAATAGTGAACCAATGTCGGTTGAGTGAAACCGATGGATGGTCAGAAGGTAACCGATGATGGTCACTGGACCGACACGGTCACTGTGAAATTGAAACAGAGATGAAGAAAATGTGGTTGTGAGTTAAAATTAAATGTGGAATCAAACCCAAAATTCTGAGAATGATGAGAATAAGGTCAGGCACACTCAGATGAAGCTGGAATACACCAACTGTGATGAGGAGCATGCAAGGGGAAATAAGAAAAATGAAGAACGTGACCTCTCACCTCAAAATGCAAGCCAAGCAGAAACACTAAGAAAAATATGATCCTAAGAGTGTTTTTTCTATTATGTTTGTTTAGCTTATGCTATTTAAGGACTGACTCATGAACTTTAGAATAGAATTTTTGGTGAGGATGGCTTCCTATGAAGAAGGAGATCTACAAGGAGAGGTTTCAGGTATGTTATGGTAGGGGTGGGCCATCCTCTGATGGGGTATTGGATAGAGATAACCAGTGGGGTGCCCACTGTGTTGTGATCATGTGATCACCTACAGACTTCTTCAGGTGAGATGTTGTTTAAGAATGTGTATATATTTTAAATTTGTGATGTTTGGGTAAGAATCAAAGAGAGAGAGAAAAAGAAAGGAAGTTCTTTTCTATGATTTGTTTGTCAACCATCAGTTGGGAATGACTTCCAGCATATAGGTTGCCCTCAATTAATGTGAGCTAATGCAGAAAAGTAGAATGAAATGAAATGATTTTAAACCCAAATTGAAATGTAGAATTTGATGCCACAAATAGATGAACAGGAGAAGGATGCTCTTTCACTAATGTGATACTAATGAAAGGGAAGAAATGTTCATTTTAAGCACTAAAATATGATGGCTTTTAGACAATAGAAGAGAAGAAGGTTCCAGGGGAGAAAGTTTAATGTAAGAAATTTTTAGAAAAGAAACAAACATACAATGTTTTCACCTAGAAATGAAAGAATGCAAAGAACCCGAATGGGTCCCACCAGGCGTGCCAAAATGTTTCACCTGATTCTAGATGTTTCTTTGAATGTTGATGAAACAAATAAGGGTAAAGGGCTAGGAGGAATACCTGTTGAAATGTTGGTTGTAGGTTGTTACGCATGTATGACTTTTGGATCCACAGCTGATCGTGAGAGCTTCCTTTTTCTTGGAGGAACTACCTGAAATGGAATACAAGACCACCAAATAAAATTAAACAATATATGCAGTGGACTTGCCTAGTGTGCTAGATCCGGGAAGTGTGATACTTCCTAGATGGTTGTCAATCCACTATTTAAAACAACTTAATGCTAACAATAAAGGAAATCCTACTATAGTTAAAATGATTTAGGTATCTCATTCATCTACAATAAGAAAATTCATTCACAAAAAGGCTAAGATATGATTGAATCTGAAGGTCAAGGTCTTGGTCAGGGTACTAGTATGGTCAGGGTGAGATTCTGGGTGGTTTTGGGTATTTGGTGGAGGTTTAGAAGCTCTGTTCTTGGTTTTTGGTAAAAGACACAGAAGAAACTAATGTCGATCTAGTATAACTAGTGTCGGTTTAGGTTAACCGGTGACGGTTGTGGGTAACCGGTGTCGGTATGGTTGGGGTATAGAAACTCAATAAAACTTGGCAAGGTGATAGATTGAGGCTAGATGAAAATGGAAGGGAAATGGCAAGGTTCGTGTGGGTCTTAGGTATGCACAAGAATGATGAAAATCTGGATATGGGTAGTTCAATGGTGTGGGTAAAGGGATGGTCAAGTTTGCATGGAGGTAAAATGGTGGGGAATGGGAATGGGAGAAGAAACTAACAACAAAAGTAAAAAGATCTGCTCAAATGATAATGAACCAGTGTTGGTTAACAAAACTTACTATTGTACAAGCTTGATGTCTAGTTGGAAATGGTGGGTGATCAAATGGAAGGAACTTGGTGTGGTTGGTGCTTCCCGGATGCTCCCGTGAAGGAAAATGGATGTGTGATTACTTGGTGCTAGTTATGGATGCTCTGATGTGTGTACTAATGTTGGTTCTACTTGCATGTAACTCTGGTTTCATCACTTGTTCTCAAAAGATGTGATTATCTCTCAAAAATGTGCCAACCTCAAAATAAGGTTGTTTTGGGGTTAAATGGTAACCGACAATGGTGGTTTGGCTTAACCGGTGGTGGTTTAGGGTAACGGCGTCGGTTAGGGTGGGATTTCCTAGGTTTACTAAACTAGGCAGATCCCCTTGATTTTCTGGGATCTCGTTTCATTTTGCTTCACAGTGGATTAGAATGGAAACTTCCTTCTAACATGTGGGAATGTGGTTAGAGGGAATGTAGGATTTGATTTTTAGGGTTTGGGTAGGTCTTAGTTAGTTATGGCAACTTACTAAGAAAGGTCTTAGGTAAGAATGAGGTGTCTTAGGTGAGGTGGATATGTGGGCATTATCCCAATTAGGATATTTAAATAATAAATATTGTGAGGATAATGAATTAATTAAATTAAATTAATATTAGTGTGGGATGAAAGGGGCCATGGTTAGGTAGTGTGTTCAAGGTGTTTTTAGGAATTACTTTACTTCTTATAAAACAAAGGCAAGAAATAGGTCTCTAGATCGATGCAATGAATGGAGGAAGCAAAGTATAATGGAATCGATGCAAAGCTACGAAGGAGTGCGGTAAACAACTACTACTTCTTTTATAACAAAATAATTAATGTAAAACCAAATCAATGCAATGACTTAAAAGAAGTAAAGCATGTTGGAAACAACGCAATGACTTAAAAAGGAGTGTGGTAAACTCATGTTTACTTTACTTTCCTTAAAATAAAAAAGTAAAGGAGATCCAAATCGACACAAAACTAAACAAGTAAAGGAATTCAAGATTGACGATAACTAGATAAATAAAGTGAGTCAAGATTGACGCAAAACTCAAAGGAAGTAAAGTATGTTTAAATCGACGTGAAACTAAGAAAGTATCACGACTTTCAATCTTTTCGAAGTCTTAGCTATTTTTCCAAATGAAGTAAGAGACAACTAATTCAAAAATGAGCAACATGGGTGGTTATTTGGAATTACTCTACTACAGTTATGAAAACAAGTAAAGTATTCTTGAATTGACGAAAAACTAGCTAAAGCACATGAAAATGACGGAAAACTCAAACACAACCTCTGCGGTTAATTCAACCAACTCTACTTTAATGAAAATGAAAACCAGGAGAATATAACCAAATCGACGCATAAAGAGGAAACATATTTTCATTTGATCTCACATTACTTGACTTCTATTAAAATATAAGCAAAGCATTTATTAATCAATGGAGAGAAGATACAAAGAAAATCAATATAGAACCAAAATAACGGAAAAACTAGGGTTAAAATTGTAATGAATTATCTTGTGAGGTATGTAGGATTTGATTATTGAGAGAAAATTCTAATCCCAATGAGGATTTAAACTTTAATTTCATATTTCCAACCCTAGAAAATAAGAATCGAGAGAAAACATGGACCACAACCAAAACAACAAAAAAAAGGAAGGAAAACTAGAAAAACAAATAGGAAAATCTACTAATCTTGACCGCCAATGGGTTTGGATCAATTCATGTCAATTCCTCATCAATAAATTGTTGGAGTTTCTCAAGATTCAGGAGGTCAACAACTGTTCTCCTGCTAAAATTTTGAATATGTGGATCCTAGGTGGAAAATCTTATTGTTTTGATATTTTCCACCTCATTAAATGTGATTGTATGAATACCAACTCAACTTCCTTCATTATGCGGTATTTTAGGATGCCTTTACTTTGTGTAGGAAATATAAGTAAGGTACCCTCAATTCGTCGATAGTTCAAATAATTAGTTAAGTGGCTTTTAAGTATTACTTTACTTGTTTTAAGGTAAAAGAAGTAAAGTATATGGGATTCAATGCAAAGAATTGGAGGTAGTCAAGTAGTAGGGGTGAAGATCGATGCAATGATCTAGGGGCACTTAAACGGCTTTTAGGCATTACTTTACTTGTTTTATAAATAAGACAAATAAGGAATTATGAATTTGATGTAATGAATAGGAAGATAAGCTAGTTCTTTGTTCTTTTTACACTACTTGACTTAAAAGCAGTAATATATCAAAATAACCCCGGGAGCAAAGCTTTTGATTTTCTGAGAGTTTATAAAGAACTCAACACATGATTACTTAATGAGCTTCCCCCCAAGAACCTTTCTCAACTTCTTTAAGAATCATTATACACTCATGTAACCCAAATAATTCAAAGTAACAACCTAGACACACAAATAAAACAACCCAAAGCAATAAAAAACATGAAAACAACTCATCACAAAACTTGAAAACCAAAATTTTCAAGGGGTACCTCAATATTTCTATCAGAAATGTTGGGTACACCAAGTTGGATTCATCAGATGAAATATTTATTTAATTGTAAAGGAAAGAAAATAAGATGAGATCCCAATATCTATGGTTTCAAGCCTTGTTCATTGGCTTAGAGTCACAAAATAAGAAAACACAAAACAAATCTAACCTAAGAATTTATTTATATACATATAGGTTTTACCATGAACCATCAACTCTTGTACATCTTCAGTGTTGCCCATTGTATGGCAATGGAAATTCAACTCCATCCTAATAAGAAAGGATATTAAATCCAACAACCCTTGCAATTGTAAATGGCCCTTTCCAAAATGAATCAAACTTGTCATGCATTCCTTTAGGCTCATTTTTCTTATCCCACAAGAGTACCCAATCTCCAACTTCAAATTTCCTTTCTCGAGCCTTTTGTCAAATACTACCTTGACTTTCTTCTGATGTTCAACCAACCTATCTTCCACTTGAACCTACACTTCTTGTAGCTCACTCAAATACATTATCCTTTTATCAATAACATCTATACAAGAAATATCTTCCAAAGCCATAGTGAGTTATGAGGTAATAAATTCTAGAGTAAGAGGAAACTCTACATCCCTACCATAAACTGAAAATGAGACATACCTATAGCTTTCTTGATTAATCATATCTTCCCATAATGCATTGAGCATCTTCTTATGCCAATTCCTCTAATTTTCTATTATCAAATTTTGCATGGTCATTACCAGATTCTTGTTACTTAATTCAGCTTGGCCATTCCTTGTTTGTAGTAATTGGAAGAATGAACCAACTGATTTCCATGTGTGTATTAAAATTTAATAAAATCCTCAGAACATAGGTTAGGAGTATTCTTTGCTACTATTTTAATGGGCACACCAAACCTTATGACAATATTTTCCTTAATGAAATTACATACCTCAAAAGTGGCATTTTTAATAGGTATAGCTTCCACCCACTTACTAAAATAATCTATAGCAGTGAGAATATAATGATGTCCAACACTAGATGGCTTCAATGTTCTAATGAAATCAATACCCCATTGCTGAAATGGTTCTTCTATCACTACTGGATTTAAGGGAAAAGGTGGTAGTTTAACTCTCCCAATAAATAACTGACATGCTTGACACTTTGAGACCAAATCCATTGTATCCTAAAACAAAGTAGCCGGTAGTACCTTGCTTGAAGTATCTTGTGTGCAGTAACCCTTATTAAAAAGTTTCCTCCACATGCTTTATCATGAAACTATTCTAGTAATCTCTCTTATTGAGAATGATCTACACATCTAAGAAAGATGCCATCAATTCCCTTATTGTACAAACTATTGTCCCAAGGAAAAAATCCTTGGACCTGAGTTTGATAGTCTATTTTTATTTATGAGAAAGCTCATCTGAAAATTCCCCATATGTCATAAAATAAACAATTTTACTATACCATTCATCTACTAGATTTATAGAAAGAACCATAGAAAAAATTTCATTCTCCTTTGACTGGTTGATTTCAACTCAGTCACCATCAATTCATAGAGACCTATTCCTTGAACCATATTTGTAGGCTTGATATATAATTCATACTCTTGCACCTTTGTTACCCACATTTCTCTCAACATCCCTAGTTCTTGTTGTGTTAGGATAGACTTCACTGCAGTATCTGAAACATACACTATAGTATGTGAAGAAAGAATATAATACCTGAATGCCTTTCATGTTTTCACAACTACATATGCATGTTTCTCCATAGGAATATACTTCAATTCATAAGCTTTAAAATGCATAATCATGAAATAAATTGGGGCTTCTATGTCTTCTTTATTCTTCTACATTAGGATTTCTGACATTGTGTGTTCCGAGGAATAACAGTAAAGAATACATTCTTTACCAAAACATGGAGAAACTAAGACTGGTGCTTTAGAAAAAGAAAAATTGATATTCTTGAATGCACTTTTTCCTTCTTCACTCCACTTGAATTCTTATTTTTCTTCATCATGTTTGAGATATGACAAGTTAACTCAACAAAATTGGGAATAAATCCTATGAGAAAGTTAACCTTACCAAAGAAAGAGTTAACCCCTTTTTGGAAATTGGAAATGGAAAATTTTGAATAGATTTAACCCACTCAAGATCTATCTTGGTTCCCTCTCTTGAAACAATATGTCCGAGAATTTTTCCTTCTGTCACAACAAAGATGGATTTCTTGGGATTCAAAGAAATCCCATCCTTATGACATTGGATGAAAACTTCCTCCGGATCTAAAATGTGATTAATTCTTATCTTAGAAAAAATGTTAAATCATCTAAGTGAAACAACTATCTTCTTATCCTTAAGATGAAAAAATTTCAAATCCATAGCTCTTTAGAATGTAGCTCCAACATTAATTAATTCGAAAGGCATATTTTGATAGGAAAACATCCCCAAGGTGTAATAAATGCAATCTTATACGATCTTCTTCAACTACCTAAATTTGATTATAACTTGAGAAACCATCAAACATTGATAGCATTTCAGATCCAGTGATAACCTATAAAGTATGATCCATAATAGGAATGGGATAATTTTCTTTCAATGAGGCCTGATTAAGATTGTAAAAATCCACACACAATCTAATCTCACCACTCTTCTTTCTCACAAGGAATATATAAGCCAACCACTTAGAATGATGAATAGGATAAATTATCTCACATCCAATAATTTTTGAATTTCTATAAATATAGTACCTAAAATAGTCGAATTATGTCTCTATAGATTTTGTTTTAAAGGCTTGTGTTCTTTCTTTAGAGGAATACAATGTTGCACTTCAGCAAGTTTATATGTCTTCAAGTCCTTATAAGACCAAGAAAATACATCTATATAATTCTTAAGAAGCTTTTGAAATCCTCTTTCTCTACATCTGAACAACATTTACCCAAGTTCACCAATTTGGGTTCATCTTCTGCCCCCAAATTTAATGACTTCACATCAGAGAAAAACTCTCTCCATACTCCTTGTTCTTTTTGAGAAATTGATCATGCTTATCAAACATCTCCTTAAGAGACACTAAGCCCTTAGTAATTTTATTTCCCTTAAGTTAAATAATATCTTGGTTGTCTTCTAGCTCGAGTTAGTTCACCAACCGTAGTCTACCTTGGGAGTGAATTAATTCCTTCATAATATATTTCTTCAAAATTATCCTATTAATGGAGGAAAGCAACAATTGACTTATCATCATCAAATACTTGTCAATGTTCAACGTTATCGACACCTTTGGACAAAACACCATTTCTACCTTATAATTACCTTGTCTGGAAACTATAGGTGGCTGATCTAGATTAAGCAAAGCTATAGTAATTACTAGAGAATTTCCCCTAGAGTTCTAATCTCTTGGGATAAGAGATACTAAGAAAACTACAAAATCCAAGGTAGAAGAATACACCCAATCTCTATAATGCCTTAGTTTATCTTTCTTCACCTAATAAAGACCACATATTTGCTTAAAAATAAGCTCAACATCTCCTCTCGCATGTAGTAAATTAATTCCCATCATTCTAGCTTGTTCCATTCCCAACAACAGTGCTTCATATTCAAGATGTGTGTATAGTATTTTCAAACATCAATTTAAAGGAATGTGGATATACTTTCCTTTAGAGAGAAATTAGCACAACACGTGCGCCAAATCTAAGTGAACAATAAATACCATTGAACTCAAAAGTCCAAACTTTATTGTCTTCTATAGGTGACTCATGAGTTACAAATTGAGCCTCTTCATTGTCCAACTCTAAGTAGTAAACTCCATGGTCATATTCTTGAAAAAGAATATGAGATCTAGGATCTTTAGACTTTGAGACTATGTATTTGGACTTCTTCTCAAGTTCCAACTTTTGATTAACTCCTTTAATTGGAATATGAGCACAAGACCAATCCATCTTGACCTCACCTCCCAACTCTTTACAAAAGTTCCTGCTTAATAACATACCATAAGAAACTAGAATATCTACCACCAATATTGTCATCTTCATTCTTTTATCTGGAAAAGTAGCAAGTACTTTGCTTATGCATATTGATATGTATGATGAGAGGTACTATCTTTTTATATTGAATAACATCTTCCAATAGTATTTGTTGGTGTAAGACCCGGAGCATCGTGACTTTGGCTAGCATAACATTATCAGAAGCTCCAAAATCTAAAATGTAATTACTCAATTTATAACCATTAATAAGCAAGGAAACATAAAATGGTTCAATCCTTTTAGAAGAAGTAGGAGAAGAAGTTGTAGCATTATTCAATGGAGGAGTATTTTTGGATTAGACAAGATGCCTTGTGAAGCATTATTCAATAAATTATTTGGACCATTACTCTATACATACTTCACCAACCTATTCAACTCGATCAAGAAAATCCCTCGGTACTCGACTTCTAATATCGAATCTTAGTCTTCTTTATGTGATCAATAATATCAAAAGAAGGAATAACAATACTTTGACTTACTTCAGTTGCTTTTCCAATCATTATTTGTTGTTGATTAGAAGTACTTACATGCTTATCTCTTGGAGACAAAGAAGAAGGAAGAGGACTTCCTCTTTTCAGAATAGTAACATTAGGTCCAGGATCCTCTCTTTCTCTTCTTTTTCCACTTGAAGAAGATTCACCACCTTGTTGTGCTTGAGACCTTGTGAACACCATAAATGTGTGACCATCACTATCTTCAAAAGATTCGTAATAGCCTTCATCAGATTCGTAGTCTAGGTAGTCAATATTGGAGTCACCAATGGGATCAACAAAGTCTTCTTCATCAAGTAACTCATTATCAACATCAACATGATCTTCTTCATTCATTTCCAAGTTATTTCTTGGAGCATTTTCAATTTCCAGCCTCTGTGGTGCAGCAGTAAGTCTATTTCTATTCTGATTTTGACCATTAAAAGTCCAAGTAGGAGCTATTCTTGAAGGAGCATCATTTACTTATTAATTTAATAGCATTTCATTTGCTAACTTCTATAACAAAGGATCAACAACACTAGTTGAATAAGTTCCATAAGATTTATAAAGGTGAGTATTTGATCTTTTCAGCCATAATCAAATCATCTTCAACTTCAATTGTAACATTTTATGCTACGAATAAATTTTCAGGTCGTGCCCTTCATAGTGATAACCGAATTCAGATAACAAGACATTTATAAAAATGTATTTTTATTTTCACCATTGAGTGCAATAAAAGTAGGGATTTTATATAAAATCCTCTAGAACTTAGAAATAAATTCCCTCATGTTCTCATGTGTTACTTTTTTAACTATGTCACCTGAGTGATAAGTGTTCTTGCATCTTGTGCATGTTTGAACCTCTTTGAGGATCTTCTCTCACATAGTTTTCCAATTTTTTATAGTCCCAAGAGCTAACCGATAGAACCATTCTCTTTTCAAGTGTAAAGTCTATATCAATAAGCCTCACGAAGATACGTATTCATGCTCCTACAAAAAGCACTCCACAAGAAATGTAGAAATTTTTTAGGTGATCATCAGGATTATACCTCCCATTTCCATAGAATTTTGGGAAATTATTCTTGATCCTTTTAGTAATTCATGCAGAGGAGGAGCTAATACAAGAGGACCAAAAGCCCTACCCCATGGAACAAATAGGAAGAATCATTGAACCATCTATACAAGAACTAACAAGTGAGGAGTGACTAACTAAATAATACATGTAATTGGACTATGTTGTAAGTGATTAGCTGAAATATTAACTCTCATTACAAGTCATAAACTAGCTCTGTGGTTTTAGGCTTAAGGTGGGTAATTAAAATTAAATTATTCTCGAAGATGAAATAAATGATCAATTCTACCCTGATCCCTACTTGCACGTGTGAATGGTTGTCTTTCCAGTATGAAAGCTTCTTAACACAATGTATTCATCAAGTGATACACAACATAAATTTTATCATATACCCTGGGGATTTAGAACAAGTCTTTTTTATTTAAGTTCTTCCCAAGCTGGAATCACCAAAAACTGTTGGCTAGATTTTATGCTCATCTAAAACATGCAACCTAGGAAGTTATAGGATAAATCCCCTTCAATCAATGGTGAAGCTCTTGTATACTTTATTTTTTTATTGTCACTAATGTAATTTCTCAAGGGTATTACTTTAACTACAAATCTCGTGAACCACAGCTAAATAGTTTGGAAGCAAGTAAGAATTTGTTTGTGAATGGAATGTGAAATGTATGAAAAATAAATAAAGGATATAAATATGATTGGGTAATAAGATGTGTTACGTAACTGGTAGTTCTTAGAGCCAATTACTCACACACATAAATAAACAAATATTATCTTTTCTAGATAACTTTTAAGCAACTTTAAAAAGAAGCGTATATCTATGAAAATTAAGACAACACAAAGTTTATCAAAATAATCACAAATTATATAGTTAGATGGTGATAGACACAAAGTTCAATCAAAGTCTTCCTTCCTTCTTATTTAAATATTGACTGCATACAACAAGTGTTCTCAGCTATTTCAACACAAAGTCTAAAATAACAGATTATAGCTTATAACAGTTTCTTGCTCAAAAATTCTAGATCCTTGACCCATAGGTCTTCTCTTATTTTTATAGCCACTACAAGTAAAGATTATCCCAAAAGATATCCATTACATTCTAATAAATGACCAACTAACAAACAATTAAGAGTTGAGCATTTCACTCCTCAAAATATTCTTCTTGTGCCACCTAGTTATCCTCAGAATGTTCAAATATTAAAACCATAAAAACTACTTTGTAACAACTTTTAAGCTTTTGAATTTATCAAATGACTTAAAGTAATGGTGAATGTACACCACATTACTTAAGTCTTACAATGATTATACTTAGAAAAAGAAAAGTAGAACAAGAAGTAGAAGAAGAAGAAAAGAAAAAAATGGAATAACTATTTTGATCAACTACTACTCCCACTTTCTCCTTCCCTTTAATCTTATCCGAGATTTCTCTTCATCTACTTCAACTTTATCTTCTTCGTTTACTTCATCCTTATGTTTTTCTTTGTAGATGGAAAATTGGTCTCTCATGTACTTGATGATATTGCTATCCACATCAGCTGCAACTTCTATTTCATTTCAAACATGAGCAGTTCTTTTCAAAACCATGTAGCCTCCTCTTACTTTTCCAAGACAAGATCCCAATTGACTAACAATATCCTGGATATCCGACAACTTGTCCAATGATTTTCTATTAAAAGGAATAATGGCTTTATCCATTAACTATGAAATAATGGAAGAAACTCCTCAATACTTTGTGGATAACTAGAGGTATCATACTTTTTAGACCATAAATTACATCCTCAAGTTCATCCAGAACTTTCTCAACTCATTCTTCATTCATCTCTATCTTGGTCATAATATGTTTTAAAATGTTCTACCTAAAAGACAAAAGATGCTTTTGTTGTCTTCCCTTTTTAACTAATCCTCCAGTGCAATATTTTCTCTGATTAAAATATCATTAGACAATTCATTGATCTCTTCCAAACTCTATTATTGCAAATAAGTAATTCCACCTTCATTGTCCACTTCCCATTTGAGCTCCTTCAATTTATTCACCTTTTCTTTATACTCAATAATTTTAACCAAAACCTCCTTATAATAATTTGTGGTTGTATTTGTTATTTTTTTTATCCATTCATCTATAGCTTTGAATATATCATTTGTTTCCTCTACAACAATGATTACTTGTGGATGTATTCATTCTTCCATAATCATTTGTTGTGGAGGATTCTTGGAAACTTTCATAATGATATTGCAAATCTTGGAGGACTGCTCTTTCAACTTAGCAACCTTCATCTTTTCTTCATCTAACTTTTGAAACAAACTATTAATCAACGTATGTGTATCTTGCTTCAGACCTTCAGTAGTAACTTCACCCAAAGGTACCCTCAAGATTGTCAAATCTTCTATAGTCACTTATCCTTTCTTCATGCCAGCTTTGGTGGAGTGGCTATTTCAGCAAATTTCTTTCTGAAGCGTAATAATCAATATACATGTAACTCTTGGTGTTTTTTCCTTTTCCTCTTCTTCTCAATTGTCTTTAACAACTGCAGGTCCATTTCTTCTAAATCAATTACTTCCTTAGAAGTAGAAGAAGATTTATTAGACAACCAATTAGTAAAATATTGGTCCCAAAGAGTTCAAGCTTCAGGATGTATAATTATTTCTTTGCTAACTCCTAGTGGAGAAAATGCCACAATCTCCAGCTGTCTTTTTGGTTCTTTAGTGGATTACTCTTTCTATAAAACTCCTAATTCAATCATTTTCTTTCTTATCACCTCCTCATATATCTTCTTCATTCCCAATAACAATATCCTTAATGTTCCTCTACATTTATATCGTGTGGTATTGTAGAGATTTCAACTATTTTATCTACCTCCATCATAATATCTCCTTCCTCCATCTCTACATATTTCTCCTTTGGTGACACACCCAATGATTTTTCAAACACATGGAGGATGAGGAGGGGGGGGAGTAGTTGGTGGTGGACATGGAGGTGGTGTAGATAAAATAGTTTTATTTACAACTATGGGAAAGACAAAATAAGATAGTTTAAGTTCTAGTATCACATTATTTTATCTTGACAGAGGTTTTGGAGGGTAGGAGGGGAAATTGGTGGTGTTATCACATTAGAGGATCTTTCGGTGACAACTCCCAAAGAAGAGGATTCTTTGTCATGATTATCCTATATGGATTTAAATTCAAAGCCAAACCACTACTTTTTCCTGGACCTTTCTTTCCTTTTCACTTTCACTGATATATTTTCCTTTTCCAGTATTGATTCAAGTGATTTCCTTCATTATTTAATCTTCTAGGAAACATCCTCGACTAATTAACCATTGAGCAATGTCTAAATTTTTTTGATGTTCTCTCCATGATTGAATTTGAAGTATGAGCAACTGGGAGTAGAGGTGCACTATCACCTCCTTGATCATAGTAAGCATTAGAAATTACTTGTCCATTATCAACAATCCTTCAAGAATTTTGGCCAATCCAAACTCTTAAATTTTTTTTATAGTCAATGAATGTAATCCCTCCTTCGACTTTGAACTCATATCTTTAGTCAGCCAAAAAATATTTAAGTGTTGGTAAATGTGCATAGTTTAAAGAAACCGACTTTCTTTCTATGCTTCTATAGTCAAAATTTCTCCTTTCACTAAAAGAATATGATTATAGCTAAGTATATTTCCTTCTGAACATCCCTTACTTTATGAATATTCATACAGTGGTAATGTCTAATTACAATAGGAGAATGCACTATTGTTCTATGTAAACCTTCTTGAAAATCATGTAAAACTGCCAACTGTATGCATATCTCCAACAAAATCCACCTGTCACTTGGGTGTCTAGGAAACCTTAAAACAACATTTGAAAACCCATAGAATATCAAATACGTAAAGTGAGAAAATAGAATGAAAATGCACCCATAAGGCTGAATTGCATTCCATGCTTCATCAGTTACTCTTTTGGATCTTAAGTCCGGATTGAGTTTGAAAATGAATTCATAAAGAAAAATTCATTAACTTGTTTATACTCATTGAAATATCCAAGTAAAGCCAACTATGGATAATTTTCATAAATGGATTTATCATCCTTTTTTCAAATTCTTAATCTAGGAAAGTTTCCATGTGCAACTATAACATAAACAAGATAGGAAGTCATCTTAAAATCCAAAGTTTGAATAACATTTTTCAATTGGAAATCAATATTGTCACTGATGATTTCAGCCCAATTGATCAAAACATTAGGTTTAGCATTCTCTATTACTCTCATAAAGTAATACATCCATTTATAAAAGAATTTTGCATTCTTATCACCATTGATCCTGCAAAGGAGTTGAGTGATGTCATCTATTTCTTGAATCAAATTAGATTTTATAACTGACTTGGAGAACCTTGAGGCTTTTTTATATTTTCAAATAATTCATAGTAATGATCTTAATAGCATCCTTCTTCCTCTTTACCCAATACTTATTAGATTTCTCCATAGTGATACTTAATGGACTTGATATATTTGAGATCTTTAAGAAAAATTTGAAGAAATGAGTATCCAATTTTCGCACCAGATCACCATCATCATTCTTAATCATTCTAGTCTAGGAATCATAATTTTTGGCACATTCCATCACAAATTCTGGAAATTGACAGGTGTTGGGACAAGCAACTGCTTCAATCAGCCCACTCTTTGTTAATGATTGCATTTAAGGTGTCTTCTTTTTACCTTTGAATCTTTTCACTAACTCAAGTATTGATACATGACCCATATCAATGTCTCCTATTCCATCCATTTTTGATGTAATGCAAGTTTCCAGATGATATCTTTTATATTCATACTTCATTTTCTTCCTCTTACCTTTTATCTTTCCATTTCCTTTTGGAACTAATTTCTTGCTCAACATCTAAGTTTGGATATTCTCTTATTACATCGTTTCCTATTCCTTGGTGTAGTTCCTTCTTCCTTTGATTAATCACTTAATTCAATTGGCTCCTCCCTAGTCTCAAACATTTGTGGAATCCTTTGCTCTTCCAAGACTTGTGAAATAACAACTTCTTCTTCTCTTTAAATAAAAATCATCGAGTTAATGTATAAATTACTTAATTGCATTCACGTATTTAAGACTAAATTAACTAATAAAATTATGTTACATCATCATGGAAGTCATGTTCAGAGAAATTGAT
Organism: Taxus wallichiana var. yunnanensis; assembly: GCA_018340775.1. Taxonomy (NCBI): domain Eukaryota; kingdom Viridiplantae; phylum Streptophyta; class Pinopsida; order Cupressales; family Taxaceae; genus Taxus; species Taxus wallichiana. The sequence continues at coordinate 356,549,041 of CM031243.1, read as the reverse complement.
TAAAATAGTTAGATTTGTAGTTCAAGATGGGCTTCCAAGGTAATATTGCTTACTATTGAAAATTAACTCATCTTAATGTAAAGAAGTAAAGAACACATTTCAATGCAAAATGTATGTAAATAACAACAATGACTCTTGTGATAAAAAAAAAGTAATGAGCAAAATTAGTAATAAAGTTGGGCCCCATAATATTAGCTAAGTATAAGAAGGTGCGTGGGCACGTGGAACTTAGTTGAAGAAGGGCGTGTGGGTTGAAGGCACATAAGGAAGGGTTCTGGAAAGATTTGTATAACACACGACATGCATGCATAAGGCAAGATAGGTTTTGGACTTAGCCATATTCGGCATCCCAGGAAGCACACAAGAAAAGTGTGACCCTTCTAGCATGTAGAGTGGATAAGGTGCCAACCTAACGATTGTAGGATCAAAAAGGGAATATTCCATGCATGCAATGGAAGGTTCCAAAAGAACATCATTACATAGAGTGGAGAGCTCGTATCAAAGGAGGCATACTCCATTGGAGGACCACTTGGAAACTTGGCAGCCAATCTATTACCTCATAAGGCATGGCGGTGAAGGGAGGAAAACTATATATTGAGGTGCGCAAGCAAGAGAAGGATATAGAGAGAGATGTATAGAGATATACATGGAGTCATTTTGAGAGAGAGAGCAGGTACTAGAAAGGAGGAAAAGCTTTACGAAACACCATGGAGGATTCTATGGGTTTGGATTAGGAAAATATAGGAGTGATGGCATAGTGTAGTTTTTATTCTCCTTTGTAATATGATGGGCATAGTGTAGTTTTTATGCATGACTTGCTTTGCACTGTTATATGAGGGTTTGTAATGGTTTTATGGAATGTAATGTGGGTTATTAAACATGTTAATATGAATATAAGGCTCTATTATGAATCATATATGTGTTCACAGTATAATCCTTATGCATTTCCCTTATGTATGAACCATTTATATACGCTGCTTGTTATTTCTCTTTTCTAGATGCATTGAAATGAAAACTTGTCCTAGGTTCTCATAATGATGCATGGTTCTTTTCTATTCACTTGCACTTGAATATCTATCATAAGATTATGCATTCTCACAAGACTCACATAAAGGAGAGACTCGATGCCCATGCGTGCCTCGGGTGAGTGCCCAGTGCTGTTAGGTGATAGGTCAGCATGCATGGGATTAGACTATTAGTCTAAGGGTATAAAAATGACTACATCTTGGTTCCATTATCGGGACCTCTTTTCAAAGTTTTGTGAGAAATGACATACATATTTTTCCTTGTGATGTGTAATTATAGAACGTATGACCTTGGAAAGTTTTGAAACATGGTTCAAGAGCACGAAGGATGAATTTTCTCAAATATTCGGCACTAGAACGGAGTTCGATGCACATAGATGGGTAAAAGAGAACCTATACCATGAGTTGATGAGACATTCTTCTGATTTTTTCCAAAGTAGAACTATATGAATGGCTTTTAGCATATGCATCTAGAATAAGTTAGTACTACGAGACACTCATGCGTATAGACCCAAGATGACTATTAGAGGCTACAAGATACAGATCTAACCTGGACTCGCATCTTGTTGATCACCTGGTGGAAAGGAGTGTTGACCAATTATACTATTGAATATGCCATTTCTACGTATTATTTCCCATAAGTTTCTAAGTACAAGTTTCGAGGAAGGCTAGAGGATCATTTTTGCATGGTATTCCTTTGCCTATGAAGATCTTGGTCATTACCTTGAGTTTAGAGGCATTTCCCATGGCCGGCTAAACATCACCGAGTACTAGGAGAGGAAGCTGGTGTGGAGGAAGATAGCAAACATTGTGGTTGAAAAGCAAAGGGAGGAGAGATGACTCAAGTATAGAAAATCTCGTGAAAGGGAGATGACTAGAAAATGTGAGGTTATAAGTGTGATTGATCTATGGAGGAAAATGTTGTGGGAAGGAGTTGAGGTTCATATAGAGGATGTGGAACCTGAGTAGTCTGTACTACCCCATCTTGGAAAGTGTGAGAGAGAATACCCTTTATCTTCTAATGAGAGTTTTTCACATGGAGAAAGGAGATTCATCGGTGCACATCTAAACCCACCTGACACTTGGTTTTCCATATCGAGGATAAGTATTGCTAACCTATTGACATCGATAGGAGTAACTAATCTACACCCATGAGGTATAATTTCTCTTTTAGAACATCCATGGTTATAGAAAACATTCTTGTATTTAGAGGAATCTTTAGATAAGGTGTAAGTACGCAAGGTTTGGGTATCGCGTATGGGAGTGGTGTAGGACACACAACTAGAAGTGGGACAATATCACAAACCATTGGTGCACAGTTCAATGGGACATTGGGAACACTTGGCACGACCACTTTAGGCCATTTTTTTGAGTGTAGGAGGTGGATATGGTGGTATAGAGGCTAGAGGACAGGCGGACCTAGTGGATCTAGTGGATCTAGTGGAGGAGGAAACACCAAAGGAAACCAAGGCTCTGGATTAGGAGGACAAGGGCCTCAACCACCTCCACAAGTATTTTTTGAGATGTCTTTGCACTTACCATACTATAGGGTATTGAAGATGCTGCAGAGCATGTGCAAAAGTGTGAGTTAGTATGGCATGTGAAAGGGATCACTACCCCGGAGTGGAAGGCAAGTCAATTTGCAACAACATTGCAAGGACACATACATAGTTGGTATAGGAAGTATGACCCCATCATACATTAGTAGACTACACCGCATTGAATAATTCCTTCCTAAAAGAGTTCCATATCCCTGAGTTTGAGTAGAAGAGCATCAACGCTTTGAAGGAGATCCAATAGGGAATGGTAGAGAGTGTGTAGGAGTATGATGCACGTTTCAAGACTCTCTTATCTAAACTATCCTATGACATTCATCCTTATCAACATGCTCAATGGTTTTTTGGAGGATTGATAACACCATTTAGAAGGGCTCTATCACACAAAATTTTATAGAACCATGTGAGGCATTGGAAGTTTCCCCATGTGCTAAAGCTTTTGGGAGCATTGATACTAGTGTTAGTCCTTTCTTGGAGGCTCAAATTATTGCAATGGAAAAAGCAAGTGGAGAATTTATCCGTAAACTCAATGCATGAGGTTTATAGTGGGATTTTGTGTATAGACTATGAAGTGGAAGGGAATGCAAAGGATATTTTCCCTCAGAAATTGGTACGCACTATGGTGGTAGACTATGAGATCTTCCATGGGATCATGATGTAAGTAGATGCCCTTTACTACAGCATGCAATCCGCAAGAATGTTTCTTTCTATTGTAAGATTTATACCTCTACAACCCATGACATCAAGGATTCGCAGGTTGATTGATTAGATCCGTGATGTTATTGATCTAGGTGTGCACTAGGCTAACCTTTGTAAGTTACAAGGATGATGACCATCGTTATGAAGGGCACGTAAATGGAGGAGAGCATGGAAGAGGTTTTCATGAAGGGTTTTGTGGTTGTAGTAACCATGGAAGAGGATGAAGTGAATTCCTATGACAAACCTGTTACAACTATGGATCTATAGAGCATTACAAATGTGAGTTCCCGATATGTTACAATGCTCATGGTGTAGAAAGAAACACAAGTACAAAGAGTTTCTAGAGATTTATGAGCATATGAACCAAAAACATTAGAAAGACAAAGGAGTTGGGATGGTGAGCATCAAGAAGGCCAATCCATAGTGAATGTCAGAGTGGCACGTGATTTAGGATATAACCATCTTGGTGACAACGTGAGTAGAGGTCACACGCACCAGGGAGATGCCAAGACAAACGAAACTAGTTTTAAGGGATGAAGTTATACATGGAAATTATATGGACCCTACTCATCGGAAGGAGGTCTACTAAGAGACTATGGATGTGATTCGGAGTTTGTAAGGGGAGATCCAATGTCTAAAGGAAAATTCAAAGTAGTTGGAGTAAAGGAATAATTTGAGGCTCCAAAAAATGACCGGATGAGGTCAATAAAGTATGTAGGATGTTAAGGCAAGGGAATATTATTCCCTTACTAGGAGAATGACATAGAGGGAATGTATCACGTGCTAGAGTAGAGTGCAAAAGGAAGGTTTTGCATGTAAACCTTCCTCCTCACAACCTTGACTATGATAAGGAGATTACTTTAAATGTGGTTGTTAATGGATGGCTTCTAAGTAATATCCTCATTGACACAGGAGTAGAGGTCAATATTCACACTTTAGATGTTGAGCATCGAATGGGAATGCCCGCATTACAACCATCTTCAAATGTGTTGTATATGGAAAAAAGACTAAGGAAATTCCCATTGGCATCTTGAAGGATGTAGTTATCACCATTCAAGGGGCCAACTTCACCTGGATACTTTGAATTCTTGGCGCTTGCCAAGGAAGATGAATTTCCAACATTGCTTGGGTGCCCATGGTGTTATAAGAATAATGTCACCTAATTTTTATCAAGGGGTATATCAGATTTGAGAAAAGGAAGAAAAGGGTGATCATTCCTTTAACAAATGGGAATTTAGCACCCTAAATTGATCCCTTAGGGGAATAATTCCTTGATAGAATCTATGTGCACTCCATCAAAGATCTAGAGATAATTCATCCCATGGAGGGAGTCATCCAATTTAAAGATGCTCAGTCCTTGAGTGATACCACTAGCATAGCATGTGACAATTGGGCACATGGGACTTATGAGTTGATTGGGAGATAGTCGAGAGGATCTGTAATAAGGATAACAAAGGCATGCTTAGTCAAGTGCCTGGGAGGGAAGAAGTTGCCAAGTTATTCTAGAGGAGCATACCCTGAAACTTTCTTGCAAGAAATGGAGGCTCAGTGGAAGGATGAGGACAAGAGAATGGGAATGCTCAATTATAACCGCTCAAAACCACATCACGTTCATGGGCTACACATCAGAGAACCTCCTAGAATGGCGTGAGGTAAGAATCACATTCTTTGTAAGGTTCTCTAGAAGTAATGTGCCCACTATCATACAATACTACCATGGTAAAGAGACCACCTCATTTCATATCCAAACATGTGAGAAGGCCTAGATGGGAAGCACGAATGTTACCACCTTTTTATGGGTGCATAATTTGTATTCCACCTTATAAGGTTGTGTGTGTGCATGGTATATTCATTTAAATATGCATCGTGAAACAGGTAATTGGCAGGAGTTGGTGGCTGATCTCATTCAATATTTTGAGTATGGTAGTACCAATCCATCGTAGATAGGGCGTTACAAGTAATCAAGTGCCTTATGATGGGAGATAGTGCTATAGCATAGGATATTCCATTAGAGTTGTTAGGTGAGCCTTATTTAGAGACGTGCCTCAATAAAGAAGAATTATAGGAAGTGCAGCTTAAGCACACGTGCATGGAAAAAGAAAAAGGAAAGATGATCTATGTAGTAGATGGTGAAGAGATGGAATATTTAGATGTTAACCATTCAAAAGGTACATGTAAATTCATAGATAGCACTTATGAGTGATCATGCACCTACCATGAGCCCTTAAAAACAAATAAGGTTAACATTGGGACAAAGACATAACCAAAGGAAGCTATCATCGGGGACTATTGGTCAAAAAAAGAAGTTTCAAAGGTCATTGATCTATTGCATGAGTTCCAAGATTTATTCCCTCATGGGTATCATGAACTCAAAGGAATCCACCATTCCTTATGGGAGATGAATATCAAGTTGAAGGAAGGTGTGCACCCGATTCAGAAGAGGCCTTATTAGATGAATTCAAATTTGTGCGTACGGGTCAAGGAGGAAATAGACAAGATGATAGCATCTGGTATCATTGAGGCAGTGGAAGAATCATAATGGATAATCCCAATGGTCATCAATATCAAGAAGGATGGGAGGATAAGAATCTATGTTGACTATAGGGATTTGAATGCAGTATGTGTCATCGATCCTTTCCCAACCCCCTTTACTGAATAAATTTTGGAGGGAGTAGCTAGGCACAAAGTCTACTCTTTCACGAGATGGGTTCTCAAGGTATCACCAAGTCAAGATTGCAAAGGAAGACCAGTGGAAGACAACTTTTTCCACCAAATGGGTAAGTTTTTCCTACACAGTTATGCCTTTTGGATTGAAGAATGCACTGTTGTGTTCTTGTGCATTGTGGTACAAGCATTTTAGGACTTCATCCATAAGTTTCTTCAAGTTTACCTGGATGACTAGACTATGTATGGGTTAGTGAAATACCATTGTGACAACTTGAGGCTAATTTTTGAGAGATTTCAGCAATTGAGGATATCCCTCAACATTAAGAAATGTGTCTTTGCTACTCCATTTGGAACCCTATTAGGACACATTATATGCAAAGAAGACTTACTAGTATATCCCACCAAAGTTGTAGTTATTGTAGGATTAGAGGAGTCTACTAGTCAAAGTGTAGTGCGCATATTCCTTGGGTATACAGGGTACTAAAGGAAATTCATCAAGGGGTATACCAAAATTGTCACGTCCTTAGAGGAATTATTAAAACACAAGAGTGCATTTCATTAGGGAGAGGCACAAATGAAGGATTTTGACACTTTGAAGGGTATGCTTGTCACGACACCCATATTATGTTTTCCTTCTTGGGATAAGCCTTTCCATGTGCATGTTGATGCCTCAGGAATAGCTATGGGAGTAGTACTAGCACAACCTGGTGAGGGAATTGTTGATCATCCCTTATGCTTTGCAAGTAGAAAGTTAACACAAGAGAGAAAAAATTACATTACTACCGAGTGTGAAGCGTTGTCTATGATCTACACTTTGCACAAGTTTAGACAAAGATCTATTGGCAACACCATTTATATTCTACATGGACCACATGACATTGAAATACTTTGTCAACAATCCCATGCTGCAAAGGTGCATATGTCATTGGGTCCTATTATTTCAAGATTTTGAGTTCACAGTGGTCGTAAAACTAGGAAAGACCAATTCAGGACCTGACCACTTATCAAGGATTAACTCAGGGGAGTATGCGCAAATCCTTAAGGATACCATTCCATATACGTAATTTTTTAGATTGTGGCACATGCCCTCAGACTTGGAAGATATCACAGTGTTCTTAAAAATAGGTGTTGCACCAAAAGGGTTGAAGGCTCTATAGAGAAATAAGTTAGCAATACGCACCGCACCCTACATGTTGATTAGTGGAGACCTGTATAAGATAGGTCATGATGAGGTTGTGCATAAATGCGTATTGGAACATGAGCATGTGACAATTGTAGAGGAAGTGCATGGTGGGATGGCGGTGTCCGACACTATGCAGAAATGCTACCACACAAAAGATTTTATTAGCAAGGCTTTGGTGGGAAACCATCTACTAGGATTGTATTGAGTTTTTCAAGGCCTATGACCATTTCTAGTGCCTTGGTAAACCTGGAAAGAGGGATGAAATTCCCTTACAACCAATAGCCAGCATTGAACCATTTGAAAAAGGGCAATCAACTTTGTAGGACCAATTTTTCCGGTTGTGCGAAGGACTAGTTTTTGGTATGTCATTACTTGCACTAATTAATTAACACATTTGGTAGAGGTAGAGGTAGCACCTACAAAGGATTGCACCACAACAACAACTGCTAGATGTTTATGGGAGAACATAATCGATAGGTACGGTTATCCTTTAATCTTAATAATTGATATAGGTACACACTCTCTATGAAATGGTAAGGATTCTATTAGCAAAATTTATGGTGGCTCATCACAAGACTACCCCTCTATCACCCTCAATAAAATCAAGTTATTGAGGCATTTATCAAAATACTAAGTCACACATTGACTAAGATATGTAACGTTGGAAGACAAGATTGGGATGACAAAGTATTAGTCGTTCTATGTGCATACAAGACAACCTACAAGAGGTTGAACAAGGCCACGCCATTTCAATTGGTGTTTAGAAAAGAGGTTTCTTTATCAGTTGAATTCATGTTACCATTGCTATGTATAATGTGTGCAGGAGGGTTAGCTAATGAGCAAGCACTAGAAGAAAGGATTGATAAGTTGATGCAGTTAGATGAAAGGAAATCACTTGCTAGATGGAGTCAAAAGATAGAAAAAGAAAGAAAAAGGCATGACATGATCATCATATCAAGAACAAGAAGTTTGAGGTTAGGAAGATGGTGTTGTTGTATGATTCCAAGTATTTGCGCTATCCGAGAAGTGGAAATTTCATTGGTTGGGACCCTACATCATCTTGTACATTCTTGATTTAGGCACTTTCTAGTTATAAGCACTGGATGGGATGAGATTACCAGGTCATTTCAATGGGAGTAGGCTAAAGCCCTACTATAAATAAGTCTTCTTAGTGTTTGTAATAAGGTAGTATTGCCAATTAGTTTAGAATTTCCCTTTATTCTTTTCTTTTCTTGTGTTTCCCTTTCTCGTTGCTTGTTCCTTTCTTTTTGTTTCATTTTGTGCCTTGTGCACCGGTAACCACATTATTTTTCCAAGGTTTTTATGCACAGAGGACCATGCATTTTTTAGTGTGGGGTGGAGTAATGCAAAGTATAAGCCTACAATACAAGTTAAGTGGCCCAATAGAATGAAGCATGTAATGTTGTGAAAGCACATAAGGAAATAGTGGATAATGAATTATGGTGTCAAGAAGGTTGTAACAAAGACCATGTACAAAGGATGAAGAGCATAGGAACAACATGAGGTAGGTGAGGGAAAAAAACTAGGTAAATGATAGAATAAGTTCCTTCGGTGTTGTAGATGCACACGTAAGACTCTTCAAATCACATTCGATTTTTGTGCACGAGAAGGTTGGAAAGTATTTTTTACATGGGTAAGGGCGCTTAAAGTTGGCTCGGTGGAAAAATTTGCATTTAATGTTAAAGTGCATGGCAGATGGAATAGCATTTATTGCTGGAGGAAAGAAACAACTATAACTACAAGGTCGGGTAAGTCATTTTCTATATTGCTATTATGAAGTTGAAGCACTCTCGTGAACCAGGCATCCAGAGAGAAATTTGTGCAAAGGAAGAATAATCCAAGAATTTAAATGTGTCACTAGAGTAGATCTAAAAACTAGAAGGAAGGAGTACATGGGTGAGAGGAAAGGTTGTGTGAAGGGCGTCATCTTGTGGAAGGTTTTCCTAGTTAGGGTTTGACAGCTAGGGAATGGGGATAGAAGGATTTATTCTATGAGTTTAGCTTTGGATTTGAGTTTTGAGTAGTAGTAGAGTAAGGAGTTCATAGTTTAATCCTGGCAGAAATCATGACACCCAAGAAAGCAACCATTTCACTAAAGAAAACAAAGGGCAAGGGAAAAGGAAAGAAAATTGTTTGTCGCGAGCTCCAATGAAGAATGGTATGCAAAAATGCAATACCCAAATGGATTATTGCTAGGAAAGGAATGGGTGTCACATCTAAGAAAATGACTGTGAGTGATTATAACCATCACATGAGCACAACTGAGAAAGAAATGGTACTAGAGTTGGTCCACCCAGCTAACAAAAGGACACCAGATGGGATGCCCATTTATGGGGATGAGATAAAGGTTAAATTGGAGAAGGATTATTACAACTGTATGAGTTGCCTTACTTTGGAAATCCTAAGCACCTTTATCAATGGTTGATGTCATGCATGCATGAGGATCACTTTTATTTTGTAGGGCATAAGATGCACATAACACCACAGCTGATATCCAAGTTCACAGGCCTTATTTGTGAAGGAGAAAGTATAGATGATGACCTGAGTGACAAGGAGGCTATCAAGGAAATTGTAGTAGCATATGACTACAATAAGGGTTTGTGATACTTTGACATCGCGAGATTCTAGACCCTATTATGAGGATGGCCATGCACTTGGTGACCAAGCTCAATGATCAAGAATGATGGACACAAGTGAACAAGGCATGGATAAATGTATGTAAAGGATATCAAAGGGAACCATCTATAACTTTTCCGCTTTCATCGCAGATGAGATCATAAGTAGCGTGTAGGAGGGAGAAAAGATATTATTGGTAACATCCTCCTCACCATTTTATTTTCAGAAATTGGAGTGCCAAATGGGCAGAAAATTTTTTTGGGAGTATCTAGAAGAGGATCCCTTGCCCACAAAGAGATTTGAAAAATACACTTGTGAAACCATGATGGTCGTTCACAAGGCGCGCCTAGAAAACTGGTATAAACTAATGCATGACACATTGGGGGAAAAGTGGAGGTTCCTGCAGTATTTTCCCACACTCGTGGATGGAGACTAAGAATTTGTAATATACCAACATTTATGCATCGATAGATTTACTTTAACAAATGGGACTAAGGGTCCATGGTGCAAGTTTCCCTTCTCCTTCACCCACAATACTTCTAGGTAGGGGTCAATAGGTTCAAAGAAGCAAAAAGACTAAGTTTTGACCTTAGTGAAGTGGACTAAGACCACCATAACCTATGCAAAAATATCGTGTACCCTAAAAAGTGTGCATACGTGGAGAAGTATGTCTCCCATGAGGTTCAAATGATGAAACCAATAATGTTCCCAATCGCTAGAAGGGTTGTAGTAAGAAAATATCTTCACATAAGGCCAAAGTTTAAGAAAGGTGCATACCTGGAGAATGATGTCTCCATCCTAGAAGACCCCACAAGAAGAAAGAAGGTTGCATCAAAGAAGAGAGAGAGAGAGAGAGAGAAGAAGGGGCAGATAAAAACACTAAGTGTGCAGACCACATAATCAGTGGGCATGCCTAAAGTAGTCACAAATCCTAGCACTTATGCACAGAGAAAGAATTATCCTATCAAGGAAAAGACCCCAGAAGAAGAGGAACCAGAGCATAAAGATCACCTCACCCATGAGGAATCAAAAATAAATACGTCACCTAGGGAAGAAAGAGAAAAAGAGGAATCTCCCGTACTAGAATCCCCAGTAAGGAAGAAGTAGAAGGTGATAGAACAGGTAGACTTAGAAGAGACGGAGATTCTAGATGCCTACATCGGTGAGAAAGATGATGACGAGCCTGAAGGAGGTGAAGACCATCTAGTATATGATGTGCATTATTTTGAAGAGGAAGGATATGAAGAGTAACATAACAAGGAAGATGAGGAGAAGAAGATGAGGCTCAAGGCAAGGGAGTGAGCGAAGAAGTAAGCACCAAGAACCAAAGAACGTTGAGCCTCACCAAGGAGGAAGTAGAGAAAACCACATAGAGAGAAGTGGTTACCATCATGAAGAAGTTGGTGGAATAGGAGTTGGAAAGGATTGCAGATGAAATTATAAAGGAGATAGAAGAAGAGAGCATTGGGAAGGAGTATGGTAGTATGGGTGGGGATCCCAAATTGGTAGTGAGCTTCCCAAAAGATGTGTGGATAGGTGGGAAAGGCATAGTGGTGGAACAAGGGAAGATAATGAGATACATTGATGATCCTAACAATGTGCTACACATGCACTTCTAGAGCACCTGTACAAAGGAAAAAAATCCTAGCTATGTCATCATTTGGTGAATAAGGTGCATACCCATAGACAAGAAAGATGTTATCTTGAGTGTTTGAGTCCCATGTGGATGAACCAAAAATTTAGGTAAGTGAGAGATTTCTAATGAAGGTTCTATAAACCAAGGGATGAATCCATTGGTGAATTCTCAACAATTATCGATGAAGAGGTCTCAGTAATGTGCTAAACAAGGTTTCAATTGAAATTGAGGCCAAACTATTTAGGAGAAATGATAGAGTGAAATTCCTGGAAGAGGAATTGGGGAAGAAAAAGGATCTCGTGGAGAAGAGAAAAGACCTAAAGCAAGAGGACATGATCAGTGCTCACTTGAGGTGTGAGCTAAAGGAAGAAAAAGCTAAGGTGTGTGAAGTCTCCAAGAAGGTGGAGATGATTATAGATGCAATTGTCCTAAAGCACCCCGATTTAGTGCCACCCAATCGAAGTATGAATCAACCTTGCAATGTCTGGAGGATCTGACTCGCATTCTCACAATGGAGAGGTGACCACTTGCTTTAGAATCAGAGAGGAGGTGCACATGTGCCAAGAGAAAGAAAACAAGATGAAGGTTGTCGAGATTGTGGCTCGATACACTAAGCTTCTTGTAGAAGTAAAGGATACCGCACAAGTCGCTGAAGTTGTGTATGACAACTGTACTAATAGGGATAAAGTTGCAAGCATCTTGGTTTCCACCCATGAAATGGAACTCAAGGAGTTCCAAGATAAAAATAGGGGAACATAGTAGAATGAGACAAGATCCTGGTGTTTCACCTCCTTCTAGAATGTTTCTTTGAATATTGACAAAACATATAAGGGTAAAGGGCTAGGAGGAATACCTATTAAAATGCTAGTTGAAGGTTGTTGTGCGTGTATGACTTATTGATCCACAATTGATCATGAGAGATTCCTTTTGGCTAGGAGGAACTACCTGAAATAGAAAACAAGACCACCAAATAAAAGTTAAACAATATATGTAGTGGACTACCTAGCGTATGCTAGATCCGAGAAGTGTGATACTCCCTAGATGGCTGTCAATCCACTATTTAAAAAAACTCAATGTTAACAATAAAGGAAATCCTATTGTATTTAAAATTATTTAGGTATCTCATTCGACTACAATAAGAAAATTCATTCACAACAAGCTAAGCTATGCTTGAATCTGAAGGTCAAGATCTCTCACAAATTACCGGAACCGGTCGTGGTCCGCTCTAGGTTTTTTGGGTATTTGGTAGAGGTTTTAAGCTTTGTTCTTAGTTTGAGGGTAAAAACACAGAGACCAACGTCAATCTGGTATGACCGGTGTCGGTTTAGGTTAACCGGCGATGGTTGTGGGTAACCGGCGTCAGTATGGTTGGGGTACAAGAAACTTAATAAAAACTTGGTGGGGTGACAGATCTGAGGCTAAATGGAAATGGAAAGGGCAATGACGAGGTCTGTGTGGGTCTTAGGTGTGCTTAGGGATAGTTATCAGTAGGGTATGGGTAGTTTAATGGTATGGGTGAAAGATTGATCAAGTTTGTATGAAGGAAAATGATGGGTGAATGGGAATGCAAGTAGAAACTAATAACAAAAGTAAAAGAGTCTACTAAAATGACAATGGACAAGTGTTGGTTAACAAAACACTTACTATTGTACGAGCTTGATGTCTGGTTGGAAATGGCAGTTGGTCATATGGATGGAGCTTTGGTGTGGTGATGGCGCTTCCCTGGATGCTCCCGTGAATGTAGGTGGCTCTATGATTGCTTCTGGTGTTGGTTGTAGATGCTCTGATGCATGTACGAATGCTAGTTCCGCTTGCATGTAGGTATGGTTTCATATTTTTTTCTCTCAGAAATGTGCCAACCCAAAAATAAGGTTGTTTTGGGGATTAAATGGTAACCGATGATGGTTTTGGGTTAACCGGTGGTGGTTTAGGTAACCAACATCGGTTAGGGGTCGGATTTCCTAGGTTTACTAAACTGAGTAGATCCTCTTGATTTTCTTGGATCTCGTTCATTTTCTTCCATGGATTAGAATGGAAGCTTCCTTTCTAATGGGTAGGAATGTGGTTAGAGGGAATGTAGGCTTTGATTTTTAGGGTTTAGGTAGGTCTTAGTTAGTTATGGAAACATACTAAGAATAGGTCTTAGGGTGAGGTGGCTAGATGAGGTGTATAGGTGAGGTGGATGGTGGGCATTATCCAATTAGGATATTTTAAATAATAGATATTATGAGATCATGAATTAATTTAATTAAATTAATTAAATTAATATTAGAGTGGGGTGAAAGGGGCCATGGTTAGGTGAGTGTGTTCGAGTTGGTTATTTTTGAGGGACCAAGGGGAGTGTGACCCAATTTTGGTGTCTACATTTTGCCCCTTTTTATTGCATAGCTTGTATTAGTAAGCGACACTGACAAAAATAAGATGTGGTTACCCAATGTGTGGGTGAAGGTGATCCCCCTCAAACTAAGAACTGATGAGGCAGAAGGTAGAATCGGTGAGTGGTTTGATAAAAGATGAATGTGATGAAGAGAAAAATGGGAAACGGGGGTAAAAAGGGGAAATGGTCTAATTGGGTAATCCAGGTAATGGGTTAGGGTCAAAGGTAAGTAATAAAGAAAAGTACACACACGTATATCTCTGCAGCATGGTACCTGAAGTCAAGAGAAGGAAAACTCTACATTGTCTAAGGTCAATAGGTTTATCCAAACAAGATTGAGGTGATTCAAGTATCTAAGGTATAGGATATGGTCAGAAACATGACATAGGTCGGTGCATGAACATTTAGGTATGTTCCAAAGACACCAAGGGTGGAGTCGGGATAAATGGTCATGACAAGAGGTAAAGTAAGGTTAGTATGTCTATCAACACAGTAACGGTGCTGCATGGTATAGCGAGCACATGAGCTCACACAGTCACTAGCAATGTCCCGGTCCAAGTAACTAGGTCACGACATGGGTAGGGATGAGGCATGGGTAAACTAATGGGTCTCCAAATGAGGATGATCGAGGTAGTAGAGATGAGGAAAGGAGGAAAAAGGAACTATCCAACTCTGTGTGGGTAAGGTAAAAAGGATGCATGTCAACAAAGTGGGGGTAGGGGATAGGAAAACTGACTAAGCAGGATAACCGATGATGGTGTAAATGAACCAATGTTGGTCACGATGGACCAACCATGGTAAGCTAGGGCATAGGACTAATGTTGGTCAAGGTAAAACCATAGCCGGTCAAGTCGAGTAGATTATAAAAAGAAAAAAATTATGTTTTTGAAATCATTTTTCTTTTTTGAATTGGGGAAAATGACAGAGAGAGAGAAAAGTGGAAAGCATCCATGCAGAATCGAGAGCTGAGTTGGCAGCGAGCAGTAAAGCAGTGATTAGCGAGATGATAGGTGGGTCCACAAGATCAGATTTATCGATTCAGTTGGTTAGAGGTGAGACAATTGATTGGGTGATGGCAAAGGTAGGAGAGGGGTCGGGTGGACCACCGGTGTAGTAGCCCGACGTGCCACCATGGCGGCGACAACATGATGAGGTAAGAGTCAATCCCTTTTCTTTGTTTTGTGAGTTAGATTGATTTAGAGGTTGGGTGGGGAAAATGAAGTTTGAATTTTGGGAGGGAAAATCGAGTTAAATAGGAATGAGGAGAGAGGTGATTGGGTGATGGAGGGGTGGGGAAGGGTGGAGGGGGATTTGGGTAGGGTTGGGTGGGTAGAAGGGAGAAAAAGGTAAGGGTGAATGATAGTGGATTAGGGTGGGGGGGTAGATAGAAGATGTGATACGAAGGTAAGGAGGTCTAGGGAAAGAGAGGTAGGGTGGTAGGTAAAGGTGAGGTGTCGAGTGGGATTGTGGTTATGATTAAGGTGAAATTAATGTGATGTTTTGTTGGATGCAAGCAAGAGATCAGTTGAGGATGAGAGATAGGGTGTCACCCCTGCTATTGAGAGTTCGAGGCATGGTGACAATGAGGAGTGGAGGCATGTCATAGATGTGGGCCTGATTGGGGTCCGACACTATCGACATGTAGTCTAGTAGCCGAGTTTGATGGTCATTCTCATCGATAGATGGGATTCAAAGAACCAACACATTCCACCTACTAATGGGGAGATGACAGTCACCCTGGAGGATGTGTATAGGATCTTACTGGTTACCTATATTGGGGACGTAGGTATATTCGATCTCCTCAGAGGCATCTAAGGAGTTGATGTTGATGGTATTCGGTGAGGGATTGGCAGAGATGACATTCCACAATGCCACCGAGTTATGGAGAGATGTACCTAGCCCATCTAGAGGAGATGAGGCTAGTAGTGTTATTGATGGAGGCAATTTGTTATTTTGCACTACCTGGATGCAGAGGGTGGGAGATTCCCACAATCACTAATGGGGGTGTTACATGATATGATGATGGACAGGACCTGCTTTGCATGGGTGCCAAAGCATTCCTAGTGCAATTATATAGAGAGCTATGGACGTATGGGTGACTCTAAAGGTTTAGTTTATGTTGCACATTTATTCTTCATTGTTGGGCCTACAAGCACATTGTGTGTGTTTACCCAATTGGTATGCCCCAGGTGGATGCATTTGAGCCTAGGTTTGTTAGAGTGGGCTACAGGTGATGGGTACTAGTGATGGGAGAGCATTGAGCAGGAAGGGTTACACATGATGTAGCCTATTACAGGTAGTTACTGGAGGGATTGTCTAGTGTGGACATTATTTAGAGACCGTATGTGGGCTATTCCTCATACTGAGATAGATTGCTTATGATTTAGATGGCCTGTAGATACATGGGTGGATTGAGGGGTGTCATGTAGGGGAGCACGAGATGATCCCAGTAGATAGGGTTAGACGGTAGTTTGGGCTACCACAGGACATACCCCCACCCTTCCCACGTAACTAGAGAGATGATGTGGAGAGACCACTTCCAATACCACAGCCGATAGTACCTACAGGGGAGAATGAATAGGTTATAGACCGGGATATTGATGATGTCATGGTGACTGATAGGTATAGGTAGTGGTGAGAGGTGCATTTATGAGCGAGTACCTCTCCCAGGGGGCAAAGCGA
The DNA here is from genome assembly GCA_018340775.1 of Taxus wallichiana var. yunnanensis. NCBI lineage: Eukaryota > Viridiplantae > Streptophyta > Pinopsida > Cupressales > Taxaceae > Taxus > Taxus wallichiana. The sequence continues at coordinate 356,532,579 of CM031243.1, read as the reverse complement.
TTTAGCCACCATCACAATGCAGAGAGATACCCTACAAGGGCAGGTGGTGACCCTAATTACACAAAGTTAGGGATGATACAGGATAGTTGATAGGTTCAGAGGCGAGGTGGCCGTGCTGCATACACATACCCAGGACCGAGATGGCCCAGGTGGAGATGGAGTTGGAGATGATGAGTAGGTGGCCACTCTACAGGAATGGGTTACAAGTTGGCAGGGCTAGTTGGCCACTACACAAGCATAGATTGAGGAACTATAGGCCCAGTGCACAGGTCAAAGCACGATGGGCCACCACAGGCATCAGGATAGGGTCCTAGTTCATAGGAAGGGGTGGAATAGGGTTCCACAGGGAGATGGCACATGGGCAGAGAGGCTGATGGGGCCACCACATATAGTACCCATATCTAGGTTGTGGGGATGCCCTTAGGTGAGGCCAGGTATTACCAAGATCATTTGATGGTGGCAGGGATTGATTTTCTATCCTACGGAGAGTATGTGCACAACAGGCCTCAAGTGAGAGGACCTGATCCCACACCTAATCATAGAGAGCACAGGGGGCCATTGAGCCTCGAGACTAGATTAGAGTGAGGCCACTAGTTCGTGGAGGCTAGTCCCAAGTGATGTACCAGCAGGGAGCTAGCCACGCCCATGAGAGGTGGTGAGATGTTATCAGGCTGTCAAGTAGGAGCCGAGGAGGAGACAGGAGAGACCGATATGGAGGATATCCGGCAGGATGATGCCTAATGTATGTCACTCCTTTTTATGTATTTATTCATTTTTGATATATATCTACTGCGTGCCGAAGAGAGTGAGGATGTGTATGAGAGTTTTTGTATATTTTTTTATCATATACTGGCCTACGTGCCGAAGATGGTGAGGTTGTATATGAGAGTTTTGAGAGATTTGTTATATATTATTTGATATCAGTGTATATTGTATGGATACACAGATTTATATGATGAGATGGATGATTTGGTGATGATGTATCTGTGTTGATAGAATTTTGAGTGTTATTCATAGATGGATTCATGATAGGTGTGTTAGGCATGGTGGAGTCAGGTCATAGGCATGGATTGAGTCAGGTCATAGGCATGGTTGAGTCAAGTCAGAGGCATGGATGGAGGGTCATGGAGGGTTGAGTCAGGTCATAGGCATGGATGGAGTTAGGTCATAGGCATGGTTGAGTTAGGTCATAGGCATGATGGAGTTAGGTCATAGGCATGGTTGAGTCAGGTCATAGGCATGGATGGAGTTAGGTCATAGGCATGGTTGAGTCAGGTCATAGGCATGGATGGAGTCAGGTTGGTTTATAGATGGTTGAGTTGAAATGGGTTGAGTATGTAATTCATTAATTTGTGCAATTAACGATGATATAAGTCATGTTGAGATGTGTTGATAGTAACATGCACGATAATGGTAAAGAAAAGGTAGACATAATGAATGTATGAATGAGGATGGTAAAGATGTGAAGCAATTATTGTTGGTTTGATTTTAATTTCCAATTATTGATATAAAAAGGAAACTAACTAGGGTAGAATGTGATTTTAGGAAAAGGAAAGGGGAATTGGTTAGGGTAAAGAGTGGCCGAGCTAACCTCCAAGGGCCCCATGCCCTCGGAGTGCTACCTATATAGTCCGGGAAAAAAGGACCTCAAAGCCAATGTAGTTCTCCCATAAGCTAGGGAAAAATGTGAGGAGGTATGAGAATGAGTTGGTAGTTTATAGGCATGATTGAGTCTAGGTTTTGGTTTAGGCGTGGTTGAATTGTGGGAAAATAGGTATGGGTTATATTAAGTTGATTATGGTGAAAGAGGAAAATTTCCTAGAGATAAGCGTCGAGGGGCTAGTCCTGTATGAGATGATCAATCACGTAATGAAGAAGTTAAAAGATAAGAGGAGGCAAGAGAGCCACCTGATTGGCAAGGATCATAATAGTTGGATCATACCTTAGATAGGCTAGTGAACGTAAGACCCTGAAGACATTGCATGATTGATTATTCTAAAGGTGAAGAGTAGTCACATGATCACCAAATTTCACGGTTCCAGTAGGTCCCTTGAGGTAGTAGGGAATGAAAATGTGAATGGTGAGAGGGTGAAAAGTGGTTAGTTTATATGGTATTTGGTAGCATGCCTTTTGGCAAGAGATCCAAGATCACAATGAACAAGTCCATGACGAAAAAGTTTTCTGTTTGACTTGTATTTGGGATAGACTGATCGAGGTGGGAATTTTATATAGGGTGAGGAAATTAACTCCTTGAGGTCTTCATTGTCGATCGATGCGGGAAGCTTTGGATTCTTTTTTATTTTTTTTTAAGTAAGCTTTACATAGCTACCCTTTGAGGGAGTAGTCTATTTATAGTAGAGATGTAGACATAAAGATGTCCTTTGAGGGAGTCATCTTTATTGGAAGTTTAACTTAAGGACTTGGATCCCATGTAAGGATTTTATGTCATGGACAAGACTAAGGTGAAAAATCATATTCTTGTTAAAAAGCAAGGTGAAACGACCATGGGATCTCATCGAAAGTAGACAAAAGGTATCCATGAGAATCATGCCATGTGTGGAGCACCATGGTACACATATTTAAGAGAAGATAAAAGAGTGACATGTACTCACATGATTATTTTTTAATTGTTGGGCACAAAGCATAGTGAAAGAAGGGAAGTGAAAGAGCACTTAAGGGACAAGCATGAAAAGAGGTAGAAGGTGAGGTAGGAATAAAATTCAACAAGAGAATGGTCGAAGATGTAGGGCATTAAGGGACTTAGGTTTGGGTTTACCGTTGAGTGAAGATAAATGATAAGCACCTGATCCATAAGTATGAGTCACAATGTATATTCCAAGCCAATTAGGAGAAAAATTTTTGCATTTACTTTTTCTACTTTGGTTACATGTTGATTTTCTTTCAAGACTAGGTCACCGAATTGGAAGGCTCATTTATGGACACGTTTTTCATAGGCATGTTTGATACGTTTTGGAAAACTTAAAGATGGTCAAGAAAATTAAGACGACATTTGTCTAATAACTCAAGTTGTGCTAAATGGTCCTGGCAAAATTCATCATCATTGAGCATGTCATGAAGAGAAATACTAAGTGATGGAATCTAGACTTGGAGAGCGCGTAACGGCCTCCGTATCGTAGACTAGAGAAAAGGTGTGGTGGTAGTGGAAGTACGAATACTAGTATGATATGCCCATAGGGGAAAAGGAATGTGTGTATGACATTCCTTCCTAGTATTGTTAACCACTTTTATGAGAATTTTGTTCAAGGTTTTATTAGTAGATTCAGCTTGGCCGGTGGTTTATGGGTAATAAGGTGACAAGAAACGAGTTGAATACCGATGGAAACACAAATTTTTTGTAAGGTTTTTTTTTTGAATTGTTTTCATTATTAGTGATGAGGCGGTGAGGAACACCAAAGCAAAAAATGATGTGATGATTGATGAACTCACATATTTTCTCAGCTTTCGTGGAGATGAGAGGTATGGCTTCAACCCATTTGGTGTAATATTCGGTAGCGGTGATGATCCATTGATGTCACTAGGAAGAATGGGGATTGATTTCTCCAACAAGATCCAAACCCCATTGAGAGAAGGGCCAAAGGTCATGGGTGACCTGTAGAGCATGACTGGGTGTATGATGAAGATTGGCATGTTGTTGGCATTTTACACAATGCTTAACATAATTACAACAATCATGGTTAAGGGTCGGCCAGTAATATCCTAGGTGAAGAATACACTTAGCAATAGCAAGGCCACTAAAGTGACCTCCACATATGCCATCATGAACTTCCTTAATGGTATAAGGAATTTCAGAACTTGTAAGGCATCGTAAGATAATACCATTGAAGTTGCACTTATATAGGAGGTCACCCATGATGACGTAGCAAGAGACCTTTTTAAGAAAGGCACGTTGTCCATTATGATTGAGGTCAGGAGGCAAGACAGAGAGGGAAAGATAGTTTGAGTATTGTTTATACTAAAGGTCACTCGGTTCAGAGTAGTGGTTCCGATAGAGTAAACTTTAGGAGGTAAGTAAGAGGGTGATTGGATTCTTTGTATGGTGAAAAAGATTTTAGAATCGGCAGTGAAGCGGGTTTCTGGGAAACCAAGGGCCATGTTATCTACAAATTTGTTGGTTGAATGTGGGATGATTTGAAGGACGTAACAGTCAAAGGTGGTCAAAAGTATGTCCACGTGATGTTTATACTTTTAAAGTATCTCATTACAACACTAGTATATACCATTGACTTGGTTTACGACCAATTGAGAATCACCAAAGATGTTGATTGATTTAACATCTAAGGCATAGGCAGCTTAGAGACCTAATACGAGTGCTTTGTATTTGGCAATATTGTTTGTATAATCAAAATCAAGTTTGAAAGATAAAGGCATGGGTTCACCATCAAGTGGAATGAGGATAACACCAGCCCCACCTCCACACTGACACTTGGAACCATTGAAGAAGAGTGTCATTTGGTAAGTAGGTTCATCTAGGGAAAGGGTAGCAATTGACTCATCTGGAAAGTCAAAGTTAGAGGGTTGGTCACGAGAAATTGGTGCATCACCAATTAGCTTGAGAGATATCTTGGCCCTTTATGGACTTTTGATGGGTGAATTTGAGGTCGAGGTCGGCCAGAAGCATGAGCTAGTGTGCAACTCGTTGATTTTGGTAAGGTTTGGCGTACATGAAGTGTAAGGGGTCGGTGTTGGTCACAACATAGGTTTTGTGGTTGAGTAGGTAATGGAAATTTTTTGTGGCAATGAAAACTAAGGCTAAGAAAAAAATTTCAGCATGGGTGTATCAGGTTTCATAGTCCAAAAGAGTATGGCTTATGTAATAAACCACCTGCTCCCTGTGTTGTTCATCGCGATGAGCAAGCATGGCCCCCAAGGAGTGATCGTAGTAGAGATGTATAGGTAGAAGGGTTGATCATCTTTAGGTGGAATGAGTACGGGTGGTTGGAGAAGGTATTGTTTTAAGGCTTCAAAAGCTTTATGGTAGTCATCATCCCATTTAAAGGAAACATCCTTCTTGAGAAGATGATGAAAGGGTTGACACCGATCTGAAAATTGTGAAATGAAACGGCGAATAGATTGTAACTTACCTTGCAGGCTATGGAGTTTCCTAAGATTAGTGGGTGGAGGCATTTCAAGAATGGCCTTGACTTTAGTAGGGTCAACCTCTATTCCATGTAAGGAGACAATAAATCCCAAGAGTTTTCCCGAGAGAACCGTGAAGACACACTTCTTGGGCTAAAGGCAAACGTAATATTTAATGAGGTGGTCAAAGATGTTTTTAGACGATAAGGTGCTCGGAGTGGTGTTTGTATTTGGAAAGGAGGTCTTCCATGTAATCTTCCAATATATCATGCATGATGTCATGGAAGATGTAAGTCATAGCCCGTTGATATGTGGCACCAGCATTTTTAAGGCCAAAAGCCATGAATCGATAGCGAAGGTCCCTCAAGGGTGATGAATTTTGTTTTATGTTGATCCTCTGGGGCAAGCAAGATTTGGTTATAACCCAAGAATCCATCCATGAGTGATAGCATCTTGTGACCAAGCGTTAAGGTCAATAAGTTGGTCAATACCAGGTAGAGGAAAGTCATCTTTTGGGAAAGCTAGCTTGAGGTCACAGAAATCTGTGCAAATGCAGAGGCCCCCTATCGTCTTAGTGACAGGGACAATGTTAGAAATCCATTGAGGATAATCGGTGGGTAAGATGAAGGAAATAGAAAGAAGGTGCTAAAGTTCTTCTTTTACCGAGAAGAGAAATGTGAGTTTACATTTTCCCTTAGCTTTTGTTTTACGTGTTTTGCCTCAGGAATGGTTGCGATATTGTGGACCACTATGGTGGGGTCAATACCGGGCATATCTACGTAAGACCAAGTGAAAGTGTGGTTATGGTTTTTGAGAAAATAAGTGATGGCTTCTGTTCAACAACATCTAAAGATTGTTTGATCTTTAGAATGTGTGGGTCATCCTGAGTATGAATGTTGATCTCGATAGTTGATTCATTCAACATGGTTTGCATCTCAGATGGTAATGACTGATGAATATATGAGTCTTCTACACCAAGGTAGGTGAGTATAGATTCATCATCCTGACATTGAATGATGTTAATCGAAGGTGTATCATCATCGATCATTTCAGGATATAGGAAGGGTAGAGATGAGGGAGCCTCGCCCTCACGTTGATAAGTCAGAGGCCCTAAGGAAATGGTGTTTATGAAAAAAAAATTAGGAGGAATGGATTCCAGATCCATCGACTTTGTCAGTGAAGGTGGTGATGGTGGTGAAGAATATGGAGTGGGTGAAGAAGGTGGAGAAGGGTGGATGTCCTCAATGAGTTCAATGCTGGCCTTCTTGGTAGGTGTTTCAGCAAAGTCGATACCACTACACGGTCATTATGTTTGCAAGTAGTACATGGAATAATAGTATGGTGGCCTTGATCATAAAATCCAAAACCAAAACCCTTCCATGCACATTGGTGTAGGAAGGTGTGGGCAAAATGGTGATTGGTGAGTGACTGGAGATCGGTATAAAATGGGTGGGTTTGTGATAGTGGTTCAGGTGTATAAGTGGCAATATTAAGTCCCCCATAGGTGATATTGGTACAAAGGTGGGGAGGACCATAAAGGAGGTGCTCCCTTATGCGGTGATCATAGCGAGGGTGTTGGTGAAGACTTTTGTACTCTTGTGGAGTAAGGAATGTGTTGACACTATATAGGTGATACTCCCCTAGAGTGAGGCATTGAAAAATTCCTTCTAAGGGATCGATGGTTGATATGTGGGTAGCTGGGATGGACAACGTGTTAGAGGCTGACTCGGAGGTGGAGCCAGCTGATTGGGAGGCTAAAATTCAGCCGTGGAGGTTGTGGCAATGGTAGGAATGGAGGATGTAGGTGTGGGTGAGGTAGCGGCGGCACTGGTGAGTGGAGGTGTAGGTGAAGAGGTAGTGGTCATGGAGGTAGATGCTTTAATGGGTATAAGCATGTCATTGGGTCAGTAAAGCATGTTGTAAGTTTTGAAAGGTGATGGGTCAGCTAGAATGGTATAGGTGTGTCCTTCATGCTCAAACTTCACACAACGATGCAAAGTGGAAGGAACACAACCCATAACATGAATCTAGGGTCTACTAAGCAACAGATTATATTGGAATTCCCCCTCCAAGACGTAAAATAACTCTAGAATAGTATGGGGCCCATGTGAACATGGAGGATGACAGTGCCAAGTGTGGAAGTGATAGCGTCATTGAATGAATGCAACATGATGGGATGTTTATGCATGTAATTATTAGGTATGCACATTTGGTCAAACGCATGGGAGGAGATGATATTAATGCTAGCACCCCATCAATCATAACACGTTGTACATGGATATTATCGATATGGACAGAGATGAAAAGAGTTGGATCTGGGTCATCGGTTTGGTGTGGTGCGATCTCTTCATCCGAGAAGTTGAGTGTGGCTACTTGGTGAGTAGGTGAAGGTGTAGAAGAAGATGATAATTTGGTGAGAGAGGCTACATGATGGGGTGTAATAATGGAGGCTACGGGTGTAGGATCATTAGGTAAGACCTCAATAGATTGAAGGACCTCCATGAGAGCTTGACGATGGGATTCCAAGGTTTGGATGAGGTCATATAGGGACATTTTGAGGGGGATTGGTGTAATTGTTTGAGCATCACGTGATGTGTAACCCCATTAGAAATAGGATATGTGGGGCCATAGATAGTGACTTTAGGTGTGGGTGTAGATGGTATGTTGGGTATAGGGTTGGTTGGTGGGTTGGTTTCCTTTTCCTTGCCTTTGTCCTTTTGAGCACGGGTAGCAACATGGATCATGTTGATTTGAGGTGGAGAGGTAGGTGAAGTAGGTGAGCCATGAAAGGTATAGCGACAAGAAGGGAAAAAGCCAAGTGGTGGGAAGGAACCTTGTGAGATGAGTTGGGCACACCGACATTTGGGTGGAGGTTTGGTGAGTTCTCTAATGCAAACCATGTTAATTTTGAATCTTGGGGGTGGCTCTAAGAGTTGTGGAGGTGGAGGTATTGGTCGCTGAGTAGGCAATGAGGGAAGAACTATGGAAATGGGTGCTGGAAAAATGGGGTCCTCATTAAGAAGGTCATCGTCGTCAAAATTTTCTTCCAAAGGATAGAATTGGAGGGCATGGTAGATGAACTTGAGATAGAGTGTGTGGTTGGTTTGACTACCTTATTGGAGGGTAGCATATTTTTTTCTTTAGGTTGTACCTTCTTTGGTAAAGGTGATATGGGCGCACAAGATCTAGAGGGAAAAGTGGATGGTGGAAGAGGGTGAGTTACCCATGGGAATAACTGAGGTGCTGTGAAGGTAGATGGCGCTCATCGTGTAGGAGGTTTGAGGAAAAGAGAATGAAGTGTCATGGGTAGTGAAGAAGTTATCAATGGTATTGATGATATGGGTTATAAAAATGTTGTAGGTGTGGGCAAAATTCATGTTGGGTGCTTGGGTATGTTAGAGGTTTACGATGGAGGAATGGGCTACTGCATTTTTAGTTTACTAGTGGGTGAAGGTTTCTTAGCCATGCTAGAAGGGCGATGTCCTAAGACAAATGAAAGGGGTGAAGGTGATGAAGGTATGATTGGTGAGGTTGGGAAATGAGATCTAGGGGATTGGTTCTTTATCTAGGGTCGATTAAGTTTGGTGTTAGCTTTGGAGGATGTAGCTAAATCTAATTTGATGGGCGGATGAGTAAGGTTGGCCGTTGGGATGACCCCTAAGGTAGTAATAGGTTTAGGTAGGGAAGATGATGTAGGTGTAGGTTTAGATGCAAAATCATGTTGAGTTATGGGTAGAGGTGTGAGTTGAGCCATGAGTGGTATCGTGGGGGAATTTGTGATAGTTGTGGTTGTGTTTGGTTTAATCGACCAAAATATTTTTGGATAGATAGTGGAAGTGTCAGCGAGTGACATCTGCATTTGTGTTGAGACAAGAAGTAGAAGACACCCCCAAAGTAAGGCTCTATCCACATAATCTAGGCAGTTGGCTAAGCATGAGAATGACACTGTAGTGGGTGAGGTTGATGAGGATCTAATGGCGATTCCCATAAAATGTGTCTTAGAAATGGGGAATTTGCTAGCTTCAGCTTCTATGGGTAAGAGATCGAAAGTAAGTCCATAGGATCTTGGGTAACTAATGGAGAATGGTCACCTAGAGGTAAAGGCATTTCTACGAGGATCTTTCATAGGTGGAGGAGATGATGAGTGCTCCTTTATGGGTGGAGGAGATACACAAGCATCTTCCGTGGGTCGGATGGGTATTGTGGGTGACGACTCTCTAGGTGGAGAAGCCAAAGGTGAAATGGTCTCGATGTTAATAGAAGGATCTCTCACGGTGAGGGAGGAGATGAAGGGTGTTCCTCTGTGGGTGGAGAAATAGGTGAAGTGGGTTCAAGTGTAGGTGGAGGACTTCGGGCTAGGATTTCCTCTATGGAAGGAATATGAGGTAATTGGGAAGCAACGGGTGCATCACTGAAAATAGCATGGACCTCACGGGTATGGCTATCATGAGTTGAAGTTTCTCTAATTTGATCAGAAGAAGGGACATGATTAAGAAATGGTTTCTTGAAGATGTGTAGGTTTTTATTGGTAGGTGCATTAGGATTATCCAATGTTAACTTGCCTTTCTCGAGCATTTCTTGGACAATGTTCTTGAAAGTGATGCAATTTCCATCACTATGACCCTTTACTCAATGATAGTTGTAGAAGTCATGCTCTTTATACCACATGGGTGTGGGGTGAGTAGGATCAAAACCAGTGTGTGGTTTTATGGGAGGAAGAGTGATGGCCCCAACTTTAATGATATTTTCTAAGCACAAAGAATAAGGTTCCCCAATTGGGGTGTATTTCTGTTGTTCTCTTCTGAATTGAAAATTCTGGATGGGTGAAATATTAGATGAGGGGTTAGCCTGATTTGAGGAATGAGCTGGGCTAGACTTGAATACCACTTTGTGTTAGTAGTTCCCTTGAATTTTGAATAATTATTATGTGGTTTCGAAGAATAATAGATACCATTTGACTTAAATGTTGAATTCTTATTATGTAGTTGATTTTTTTTTTCTTTGATGGCCCAAATCTCTCGCTTTCATGCCATGGTGAATGCCTCATCGAAGGTTCGGAAAGTCTGTACTTATAGGGTTGGTGGGATATGTCTAGTACAAGCCCGGATGAAGAGCTCTATGAGTTCTGTTTGTGATAATTGGAACGTGAGTTGATTGATTAGGCTATGCCAACAAGCAACAAAATCTGTGATAGACACATCACCATGTTGATGCATAGAGGTCAGTCATGGTAACCTTCTTAACAACATTGATGGAGAAGTGATCCAAGAAGGCTTGGGCTACCTGATTAAGTGAGAAGATATAATTTCTAGGCAACCCATTATACCAGTCTAATATGGGCCCAGTTAGAGACATGGGAAAGGTCCTCAGGATCAAATCATCATCATGGGCAATAAGATAACACCCATTTTTGAAATACAAAAAATGCTATTGTGGGTCCTCTTTGTTGTTGAAGTAGATAAATTTAAGAATTTCCCAATGTACGAGATATGGACATATAGGAATGGATGGGTGGATGGGCTCATTACAAATATCATCGTAGGTGAAAGAGTTGCATGTGCCAGAAATTGATGCCTCCAATGTCTACATCTTGTCCATCATTAACTTGATTAGGTCGTTGGTAGGTTGTGATGGTTGGGTAGTTCTGTAGTGTACGAGGGATAGTGTTGGACATATAACGAGGTAGCATTCTAGTATATGGAAATTTCATACAAAGGTTGATTGAGAAGGAGGGAGTGAAATAGGGGGTACGTACCCAAAATGAATGATAGATGAAATGAGAGGCTACTGATAGTACGTATATGGAGGTGGAAGGGTCATGGTGACCCTAGTAGTAATGGGGGCTAAGGACTGTGGAATAGAAAGGACAATTTTTTTAAAAGGGGTAAGGGTCACTTTGGCATCGGGGTTTATTGTGTAGATACGAGTATATGTGAAACAATAGGCGTAGATGAGGTTATGTTCTAGGTGGTTGGTGAGGGTAGAGTGGATGTAGCGGGTGTAATTGATGTGGCGAGATGTGGCGGTCATAGCGAGGTATAGGGCACTGGCGTGAAACGCATTGGGGAAAGGTAGATGCAAGTAGGGTGGAGCTAGCAGAGGTTGGAGCAGAAGTAGGAGTAAGTGTCAGGAGGATAGATACAAGAATTTTGTATACCAACTGACCCAAGGCATCTCGAGTGGATGAGTAGGAAAGATAGAATTGTAAAGGCGGGGTTACGGTTAAGGAGTCATGTGAACTCCTTGTCCCCTATGGCGATAATGATAGGTTGGGTAGGATCCATGGGTGATAAAATAGAAGGTGGTGAAGGGATAGGTGGGAGTGGTTGAAAACTAGTGTGGAATATGAGGGTGTTTTCCTGGCTACATGTCAGCACCATGTAGACAAGTAGTGATGTGGTAGGACTGCTTTCTGTAAGTGACACAAAAATATAGCGAAGATAGGAAAAATAGGTGGTGGTAGGTGGATTTGGTATAAAATGTCAGCTAGAAATTTGAACAGGCTAACTGATGTTGGTTAGGGTAAACCGACGCTAGTCATAGGTAACCGTGGTCGGTCACTGTGGAAAATGGATAGTTTGTCAAGACAAGGCAAAAGGCTAACAATCTGCTAAGTAGATAAGATGTTGATGAATTTTTCTAGGACAGTGAATATGATGAGAGTGACAGAGACTCTGAACAGTAAAAGAAGGTGAAGAAGGTGTCCTTTTGGGTAGGTTAACCAAAAGAATAGTAAACCAACGCCAGTTGTGTAAAACCAATGACAATCGAGAGGGTAACAGGATAGAAAGTCGTTGACCGACACCGGTTACTATGAATTTGAAATAGAGATGAAGAAAAGGTGGTTGTGAGTTAAAATCAGATGCAAAATCAAACCCAAAATTTTGAGAATGATAAAAATAGGGTCCAGGCACACTCAGATGAAGTTGGAATACACCAACTATGATGAGGAGTGTGCAAGGAGAAATGAAAATATGAAGAATGTGTCCTCTCACCTCAAAACGCAAGCCAAACAGAAACACTAAGAAAAATACGATCCTAAAAGTGATTTTTCTATTATGTTTGTTCAACTTATGCTATTAAGGACTGACTCATGAACTTTAGAATAGAATTTTTGGTGAGGAAGGCTTCCTACGAAGAAATATATCTAAAGGGAGAGGTTTTAGGTATGTTATGGCAGGGGCGGGTCATCTTCTGAAGTATGACTCGACAGAAGTAGTGAGCTGGGGAGTACCTGCCAATCCTCTTATCAGTGCAATCATTGATAGGCATTCCTAGGAAAGATGTCATTTAAGAATGTGTATATTTTTGAATTTGTGTAGTTTGGTAAGACACACAGAGAGAGAAGATGTGCTTTCTACGATTCATTTATCAACCATCAGCTGGGAATGACTTCCAGCATATAGGTTTCCCTCAGTTAATGTGAGCTAATGCAGAAAAGCAAAATGAACTGAAATGATTTTTAAACCCAAATTGAAATATTGAATTTGATGACACAAAAGGATGAACAGGAGAAGGGATGCTCTTTCACTAATGCGATACCAATGAAAGGAAATAAATGTTCGTTTTAAAGCACCAAAATACGATTGCTCTTAGACAATAGAAGAAGAGAAGATTCCAAGGGAGAAATTTTAATGTGAGAACCTTTTAGAAAGGAAACAAACATGCAAATTTTCACCTAGAAATGAAGAAATGTAAAGAACCCCAAATGGGTCCCACCGGGTGTGCCAAAATGTTTCACCTCATTCTAGAGCATTTCTTTGAATATTGATGAAACAGATAAGGGTAAAGGGATAGGAGGAATACTTGTTAAAATTCTAGTTGAAGGTTGTTGTACACGTATGAATTCTTGATCCACAACTGATCATGAGAGCTTCCTTTTGGCTAGGAGGAACTACCTGAAATAGAAAACAAGACCACCAAATAAAAGTTAAACAATATATGCAGTGGACTGCCTAGTGTATGCTAGATCCGGGAAGTGTGATACTCCCTAGATAGCTGTCAATCCATTGTTTAAAACAACTCAATGTTAACAATAAAGGAAATCCTACTATAGTTAAAATGATTTAGGTATCTCATTCGACTACAATAAGAAAATTCATTCACAACAGGCTAAGCTATGCTTGAATCTGAAGGTCAAGATCTCTGTCAGATTAAGGAAGTGATTGCCCTCGGTGGGTGATCTCTGTCACAAGCAATCTCAAAACAAGTTCAAAGCTTGGGGGAAGTTAGAGGAAAAAATAGGAAAGGATTTCCCTCTCCTCCTCCAACAATAAACAAGTTCCCCATTCTTTCATTATTTCTCCCAATTCTTCATTCCTTTATTCTTTCTTTCTAACCATTTTAAGAGCTCGCCATTCTTTATTATTTGAAGTGTATTTCCAAGGATGGAGAATAGGTGTAGTGTGGGGTGATGTTGGGCCTCCAAATATTAGCTAAGTACAAGAAGGCATGTGGGTGCGCGGAACTTAGTTGAAGAAGGGCCCATGGGTTGAAGGAGTGTAGGGAAGGGTTCTAGTAAGGTTTTCCAGAACACACGGTGCGTGTGTAAGGAAAGAAGTTTTGGACTTATCCATATTTGATGTCCTAGGAAGCACATGAGAAAAGTGTGACCCTTCTAGCATGCTGAGTGGATAAGGTACCATCTTGGTGACTATAGGATCAAAGAGGGAATATTCCATGCATGCGATGGAAGGTTTCAAAATAACATCATTGTATAGAGTGGAGAGCTCTATTGGATGACCACTTGGAAACTTAGTAGCTAATATGCTACCTCAGAAGGCATGGCGGTGAAGGGAGGAAAGGGAGGAAAGCTATATATTGAGGTGTGTGGGTACCAAGAAGGATATAGAGAGATATGTATAAAGATATACATGGAGTCATTCTAAGAGAGAGAAGATGTACTATAAAGGAGGAAAAGCTCTTTGAAACATCATGGAGGATTATATGGGTTGGGATTAGTAAAATATAGGAGTGATGGCACACTTAGAGGGATGGGTCTATATTCTCCTTTGTAATATGATGGGCATAGTGTAGTTTTGATGCATGAATTGGCTCTACATTGTTATATGAGGGTCTGTAATGGTTTCATGGAATGTAATGTGGGTTATTGAACATGTTAATATGAATATAAGGCTCTATTTTGAATCATATATGTGTTCATGGGTATAATCCTTATGCATTTCCCTTACGTATGAACCATTTATATACGCTTCTTGTTATTTTTCTTTTTTGGATGCATTGAAATGACAACTTGTCCTAGGTTCTCAAAATGATGCATGGTTATTTTCTATTCAATTGCACTTGAATATTTGTCATAAGATTATGTATTCTCACAAGACTCACATAAAGGAGAGACTCTGTCTCGTGCGTGCCTTGGGTGAGTGCCCAGCGTCCACTGGGTGATAGGCCGGCATGCATGGGATAATACTATTGGTATAAGGGTATAAAAATGACTACAAATAGTAATCTAAATCAATGTAAGACTAGGAAGTAGTGAATAATACCTTCTTTACTTCTTTTAAATAGAAAATAATTAAATCAACTCAAAATCGACACAATGAATAGAGGAAGGTATGCTTTGTGGTTTTAGGCATTACTTTACTTCTTATAAAATAAAGGAAAACAATAGGTCTCTAGATCAACCCAATGAGTGGAGGAAGCAAGGTATAATGGAATTGATGCAAAGCAAAGGAGTGCGGTAAACAACTACTAATTTCCTTATTTTAAAACAAAATAAGTAAAGTAAAACTAAATTAACACAATGACTTAAAATAAGTAAAGCATATTGGAAACGACACAATGACTTAAAAGGAGTGCAGTGAACTTGTGTTACTTTACTTTCCTTAAAATAAAACAAGTAAAAGATATCCAAATTGCTGCAAAACTAAGCAATCAAATCAAGTTAATATCGACACATAAATAGACAAGTAAAGTGATTCAATATTGATGAAGAACTCAAAGGAAGTAAAGTATGTTTAAATAGACACATAAGTAAAAATTATCACAACTTGCGGTCTTTTTGAAGTGCTTAAATTTTTCCCAAATCAAGTAAGAGACAACTAATTCATCGTAATGAACAATATGTGTGGTGATTTGGAGTTACTCTAATGTCATTATGAAAACAAACAAAGTATTCTTGAATTGACACAAAACCAACTCAAGCACATCAAAATGGCGTAAAACCCAAACATAACCTCTACAATTAATTCAACCAGCTATACTTCAATGAAAATGAAAACAAGGAGAATATAACCAAATCAACACACAAAGAGGAAACACATTTTATTTGTCTTCTTAATCGACACGAGAGAAGACATAAATAAAATCGATACAAACCAAATCTAGGGTAAAACTAGGGTTAAAATTTTAATGAATTATCTCCATAGGTAGCAATGGATCGATTACTAAGATAAAACCATAATCCCTATAAGAATTTAAACTTGAATTTCATATTTCCAACCCTAGAAAACATGACTCATATAAAACACGAACCATGGCCAAAAACAAGAAAAATAAGGAAGGAAAACTAGAAAAACAAAACGGAAAACAATCTACTAACCTTGACCACCACTAGGTTTGGATCAATTCATGTTAATTCCTCTTATATAGATTGTTGGAGTTTCTAGGGATTCAAAATTTCAACTTCTCCCGTGCTAAAAATGTGAATGAATGGATCATAGGTGGAATATCTTATTGCTTTTATATTTTCCACCTCATTAAATGTGATTGTATGAATGCCAACTCATCTTCCTTCATTATACGGTCTTTTGGGATGTCTTTACTTCGTGTAGGAAATAAGTAAGGCACCTGTATGACGGAAAAGTGACATGCAAGCATGGGAATCTACAAGTGACTCTTCCTCGCACCCGACCTCCCGAGGTCATGCCAAGACAGCCGGTGGGTATGGAATATGTGTGAGATGCAGACAAACTAGTTAGGCAATCTAATGTCTTCAATACGCACTAGCGGAATTTGCGAGTCTAAGGCAAAGAAGGCCCTCCTAACTTGAACTGGTGTGATAGATCGGTCAGCAAGGATGACTGCTCGAAGGCTCCAATCAATATCGAGCTCTAGCGTGATTCGATCTATAGGTTGTGGAATACGTGGAAAATGACCGAGATAGTTTTGTGTATTTCTCCGGATAGGTCATATGGTGGATGGTAAATATAGTCAATTCTATGGATGATTCTCTAGCCTAGTCTAGAATTCCCTAGCTCTGTTAGCTGTTGTGTCTAGCAAGGATAATTGTTCGATGATGATAGGTGGAAGTGGGGTAGACCGGAATACTAGTGTGCGTAGGCCAGTGTCTATGTCTAATTCTCCTATGGATTCGTTGGGCTGCAGGATTTGTGGGTCACAACCGTAGATTCTTAGTTGTTGTGGACCTGTTATGGTCATGTGTGAAATCAAGTCCTAATCCCTAATATCTAGTAATCGTATGCTTTCTCAACTTCTATATTTAGGATCAATAACTGTGTGATTTTCTCATAATATCTTACAGGCGTTCGTGCAACCTGGATTCTTAGGCTGGTATCTATATCTAGAAGAGTGTCTCCTGCATCTGGCTGTGGGACCAAAGGATCACAACCAAAGGTTTGTTCTCTTTCAAACCCTTCTACAGTCATATGAATGTTGCCTAGGGTAATCTGTAGTTCGGTTGATTTGACCAAAACGTGTGTGCTTGGTCATCTTCTATGTTTAGTCCACTCAACTGGGAATTGATTTGTTGCAAGCTTACCGTTGTTCGGAAGACTTGGATCCTAAGATTTTGATCTATATCAGTTATCACTGTGATGAGATTGGGCTGAGGTATGATTGGCTCGAATATGTATTCCCTGGGCTCTCTAGGTCCCGTGATTGTCATACAAAAGCAACAATGTAAAACGAACTACAGTAAAATGAAATTTAACTATGTGAAGTATATCTATAGTATATATGACTTCTCTATTTTTTTGTTTTTCGACGAGCTTTATGAATTTAAGAAAGCAACTATTTAAAATATCTAGAATTGACAACTAAAATAACAATTTAAAACAAACAAAATAACCGAGTGTAGCTATTTGTCTGTGTAATTTGTAGATCTATTCTAAACAATAAAATAGCTCATCTAATCTATTTGCAAGACTCTCGATCCTACCTCAGAAGTGAGGAGTGAATCATAGTTTCTCAGAAACTATCAATCCCCACAGCTTCCCTGGCAATATCGAGAGTAGAATTAACTGAAATAAAGCAATTAACTACTCTATTTGATATGATTCTAACTAGAACTTTGAAAGCTAGAACCTGGATTCTACATAACAGTGGTGAATCCGATGGTGTGTGTGATCTTGTCCCCTCAGTGTGATCTCCTCGTTCCTTCGTGTTCACGTGGATCCAGAAAAGCATGTAATGCTAGCATCAACAAAAGTAGATATTGGGACAAAGGTAGCTCAAGACACAGACTGAATACAATGCGAGTAGGAGAGGGATAGCGCAAGAGTACAGAGCTTGGCTTATGCAATTCCTAGCGGGATCTATTGCGAGTCATGCAACATAAAGCGTCCAGAACCTGAAACTATCTTGTTTGAAGAACAAAACCTGTAACTTTAATGGCTTCCTAAGCTATTCTACTCCAATGGATTGGATGAAATAACAAAGCAGTGCTTGCACAAGATGGATATGTGGCTTACTAACAGTAAAACAATGCTAACTAAGCATGCAATGAAAGAAACTAAGCATTCTAAGAAAAAGGAAAACTAAATCTATTGCAAAGAGAAATCAGAGGAAAATTTTGAGGGGCCATTTGCTTGAGCACAAGCCAACTATTTATAGCATTTGCATTTACCCAAGGTAAAAGCCAAATAGAACTCTTAAACTATAAACAATGGCAAAACACTATTCCAGGGAACCAGAATCATAAATGCAAGCTTATGGCGGTGAAAGAAAGCTGGTAAAACGTTGAAATTATGTGAGTCGTGTTAAAAGAGCTTTCTGGAAAATGTAAAGGACCACCGCCTGAAAGCGAGGTGGGTGGTTACATGAGACCGCCCGCCCTATTCAGTGGCGGCGGTCATGAGACCGCCGCCTTGATGGGGTGGCGTTTGTCATCAAGAGAAAAAGGCCAAGAAAAGAGGGGAAAAGGGAAAATAAAGCACGCGGGGCTAAGCGGGGCATGCGGGATGTTAACGCACACTTAGAGAGCTTTTCCGGATCCCAAACACCTTGCGAGGAGACTCCGTATCATCATCATTGGGGCACATGTCACGTTGTTTCGGGCAAGACAAGACCTTACAATTTTGGGTACATACATATTGCCCCTCAGAGAAGCATTTTAGCCATGAAGAGGCATAAAACGGTGGGTCCGAGTATGGGTCCCAAAATGGGAAGTTAGAAGTTATACCTGATACATCCGTGTGTTGAAATGATGCCATCCAAAATTCCCGCTACCTGCAAAATGAAAAGAGAACTCAAGTGCAGATAGACACAATAGTTTGAAAAATAAACGCTAAAATAATAGGGAATGAGAACGTACCATTTGTGCGGGGATAGGAACTTACCTCCGTCGGCGCTCCAAACCTGTGAAAAAGTCATTTAAAATGAATCCGGACGCTATATATATGAAAGTGGGCCCATTTTCCTATTCATTTGTATGAGTCGATTTGATTGATTTTGAGCTCTGGGACCCACGGTGACGGTTTCTTGCGTGAGTAGAGTCAAAACGTCCGTGACGAGATAGCGATCATGCCTCCACGTGCGGAACATCGACCCGTGAGATCATAGGTTAGTTTTCTTCAGTTTATCCTTTTTACCCCCTTAAATTTGAAATGCTAAATACTTTGTCATGGGGGGGTAATTTTTGAAAATGTTAGTGTTAAAAGGTCCACCTAGGGGGGGCGCCTACTGGGTAGGCTTTGTTTTTAGGTAAAATGGTCATTTTTGCACTTTTTAGGCTTTTTAAATTTAAAACCCACGTGGGTTTTCGGACCATGACCGCCGCCCTGCCCAGGGCGGTGGTTACATGACCGCCGCCTATTCAGGGTGGTGGTTACACGACCGCCGCCCTTAAGGCGGTGGTTACAAAACCTCTCTCGCTAGGGGGGTGGTTTTGCACAGAATGCAAAAGGATCATCTGTTTGAAATTGTTTTTGCTTTTCTAGCATTTCTACGTGTTTTCATGATTTTTCCAATATTACTCGGATGCTAACTTGCTCTGTTTTGTGTGTTTTTGGGTGTATGCAGGTGAGAGAGGAGTATATCCGGTGGAGTAGAGAGAGGGAGTGTGATTGGCTCCCAGGGGTACTAGATGCCCTCTCACAGGATGAGGAGGACACTCTTCAGTGGGCTAGGATACTACGCATTTCACGCGTGCCCCACGTTACACCATCTAGTCACATCCTTTGTGACTTGTTCTCATACTGGGATGTAGATCGGAACACCTTCCGATTGCCAGGGGTCCGCGGTGAGTGGACTATTACATTGGAGGACGTCTATCACATTCTGGGGGTCCCGATCATTGGGAGACGACTCACCCTAGAGACAAGCAGTTCACGGGCACAGATTGCATAGTGGGCTACATATATGGGAGATGCAGTCATCTCCACGGGGTCGAAGAAGGGGGTTAGAGTTTGATCCATTCCTTCTTTGCCCATCCCCTTACTTTGCCAGGCCATCATGGGGATCCTTGCCTCGAGACTGATCGGGGACAAGGGAGGAGATACATTATTATACTGCTGGTCCCCTATTATTGCACAGATAGAGGGGCACGGTCGGATATATGCCTGGGGAGCAGACATTCTTGGGACCACTTACCATGACTTATACAGGGTGGTGTTTACAGGGGCAGTCCTTGAGCCACCCGACCCTAGTCATGAGTTGGGTCTATGAGCACTTCATCCCCTACGGTAGAGGTGTAGAGGTGACAGACCCCGGAGCTATGAGGGCAGCCAGATGGACAGACATGTCGGTGCTTAGAGCACCTCATCAGCCAGTTGCTTCCCTGACTACTACCGACATGGAGGCTACACCATACCAGACTATGGTAGGTATATGGGGCGAGGAGGCTCTTACCTTGATCTCCTGCTCCACCACAGGGCAGCTTATTGATAGGGTGGGGCGAGTGGAGATGCACCCCTTTGGCCGAGTTCCTCAGCAGTTTGGCTTACCATACATGGGTATGCTTCCCCTAGTGGCACCAGTATACAGATCAGTCCGAGAGGCCAGAGGGGGGCCTAGAGGCCGGGGTTGGACAGTGGTTACTCCTGGCGTTCCTATTGCAGCCAGGAGGATAGTACGTGCCTGAGGGAGAGCCGGTGCACCTCGGGCACCCTTGCTTCAGATTGCCGTGGGTCCTGCCCATAGCAGCGATGACCCCATTGAGGTAGACTCCGAGTCTGAGGAGTTTACAGGGGGAGAGACAGAGGAGGAGACCGAGGACAGTGATCCTGAGTGGCACGACACCCAGGATATCATGCAGCAGTGGAGAGGGCCGAGAAGAGTGTAGAGAGGGTGACTCTGGTTTCAGAGGAGCCACTCTCCTAGGGCCATGGGGAGGATGAGTCTGTTGCGGGGTGCTATGTTGCTCCAGCCACACAGGATCAGCCCTCGCCAGCAAGAGCATCCGTGGCATGTGCTGATCCCATAGATCCATCTTGAGGCCTGGTGATCCGAGTAAGTTACCCTCTCTCCCTTTTAATGTTCATTTCTTTGTTAGGATCTCCTTAGTTGCTATCTTATATCTTTTAATTTCTTGTTTGGTTTCTAATTTTTTTCTCCTTTGTTTGCAGAGACCACCGATGAGTGGCGAGATTTGATTCACAAGGTATGCACTGATACCCTGATGATCCCCATGGAGAGGACCCGCGCAGAGCTGTCCGTGGATGTTGGGGAGCCTTCAGCAGCCGGTAGACATACTGATGTCTTCACCCAGTCTGGCATGTGGCCAGGATGGTATCGACTCTCCGCACAGAGTTAGCGGGGTATAGGATGGCCGAGCGCCTAATGAGGAGCCATTCTCATGGTGAGACCGCGGCTGCCCCTCGGGATCCTGAGCCCTCTATGCACTCAGAGCGCCGGCGTAGCCGGAGTCCTAGGCATGGGCATGCGCCTTCAGAGGGGTCTCGTAGGGATTGAGAAGCCACTTGGCTCTCATATTTTTTTGTATGATACATTCTTTTGTATATCCCGGGCTCTTTGAGCGTTTTGACCATGCTTAGTGCATGATGGCATTGTACATAAACGTTGATCATTTATATATATGTATATTTGTTCTGGATCAAACTCTTGGCATTCATGGCTCACTTTCTATTTCCAGTTTCCTTATGTATACTATGATGTATGTTTATATGTTTTTAGAATATATGCAACGGTGAACAAATGATGCAAGTGTTTTACTTTCCTTTTTTGTATTTCATGATGCTGATATATGATGATGTAGATATAATGTGATTTTGAATCTTAGTTTCTGTAAGCAATTTGGATACTTCATATTTGTTTTGGCAAAGTGATGAAAATAAACCATACGATGAACAGATAAACCTGCCCCTACCCCCAACTCCACGCAACTAGTAAGATGTGAGGGCTTATCACCAAGAGTTGGGAAGGGTGCAAGTTATGAGGTGTAGTGAAATGATAGTGATGGAAGACAGACAAAGCTTTGGTGGAACCAAATTAGGACACCACAAGTCCACTCCACTCGAGTGACTTCATAGTTTTGGATGTAACTTGCTTTGTGGTTTATCCAGACTTAGACCCGTAGATGGCCACATAGTAGACAAAATCTGGGTTTTTAGGATTTTAACTCTCTTGGGATTTTGAACATCTGATTCATTTGTTTTTGACTCAAAGTTTCAAAGTTTGAATTGTTTGTGTATGACCTTTTGCATTTATTTGTCAAGAGGACCCCCTACACTTTGCCCCATGCTACTAGTAAGAAGCATGGGTTTATCACCATGGGCAAAGCATAGGCGAGTAAGGGCATTTCCATCCTTTCCCAACCCTACGTCACTAGTAAGAGACGCAAGCTCATCACCAAAGGTTGGTGGGGCAAGGAAATGTGTAAAATTAAAATTTTTTGTTTGATCAATGTTTGACTTGTTTATTTGAGTAAAATGTCAGTATGTGTTTATTTCCAAAGAGATATACATATGGGATAGATGTGACACCATGAAGCTTCTAGAACAGACCATAGGCAAGACACCTACCCTAAGAAGAAACCAAAAGTGAGAATAAACTTGCAGATCTTGGTATGGTTACCGTTAAGACTTTGTCATGTCTAGCTTTATTTGATAAAATGATTCCGAGATAATTTGATGATATCATGAAAATGGAGAAGTATGATTAAAGTGTTTATGCCAACAACATCATGAGTTTGTAATGAATTGCTTTGAGAATAGATTCCTTGATCACCATTTGTGTATGAAACAAGCAATATGATCCTAATCTATATGAAGATGCAATGTAGATATATATATATATATATATATATATATATATATATATATATATATATAAGTAGTGCTAGCTGCTTACGCGTAGAACCGCTTGAGGTGCAGGGAATTGACCGTTTCACCAAATTCCTCACCTTCTAGCATACATAAGAGGTATGCACCATTTCCATAGTCCTTCATGACTCGGTATGGGCCCAACCATTTAGGCCAGAATTTCCTTCCTTCGCCGGTCTTCTTGTCGATTCGGCTGTCTAGTCTTAGAACTAGATCACCTTCATATATGTCGCGTTCATAGACTTTCTTGTTATATTGCCAGCACATCCAGTCAGCATAGACTCTATGTCGTTGCTCAGCATCTAACCTAGCTTCATCTAGGCTTTCTAGTTGGGAAAGACGTGCTTCTCTGTAAGCGTCTTCATCTAGAATCCCTTGTAATGAAATGCGAGAGACTGGGTATTTCAACCTCAAGCGGGAGAACTGCTCTACCCCAAATACTAGTGAGAAAGGATTTGCTCCCGTTGGTGTTCTTATTGAGGTTCGGTGGGCCCATAAGGCCGGATATAACTTCAAGTGCCAATCTCATTTGTTTTCTTTCACCGTTTTAAGGAGAATGGCTTTTAGTGTTTTATTCGTCGCTTGCCCTTGTCCGTTGGCTTGAGGGTAATACAAGGAAGCCGTATGATGGCTTATCTTAAATTTATTGCATAGTTCACGAACCTCTTCATTCTTAAAATAAGTTCCATTATCGGAGATAATGATTTGCAGGATACCATACCTGCAAATGATTTGGTTCAAAATGAACTTGGCGATTACAGAACCAGGTACAGTAGTAAGAGGCATAGCCTCTACCCATTTGGTAAAATATTTGGTGGCCGTGATTATAAAATTATGGCCGTCTATGGACGAGGGAGAGAATTTCCCTATTAGATCTAGGCCCCATGTAGAAAAGGGCCATGGAGTAGCGATTGGTTGCAGAGCTTGTGCCGGCATGTGGATCTCATGGGAGAATTCTTGGCACTTATGACACCTGCGTACGAACTCTACTACATCGTGTTCTAGAGTAGGCCAGAAATAGCCCATTCGATGTATTTTATGAGTGGTGGCATGGCCACCGAAGTGGCCTCCACACATTCCGCTATGAGATTCATGGAGAATCTTCTTGGATTCTTCTGTGTCGACACATCTTAGAAGCATTCCATCGAACGCTTTCCGATAGAGCACTTGCTCTATAATGATGTATTTTGCTATGATAATGCATAGCCGCCTTCTGTGTTGCATGGTGTGGCCCCTTCTGGATACGTATGGTCCATGATATAATTAATGATATCAGTGTACCAGGGACACTCAGAGATAGAAGGTCGGGTTTTGATGTAGTATACGCACTCATCTGGAAAATCTAGATCTACTAGATTGCCTCCATCTAATGGGTTATCAGCTAACCAATCCACGATGATTTGTCCCTTAACTGATTTCTGGTTTACAAATGTTAATTCAAATTCTCCCATTAGGGTTATAAAATGTCCAGCTTTCTTAGATAAGGACCCTTGTGTGAGAAAATTTCTTAAATGGTCCATTTTTACCATGACCCTTATTTCTTGATTCAGCATATAGTGTCTTAAGCGTTTGGTTGTAAAGACTATGGTGAGGCATTCTCATTCTGCTTGTGTATAACATGTTTCATAGTCAAGCAACGTTCGGCTAATGAAATAAATCACGCGTTCTCTCTTGTCATCATCTTCTTGAGCCAGCATGCAGGCTAGCGAGACATTGGTAGCTCGTGAGTATAAAATTAATGGGTGATCTAGCTTAGGTGGCATTAGCGTAGGTGGTGACAACAAGAAACGCTTAACTGCATTGAAAGCTTCATTGCAATCTTCAGTCCAATCAATGCTATAGTCTTTCTTGAGTAAATTGTTGATTGGATGAATGGCGAAACTTAAGTCCGGATGAATCTTCGGATTGCACCCAGCTTTCTGAGAAATGACCTGATTCCAGATTCATCCGAAGGTGGAACCATTTCAAGGACAGCCTGAATTTTGGTTGGGTCAACATCTATCCCTCGTGACGATATGATGTAACCTAGGAGCCTCCCTCCTGTTACACCAAAGATGCATTTTTCTAGATTTAGCATGACTCCGTATTCTATCAGACGTGAGAGAATGATGCGGAGTACTTCCAGATGGTCACAACGCTTCTTGGCTTTAGCCAACAAGTCATCTACGTAGGATTCCATGATTTTATGAATTAGATTGTGGAATATATATGTCATAGCTCGCTGATATGTAGCACCAGCATTCTTGAGACCGAATGGCATAACAACATAGCAATAGGTTCCCCAAGGAGTTATAAATGTGGTTTTAGCTTGATCTTGTTTAGATATTTTGATTTGATTGTATCCCGAGAATCCATCCATGAGAGACAAAAGTTCAAACCCAGCTGTTGCATCAACAATGACATCAATGGATGGCAACGGGAAGTCGTCTTTAGGACATGCTTTGTTGATGTCTCAGAAATCTATGTAGATGCGTATCTTCCCATTCTTCTTGAGAACAGAACGATATTAGATACCCATTGGGAGTAATCGACTGGCTTGATGAATCCTACTTGGAGGAGTTTTATTACCTCCTCTTTTACCATGAGAGCTACCTTGGGTTTCATGGGTCTCGATTTTTGTTTAACTGGCTTTGCATCAGATTTAGTGATGAGGTTGTGCACCGCAATGTGGGGTGTAACTCCTGTCATTTCCTTATAATTAAATGCAAACACCTTCTGATGTTCTTTGAGGATCCGAGTGTGTATTTCTACTTCTTCTGGGGTTAACGAGGATCCTAGTTTCAATATCCTTGGTTCATTTTCGTTCTGATGTTAATATCAATGGTTTCTTCGATCAAAGAGGCATTACCCTCTTCAAACTCAGGTGGCGCTGGAGGTAAATCCAAATCATCCCCATTTTCTACTATGTATATGCTAGGTTCCATTTGCGAGGGAAGATCCATCATGGGATTTCCGAAGTAGGAAGATGAATGTGGGATTAAGGACAAATGTATCATATGATAGGAGAGATGTAGTGCCGCATAGGCATTTAAGTAATCCAGAGTGGCCATATCACTATCAACATGGTCTAGGATAGTAGATTCATTTCTGTTTAAAAGAGAATTCGTCATTGTTTTTATCAATGGTTCATCACGAAGGGATACCATGAAATGGGTATCCTCTAACTCATTGCTTGGGGTAAAACGTGATGCTGAAGTTGCTATTGAATCAGCGAGAAGATTTTTCTCTCACGGGATTGCTTCAATTGATATGAAGTCAAACTCCTTGCTTAAATCTAATACAGCTTGTTTGTAAAGCTGTAAGTGCTCGGCTTTGGTTTCATATATCTCAGAGACTTGATTTGCTACTAATTACGAGTCTCCTAAGACTCTGATGTTATCAACACCGATTCTCTTAGCTAAGATGAGGCCAAGGAGGAGGGCTTCGTACTCAGCGCCATTGTTTGTGCACTTGAAATTTAGTTTAAAGGAAAAAGGTAAGACTTTTCCTTCGGGGGAAGTAAAGATTATACCTGCCCCCGCTCCGTAACGACATCTAGCTCCATCAAAATGGAGTGTCCAATATTTAGCTGGGAGTATAGATGTTGGGACATTTGTTGTGTTTGCACATTCTACTTCCACCATGCAAAGATCCTCTGCTGGAAGAGAACCAACACCTAGGGAATATCCTATGCCTACTGAATCGAATGGTAAGAATATTGGTAGATCCTTTTCTAGCAATTCAATGATTTTTGCAGTAGTTCCTAATGATACTGCTTCTACAGTGTTAGCCTCATCTTTGGGGGTTGGGGTTGCTTTGGCTAGGCTCATAGTTTCAAGATCTATCGTAGGTACCAACTTTTCTTTTGTTTTTGCATCGGTAGGTTTATTAAGTTGGTTTGTTGGGAGTTCAAACTCCGAGTGCACACCTGGTCTTTTCTTTAAGTCAGCTAGGTGTACATCAAATGGTTTTGGATCACCTTTGGCCACGAATATCTTTCCTAAATGTAAAAACCTTACTTCTTGAAATAGTGTAGAAGGGATTGCCTTCATGCGGTGTATCCATGGTCGGCCGAGGATCATATTATAGTTAGTTTCCCGATCTATAATATAAAACTCAGTCAAGATGGTTTTGGGTCCTAAGGTGACCGGTAATATTATAGTTCCAACCGAGGTGGCTTTAAGGCTATCATAGCCCCTTAGTGTGTTTCGAGTTGTGGAACAATTGGTTTCTCCATACCCTAGCTTTTGAAGGAAAGAGAAGGGGACTATGTTAACTACCACCCCATCGTCAACCATTACACGCTTTACATAGTTGTTATAAACCCATACTTGCAAATGTAAGGCTGGATCACCTCGGCGTGTGATCTCAGCATCTGTCGGCATTTTGTTTATCTTGAATATGAATTCGACATCCCTATTCGCTGCCCTAGAGGATGAACATCAAAGTCCACATGATTTACCTGTGTTTCAGGAGGTGGAGTGATGTTAATTAAATGACCTAAACCTAATGCTTCTAAAAGAGTAGCCCTGTGAGCAGGAGAGTTCTTTAGTAAGTCTAAGAATGAAATGTGCGAGAAGGTTTTTGTTAGGTCGTTAATCAAATCATAGGCACCCACAGGTTTTACTATGACTTGTTGGATGTCATCTGCCTCTGGCAGGTGGCTTGGACTTGGCTGAGAGAAATACTCTCGCGTCCTTGTTATAGCTTCGATGGGTAGTTCAGCGTCTAACTCCACTAAACCGACTACCTTAGGTCGTGGCTGACTTCCTAGTTGTGGCGCAACTAATGGATTTAGCGAGGTTGAGGCTTCATGATCATTGTTTCCTGTCATTACACCCTTGTTCATCCCAGTTAGATTTAGCCTATTGTTATTGTGATTTGGGAGTGGATCATTAAAGATCTTCAGGGGTGTGTTTTGAGGGGAAACTGCCCCTGAAAAGGTATTTGATGTTGGTGACGTAGGATCTGCCAAGAACATATCCATGAAAAGTTGTCTTTGTTCATCTGGCAAGCGTTGTATGAATTTATTGTAGTCATGGCACGTTCTAGTGTCATGGCCCTGAATTTTGTGGAAACCACAATACGAATTAGGATTGTAATTCCTAGTTTGTTGGTTTGATGTGTATTGTGGCCCAAAATTTTGATCAAACCATTGTCTATTAAAATTTTGCGTTTGTTGTTTTTGGTTTGAATTCTGGTTTTAGTACCTAGTTGAATTTTGGCTTGGACCTTGTATGGGATTTCACCGTTGTTGTTGTTGTTGTTGTTGGATGGTTAAAATCCACTGTATTGATTGTCGGGGTGAAGTTGTTATTTCATTGGTTGTTTATTTGTGATGGAGTATTGACAACATTTACCTTTTTAGGCTGGTCGGTTACTCCATCTATTGTTACACCCCGATTTTTGTTAAGGATTTTAGGTCCTTGATTGACGTTCATGGTAGTAGGATAAGTTGTGGTGTTCTGGTTGGGGGCGATTAACCTCCCATTTGCTCCATATGTTTTGCGACCACTGTCAATTGCCACTTGATCTATTCGAAGAGCGCTCTCAAGTACTTCATCGTAAGTTCTTAATGGGAACTTCTGGACTTCTTCCTTCACTTCTCTGCTAAGAGAATGAAGGAATAAATCACATAGTTCCATTTGATCCATGTTTGGAGCACTTGCCG
Organism: Taxus wallichiana var. yunnanensis; assembly: GCA_018340775.1. NCBI lineage: Eukaryota > Viridiplantae > Streptophyta > Pinopsida > Cupressales > Taxaceae > Taxus > Taxus wallichiana. The sequence continues at coordinate 356,504,352 of CM031243.1, read as the reverse complement.
AAGAATAAAGAACTGTATGCCACCTTTGGATGAAATGGGCGACAGATTCGTTGTGTTCTTGTTTGATGTGTAAGAACTCCCTGATTCCTGTTCTTAATAATTTGTTCATGTCGAAGGCCTTGATGAACTCTGACACGAGTTGTTTGAATGAATGTATGGAAGCCTCAGGTATTCTATAATACCAATCGAGAGCGATGCCTTCCAAGGTTTTTGGGAATATTTTAGCAACAACCCCATCCCATGGGAGTAGTTCTCGAATGGCCGTAGCGTAAGCTTTGATATGTGCGTTTGGATCTCCCTCACCTTTGTATTTGGGAAAATCGGGAGAGGTCTTGGAAGCATGACGCTTCGTATGGTGAAATCCAAGGGTTCTTTCAAATATTCTGAGTAAGTCCCTATCGCATATTTTTCGACCATTGATGGTGCCTGTTGAGGGAGCGGTGGTGGAATGGGTTGTTGATATGGTGCAGCGTATGCATTGGCAGGGGCATAAGGAAGCCCCTGTGTTTGAGAAAACATGCCGAGAGAGGAGAACATATCCCCTTGTGGTGATTTGGAGTATATGTTTAAGTATGACAGGGTACTGTCCAGGAATGGATTGTTCTGTACTAGACCGGGAGGAACAGTGCTAGAGATGGTAGGTCTAGTTGGTGATTGTTGTGAATACTGAGGAGTCATGCCCAACGTGCCTACTCCTGTGAGGAGATCTATTTGGCTAGGAGGATTAGAATTTCCTATTTGTATGAATTGAAAATGATGGTTTGCTTGGGCAAGTTCTAACCCTCTAACCTTTTCTACTAACATTGAAATGATTTCATTTGGTGAAGTCACGGTGTTTTTCCGTAGTGGTGTTTGTTGTATACCATGGTTTTGTATAGGCACGTGATACCCCGCTATGAACTGATCACTATCTTGCCAAGTTTCTCCGAGGGTATTTCCTATATGCAGTGGCATAGAGGTATTTTCTTGAAAAGAGACCTCGGGTTGTGTTTGTAAACCTCCTACAGGTGGATACATACTTCGAGAACGTTGGTCGTTCCTGGCATAACATACCGAATATTCATCGTCTAAACCTCGGTATGAGTCTGATTGTCTACTAATTTGTGGTCTAAGTAGCATCTGAGGAGATGAACCAGATTCTCCGGTGAACGTCATATTGTTCAAGCCTGAAGGCTCTGTTTGTTGCATTTGAGTGAGCTGATCTAACTCCTCAGTTTGAAATGATGAGTTATATCTGATTCTCAGAGTTTGTGTTGACAACTGGTTAGTTGAGTAGTTGTCACCCCATACTGAGAGTGAGGGTGATGATTGCCTATTTTTTTGGGCGTAGTATGCCTCAAGACCCAAGAGGGGTCTGCCATATGCATCGAATCCCGACATATTTGGGGGTATATGAATACCCGCAGAATAATGGGAAGGAGTGAAAGTGATGGTTAATGAGGTAGAAAATGACTAATGAGATGGAGAAGGTGAAAAGTTGTTTGTTTCACGTCGGGTTCACCAATTTTGTTGGTGAAGCTGATGTGAAGGCTAATGAGGTATAGAAGGTGAAACAATTGTTTGTTTCATGTCGGGTTCACCAATTTTGTTGGTGAAGCTGATGTGAAGGCTAATGAGGTATAGAAGGTGAAACAATTGTAAGTTTCACGTTGGGTTCACCAATTTTGTACGACGGAAAAGTGACATGCGAGCATGGGAATCTACAAGTGACTCTTCCTCACACCCGACCTCCCGAGGTCATGCCGAGACAGCCAGTGGGTATGGAATATGTGTGAGATGTAGAAAAACTAGTTAGGCAATCTAATGTCTTCAATACACACTAGCGGAATTTGTGAGTCTAAGGCAAAGAAGGCCCTCCTAACTTGAACTGGTGTGATAGATTAGTCAGCAAGGATGACTGCTCAAAGGCTCCAATCAATATCAAGCTCTGGCGTGATTCGATCTATAGGTTGTGGAATACATGGAAAATGACCCGGGATAGTTTCGTGTATTTCTCCGGACAGGGTCATATGGTGGATGGTAAATATAGTCAATTCTATGGATGATTCTCTGGCCTAGTCTAGAATTCCCTAGCTCTGTTAGCTGTTGTGTCTAGCAAGGATAATTGTTCGATGATGATAGGTGGAAGTGGGGTAGACCGGAATACTAGTGTGCGTAGGCCAGTGTCTATGTCTAATTCTCCTATGGATTCGTTGGGCTACGGGATTTGTGGGTCACAACCATAGATTCTTAGTTGTTGTGGACCTGTTATGGTCATGCGTGAAATCAAGTCCTAATCCCTAATATCCAGTAATCATATGCTTTCTCAGCTTCTATATTTAGGATCAATAACTGTGTGATTTTCTCATAATATCTTACAGGCGTTCGTGTAACCTGGATTCTTAGGCTGGTATCTATATCTAGAAGAGTGTCTCCTGCATCTGGCTGTGGGACCAAAGGATCACAACCAAAGGTTTGTTCTCTTTCAAACCCTTCTACAGTCATATGAATGTTGCCTAGGTAATCTGTAGTTCGGTTGATTTGACCAAAACGTGTGTGCTTGGTCGTCTTCTATGTTTAGTCCACTCAACTTGGGAATTGATTTGTTGCAAGCTTACCATTGTTCGGAAGACTTGGATCCTAAGATTTTGATCTATATCAGTTATCACTATGATGAGATTGGGCTGAGGTACGATTGGCTCGAATACGTATTCCCTGGGCTCTCTAGGTCCCATGATTGTCATACAAAAGCAACAATGTAAAATGAACTACAGTAAAATGAAATTTAACTATGTGAAGTATATCTATAGTATATATGACTTCTCTATTTTTTTGTGTTTTCTGACGAGCTTTACGAATTTAAGAAAGCAACTATTTAAAATATCTAGAATTGACAACTAAAATAACAATTTAAAACAAACAAAATAACCGAGTGTAGCTATTTCTGTGCAATTTGTAGATCTATTCTAAACAATAAAATAGCTTATCTAATCTATTTGCAAGACTCTCGATCCTACCTCATAAGTGAGGAGTGAATCATAGTTTCTCAGAAACTATCAATCCCCATGCTTCCCGGCAATATCGAGAGTAGAATTAACTGAAATAAAGCAATTAACTACTCTATTTGATATGATTCTAACTAGAAATTTGAAAGCTAGAACCTAGATTCTGCAGAACAGTGGCGAATCCGATGGTGTGTGTGATCTTGTCCCCTCAGTGTGATCTCCTCCCTCCAGTGTGATCTCCTCGTTCCTTCATGTTCACGTGGATCCAGAAAAGTATGTAATGCTAGCATCAACAGAAGTAGATATTGGGACAAAGGTAGCTCAAGACACAGACTGAATACAATGCGAGTAGGAGAGGGATAGCGCAAGAGTACAGAGCTTGGCTTATGCAATTCCTAGCGGGATCTATTGCGAGTCATGCAACATAAAGCATCCAGAACCTGAAACTATCCTATTTGAAGAACAAAACCTGCAACTTTAATGGCTTCCTAAGCTATTCTACTCCAATGGATTGGATGAAATAACAACAGTGCTTGCACAAGATGGATATGTGGCTTACTAACAGTAAAACAATGCTAACTAAGCATGTAATGAAAGAAACTAAGCATTCTAAGCAAAAGGAAAACTAAATATATTGCAAAGAGAAATCAGAGGCAAATTTTGAGGGGCCATTTGCTTGAGCACAAGCCAACTATTTATAGCATTTGCATTTACCCAAGGTAAAAGCCAAATAGAACTCTTAAACTATAAACAATGGCAAAACACTATTCCAGGGAACCAGAATCATAAATGCAAGCTTATGGCGGTGAAAGAAAGCTGGTAAAATGTTGAAATTACATGAGTCGTGTTAAAAGAGCTTTCTGGAAAACACGTAAAGGACCGCTGCCCCGAGGCAGGTGGCGGATTTCTGAGACCGCTGCCTTGTTCAGGGCAGCAGTCACGAGACCACCGCCCATTCAGGCGGCGGTTTCATCACTGAAGAGAAAAAGGCCAAGAAAAGAGGGGAAAAGGAAAAATAAAGCACGTGGGGGCTAAGCGGGGCATGCGGGATGTTAACGCACACTTGGAGAGATTTTCGGATCCCGAACACCTTGCGAGGAGACTTGTATCATCATTGGGGCACATGTCACGTTGTTCCGGCGATCAGTACCTTACAATTTTGGGTAAGTACAGCACCCTCAATTCTTCAATAGTTCAAATCATTATTTTAGTGGCTTTTAAGTATTAATTTACTTTTTTCAGGTAAAAGAAGTAAAGTAGATGGGATTTGACACAAAGAATAGGAGGAGTCAAGCGGTAGGGGTGAAGATCAACATAATGAACTAGGAGGTAGTCAAGTGGATTTTAGCCATTAATTTACTTGTTTTATAAATAATACAATTAAAGCATTATTAATTTGATGCAATGAATAGGAATATAAGCTAGTTATGCGTTCTTTTTCACTACTTGACTTAAAAGTAGCGGTATATCAAAATAACACCGGGAGAAAAGTTTTTATTTTCTAAGAGTTTATAAAGAACTCAACATATGATTACTTAATGATCTTCCCCCAAGAATCCTCCTATAACTTCTTGAAGAATCATTATGCACTCTTGTAACCCAAATAATGCAAAGTAACAACCTAGACACACACACACAACAACAACCCAAAGTAAGAAACAAACACAAAAACAACTCATCACAATACTTGGAAACAAAAATTTTCCAAGGGTATCTCAATATTTTGTCATAAATGTTGGGGACACCAGCAATAAAATAAACAATTATATTTAGGGATTTCATAGAGGTAGATTTGTAATAATAAATCATGAATAACCCCCTCAAATCTTACGAGAAGAATTGGTTGAGAAACCAAAGACGATGGTAGATGGAGTATAAAGTCCTAATGGAGGAAAAAAATTTATCCACCACTGGGTAGGACATTCAATTATCCCAAAGAATTAGACCCCAATGATCAAGGTCGTATAAAAATATATCTCTCTTAGTCCTACCCATTTTCGGGGTTTAGTCTCATAATATCATGATCAATTTTTATTTGAATTCAAAGCACTTTGCCACACCTATGATTATACCTCTAAAACTCAAAAAGTAAATTTATTTCTCTCAACCTTAAAAGATATTTCAATGAGAGGGTTCATGGGAGTATCCCCCAAATCTATCCATACTTAGTAAGAGATGGAAATATTTTTTGGATAAATAACGAGATTATTATAAGGTTAGAGACCATAGGGAGGAACTCTTTAATATCCAGTAAGAGGAAGATGAAAGTGTAGAAGATTATCTTGATCATTTCTTTTTTCTTCATAGGAGGTGTGGCACAATCCTAGACATTACTATTTTATAGCAATATATCTCAAAGGATTTGATGACGAATCTCCAGTGACCTTTAATTTAATGGGAAAGGGAGATATGATAAAACTCAATTTTATAGACATTATTGACCTCTGTAGAGATTATTCCCAAAATCACTAAAATTTGTGTAAAAATAGAGGAAATATTGTCAATGGAGATATATCTAAGCTAAGGGAGGGAATTGTAATCTTGATAATGGATATATTGGTACAATTAGATACAATGGTAGATAGAGAAATATCCAAGAATTCAAATCCATTTTTCATATGTTTTCTTAGATGTAGAGATAAACAAGGACTTACCAATGTTTGTCTCATTTGTGATTTAAAATATGCAATTGATCAATGTGGATTATTTCCCTTTCTTAAGAACCATTTGAAACAAAATTCAAAAAATGAGATAGAATTTTATCTATGTAAATAAAAGACAAGGAGGAAATTTTGTTTCAAATCAAAACTAGCAATATGCCCCAAGGACCCAATGGGTTCCTAATCAATGGAACACTCCATGGCCCCATCCTCAATCTTGGAATTAGAAAGCTCCATAATAATGAATTTTAAAACTACGGAATATGCAATCAACATTTGACTAGAAACCATGGACTCAAAACCAAAAATTCCACCAAAATTCCAATAATTTAATCCTCAATATCAGCAACAATGGAATTTCCATCAAGGTGTTGGCAAACCATTTTACAATCAAAGGAGGACACGTGGAAAACAAATATACTTGTTAACTTGAATTACCACTTCCAATCAAACTAAACAACCTATCCAAACTGAAATATTAGCATAGATTATTACTAATCTAAATAATTTCAAGCATGGAAATCATGCAAATATATTGAAACCGATAAGATACTGTAGTAAATTCCATTGACTATGATAACATTTTACTGCGTTCAAGTAATATTGTTTCTAAACCATCTTCTCCAACAATAGAATAAGTTTCAAAAGAAAAGGAAGAGTAAAATGAAACACAAACCAAACCTCCTTTTGAGAAGGTACCTGACCCACTTCAACCAACACCATTCTTAGCTAGGTTCGTAAGCAAATAGAATAGTCCAAACTAGGATATTCATGAATCATATTTTATTAATGGATTTAAGATATTGAGTATTGGGATTCCCCTTTTCCAAGATCCTAGATATATTCCAAAATTTAAAAAATAATCAAATAATTGTGTGTTAAAACTCCATCAAGGAAGAAGAACCAACCAAAGACTATTCAGTCAATGGTAAATTGGTCAGTGTGTTAAAAGGAAAATTAATTCCCCCCAAATATTATGTTATGAAAGCTCTATAGTGATAGTTTTTATTGGTAGTTGAAAATCCCAAATGTTTTACTTTACTTAGGTTATAACATAAATTTCATGACCATTGATACCTTGTAAACAATATCCCTACCCGATTTACAAGAAAATATAGTGGTCTTGCAAATGGTAGATCATTCTATAGCTAAGCCAAAAGGAGTCATAGAAGATGTAACAATCAAAATTAAATCATGGGATTACTATGTATACTTCATGGTTATTAAAATTAAAAATAAAAGAGTTGGATATCCCTTAATCTTGGGACATCCATGACTATATATTATTGGAACACTTATTGATTGCAAAATTGGAGATATGATGATCACTAATGGGAAGGAAGTAGATAAACTATCTCTTTACCCAACTACAAAACCTTTTTCCATTTCATGCAATCAATGGTGTATTAATGACCTAGAGGATACTGAGGACATTGTTTCCTCATTGGATATTATAATAATACAAGAACACTCAAAGTGGGATCAATACTATTATCTTTGCTAAACTTCATTCTTAAAATTGGAGACAATGGAAGAAGAGATCCTAGATGAAAACATGCAACCATTAATCTTCCCTTTTACAAGAAACATTGATCTTACTGAGTGTGTTTTCCATAACATTTTTGATATCCATAGGTTGTTACCTCATATATTTTCCTTAAATTCTCTTTTGAGATATTATTCGGTGGTTAATTCTATTCACCCAAATACCAAAAAACTACCCATCTTTATGGGGAAGGCATTGATAATAAATAGTTGGCTCACCAATTCTAAGGAGAATTACTTTAAACTCTTAGTCTCCCACCTGCAATATTTTCTTGGGAATATAATGATATGAAATGAATTCATCCTAACATTTTCATGAACCATATTTACACCACTATTTCTAGACAAGTTAGATAACCTTAGAAGTGGATAAATCCTACCTTTAGAGATATTGTAAAGAGTAAAATGTAGAAATTATTACAGGTAGGATTTATTTATCCAATTTCAAATAGTCAGTGGGTATCTCCATTGGTCATTGTACCCAAGAAAAATGGAAAATGGAGGGTTTTTGTTGACTATAAGAATTGAAAAAATCCACTCATAGGGATTACTTCCCTCTTCCTTTCATTGACCAAGTTTTGGACAATTTATCAAGAAAAATATATTTTTCATTTCTGGATGGATTTAATGGATACAACCAAATAATGGTTGTGTATGAAGAAAAAGATATCTAAACAACATGCACTCTTATTCATCCATTTAACTAGGTTATTCAATTCAATGAGTAAGATACGTGCATGAACCAACATACAAGGGCATAGGCTTAAAGGGGCTATAGTGAGTGAGATGGTTGCATATCTAAAGGGAAGTAACCCTTACACTAGGTCAACCTATGGTTTCCAAGGCTTGTGATCAAGATATAGGAAGGAACTCTATTGAGATATCAATGGTTGGGTGTGGAGAGGTATGGATCAAAAAATAATAGAAAGAAATGTGCAATAACTAAAATGAAAGTAACTAAGGAGTTGATATTTGATAAAATTACCAAGCTAGCTAACCTCAAACATGTATAATACTAAATTAACATAGAAAAATGAAGAATACGAAAGGAACTTTATCTATGAAAAGTGACAAAGAATGGTTAAATCACTCACCTATATCTTTAGGGTGGTCATTGATGCATCTATATCCCCTTATAAGAAACATGCAGAGGGAGAATTGTTATTAAGTGGAGTAGGGGAAAACCATTCATGTTCTCGACTTGTTATATGATGACTCAATAGTGCAAGAAATCATCCAAGAAGATAGTTGTCCGATCCGATCCAAAAAAAATGCAAGATGAACCAAAATCATGTTATAAGAACAAAGACTAAGAGGGGGTGAATCTGTATTACAAAACATTTATTTTATTTAAATTTTCTTACGTACATCATATCAATCAATCATTCAACATATATAACCAATGTGAGCTTCTTAGGTGTGTAAAAATCATCCAAGAGTGCATGAAACAAAATATAATACAAGTACACAACATATAATGTGGTAAACCCTCAATGGTAAGAAAACCCACTAAACCTCTACTTATATTACACAAAAATGACTTGCATTAATATTACACATCACAAAATATTTCTTTAGTGAAGCACCCACTTCACAAGGAGCACCCACCCCTATTTAGTATAGAACCCACCTATAAGGAGGCTACCACCCCCTAAGGTTATCAAGAACCCACTCAACCACCTAAATATGAAGATAACTTATGTATTGTTTCTCCCCCACCGATTTTGATCACAAGTTCAACTCCATACACATCAAACCCACTCAAACAAGCTCTTCTCCTACTTTACTCAAACTTTCTCCTCCATTTTCGACTAGGTATAATGACCTTAGACACCTTATCCTTCACTCTTCTAAAATCTTCATGAATCTTTTCATCTCTGCTCTTGACCCATCTATAATCTTCTCTCACCTTCTCTAGCTCTCTCACTTCCCCATCATCACTCTCTTCTAAATGAGTCATCACAACTCGCTTATATACATGTCTCATCATAACATTAACCATAGGTTGTCCAAGACCATTAAGGTAATTCATGAAAACATCAAAAACATCTACATACTCATATAAAATAACTCCAAGAGACCTTAAATGTTGGCATAGTTCTTAGAATATGAACTAGAACAATACATCTAAATTAGGCCAAAAAAACTATGTCTTCTTCACCAATAAATGCATCATGAATATTAAGAGCATAAAACAACTTTATCAAGAAAAAAACCCTAAAATATTCCAGTACATCCTCTCAAAGATCACTAATAATCTCAAGAACCACTACAATAGCTATTAACACCAATGAAGCACACCAAGAAACAAGAACCTCTAATTAGGTCTTCAAACACCTAAAACTAATCCATAAGAGTGAAACACATTGCACATAAAAATCAACTATCAAGACTTATTGGGCACATTAATGGAAGCTACATGAACCCAAATCACTCTCCAGGTCCATGAGACACCACCAAATAGGGCACAACACTCCAAGACATCCATCTCTCCTACCTCGCTTAAGCATGTTGATCATGCCCAGAAATAGATCACCAAGAACAAGCAACTTGGCACATAAAATCACCTCACCAAGACTCAAATAACATATTTATGGAAATATGATGATGTATACAAACTAATGAAACTCTCTTCGACCTCAAAATCGGATTATAAGGCCTCTAAACAACTCAATCTTAGGAACCGATCAAAAATTCTTCAAGGACTCAAGAATTTTACTAAATGAATAATTTTAAAACATCTCAACCATCACTTCTATACTCAACCAATGCATGAAACACATCAAGGTCATCATGTAAAACTTCCTCAAGCACTATCAAGCATGTGTTTGTTGGTCGTCAGATAGGACTTTACGAAGAGCAACAGTCAGGGGACAAGAAGTCCCTCCTCTTTAATGGGAGAGGTTCCCTTATTCAGAAACGAACTTATTTACAAATGTACAAAACATGATTTGTTGGTTAAACTTGGATATCACGAAAGTGTTTTCTATGAAGATCATCAATTACAAAATTTCGAGGAAATGAGAGTATGGGAAAGAAGCAGAAAAGCAACATGCAGAATTATAGATATCGAGTAATTCTTTATGTATGCGAAAGTCACATGATGAATTGAAACAAGATCATTCGTATTGAATAAATAAGATGGAATTTAAAGACACAAAGTTCTGTAAATAACATCTGCTTAGAACACAAAGTTTCTTAGCATAACACAGATTCATTAATCAAGGACACAAAGTTCCTTCTTGGTTATACAAGATTACAAGCTTGCAAAGTTGAAGAGTATGCAATCGGTAAGACTAACGAGCTTGAGACAAATGATCTTCACAAAGAAAATAAACGAAAACTTAGGAATAACAGAGATCGAGATAGACAAAGAATGGAAAAGTCCTTCGTATTGATTTCTTTGTAATCTATTTACACTTTCAGAAAATATGCCAAGTTCTTCCTCCTTCGAATGGCGTAGAAATGCCATTATATAGCTTACAAGTCAGTTACTCTTCGTAACCGTTTCTTTTAACCAAGAATAGTTAAGGACTGCCAACCGCAATACCTCAACCTTTTACAAAGAAAACGGAAAAGAAAGGGAAGAAGAGAAAATAATGGGGAAGAAGACAGGTGGCCAGTCACTGAGAGGGACCCACTGACTTCAGAATCCGCTGCCTGAACTTCTTTAACGCCTCAGCTATGTCTCTGCCACGAGGGACTGACGTGTTGGTCGTAGACTGAGTCCAAAATCCAAGACACTTCTCCATCTCATTATCAAACTCGACATGAGTATGATAATCTTTGTTTGCTTCTTCAATGGCAGATTGAAGAGAGCAAATCTCCTTCATTTTCTCCTTGGAGATGGAACTTTCCTTGAATAGGTTATCTTTGACAAAAGCTCTGAATTGAGCTTTGATTTCTTGCAAGGAAAGGGAAGTACCAGAAGTCTCATCCTGAAGATGACAGTGTATATCTTTGAAAGCAGAGACCACCAGTGTCTTGAAAGCTTCACCCTTCTGCCAACTGTTCTTCAGTTCTCCCAAAGCCTCCTCCAGGACTCTGATCTTCCACTCCACACTGTAGACCCAGGACTTTGACAGATTATCCTTTGCATCATCAAAGACTTTACTCACCAACAGAACATTCTCATCTGCTTGTCCCATGAGTCGAAGGTCTACTATGCAACTGCTCCAGAGTTTGAGCTCTTTATCCATGATATTGATAGTGGAGGAGAGCTTCAATTGTACATTGCTCACCTTTTCGTGGAGTTTGAAAGCTTCATCGATGAAGTTTAATCCAGCAACAAGCATGTCATCCACCAGGGCTTCAATAGCTCTGCCATAGACAGAATACTTGTGCATATCTTTGATACTCTGCACTTCATCTTGGCTTAGAATTACAGGAGGTGGGAGAGTAGTCAATGGGGTAGGGTCCAAAACTTTGTCCTTAGACAAAAGAGACTTGATGAAACCTGTGAGAACTTGGGCCTGTTCTTCCAACTGTTCAATAGTTTGTTGCCCTTTCTCTACCCTCCCAATGACTCTTGTGACTGTTTCCTGGAGGTTGTGAATTTCACCTTCAGGGGTAGACTCTCCCATTGGGATTCTCGAGAGCTCTAAGTCAGATACCTGCAAGTCCTGCTCTGATTTATCCATTGTAGGCTTGGCAATCTCAAGAATTGTTGACCTTGAGCATCAGATACTATTCTAGAGGTAACCTTGGCTCTCTTGGCATGAGAAGGAGTGGTGCCCAACAAGGCTGCAACGGCATCAAAATTTGGTCCTGAGCTTTGGGAGGAAAATTTCCTCTTCCTTTTGTCAACCAAAGGTTGCACCCACGCAAAAGAGGAAGAGGAATCAGCAGGAGGGGCAAGGGGACCAAGAGACAGAGAGCTCATGACGCTCAAGGTCTGCGCAGCTGTTGACTCGAGTTGAGAAGTGAGTGGGGCACTTGGGGCAATTGCGGCAGAAGAGTCAACATCACCTGAAAGCTCAGTGCTCTGGATTTCTTTATCTTTATCAGCTGGATCTTCAGGAGCACTTGCAAGAGTTGGTATTTCACTTTCTTCACTTTCACTGAGAACAATGATGTTCTCTGGTCCCATAGGCAACTCTGCCTGCTTTCTTTGAGGGTCACTTTCCACAGGCTCCTTCTTAACCTCCTTGAGCTTTTTCTGGTACACTTGAGTGGATGAAGAAGGAGTAGAAGCTGCAGGTCCTTGTATTGATGAAGCAGGAGGGGTCTTCACTGGTGTTTCTGACCTTGGAATAGATGCTTCTCTTCTTGGTGTTGAAGCATCCTTAGAAGAGGATTCTCCTGAATGCCTCCTGAATTCTCGAACCATCCTGTCAAACCAGACCTTAGTCCTGACTAAGACTGGAGCAAGGATCTCAGCCAGATCATCCCTCTCTTTCCTGTTCCAATCCAGGTCCTCCAAAGGAGTGTGCTTAATCACATTTTCATATTCATACGAGTATAGATCAGAATTGTCATCCGGAGACCTTCGGGAACTTGGTATAGACCGAGTTCTTGCATCAATTGCAAGGAGAACTCCTTGCCACAATGCCTTCTCTCGGCCTCAAAATCATCTCGCATGATCACCCGGTAGTCTTTTGTATCTGCCTCTATGATGGTAGATTATCTTGATGTTCTGTTCAATAAACTTCTTCAAGTCAAAGCAGGTTCTTGGCTTGAAGAAATGAACGGTGATAGGTACCAGGGCTCTCTCTATGTTCTGAGCATCAAGAGTTGTTTTGCAAATGTAGTTTCCCAGAGAGATGGGAAAGTGCAAGCCAGAAATCTTCTTATCTCTACAAGTTTTGCGGCAACTTGTCTAGTTTGCTGCATATTTCTATCAAGGCCATTTTATCATCAGAGAACATGGGGAGCCTGCAAAGGAGTGCTCTCATAGCAAAGCAATAAGCTGATATAAGAAAATTTCCTGAATTGGATGAAATAAGCACCATATTGCGATATCAGGTTCATGGCTTCATCTGAAAACCTTCTAGCAGTATCACCTTCGAGCAGTCTGACCACGTACATGGTGAAAGCATCATTGACCCTTCTGAAATTACGATTGCTGGTCTCCAGGGTGAACTGCGGGCAGTAAGCATATACTGGATCATCTTTGTGAGCGTCGATGTAAGAAAAGCCAAACCATTGCCGTGACGCTGCCAGGGTATACATCAGGTACGAAGTCATATAGAACTTCTTCGTTTGCTGCACATTGGACAGCTGCTCCGTCAAATTCATGCTTATGATTTCCACCCAATTGATATTTTGCGTTCCTTCGCACACCATGCTGATGAGCGGGCACATCCAGAAGTGAAATTCGTTGGTAGAGGGCAAACCCATAACCCGAGCCAGCAAGATTATGAAGTCTGACAACTCTTCATTGAAATCTACTCGGAAGAGGGTTTTGGTCAGACGAGAAGCTCCTTTCTTAGGGTTCTTCAGCCAGGACTTCGCCACTCGTGCCTTATATTTGTCACTGTCTTGGTCGAACAGGGTCTGTGCTTGATCTCGGGAAACGACTATGGCATTATCCATCTCTGGAATCCTCAGAGCAGTGCTAATGGCGGCAGCATCTAATTTGGCGATGAGTTCCCCATGTATATTGGTCAATTCACTCAAAGCGGGTCGAAGTGAGCTCCGCATGAAAGCACGGTATCAGCACACTGTACTGAGATTGGGAAACCTCCAGCAAAAGCCAAACCACTATCGTGAATCATCTGCGCCATTGGTGTAGGGTTTGCGTCGCCATTCTTGCCCAAAAATCACTGAAATCAAGATGACGAGCTTCGCTGTCCCCAATATTGCGAACGGCAGACTCAAGTGGAGAAATTTGCTCCTGTCCCTGAAATTTGATCTTCATATTGATAGTAGCTAGGAGGACAGAGCCGCAAACCAAACTCGGAAAGGAATTACAGAGGGAGGGGAACACGCGCAGGTTTGCAAATTGCAAGGGTTCGAGCAAAAGATAGCATGGAAGTAGTGCGAAAAATGCAAAGGGGAAATGCTCGTTAAATAGCCATTTAGGAGAGAGAAAGGCCATGAATGCGCATTTAATACATAACCACCAATTTGAATAAGCATGATATTCGGGTAGAGCGGGAAAAATAAGCACGAATGACACTTGGTACGCTTGGGACATGTGAGACGCGAATGCGCGAAACACGCGGCTCGGCCGATTCGGGCGAAACAGGGAGAAGACGCACAAATGCATTTTGGGACATTTGGGATGAAAACGCGCGAAGGACGCGGTTCGGGTGTTTCGGGTCGAAAATGGAACAACTTGCACTTTTTGATTTGGGACATTTGGAACAAGAAAGTGTGAAGTACGCGGTTCGGGTGTTTCAGCCGAAAATGGAACATCTCACACAATAAGTTTTGGGACACTTGGGACAAAAAGTTCCGACGGGCCCGAAAATGGAACAACTTCGGGGATTTTAGCCGATCGGGGAACAGAATGCACTTTCATACTTGGGACAGGTGGGACAAAAATGTCCGACAGGCCCGAAATACATACAAAATGACCCAAAACACAGATTTTCTCAATTTTCACGACTTAGGCACTTTAGAGAAAAACACTCATAACTCAAAATTTTGAAATTTTACTTTTATCAGAGCAGGGAATTTTGAGTGGACAACGGTGTTAAATGTAGAATATCAACTAATCACACATGTTTCATCATATCTTTTGATAAGCCTAACTGAGCTAGTTATTACATTAGAGATTCATCATGAAAAAACCTTTCCATATAAAAATATGCATTCAAAAAAATCATGAGGTACTATACCAAACTTTCCAAGCTTAAATAACCATGCTCTATAATGCAAATCAGCTCAACTCAACTCAAACTATCAAGTATAGTTTTAGCCCTTTTAGGAAAAAAGCGGTAGGGTGACTTTAGAGACCTATAACTCAATAATTATTTAAAAAAACTATCTAAAAATTTCATGGTCATCTAGCATACTTCTCAAGCTTCCTTAAACATTCACTTTTCTTCATGAAACCTCCATCTCAACCCTAAAACTATAAATCTCCACAAAATAAGGGTTTATCTTCATCTTGGTGAAACACCTAGAACATGAAATCACCACCAATAGGAGCCTTTAAGAGTCCTCTATAACCCCGAGCCATCATACTAGATATCTCAATCCATTTGGAGACCATACATTTCATCTTTCCTCCATCATTTTAGAACTAGGATTTTTCAATGGTTTTGACTTGTCTAACTTCTTAATGATTGTTCATAAAGCTATGACATCCAAATGAATTCTTTTTCTTAAAAAAACTTGGTTCCATGCAAAAGCATCCCTTAAATTATCATCCTCCCATGCAAATCTCACATTTTTGGGTGAGCAAAATAATTTCACTATCGAACTAGAAATGAGAATTCTTGGAGCTCGGTAGAGCCAAGAACATCATAAAATGCAAAATATTCATCATACTAACTTGTAATGTTTCCCACAACACTAGGAAAACCTTCTTCGTGATCTCTAATTATCATAAAATCCCACACATGTCTGAAATACTTGAAGAAATTTCATCTACCCATGTATACAAGCCTTATTCTCAAGAAACTTTCTTCAATAGACCTTAAAACATCATCATACCTCTAAATAATGACCTGATATTCCTTCCACACTTCATATGTAGTGTAAAAACAAACAAACCATTCTTAAACAGGACTTCCCTTCTCTATATATCATGTCATTATCTCATCTTGTTTGGACTACATCGAGAATAATACCTAGAATGACTTAAAAAACCACATGACACAAGATAACTAGCCTTTTTGAACTTTTATAGACTCATTAATACCTTTAAATCATCATGCTAACCATGTTTGTGTTAGGAAATAATTATATTAGTGCTCCATTATGTTAATGTGTGAGCAATATTATATTTTGTATATTGTTTATATGAGTTGATATTATAACAACTCATGTTATTTGTTTTGTATTAGTTTTAGAGTTGTTACGAGTTGTTAAAACAACTTGTATAATTTAGGTGAGTGGTTTCCTATATTATAGGAAATATAATTCCTATATAATCATTTGTATGTAATATGAAGATTGACGGAATATCAAGAAGAAATATATGAATTATTATTGTGTAAATCTGATACTGTGCTATTATTTGGTATCAGAGAAAATTATCTGATTCCCGTGATGTAGATGCAATTCTATTTTTTTGCAGTACGTTCCTCTTGCATGCTCATGCATTAGAGGGATCTGATCAATTAATACTCGAGTCATTGGATTACACTTGCAGCCGCATTTGTTCTGCTCTGAGAGGTTGTGCCTTGCGTGTGGAGACCTATTTGTTGGTATTACGACCTCTATAGGTGGTGGCTTCCAAAAACTACCCACTCATACGGGTATTAAAACTTGTATGCCAAGTTCAAATCATCTACATCAAATTCAACATCGGCGTGAACAGTTATTTCAATACAAAGATCCTGCATTTGCATCTTTCAACAGTTGTGATCTGCATGCGTATTTGATTGATATCAATTTTCACTGGATTCTTCTCTTGCTGTGAACGTATAGCGTGAAAAGGTGTCTCGTATCAACACCCCAAAACTACACTCACCTGGCCGATCTTTAGCATCGGAAAGATAAGGAATATCCTTTCCACGTGCATTTGACTGTTTGGCATCTTTCGACCATTCAAGAAATTTTTGTTCATGCATTCACCGGTTTGAATGGATTTCGGAGTTGTATTGAATCCTGCCAGATTTGTCCAAATGATATATGCGCAGTCTGCAGATTCCTTATTGTTCAGATTTTCCAGTTGATGCCATTATCCAGTATATGCGTGCCAAATCATCTTCAGTTGACACCATTCGTAAAAGGAAATTGATATATATCAGAAGACTCATGTCTTTTATTCAGAGGTCGGTCTTTATGGCTTTCGGGATGCTTGTTAGATAAGTTTGCTGCATTTTTAAAAATAGCTAAAATTTAATCATCCGTCTCCTAATATGTTTAGGAATAAAGTCTATGTTTTGTTGTTAATAATTTTCTTGTCTCTTATGTAAAATTAAATGTTTGTATTATTAGGAGTGTCAAGTCAAAATTAATATGTCAAATAGAGCATGTTGTTACAGGTTTATTAATATATTTTTCATCATTGTATCGTCAAAATATGTTTAGGTGAATAATAGGTTGTATTTCATATAGGTGATTTTAGGATTTTTTTATCGAAAGTAATCAAAAGAATCAAAGTTGTCATCATTTTTCAAGTTATTATTGTCTTGTCAAACGTCAAAAGTGTTGTTAGAATTTTTTTCCCCATCTCACAATGGAAGTCCCTCTAGAAAAATTCAATGGGCTCAATTTTCATACTTGGAAAGTGAAGATCCAGATGCAGTTGATGAATAAAAATCTCTGGCGGATAGTCGATGGAAAAGAACCAAAACCTACAGATCTGACCAAATTGGTAGAATGGGAAACGAGAGATGATAAAGCCAAAGCCATTATTGGTCTTGCTCTCTCAGATACTGAGCTACACTATGTTGATCTCGAGAAATCATCTCATGAAATGTGGGAAAACTTAAACAAAAACTTTGGTGCTAAAGCAGTGAATGCAAAATTTTCTCTCAAATTGCAGTTGTTCAAGTTAAAAATGGGTGAAGGAACTACAATGTCCAGTCATATTAATGATTTACGGTCTCTTCTCTAACAGCTAGCAGAAGTAAAAGCTCCTGTAGACGATGAAGATGCAAAAGCTATTCTGTTAAATAGT
The DNA here is from genome assembly GCA_018340775.1 of Taxus wallichiana var. yunnanensis. NCBI lineage: Eukaryota > Viridiplantae > Streptophyta > Pinopsida > Cupressales > Taxaceae > Taxus > Taxus wallichiana. The sequence continues at coordinate 356,486,422 of CM031243.1, read as the reverse complement.
TTGCCTCCCAAATACAGTAATATTGTCTTCACACTTGGTCAGATGCCTTCCAACTCATTGGAAGATATGATATCAGCTCTTCTAGCTGAGGAAAAAAGGACTAAAGAAGGTGTAGAAGAAGAAACTGCATTGTACTTAAAAAAAAAGTACAAGAATTTCTCCAAAAATAAGGAGGAAATTGAATGTTTTTACTGCAAGAGAAAGGGGCATAAAACTCCATTTTGTAAAAATCGAGCTCATGATCTTCTAAATGGAACAATCAAAATGGAAGAAGCAAATATGGGCATAGACGATGAATCTGATTATGAGGAAGAACAAGTAAATGAAGACAGTGGCTCTGAAGACTTCTTGTTCTGAGCATGAAACCGGAGGCAGGAGGCATCGAGGCTGGAGGTCATTCAGCGACCTCTCATCGGTTGCCATGGCCTAAGCGATGGGGCTGCATATTAGCTTTGGTGACATGTGTGGTGTGCCTCAGTTTGCAGTGATCTTGTTTTCAATAAGTGGAAATTTCACATTGAGGGGGGGAACATGATCCAATGTTCCATTTCTAGTATGTCAGTTTTTTCTATGTATGTACGAGCAACAGATTTCAGAGAATTTCCTATGTTATTCCCTGCAGTGAGATAGTGATGAGAGTTGTTGATACTACTGCATCATCATGATATCGTGGTTGTTAGTTATCCAGAAAAACTATCCAGAGGTTGTTGGTACTGTCCTCAAAAACCATCTGTTGTGTGGTTGTTGGTTAACCACTTGGAAAACCATCCAGAGGTTGTTGGTATTGTCCTTGAAACCATCCAGATCATGAGCATGCTACGTAGCGGCACGTTGCAGTACAAAGTAGGTTTTCCCATGTTCGCACTAAGGGGGGGAATGTTAGGAAATAATTATATTAGTGCTCCATTATGTTAATGTGTGAGCAATATTATATTTTGTATATTGTTTATATGAGTTGATATTATAACAACTCATGTTATTTGTTTTGTATTAGTTTTAGAGTTGTTACAAGTTGTTAAAACAACTTGTATAATTTAGGTGAGTGGTTTCCTATATTATAGGAAATATAATTCCTATATAATCATTTGTATGTAATATGAAGATTGACGGAATATCAAGAAGAAATCTGAGAATTATTATTGTGTAAATCTGATACTGTGCTATTAGTTTGACCTCATACTATCCTTTTACCAACTTTGGATCTCACCTACAACACCTAGCTTTCTTGACCATGCACCAAGACACCATGACATGACTACAAGATTGGACACTACTAATCAACCTTCAAGATCAAACATGAATGACACCTCATGGAGACACCTAAACCACCTTAACACCCTTTGACATCAATGTGAAAATTGACATAAATGACAACCATATACACAATTCCCAACAATCTCCCCTTTTTCATTGATGATAACCACCTTCAGAAACATTTATGGCAACCACAAATGCAAAACACTTACAAGATTTTCTACTATTTTATTTTTATGTTTCTGAGTACACTCTCCCCCTTTGAAATGCATGAAAAAGGCACTATTTCACATCTTGACATGAAAATAAACTTTGGCAACACACAATGACAATAATGTAAAAATAGACTTACTTCCTCACAAGCTCCCCCTTGGACTCTACTCTCTTTCTTGAATTCAATCTAAGCTACGAAAGATCCATGGACCTATTATTATCATGCAAAACATATGACGGTGTTATGTAAAGAAAATTTGACAACACACAATGACAATAATGGAAAAATATAATTACTTTCTCACAAGTTCCCCTTGACTCTACTCTCTTTCTTGACTTCAATCTAGGCTATGAAATATATATGGACATGATATGATCATGTAAAACATATCCCACTAAGCTAATACATTACATTTTGGATTCATACCTACTATTCATCATCTTCTATACTAGTACCATATGCTAAATATACAAGCTCATACCTTTAACACGTGTTATGAAGACATGTCATGTCAAATGCCACAACCGTAAAGAAACTTTTTAGTGATCTTTGCCTCTATTTTAGTGCTAGCTTCATCAACTTGTACTTGCCTACTAAAAATTCTTATTCCTCCCCTTGCAAAAATATAACTTTAAGATCATAAAGTTTCCCCTTAGGAATGTGTATTAACATCAATGATAAAACATTCATTCTCATTCTCTTTTTTAGACCTTATAACTTCCACCACCTATAATCCTTCTTTCAGTATTCCTCCAATCAATCAACAACTCTACTTTGGCACACAAAACAATGCCCTTCAAGATTAAACACAACTATCCTTAGGATAATGTACACATAGACCTCTTTTATCTCATTATATTTTAACATATTATCACTTGATGCCTTACCACTATCTTAAAGATCCTTGACCTACTCAAATACTCCTTCTTGATCCCATAGAGAGTAACAAGACATTCAAAAATGATTTAAGCATAGAATCCTCTTGAATGATGCAAGATGAAACCTTAATAAAATATACATATCATCATGATATCCTTCATTTATTAGCAAAATTGTTATCCAATTTTTCACCCCTTGCAAATTGTATAACTTAAGAAATATGGACTTGCATAGTTTCATGGATTCATGTAGAAGAGTATGGTGAAAAATAGGTATTTTTCATGTTTTGGGAACTCACAATTGTCTTGGGGCACTTGAATTACTCTTATACACTTCCCTCCTTTTCTCAAGGGTTAAAAGATCCAAGGACTTAGAAAAATTTGAGAAAAAAATGCATTTTGGGGCCATTTATAGTGTGTTGTGGGTTTTTCAGTGTCTGTGAGAAATAGGAGGAACAAGTTTCTTGAGCTCATGATTTCCCGCATCACCGATCTCGCCCGCAATGCAAAGGGGTTAGTGTTTTGTTGAAATTTGAGCGACAAGAAACAATGAAACAATTTCCAAGGGATAATCAATTCTCCGCATCCTTTTTCAACCTAGAAATAAGGATTTGGGGGTGGATGTAGTGTATTACAAAGGGGAACAAGTCGGAGAACAAAGGATGAGGAATAACACGTTCGTGGGGACGTGAGTTCCCCACAAAGTAAATAATCCACAATACTAAGGCATAAGCATAGTGTGGAGAAGGCGGAGGTATAAGTCACAAATGAAACTAGTTCTTGTGGTCCCAAGAACCCCGAAACCCCAAAAATAAAGAAGATAGAAATAACAAGGGGATAGAGTGGTGCAGTGTGTGGCAAGAGTAAGTTGCGTAAAGGAATAAGGGATTAATTGCACTAGTTTCCAGCCTCCTTAGTTCCCTAAAACCCTGATTTATCCAATAGAAAGGGTCAAATAAAATATTAATGGGATATAAGGGGGGAATATAATATAATTTTGGACTCTAACAAGACATTTGGAATCCATGTTCTTCACAACATCATTGGACCCGATTGGCCATATCTCACTCCCAGATGTTCCAAATTCAATAAATAATATATCAAGAAAAACATATTTTCATGCTCTACACCATGGAAGTATGAAAATCTAATTTTGGTGGGGGTAGATGGGAAAAAGGGGGAAAATATTCCACCATTAATTAATGCATTCATAGGAAGATGAAAACTCATATCTAATATGATATGGTGCCTTTTCTTCTCCTGCAAGAAAAAGATCATGGGGGATGGATTTGTAAAGTTTCCCATACTCATTTTCAAATATTTTATATTGGTTATTGGTGGATGGAATCATAAATATGAGTTTCACTCTTCTCTCTTTCCCATTCTCTATATAATGTAAGGGGATCTCATTTGTAATGTTGGATACTTTGGGAATGTAAAGGCATCATTGAAAAGTGTTGCACAAGTGTTCTTGAGTTGTAGGCCTTAGATTGTAATCTTGTAATGAATTCACACCTTCTTCCTCCATTGTAATGATCTGTGCATCATCTTAAAGAAATAAAATTACTTGTTTTGTGGCTCTATTTTACCTTAGCTGGTGATTTATTACATTTCCTTGCCTCTTCATTTACTTGCAGGTATGTTGTGTATGTTTCTTCATATTACAGGGTTTATTTCTATTGTGCATTATGTGAAAATGGGAGTTTAGATGTTGCTTTGGACTGTGGCTGTCATTTTTTCCTCTCCATCATTGTTTTGTTCCATTTTCTCTCTTTTAAAAGTGTCTTTCCCCTTATTTTTGTGCTATCACCTCCTGTAGTTTAGGATTTTCATTTTTATGCATCTTCCTCTCTCCCTGGTCTCTTAGAATCATAGATTAGTATTAGGTAGCTGCATTTCCCTTCCTAGGAGTAGTTTAGCAATAGGAATAATCACATAAAACCATCCTCCAAAGGTCTATCTTAGTTTGCAAGTCCCATAACTTGGAGAAAGTCCCATGTTGCCTCAAAATCCTGGGTTGTCTATGACTCAAGGAAGGGTGAAATTTTTATCTATAACAGATTTTGGCATACTCGATGGGACTATGGAAGTTATCATTTCAATTTTTCCAAGTTTTGGTGTGTATCTTGGAAAAATTTCAACATTTGGAGGATTTTCTACAACACATCTTGTAACTCCAAACATTCTATTTACTAGTTTTAGAAGTTAAGGTGCATGAGTTTCATGAGAAGAATCCATACGAAGTCAAGAAAAATAGAAGAAGGAACTTTTGAATAGCTACAATTATCACCAGGAAGAAGAGGAGGAGGAAGAATAGTTTAGAGTTCACCATCTCTACAAAATAAGACTCTTTCTACTTCACCACCTAGTAGGCCTTTCTTGATATCTACTATAATTATGAGACCTATTGTAATGGCACAACAAAGGAATTTACCATTTGTCAACTTCATTGGTATTAGCCCTTTTTCTCTTAATGCACAACATGATATTCTAGTGAAAGCCTTAAAATTATTCCTTTCTTCACTAGGGAAAATCATACTACCCCAACTAATCATATTCAAGACATTGCCAATGTCTGTGTTGTTCATCAAGTTATTGAACAAGATACAATTGTAAGGTTTTTATCTTCTTCATTTAAAGGAAAATATCTTCAATAGTTCAAGATTTTGGGACCAGGAATAATTACTAACCTGGAATTATCTAGAGACGATGTTTTACAATCAATTTGAGAAAAAAATAGATAACCTCTCCTTGTTAGAACAATTGATAACTATAAAGAGGGCTCTCAATGAGCTCATGGCAGATTTTAATTTCAGATTTCAAGACGTATGACATAATCTCAGCACTCATAAGACCAAATCTAGAATATGCTTTTATTTACTTTTTAAGATCATTAAATTCTTATATTTCTATCATCATTCAGTTTATGGGGGTGTAAATTTTTTTTAGGGCCTATGCAATAACCATTAGGGCTAAAAATTATTTGATACAAGCCAGAAACTAGCTCCTAGACCACTAATGCCCTTGTACCATGAATTTCCTCAAGCTCCATAGCCTTCTATTTCTCCTAGTCCTAAACAAAATTCCCAACCCACCGACTCTACATCTTATTTTCCTACAAATAAAAAGGAGGATGAAGAGACAAAGTCATTGATTATAAATTATCCAAGAATTTTATATTCTTGGATAAAAATCAATCCCAATATTTTAAGAATTATTCTAACCATGTGAAATATTCAAACCAAGGATTTAACAAAGGTTATCAGCCAATTAGGAACCAACATCCTAATCATATATATGGACAAAACCAACAAAATAATATGTGGCAAGGTAAAAATGCACCTCTTATAGTAGCATTAGTTACTCCTCCCCAATCACTTCCTTTTGTTAACTCAATTCAAGCATTGGTTATAGTACAAAATAATGTGATACAAGAAACAAAATGGTGTTTCCCATGTAGATAACCACATAATCAACTTATTTGTGTAAATGTAATACATCATCAAGCCTTCATGGTTGAGAATTATTCCAATCAGCAAGAACCATTTGTAGTAGCAAGAAATCCTAATGTGGAATAAGTTCAAGAGGTCAATCATGACATCAATATCATATAATTTGGGATTGATGAATTTCAGGCAATAAATCAAACAGTGGGTAGTTCTAGCAGACCTCAAATTAATGTTCTGATAATACAAGGTCTAAGAAAAGGATGTTGGAGTCTCAACCTTCATCTTCTTCTAATCAAGGCAACACTTGTCAACAAGGAAAGGGAAGTTGAGATAGATAAAAATAGATTTCCCAAGGTTCCTAGAAAGGAATTTGCTTCCCAACCAAAGATGCCTATCCCAATCTTACAACAACCAAAGAAGGATAATCTTGTACCACAAATGCAAAAATCCATGGGCCTTCTTATCCATATTTTTAGTAGATGAAGAAGACAAATATTAATCTGATCATGTGGGATGCTCTAGTTATTCCATCACAAAGGGACCTCCTATGTGAATTTGTCAAACAGTTTTCCCAAGTTCATCCAATAGTGGAAAACACTCAAGTTGTTGTCAACTTTTTCCAAGCAAAGGAGGAGTTGTTAAATAAAGTTGTCAAGACCCCACCATTTTATATTTCATTAAATGTGGGAAAATAATTGGTTTATAATTTCATGATTGATGCAATGGATAATACCTCTATAAAGCTCAAATGGATTTATGATGTCCTAGGTCTTAAGTAAAGTCTTGTTTCTAAAGGAGTCTTACAACTTGATGGTTCAACCATTGGTGTATTAGGAGTGATTAAATATATTTATTTAACACTTCATTATTGTCCAATCCTAACCATAACGATATATCGGTAATTGACTTGCCTCCTATGTTTTCCATTAGACTTGGGATTTATCTTAAGAATTCTTTTAATTACTACCCCTAAGGTAATGGATTTGTGAATTATACTAAAAAGATACTGATTAGGATAAAGAAGAGAACAATGGACATCAATCAAAGACATTGGCATACAAAGGTGAGAAATTATCTCTAGGCTGACATGATCATAATGAAGAAGGAAATTGGCACTTCCCCTTACAAGCTTGATAAAGAAGCTAGACTTCCTTTGTCACTTGAATTGGCTCAACAATTAGAATTTGAAGGGGGAAAGACAAATTTTAATGATAGAATTGGGAATAAATTATTCTATGATTAGGCTAGAACAACATAAAAGATCAACCAAAAATGGTTTGACAAGAAGGCTAGAGATCAGACATTCAAGGTTGGATATCTAGTATTAAAATGGGATGTAGAAAGAACTAAAACTGGGAGACACTCTAAATTTGATGCAATCTGGAGTGGGCCATATATCATTACTGCTTGCAAAGAAGCTAACTCTTTTGAGTTGTCATACCTTGATGGAGATGCATTACAAATCCTAGTCAATGGGATTTACCTCAAGCATTCTCATTAGGTTGTCTCATTGCATCTTGTACATATTAGTTTAGTTTTCAATTCCTCTAAGTGTTTTTAGCACATTATCTTATTTGAAGAGTAGTTTTTGTTTCCTTAAGTGTTTTTGCATAGTTTTGTTGCTTGTGGATGATCTTTTTATATAGTGTTCATCATGGTTTCTAGAAAAGGTGTTGTGAAAATAATTTCAAGGTGTCAAGAATCAATTGCAATACTTAAATCAATTTTTGGGAAGTCTTCATGGTTCATTCATTCAACCCAAATAGATCAGAATTCAGGATCAAAGTGGTATGCATTTGAGATGGGGACTATTGGTTTTTCCAACTTATTCATAACTCAGTAATGGAAATAGAGTGATATTTCAGAGCTAAAACAATTTTCCACTCTCATAAAATTCAATTTAGAAAATTCTTGTAATGAGATGGTCAATTAGAGCTTCAATTCAACCCCGGGTTTAGGTAGTGCCTTAGGTGGATTCAAGGGTTAGTTTCAAAGTTTTGGATTAGTTTTCATGGTTATCAGGCTAAATCCATGCCCAATCAATGATCAAGGCCACTAGGAATTTCAATCTATCAGTCATATTACCCCAAGATTTGAAAAAATGTTATCCAATTTTACTCTCCTTACAAACTAGCTAACTTAAAAAATCTGGACATGGGAAGTTTCATGGAGTCATGGAGAAGAATATGGTTAAAAAATTTATTTTTCATGTTTGGGGAACTCACGGTTGTCTTAGGGAACTTAAATTACTTTGTTGAACTTCCCTCCTTTTCTCAAGGCTTAAAAGATCCAAGGACTTAGAAAAATTGAGAAAAAATGCATTTTGGGGTCATTTATAGTGTGTTGTGTGTTTTTGGGTCCGGGAGGAATAGGAGGAATAAGTTCCTTGAGGTCATGAGTTCCCCACAACACCGATCTTCTGTAATGTAAAGGGGTTATTTTTTTGTAAAAATGTTGGTAGGACAAGGAAAATTGGAACAATTTTCATGGGCTAATCAATTCCCCACATCATTTTTCAACCCGCAATGAAGGATTTGGGGGTAAATGTAGTGTATTGTGGAAAAGAATGAGTTTTAGAGAATCGAGGTCGGGAGGAACAGTTACATCAAGATGTGAGTTCCCCGCAGAAGTGAATAAGATGTAATACCAAGGCATAAGCATAGTGCAGAGAAGGTAGAGGTATAAGGCACAAATGGAACTAATTCTTGCAATACCCAAGAACCCAAAAATCCCAAAATCCCTGCAAAACAAGGAATATAGAATGAACAAGGGGATAGAGTGGTGCAGAAAAGGCAAGAGTAAGTGTGAAGGAACAAGGGATTAATGGCACCATTTTCCAAGTTCCCTTAGCTCCCGTAACCTTGATTTATTAAATGAAATATTAAAAGGATATAAGGGGGGTATAATCTAATTTTGGACTCGACAAGACATTTGGAACCCGTTTTCCTCATGGCAGCCCCTGGACTTGAATGGCGTATCTCACTCTCAAATGCTCTATATTCAGTAAATTATATATCAATGGAAACATGTTTTCATGCTCTTTACCATGAAAGACTAAAAATATGATTTTGGTGGGGTTAGGTGGGGAAAGGGGGAAATAGTCCACCATTAATGAATGCATTCCTAGGAAGATGAGAAATCGATATGATATGATATGATTCCTTTTCTTTTCTTTCAATAAAAATATCATGGGGGTGGATTCATAAAGTTTCCCATACTTATTTTCAGATATTGAATACAGTAGTTCGGGGGTGGAATTAGGAATCCAACTTTTCCTCATCTCTCTCTTTCTCATTCTCTATATAATGTAAACGGGGTCATTTGTAATGTTGGATACTTTGGGAATGTAAAGGCATCATGTAAAAGTGATGCACAAGTGTTCTTAAGTTGTAGGCCTTGGATTGTAATCATGTAATGAATTCATGTTGTATTCCTCTATTGTAATGATCTCATGCATCATCTTGAAGCAATAAAATTACTTGTTTTGTGGCTCTATTCTACCTTAGCTGGTGATTTATTGCATTTCCTTTCCTCTTCATTTACTTTCAGGTATGTTGTGTATGTTTTTTCATATTTCATGGTTTATTTCTATTATGAATTGTGTGAAACTAAGAGTTTAGATGTTTCTCTCGCATTTTGGTTGTCATTTCTACCCTCTCCATCATTGTTTTGTTCCATTTTCTCTCTTTTAAAAGTGTCTTTCCCTTATTTTTGGTGTTATCACCTCTTCTAGTTTAGGATTTTCATTTCTATACACCTTCTTTTATTCTTGGTCTATTAGAATCATAGATTAGCATTACGTAGTTGCATTTACCTTCCTAGGAGTATTTTAGTAGTAGGAAGAAGTAGAGAAATCCAACCTTCTCTGAGGGTCTATCTTAGTTTGCAATTCCCATAACTTTGAGATAGTCCCATGTTGCCTCAAAATCATGGGTTGTCTATGACTCAAGGTAGGGTGCAATTTTGAGCTCTAATAGTTTTGGCATGTCCAGTGGGACTATGGAAGTTAATATTTCCATTTTTTCCAAGTTAGGGTGTGTATATTTGTAAAATTTTAGCCTTTGGAGGCTTTACAGAAACACATTTGGCAACGCCAAACATTATTCTTAATGGTTTCAGTGGTTAAGGTGCCCGAGTTTCATGAGAAGAATACAGACAAGGTCAAGAACATTAGAAGAAGTAACTTTTGAATACCTAAAATTATCACTAGAAGAAGAAGAAGAGGAAGAGTAGTTCAAAGGTCACCATCTCCACCAAATAGGACTCTTTCTACTCCACCTCCTGGTAGGCCTTTCTTGCTATCTACTAGAATTATGAGACCTATTGTAATGACACAACAAAGGAATTTACCATTTGTCAAATTCACTAGTAACAACCCTTTTTCTCTTAATGTACAACATAATATTCCAAAGAGTAGCCTTAAAAATTATTCCTTTGTTCACTGGGGAAAATCATACAACCCCATCTGATCATATTTATGACATTTCCAATGTCTATTTTGTTCATCAAGTTTCTTGAACAAGATGTAGTTATAAGGATTGTAACTTCTTTGTTTAAATGAAAATATCTTCAATGGTTCAGTGGTTTTGGGACCAGGAAAAATTACTAACTGGAATGATCTGGGGACGATGATTTAAAATCAATTTGAGGAAAAGGTCTGATAACTTCTCCTTGTTAGAACAACTAACAACTATAAAGAGGGCTCCTAATGAGATCATGTCATATTTTAATTTCTGATTTCAAAAGACATGGGACATAATCTCAACCCTCATAACACCAACTCTAGAAGGTGGTTTTATTTACTATTTTGAGACCTCATTCTAATTTTGACACAACAAAGGCCTATTTTCATTCTATGCGCAGGGTGAAACATTTTCTGGGCCTATCTAATAGCCATCATGGCTAAAAATTATTTTATATAAGCTGGGAAACTAGCTCCTAGACCACCCATACCCTTATACCATGAATTTCCTCAAGCTACTCAACCTTCTATTTCTCCTATTCCTAAGAAAAATTCCCAACCCACTACCTTTTATCTTATTCTCTCGCATAGCAAAAGGAGTATGAAGACATGAAGGCTTTAATTATAAATGTGTCCAAAAATTCATATCCTTGGAAAAACAAAGCAATCCCAATCTTATAGGTATTATTCTAACTAGGGAAAATATTTAAACTAAGGATTTAACCAAGGTTATCAACCATTCAAGAACCAATAGCTTAATTAGATATATGGGCAAAACCAAAGCAGAATAATTAGTTGTAGGGTAAAAATGCACTTCTTCCACTAGAAATAGTTCTTCCTCCCTAGTAAATTCCTACTACTAGCTTAAGTCAAGCATTGGTTCTAGTAAAAATAATGTAATCCAAGAAACAAAATGGTGTTTTCCATGTATCCATCCACATAATCTACTTATTTTTTCAAATGTACTAGATGCTTAAGCCTTCATGGTTGAAAATTCTTCTAATCAACAAAATCATTGGTAGAAGCATCCAATCTTGATATCAATCTCTTGTTCTTTAGGGTTGATGACTTTTGTGCAATAAACCAAGTAGTGGGCAGTTCTAGTAGACCTCGGACTAATTTTGTTGATAATACAAGGTCTAAGAAAAGGATGTTGGAGTCTCAACCTTCATCTTATTCTAATCAAGGAAACACTGTCAACAAGGAAAGGGAATATGTGATATATAAAAATAGATTTCTCACCCTGCCTAGATTCTAAGAAAGAAAGTTTCTTCCCAATCAAAGATGCTTATCCCAATCTTATAGCAGCTAAGGAAGGAGAATATTTTACCAAAAATGTAGAAATCCATGGGCCTTCCTTTCAATATTGTTGAGAAAATGAAGAAGACAAATGTTAATGTGAAAATGTGGGATGCTCTTATTATTCCATCACAAAGGGACCTCCTATGTGAAGCTCTCAAATAGCTTTCTCAAGCTAATCCAAATGTGGAAATGACTCACACTATTGTTAACTTATGCCAAGGAAAGGAGGAGCTAGTAAGCAAAGTTTTCAAGACCCCACCATATTATATTTCATTAAATGTGGGAAAAGACTTAGTTCATAATTTCATGATTGATTCAAGGGATAGTACCTCTATAATTCCCAAAAGGATTTATGATGTCCTAGGTCTCAACTAAAGTCTTGTTTCTAAAGGAGTCTTACAACTTGATGGTTCAATCATTGGTGTATTAGGATTGATGAAAGATCTTGAGTTAACACTTCCTGCTTGTCCAAGTCTAACCATAACTCATGAGATATTATTAATTGACTTTCTTGCTATGTCTTCCATTTAATTATCAAGAGATTTCACAACCAAAGTAGGTGGTTATTTCTCTTCATATTGGACTCATATTCTCTTAAGAACTAGCTATGGTACAAGATTTATAATAAAAATTGAGCCTATATTTTCCTATCATATTGAGTCTTATAATCCTACCCCTCCCTAATCAAATTTCCTAATACAAGAAGAACATTAAAAATAGTCAATTTCAAAAGATTAGCCCACTCCTATTCCTAATCTTATATTAGATGAATGGGCTAAAGAGAACTATGAGTTTGATCCTTATGATACAACTTTAGAAACTAGACTTAGAACCTATTGCATTCTTGAAGAAGGATCTGCTTTACCTACACCATTTAAGCAAGAGAAAGATAGTGCTTCTGGATTGTGGAAGATGTTCTTTGATGGTTCTAGAAGTAGAAATGGAGCTAGGGTAGGTGTTGTATTAATTTCTCCAATGAATGAGAAGTTCTTCTTTTCTCATAGATTGCAGTTTACATGTTCTAACAATGTAGCAGAGTATGAGGCATTGGTGCATGGTCTCCTAATTGCTAAAAAGAGGAAAATAAAGGCATTGTAGATTTTTGGGACACTAAATTGGTTTTCCACCAAGTAAGAGGGAAGTTTTCCACAAAGAATAAGATTTTGAAATCTTACAAACACAAAGTTTAGGACCTTTTGGAGATTTTTGATGCTCTCAACCTGTAGGTGGTCCCAAGGAAATTAAACAAAGAATCATATCATATGGTAGCTCTTGGTTCACAATTATCACTTGCTGAATATTTTCTTAAAGAAAATGGGAAACACATCAAGGTAGTGGTCAAACCGTCCATTCCAGATAGTGGAATGAGCTGGAAAGTATTTCATAGTGATGAAAAAATTGTGTAATTCATCTAGAATGAAGATGAATTATCTTCAAGAATTCAATTTGATTTTTATGACAGCTATGGTGATCAAATTATGTAGCTCGAGACAAACAAATTTCCAAAAGGATTGGTCACCTTGGAGCATATTTTCATTCCTAGTGATGAATTTAGAGGTGAAGAGAGGAACATAATAGTAAAGCAAGAAGATTGGTAACTGTCATAATTGCACAAGGTAAGGAACTTCTTCTTGGAAAGGAATGTGACGATAATGAGAAGCTTGTTTTTATCTCCTTATGCCAAAAATTCATTGATTCATTTTCATGGGATTATGAAGATCCAAAAGGATTTAATCCATACATTGTCTAAAATTCCATTTCTCTTGATCCTAATGTCAAGCCAATTAGACAAAAGAAAAAACCAGTTAATACCAAGATAGAGCCCCTCATGAGGAATGAGTTGTCCAAATTCATTAACGAAAAAAATATTTTTCCTATCAAATACTCTACGTGGGTGGAAAATATTTTTCATTTAAGGAAGAAGAATGGATAAATCAAACTTTTTTTTGATTTCATATATTTAAACAAATCCTCCCTAAATTATCACTATCTTCTACCTTCTATGGATCAAATTTTACAAATGGTAACATGAGCTTAGAGGTTTTCTATGCTTGATGGATACTTGGGTTTCAATCAGATCTAGGTTAAGGAGGAGTATCAGTATAAGACTGCATCTATAACCAAATAGGGAATGCATGCATATCATAAATATCCTTTTGGTTTATCAAATGTAGGTGTCACATTCTAAAGATCAATGGAAATTTCCTTCAAAGGGTATATTAATGAATTCATCCTTTTCTACCTTGATGACATTACCATTTTCTCAGAGAAAAGTAAAGATCATATCAACCATCTTGAGAAAGTATTTGATAAATGTAGGGAATATGGGTCATCTCTTAATCCTAAGGAATGCAACTTTGCACTCCCTCAAGGTAAGATTTTGGGGCATATTATTTCAAAGGATGAAATTTCCATTAGTCTAAAAAGAATCTCAACCATCTTTTCATTTCCTTTCCATCTCACAAGAAATCCTTGAAGTCATTCCTTGTAAAAAACAACTTTGTTACGTGATTCATTCCCAATTTTGTAGGATTGGTCAAGCCTATTACTCTTATGCTTAAGAAGGATTCAATTTTCAAATGGAAAATCAAAGGAAAAGAGATTTTTTCCAAGATCAAACAAGATATTTCTCAAGATCCTACACTTGTCAATCCTAATTATGCTAGAGATGTTATTTTGTATGCATATGGTGTTGAATCTAGTATTGTTATTGTTTTCATTTAGCAAAATTATCGAGGATTGGAACAACCGGTGGCCTTCTTGAGTAAAACACTAAAGGAATATGAATTGAAGTATAGTCACATTAAAAATTAGGTATTTTCCATCATGAGAACTCTAAAGAAGTTCAAGAGTATGATTTTTACTAATCACATCAAAGTTTTAGTCTCACATTCTAGTGTGAGATACTTTATTATGGGAGCAAAAATTAGTGAGAAAAGAGCTAGATGGGTGACCAAAATCATGGAATATGATGTGACTATTAAGGCCAAAAACTAGTAAGAGGTAGAGCACTTTGTGAGCAGCTGGATTTGGATGCTCAAGATCACCAAGAGACATCCTTCATGAATGAATAGATTCCACATAACACTGAATTTCAGCAGGATGAAGGAGATGCAATCAATGATCACAGCTAGATTGTGGATATGATTAGATTCTTATCTACTGGTGCATACCCTCTTTGCCTAAACAAAACAAAAAGAAGACATATAATGCTATAAGCTATTCCTTATGAATTAATTTATTGAATTTTGTTTAAAAGAAACATTGATGGAGTTTTTCTCAAGTGCATTGAAGGTGAGCATTGTGACAAGGTTTTGACTAAGTTCCATGATGGTTTCTCGGGTGGAAATTTTTCTTCTAAATCCACTTTGCAATGAAAATTATAAATTCATGATATTTTTGGCCCACATTGTTTGTTTATTCTCACAAATGGGTTAGAAAATGCAGAGAATGTGACTTTTTCACTAGTAAGAAGAGGTTGGTTACCCTTCCACTTCATCCAATTCAAGAAGATCAGCCATTAACCCAATGGGGTCTTAAGTTGCATGCCTTGGATTGTAATCCTATAATGAATTCAAACCTTCTTCATCCATTGTGATTATTTGCGCATCATCTTGAATAAATTAAATTATTTTTGTGGCTCTATTCTACCTTAGCTAGTGATTTATTTGATTTCCTTTAATTTCCACTTACTTGCATGCATGTTGTGTATGTTTCTTCATATTACAAGGTTTATTTCTACTATGCATTGTGTGAAAATGGGAGTTTAGATGCTACTCTAGATTTTGGTTATCATTTATGCCCTCTCCATCATTGTTTTGTTCCATTTTCTCTCTTTTAAAAGTGTATTTCCCCTTATTTTTGGTGTTATCACCTCCTGTAGTTTAGGATTTTCATTTTTATGCACCTTTTTTTTCCCCTGGTCTCTTGGAACCATATATTAGTATTAGGTAGTTGCATTTCCCTTCCTTGGAGTAGTTTATCAAGAGGAATAAATAGAGTAAATCTCTCGGAATTCTATCTTAGTTTGTAAGTCCCATAGCTTGGAGACAATCCCATGTTGCCTCAAAATCATGAGTTTTCTCTAACTTAGGCAAGGTGCACTTTTGAGCTCCAACAAAAACCTAAGATTAAAACATACTTCCATGATGCTCACAACCTCATACTTTTTGAAACCTTGGTATCTCTAACTTCAAGAGACCGATATAGCCTACATACCTTTAGTCCCGCAAACTCGCCATCAAGATAATAAACTTGTGTAATACCGATTTCACAATATTTTGATCATGCCTATTCATGGAATAAACATTCAACCTTGAGGAACCTGTATCCACCTTCACATACCTCGAGACCATCATTGATTCCTAGAATGATACCGACATCAAGAGGTCACATAGACCACTTCATGAATGATAATCCATCAAAGAAACACCATGAATTCAAATGAAATAAACATATTTTAGAGACCTAATAGGAGACTCCACTCATCTCAAGATGATAGCACATTCATTCTTCATATCAGGACACTTAATTTTTCATATCAACATATTTTCATGACACAATCCAACATAACAAACACAGAATTCATACCTCTACACCAAAGTGTCTCAACATTCTTAGCTCCTTTTGAAAAACACCTTGACTACAACCTTGGAAATACTTCTGACACACACACACACACACACACACACACACACAACTACATACTATATTTGTAACACTTATTTCTATTCACAAGATTATTGACTTATTCGATTACTTTGATCGATAACAAATACATGTACTAGACTAAGAAAACATTCTTACTCATGATGTACACTCCTTGATGCCTAATAATTTCAACACTATTCTTAGACCCTATTTATCATACTTCTCATGAATGACATAGAAAAATGAAATACAAAACCATACCTTTGATGCATCAAAGATCTTAGTAACATTCATGACAAGCTACATATAGTTATAGATTTAAAATAGATTATTGACAACATTTCAAACCTTTACATAGTAGATAGACCTTTAACATGACATTGCACCTACATTGTTTCACATTATATATGAATGCCTTCAAGAATTATAATGAATACACCCTATGCATCTTGGGACACTAGAAAAGTAGGAAATCATCAAATTAACCCAAATACTTGACCTCTTCATTTCTTATTGACCTTTTAGATGGATTTGTAGGCATGATAACATCCTCATTCATTCCTAAGGATTGAAGACCTATCAAACACTCATGATACTCATCATTCAATGAATGTTTCTCAATTAGGGCTTATAATCCTCCTTTTCTCTTATCAAATTTAGAATTGATAATCCTTATTTCCTCCTTCTTAGCCTTGTGAACAAAATCGACATCTTATTTAAATCGGAGGAAAATTTTAGTGGTGAATATTCATTAATTCACGAATATTCCGATGTTTGAAATTTGAAATTGTTAAATATTTAGGGCATGATAGAACAGCTTGTCAAAAATGTTGGGTACAAGTTAATCATAGGGGTCAATTCACCATTCCCACAAAATAGAAATTCACAAAAATTTCCTAAATATAGTCATTCGGTAGCATATTTTTATGCTATCGCCGAAAACATATAGTATGTTGTCGGTCGGTAGCATAAAAAATGCTACCATTCGATAGCATTTTTATGCTACTGGCCGACATCATAACTATATGTTGTCATTCGGTAGCATTTTTGTGCTATCGGTTTGACAAAGCATACTATATGTTGTCATTTGGTACCATAAAAATATCCTACTGTTTGGTAGATATAAGAAAACTATCATCCTGGTAGCATTTAATTATGATTTCATGATGTCTTGATATTCACCATTCCTGCAACAACTAATTTTCCTACATTTTCCAAATACTTTCTAAGGATTTTTTTCAGAGGGACCATTAAAATTTTCCCCGATTTGAAGTTGATCCTTCTTTGAAAAAATTTATAGGTTTAGTTTTTATTCTTTTCACCACTTCCTTCGAATCATTCTTCCTAGCTTGATCTCCATGATTATATTCCTTGGGTGTATGAATGTTTTAGGATTTTCTTTTTCTTCATTTGTATGGACTCTCTTGTTGATTACTTTGACTATTTTTATAGGATCAAACTTCTTGATTTCCTTGGATGAGTTTGGTTCATATTTGGAATACCTCTTAATAATCAACAACTTGTCTTAAACATTCTTACCCTTTTCGGATGCATCATAATTTCAACTTTGACAAAATATTTCTATATGATCCGGTTTATAGAAGTTATGACATACAACATTCTTCTTTCCTCTAGAGTGAAATGATCTTAGATTCCAACTACAATCCATAGCCTTATGACCAAAATCACAACATGAATAATAGTAGCCATTGAAGGATCTTTCATAACTCCATGAATGTTCATTCCTTGAAAATATTATTTCATACTCTTTTACCCTATGACCAAATTCATTACAAACATAACAATAACCATTGAAATAATTCTCATACCTTGATGCATTAGGTTGTATGATGGACCATGCTTTTTATTCATTTGATCTTCTTTGTAACTTGAACCAACAACTTCCTTGTTAGAAACAACATCTTCTTTCCTTCTATATTCATTCTCTAAATCTTATTTTAAGGATCTCAATTCATCTTCATACCCTATTGCGTAATCTTATTCTTTAGCTTATAGGGTTTCAAATCACACCCATAATTTTAGATTACAACTCTTTGATGGATTGATGATGCTCAACCTCCATACAACTACTTTTCTCTTTTAATTCATGAATTAGAACTCTAATTTCATAATTATTTCTTAAGAATGCTTAAACGTCAGATGATTTTCCCATTTCTTGTGCTTAAAAGATATCCTCCAACCTATTACATTTTCTTTACAAGGACTCGTTATCCAAAATTCACCCCTCAAGAAGAGAGCAAGTTCTGAGAAAATGTGAAAAAATTGCAAAACAAGCTCGGGCCAGGAAAAATCACGAAAAATGGCTAAGTCCTAGTCCTCGCAGCATTTGGGACAATTGGGACAAAAAGGCGCGGATCGGCCGAAATGAGCACAGGCGGCCCCGGAAGCAATTGGGACATCTGGGACAAAAGTACGCGGCGGGCGCGAAAAGCCGATCTGGCCAAAAGAGAAAAAATTGGCTAACTGCTGAGAGGGTCGCCTTTGGGACAAGCGGGACAAAAAGACGCGAACCGGCCGAACCGGGCGAAATGAGTCAAGGCAGCCCGAAACAGTTTGGGACGCGTGGGCCAAAAGTACGCGAACCGGCCGGATCGGCCGAAATGAGAACTTTTGTCCGAATGAAGCTTGGGACAAAGGCGCGAACCGGCAAGGCGAATTTGTCCTGCATGGCGAAGGTCCAAAGCAAATGGGACATGTGGGCTGAGTACGCGAACCTTTGGTTCGGCCAAAATGGGAAATTTCAGCTTGTACCAAATGGGACAAAGGGACGCGCGCGGGGCGAGGAAAAGCCGAAATGGCCAAGGCAAAGGAAAGGAAGAAAAGTCAACGCTTGGTCCGGAAACTTCAAACGGCCATAACTTTTGACTCGAGCTCCGATTTTCATAAAATTGGACTTTTCGGAATGAGCACGACGTCCCTACGCCACAAAACTGGATTTCTTAATTTTAATGAGGGTAGATATAGTTAAATAAAAGAAACATATTCGGCTCAGTCGATCAATGCTCTTTCCGTCAAATGATAGAAAATAGCTGCCCGCTCGAGAAGGCCATAACTTTTGCATTTCTCAACAAAATCGCACAAAATTGGTACCGTTGGAATCGTGGTTCGAGTTTGATGCATAGCAATCAAGAAATTCCATATTTGATCAGAAATTGATTGAGTTTTTAAGGAAACGTGGCCGGGTTCAGAACAGTGTTTT
Source organism: Taxus wallichiana var. yunnanensis (assembly GCA_018340775.1). Classification (NCBI taxonomy): domain Eukaryota; kingdom Viridiplantae; phylum Streptophyta; class Pinopsida; order Cupressales; family Taxaceae; genus Taxus; species Taxus wallichiana. The sequence goes on along the minus strand of CM031243.1, from coordinate 356,466,993 downwards.
ATTTGGTAGCTGGGAGTGCAATTAAGAGGCATGGTCATCATTCCTTCTCTGCTGCAGCACATGGGACAGTATGGGGAGCCTTTTGCAAGTAATGTATACCCATTCCACTCAATTTAATGCCTCTTATAGGTGGTTGAAGGATAGATTTCGGGATTTCCATTTTTCCTTCTCTTTTCCTTCTCATTTTTCTATAAATTGGAGTGTTGGGCTCATTGTAAAGGGAGAGTTTTTGGGTAACAAAGCTCTGTCAAAATTGCTTTGTGAAGCCAGTGTGTTGCAGGCCCTTGTAGTGGACTCCTTGCATGGTGATCCAGGCCCTTATCTTGTAATAGACTGAATTGTGCATACCAGGAAGCAATAAAATACAAGTTTGTGGATGTATCTTCCCCTGCTGTGTTTTCTTGCATTCTTCTTGCCCCTTTTATCTTTCTACAAGAATATTGTGTCTATTATTATGTTCTTGCAGAATTCATTATCATTGTGTGTGCTTGAAATATTACTTTTGTGAATGCATTTTGCTAGATTATGGAGAACTGTCCTCACCTCTTCTAGTGTGCACTTTGCCTCTGTATTTCACACATTTGGAGACTACTCTCCCATCCTCCTTTTCGGTGTATCACCGCTTTAGTGTAGGCTTTCATTTTATGTACTCTCTTTCCCGGTCCTGGAAATTTAGATTAGAACAGTTAGCTTATCCTGCATTAGAGTAGATTGTGGCAGGTAGTTTAGGAGCAAGAACCAGCTTTCTCTGGAGGTCTATCTCAAGTAGCAAGTCCCACAACTTGGAGATAGTACCCATGTTATCCAATCACACTGTGAGTTCAAATACATGCACAGGGGTGCTGTGATTCGGTGATAACAGTTCTGGCACGCCCGGTGGGACCTTAGAGGTCTTCACTTTCATTACAACAAGATTGATGTGCACTTGTTGTAAGTTCCAGCTTTGAAGGAGCTTTAAAATCGCACATCTGGCGACTCCAAAAGAGGCATAATCCGCTGGTTTCTGCAGTCCAAGCCTGACAAATTTATGAGAAGAATACAGACCAGGTCAAGAACTAGGGAGGAAGGATTGTTTGTTTATCTGCATCTATCTCCAGGCAGAGAAAGAAGGGGAAGAAGAGCTCAAAGATCTCCATCTCCACTGGTAGACCTTTTCTCGCATCAACAAGGGTTCTCGGGCCAATCGAGAATGGCGCAACCACTAAATCCCTTTGTCAATTTCACTCGGCAGAGAAATTTCACTTTCCTCAATGCACGTAATCTAGTTCCAGATTGCAGCATTGAAGAACATTCCATTTTTCACCGGAGAAAATCATACCACTCCCGGTGATCATGTCAAAGACATTGCTAACGCCTCAGGCAATCCATGAGATAAACAAAATGAAGCGTGGGTGTCAAACCGCTAGCATCATCGTTCAAAGGGAAGGCATTGCAATGGTTTAGAAGCCTTGAAGCTGGTTCTATCACGAATTGGAATCGATTATGCATAGTTCTCCATGAGCAATTGGAGAGAAGGGAGACAACTTGTCTCTTCTAGAGCAATTGACAACTATCAAGAGAGCCCCCAATGAGCAAACTAACCGACTTCAACTTCAGATTTCAAAGGTCTTGGGATAGGATTCCGGTGGCGATCAAAGTGCAGCAATGAGAAGGTGCTTTTCTATACTATCTTAAAGCTTTGAATTCTGATATTTCTATGTTAATTCAATCTATGGGAGGCACAACCTTACCTGCTTCTTATAGCATTGCCATTAGGGCTGAAAACTGTCTTATTCAAGCTGGTAAGCTAGCTCCCAGGCCCCCAATGCCATTATACCCAAGTTTGGAGAGCCCAAGTACTAGTCAAGCACCTGTCTTAGCTCCTATTCCCACTCCTAGAAATCAAAGTTCAAATGAAGCTTCCACTTCATCTCCAAGTGCCCCAAATGAGCTTCAAGAAGTTATGAAACAATTGCAAAATTTAGGTAATGAGCTGGTCACACTCAAGAGACAGCAAGCTCAAAGTTTTAGACCTTCCTATCAGCCTCAAGCTCAACCAAATAGGCAACCATATCAACCTCAAAGACCACCCAATCCAGCTGCAAATCAGAATCAAGCAAGGCCTCCTGCCAACAGACCATTTCAGCCCTACAACCCCAATGTTGCATCTGCATCCAGAGCTTTGGTGCCAGTCCAAAATAATATGGCCCAAGAATATGATTGGTGTTTCCCGTGTAGTCAGCCACATAACCAATCAATGTGCTTTAACGGTGCATTAAATCAGGCCCTGATGGTGCAAACCATTGGTGGGTCGCAAGAGTCCAGCCACGAAGGAGATCAGCAGCAGGAAGCATCTCAGCAAGGAACATCTCCAAACGAAACTACTCTTGTCAATTGGCGGTCAAGACTTCGTGGTATGAATCGAGATACCCTCTCAAAGTGTTGCAGCCAACACAAGGTCAAAAAGGAGAAATTTGGGTGAAGAGCAGCCATTGGCTTCGAGTAATCCACAACCTTCTACCACTCCACAAGCCGCTGGCAGACAAACTGTAGCTCCAAACATACAAGGAGCACCTAAAACGGCCCCTAGGCCAACTCGGATGCCAATCGCTGCTACCGCTCATTTGCAAGAAATGAATGTGCAGGCCAAGGGAAAGCAGAGGGATACTTCATCTCCATTCAGTATCATTGATCAGATGAAGAAGACAAATGTAAACATATCCATGTGGGAATCACTATCTATCCCAGGACAGAGAGATTTGCTACAAGCTGCCATGAAGGACTGGTCAACTTCAAATCACCATGTCCAGATGCAAGAGGAGGTACTCACAAATGCTGCCCAGCCTGAAGGAAATCATGGAGGACAGCAAGGTAAAATGTTGAAGCCCCCTCCATTTTATGTTTCATTGATCATAGGAGATAAGCTGGTGCATAATTGCATGATTGACTCTGGGGCAAGTAGTTCAGTAATGCCAAAACAGATAGCTGACCAGTTAGGGCTTCAATATGAAGTCGTCTCCAAGGGTGTAGTGCAATTAGACGGGACAACAGTGACAACGGTTGGAGTAATCAAAGGTTTGAGCCTCACACTGCACGCATGTCCCAATGTAGTAGTGTTGCAAGATGTGTCGGTCATAGACCTACCACCACTCTTTGCATTATGCTTGTCAAGAGACTTCACTGCTAAAATTGGAGGCTATCTTTCTAATGGATTGGTCACACATCTGTTGTAACAAGGTATGGAACTAAGGCTACATCAATCAGTCTGAATCTATTGCAAACTTCCACATTGAGCCTTACACTCCAAGCCAAATCAATGCCAATGCTCGCCGTTTGATCAAGAAGATTATCCAAGCACTGACGAAGTTGACACCAAGGTTGGGAGCATCCCAGATTTGACTCTTGATGAATGGGCAAGCAAAGTGCATGCTTTTGATCCCTATCAAGAAATAGAAGAATCCGAGCTAGGAGTCTATTGCATACATGAAGAAAGTCAACCTATTCCCAGCATCACCAAGCCAGATCATAAGGACAAGAATGAAGTATGGCAATTGTTCTTTGATGGGTCAAGGAGTAGACAAGGTGCAGGAGGAGGAGCTATGCTCATTTCACCGCAAGGTATAAGGTATTACTCAGCCTTCCGTTTCCAGTTTTCCTGTTCAAACAACACAGCTGAGTATGAAGCCTTAATTCATGGACTGCACTGGGCAAAGAAGAAAGGCATCAGGAATTTACAAGTGTTTGGTGATAGTGAGCTGATCATAAACCAAGTCAAAGGAAAAAATGCTGCCAAAAATGATCTGTTGAAGAACTACAAAAATCGGGTATGGGATCTTATTGAAGATTTTGAAGCTTTTAGCATCATTTCCATCCCAAGAAAAAAGAATGAAGCGCTGACAGACTGGCAGCAATTGGGGCTGCGTTTGATGTTGTAGAAAGTATCAAAAGTGAGAAAAATCAGCCTCATATCAAAGTGGTTGTGAGACCAGCTGTTCCAGATAACAACACAAGTTGGCAAGTCTTCGAGAATGATCAGCAAATTGTTAATTTCCTGCAAGAAGAAGCTGAGTTCTCCATGAGAAATCAAGACAAGCTGGAGCAGCAGTATGGTGACCAAGTGGTGCAGCTGAGAACCAACAAATTACCAAAAGGCCTCATAACGCTGGAGTCAATCTTCAACCCGAATGATCAGTTCGGAAGGAGAAAGCGAACATTCAAGTAAAGGGTGAAGATTCAGAGCCTATCTTAGTAGATGAAGGCAAGACATTACAAATTGGCAAAGTAAGTACTCCACAAGAGAAATCTGATTTTGTTCAGCTTTGTCAAGAATTCCCAGATGTCTTTGCTTGGACTTACAAAGATTTAAGAGGTTTCAATCCAAATTTGGCACAACATACTATCGAGTTGGATCCGGAATCCAAGCCTGTCAGGCAAAAGCAAAGGCCAGTGAATCCTCATATCGAGCCTCTCATGAGAAAAGAGTTAGGCAAGCTCATTGAGGCCAGTATCATCTTCCCCATCAAACACTCAAGTTGGGTTGCAAACTTGGTGCCGGTAAGAAAGAGAAACGGAGAAATAAGATTGTGTGTGGACTTCCGCGATCTAAATAGAGCATCACTGAAAGACCATTATCCGCTTCCATCAATGGAACAAATATTGCAGGTTGTAGCTGGTTCAGAAAGGTTTTCATTGCTAGATGGATATTCAGGCTATAATCAGATATTGGTGAAAGAAGAAGATCAATTCAAAACGGCCTTCACTACAAAATGGGGCACATATGCTTACAAGAAGATGCCATTTGGACCAAATGCCGGAGCAACATTTCAAATGAGCTATGGATATGGCGTTCAAAGGCTTGATCAACAAGATAGTTGGTATACGGATGATATCACTTTGTCTTCTCAAAGAATGCGTGAGACCATCTCTTTCACCTCATGCAAGTATTTCAGAGGTGTAGAAGGTTTGGAGTGTCATTGAATCCAAAGAAGTGTGTATTCTTGGCACACGAAGGCAAACTGTTGGGCCACATTGTCTCTAGGGAAGGGCTAACAATTGATCCTGAAAGGGTTGAAGCCATCCGAACGCTTCCATTGCCACACCACAAGAAATCTCTCCAAAGCTTCTTAGGAAGGATAAACTTTGTCCGCAGATTTGTGCCTAATTTTTCCACTCTTGTGAAGCCTCTAACAATGATGTTGAAGAAGAGTCTGGCATTCAAATGGACAGCAGAAGGCAAGGAGAGTTTTGAAAGCATCAAGCATGCAATATCACAAGCTCCAACTCTTATCAACCCAGATTTCTCAAAGGACTTCATGTTGTATGCATTTGGAGGATCAGATACAATCTCAGCTATCTTGACATAGCTGAATAGAGAAGGTTCAGAACAGCCCATAGCATTCTTCAGCCAAACCTTGGAAGATTACGAAATAAAGTATTCTTTCATCGAAAAGCATGTCCTTGCTGTCATCAGGAGCTTGAAGAAGTTCAGACACTTGGTCTCAAACAATAAAATTCAACTGCTGGTGTCTCATGCTGGTGTCAAGGACTTCCTCCTAAACAAGGATTTAAATGGTAAGAGAGCAGGTTGGATCACTCGGGTGATGGAATATGATATTGAAATCAAAGTGACCAAGCTAGTTCATGGCAAAGGCTTGTGTGAGCAGCTCGCTTCCAAACAATCAGACGAGCCAAAAAGTGAAGAGGATGTTGTCCTGCTACTACAGAATGATCAAGAACAACCAGCTGATGATGCACCCGTCCCATGTTGGACTCAAGACTTGGTGCACTACCTCCAAACAGGCTTGTGCCCCCCAGAAGTAAGCAAAGCAAAAAGGAGATACTTCAGATTACAAGCCATTCCATATGTGCTTGTTGATGGAGTTTTGTTTAAAAAGGACATCAATGGTGTTCTATTAAGATGCATTGGAACAGGTCAAGTTGAGAAAATGCTACACGAGTTCCATGACGGGGAAGCAGGAGGCCACTTTGCTCCACAAATGCATGACTCTAAAAATCATGAAAGCTGGTTACTATTGGCCTCTGTGTTCAATGATTGCTACTCATGGGTCAAGAAATGCAAGAAATGTGCATTCTTCACGGGGAAAGAAAGGTTAGCAGCGCTGCCCCTTCGTCAATTTCAGCAGATCAGCCATTCATGCAATGGGGATTGGACTTCATTGGAGTCATCAATCCAAATTCAAGTCAAGGCCACAAGTGGATTCTAACAGCAACGGACTATTTCACCAAGTGGACTGAAGCAGTGGCACTCAAGGAGGCAAATGAATCTAATATCTTAGATTTCTATGAAGGGATAGTCACGAGGTTTGGTGCCCCTGCCACTATCATATCAGATAATGCATTGGCATTCCTTGGCACAAAGATCACTGAGTGGGCTGTAAAAAATTGTGTCTATCTCAGCACTTCATCAAACTATTACCCTCAAGGTAATGGCCAAGCCGAGTCTACAAACAAGAATCTACTAAGAATCATCAGGAGGACTCTTGATGAGAATCAGAGGACTTGGCACGCAAAGCTCAAATCAGCTCTATGGGCTGATAGGATCACGCCCAAGAGATCTACAGGAAGCTCTCCATACAAGCTTGTATACGGGAAGGAAGCAGTTCTACCTATATCGCTTCGAGTTGCCAGCGTTGGAACTCATGAAACATTGGAACTAGTGAGTTTGAACCTATGGAAATCGGGTATGCAGAGTGATGGAATTAGAAGAATCAAGAGAGCATGCAATGAGACCATAGAAAAGGATAAAGCATTAGTCAAAAAGAGTTTTGACAAGAAAGCTAAGGCGAATATTGCAATGGAGATTTGGTGCGAAGTGGGATGCTTGATCGTGCGAAACCAGGAAGCACTCCAAGTTTGATGCCATCCGGAGTGGCCCGTACATGATCATCGAATGCAAAGGTAGCAATGCTTTCATTTGGATAAGTTGGATGGTGAAGAATTGCAGATCCCGGCCAATGGGATCTATCTCAAACGTTGCTACTAGAAAGATTTTCACCCTTGTAAATATTAATTTATAATTTCCATTCCTCTAAGTGCTTATGCACACATCATGCTAGAGTAATTTTTATTTCCCTAAGTGCTTGTGCGCATGTCCTATTGCTTCTAGTATGTGCATGTTTGCGAGTTCATCAAGTTCTTGGAAAAGAATTTTTCGCCATAAGAAGACCAGCTCAACAAATGTCAAATGGCTCAAGGACACAGTTTTCGAATTTGGATCAACCGAGAGGTTATCAAATAGACTCCATGCCCAATGGATTGCTCAAGCCGGCTGGTCATTCTTCAATCTAGTAAAGGCGAGATGACCCCCCAGTTGCCAAAATTGTTATCCAAAATTCACCCCTCAAGAAGAGAGCAAGTTCTGAGAAAATGAAAAAATTTGCAAAAACAAGCTCGGGCCAGGAAAAATCACGAAAAATGGCTAAGTCCTAGTCCTCGCAGCATTTGGGACGGTTGGGACAAAAGGCGCGGATCGGCGAAATGAGCACAAAGCGGCCCGGAAGCATTGGGACATCTGGGACAAAAGTACGCGGCGGGCGCAAAAAGCCGATCTGGGCAAAAAGAAAAATTGGCTAACTGCTGAGAGGGTCGCCTTTGGGACAAGCGGGACAAAAAGACGCGAACCGGCCGAACCAGGCAAAATGAGTCAAGGCAGCCCAAAGCAGTTTGGGGCCGCTTGCAGCCAAAAACACCGAACCGGCCGGATCGGCCGAAATGAGAACTTTGTCCCAGGCAGATTAGGACAAAAGGGCGCGAAGCAACTCCAAGGCGAATTTGTCCTAAAGCGGTCAAAGCAAATGGGACATATGGGCTGCGAGTACGCGAACCGGCCGGTTCGGCCGAAATGGGAAATTTCAGCACTGTACCAAATGGGACAAAGGGGACGCGGGGAGCGTGAAAGCCGAAATGGCCGAAGGCGAGGGGAAGAAAAGTCAACGTTTGGTCCGAAACTTCAAACTTGGCCATAACTTTTGACTCGAGCTCGATTTTCATAAAATTGGACTTTCTGGAATGAACACGACGTCCTACGCCACAAAAACTGGATTTATTAATTTTAATGAGGGTAGATATATTTAAATAAAAGAAACATATTCGGCTCGATCGATCAATGCTCTTTCCCGTCAAATGATAGAAAATAGCTGCTGCCCGCACTAAGAGAAGGCCATAACTTTTGCATTTCTCAACGAAATCGCACAAAATTGGTACCGTTGGAATCGTGGTTAAGAGCCCAATGCACAGCAATCAAGAAATTCCATATTTGATTATAAATTGATTGATTTTTTAAGGAAACGTGGCCGGGTTCGTAAGCAGTGTTTTATTTGGTATTTTGGGAGTGCAATTAAGAGGCATGGTCATCATTCCTTCTCTTCGCAGCATATGGGACAGTATGGGGAGCCTTTTTGCAAGTAATGTATACTCATTCCACTCAATTTAATGCCTCTTACAGGTGGTTGAAGGACAGATTTCAGGATTTCCATTTTCCTTCTCTTTTCCTTCTCATTTTTCTATAAATTGGAGTGTTGGGCTCATTGTAAAGGGAGAGTTTTGGGTAAAGCTCTCAAAATTGCTTTGTTAAGCCGGTGTGTTGCAGGCCCTTGTTGTGGACTCCTTGCATGGTGATCTAGGCCCTTATCTTGTAATAGGAATGGCGTGCATACCAGGAAGCAATAAAATACAAGTTTGTGGATGTATCTTCCCCTGCTGTGTTTTCTTGCATTCTTCTTGCCACTTTTATCTTTCTACAAGAATATTGTGTCTATTATTATGTTCTTGCAGGAATTCATTATCATTGTGTGTGCTTGAAATATTACATGAATGCATTTTGCTAGATTATGGAGAAGCTGTCCTCACCTCTTCTAGTGTGCACTTTGCCTCCGTATTTCACACATTTGGAGACTACTCTCCCATCCTCCTTTTCACGGTGTATCACCGCTTTAGTGTAGGCTTTCATTTTATGTACTCTCTTTCCCTGGTCCCTTGGAAATTTAGATTAGAACAGTTAGCTTATCCTGCATTAGAGTAGATTGTGGCAGGTAGTTTAGGAGCAAGAACCAGCTTTCTCTGGAGGTCTATCTCAAGTAGCAAGTCCCACAACTTGGAGATAGTACCCATGTTATCCAATCACACTGTGAGTTCAAATACATGCACAGGGGTGCTGTGATTCGGCGATAACAGGACCTTACTCTAATACCATTTTTTATAATCATAGACACTAAGAGGGGGTGAATAAGGCTTACAAAAAATTTACTTTATTTAACTTATATAACCAATATGAGCTTAGTAGGTGTGAACTAATCATCCACAAGTGCATGAAACAAAATAGAACAAAAATACATAGAATATAATATGGAGAAACCTCAAGGGAATAAACCCACTAAATTTTTCTTATATTACACAAAACAAAGAACTTTCATGAATATTACACATCACAAAATATTTCTTTAGTGAAGCACCCACTTGATAAGAAGCACACGCCCCCATTTATTATAGCACCCACTATAAAACGAGGCTACCACCCCCTAAAGTGATCAAGCACCCACTCAACAACCTAAATGTGAATATCACTTATGTATTGTTTCTCCCACAACTGATTTTGATCACAATTTCAGCTCCATACACATCAAACCCTCTCAAACAAGCTCTTCTCCTACTTCACTCAAATCTTCTCCTCCATTTGATGACTAGGTCTAATGACCTTACAGACCTTCTCCTTCACTCTTATAAACTCCTCATTCCTCCTTAATTTTCCTCTCATATCTTCTAGTGACCCCTATATACTCTACTCTCAACTTCTCTAGCTCTCTCAATCCCCATCATCACTCTCTTCCAAATGAGTCATTACAACTCACTTATATACATGTCTCATCATAACATCAACCACATGTTGTCCAAGACCATAAAGTTCAGTCATGAAAATATTAAAAACACATATACTTACTCATATAAAATCACTCTAAGAGACATTAAATTTTGGCATAACTCTTACAATATGAACTAGCATAATGCATGTCAGAGTGCCTAAAACACTAGGTCTTATTCACCAACGAATGCACCATGAATATAAAGGGAATAAAACAACTTCATCAAGTAAATAAAATCCCTGAAAAATTAAATTACATCCTCTCATCACCAACAATATCAATAATCACTCCAACAACTACCAACACTATGAAGCACAATGAGAAACAAGAACCTCCAATTAGGTCTTCAAGCACCTAAAACTAGTCCACAAGAGTGAACAACTTTACACATCAAAATCAATCTGTAAATATTTATTAGGAACATGAATGGAAGATACATGACCATAAATAACTCTCCAATTCCATGATACACCACCAAATAGGGCACAACATTCCAAGACATCCATCTCTCCTACCTCACTTAAGCATGTTGATCATGCCCGAAATAGGTCACCAAGAACAAGCAACTTGGCACATCAAATCACCTCACCAAGACTCAAGTATCATATGGATGGAAATATCATGGTCTAAAAAGTGATGAAACTCTCTTTAACCTCCCAATTAGAGCATAAGGCCTCAAAAAAACTCAATCTCAGGAACTAATCAAAACTGCTTCAAGGACTCAAGAACTTGTCTTGAAGAATCATGCTTCAAACATCTCATCCATCACTTCCAAGTTCAAAAAATCCATGGAGCACATAAATTACATCATTATAAAATTCCTTAAGCACTAGTAATCATATGTCAAATGGATAATATTAACTAATCACGCATGTTTCATCATACCTTCTTAATAATCCGATAGAGGTAGTTAGGCCATTAGGGATTAGTCATGAAAACTCCTTTCTAGATCAAACCAGTCATTCAAAAATATCATGAGGGATTATACCAATATTTCAAATCTTAAATAACCATGCTCCATCATATAAATCATCTCAACTCAACTCAAACTATCAAGTATAGTTTTAGTCATTTTTAGTCCAAAAGTAGTAGGGTGACTTTGGAGACCTATAACTGATTAATTATTTACAAAACCTATCTAAAAAATTCATTTACATATATCATACCTCTCAAGTTTCCTATAACATTTCACTTTTCTTTATGAAAGCTCCATATCAACCCTAACAATAAAAATATCAATAAAACTAGGGTTTTGCTCCATCTTCCGAAACACTTAGAACATGAAATCTCCACCAACATGAGCCTTGAATTTTCCTATATGACAATGAGTCATCATAAAAACTTTACCAATCCATTTGGAGACCATACACTTCATCTTTCCTCCATCAATTTATAACTAGGGTTTTTGTAAGGGTTTTGACATGTCTAACTTCTTAATTATTATGCATAAAGCTTTGACGTCTAAATTTATTATTTCATCTTGAAAAATCATTTTGTTTCCATGAAAAACATATATAAAAGTATCATCCTCCCATACAAAACTCATAGTTTTAGGCGAGTAAAATAACTTTAACATCGAAAGTGGACATGAGCATTCTAGGAACTCGGTGGAGCCAAAAACACCATAACATGCAAATTATTCATCATACCAACTTGAAAGATTTCCTAGAGTACTAAAAAATATTCTTCATGATCTCAAATGCTCATTAAACCCTAAAACCTCTACAACACTCTAAGAAATATCATCTACCCATGCATACGGGCCTTGTTATGAATTAACTTGCTTTAATGGACCTTGCTTGAAAGATTCATACCTATAAATATTCCTGAGATGACTTCCACACTTCATATGTAATGTCATAAAATACCAACCATGCTTAAACAAATTTTCCTACTCCTATCATGCCACTATCTCATCTTTCTAGGACTAGGTCAAGAACAATACCTAGAATGACTTGAAACACCACATAACACAAGAGAAATGGCATTTTTGACCTTTTACAGACTTATTAACACCTTTAACTCATCATATTAAGCATGTTTGACTTCACACTATCCTTTGAATAACTTTGGATCTCACCTACAACACCTATATTTCTTGACCATACACCAAGACATCATACATGACTACAAGATTTGACACTACCAATCAACCTTCAAGCTCAAACATGAATGAAACCTCATGGAGAAACATAAACCACCTTGACACCCTTTGATATCAATGTGATATGTGACATGATTAAAAACCATATACACAATGCCCAACAAAGAAGAGAAAGCAAATGTGGAGATAACGTAAAAGAGAAAATAAAATGGTAATTTTGATGTCTTAGCTTCATGTTTCTTATGAGTGTTGAATGAGTTGGAGGAATATATAGGATTTCATCACCCATGGGTGATGGTTTCATCCACAAGAAAATATAACACGACATAATCACCCCCAAGTGATTGTGTCACCCGAAGATGTAAGAATAAAGTAATGTGTCATGAAAGGTAAAAATAATGTGTCATGAGTCATGAAAGTGGGTAAACAAGATGAATACTAGTGGAATGTAAGAAAGAAGTCATGAATATGATATGCATGAGACCTAGGATGAAAAGGATTCCTAGTGAAAGGAAAACTAAGGAAAAGACCAAATAGTGACACTCTCTTTATGTATTGTCTCTAACCCATAATGGTTACATGAATGACCATTCCCATTCCCTAAACCTACTCAAGAAATAGATGCATTAGTGACCCTTATGTATAAAAAGGAAATTATTAGTAATAGGTATGAAAGATGAAAATTGAAAAATTAGGTGTATACATATTCCCCATTTGTTGATCACCACATGTCGTAATAGTGCAACGTGGGGTGGTCAATGGAAAAGGAAAATCCAGTAGCACCAAAACTGAAATAAGTATATGAAGGAATGGTGAAAGGACTAGCTGAAATGAAATATACCCACCAATGTGTACTTGATAGTGTTGATTTGGAATGTTCCATGCTAGAACCTTGGAGAAGAAAAACTAAAAGGAAACACTAGATGCTCATCAGTAAAATAAGACATAAATCACCTAGCTAAGAGGCCATGGGAAGGATGTTGTGATGAGATATTGTGATGTTATGATGTTAAAAATAGGTCAAAATTGAAGATCATTTAAATTAGTTTTATAATAGGTCAAAATAAATGGCATGATATCATGATCAATACGTAACAAACGGCATGAGCTACTTAAGGTCGGGAGATAAAATGGGGTTCATTTTAAGATTGAGCTCGATCGCGACCAATTTTGAATAGAAATTTGAGATTTATATAGTAATTTTGATTGTTATTTTCTTATTAATAGTTATGTAATTAAGATAACTAAACTATGGAACTCCAAGTTTGGGAAAATTTTAGATGATATGACACGCATACATGGTGGAAATGGAGGATAACAAGGTGGAGCATGTGGTGGGGCGCAACCAAGGGCAATTCATTGAATTAAATTTCATTGAGTAGATTAAGTGTGTTTTAGTTATTTAGCTTTTTCAGAGTCATTAGCACATCAAACTTACTAAAATTTTCATCATGGGGTAGGTTAGGACAAAATGTAAGTGGGTTTGGGTTGGATTCAATTATTAGTTTGTCGTTTTGTCAAATTTTAAAGTCAAATTTTTGAAACGTAGGGCCATGATTTGGCCAAATGCCATCGGCCCCTTTGGAACATGAGGTTCGATGGCATTGTGATGGGGAAAGAGGGAGCTAGAAGGTTAATGACATTGCCAAAGATTTTTAGGGGTTGATGATGTCTATGAGTGGGTTGATGACATCAGGAAATCATGTCAAGGGGTGATGGCATCTAGCGAGGGTTGATGGCATAGGGATTTTGTTAGAATGGTTTACATGTATTGATTTTTCACTCAAAATTTTGATTTTTCAAAGTTCTAATGTTTTTTTGTTGTCATTTTGTGAATGCAAGTAAAAATATGATTCACCTATGGTGGAGCATTAATTTTTCATGCTTTAGTGTGATGATTTCTAGGATGAAACATGAAGAGATAGCCCAACTACGGTGGTTAGGGGTTTGGGGCATCATCTAAATGCCCATGATCTTTATTTGATATGGACTTACTACATTTTTTTTTTGCTGCATGGGAGACTAGGTTAAACACCTTTTCATGGTGGAAAGGATGGGAGATGAGTGAGATGGATTTGACTTTGGAGGATGTACATGGAATTTTGGGGCTACCGATTGGAGGCACCCATATGTACTATGATTTGAAATCTGATGTCTTAGAGAAGAGAGCATTGGCCACATGGGCTATAAGGAGTAGTACTTATGATGAGTGCATGTTGTGCATTCGACTCAACGTAGTGCAAGCAGTAGGGATTCTAGATATCTGGAATGTGGTTATAGAGATCATGGTGGCACACATAGTGTATCTAAAGGCCAATGGAGCTAACCCATTTTTATTGATAGTAGTATGTAGGGATGTTGTGGATCAAGGTGTACTATTTAGTTAGTGAGCCACCATATGGGTGAAGTTGGTTCATGATCTTTATAGGGTGCAATGTAGATTGTAGAGGGTCGTGGAACCCATCATTTTATTGATGGCATGGCTATATGAGTAATTACCGATGTACGGGACAACCTGGGACACCATAGATATTAGTAGCAGGATGCCCTAAGAATACTTTAGTGGGCGTAGTGGACACCGAGAGAAATTTTGGTAGATCGAACTCTAGTACAATTAGGTCAATAAGATTTGATGTGGTAGTGCTACATAGGAAACATAGATCAATGGCCTAGCTAGCCTAAATTAGAGTACCTAGAGGCCATGAAGGTGGTGATGAGACACTATTTGTATTGGGTGAGATACATGTGATAGATAAATTACCTGCAATAGTTTGGACGAATGGAACCAAGCAATGATATCACCATTTCCACTCTACCGGTGTTGTCATGATAAAGAGGTGACAGGAGTATAGGTCCAAGTTCCAAAATTTTGACCTCGCATGGTATGTGTAGTGGGTGTATCGGGATGGTGATAGTGAAAACATGGTGGGGATTCTTAGTGTCCAATGTATATCATAGTGGATAGTGGTTAAAAGGAGGGATCCATTGGAGGATCCAAAAATATAGGACTATAATCCGGCATAGGTCCTAGTACTACAAGAGGGGGAACTAAACAACCAGAACATGGCTCAAAGAGCATATTATGTGATGGCCATGAAGAGGATTTTTTGGTGTTTTACATTCATATGGTCATGCATATGAGATAGAATCCCAAACCACAACAGAGATAGGGGATGATATTAGTTCCCCAAACATGTGGGAATAATATATAGGATCCTAACCTCTCATCGTGATGATGAGGCATAAGAGGTATTGGCTATCGGAGGAGATGGTGAGACCATCATTGAGTGACCGAGAATCCATTATGAGTGATAGCATGTTAGTTAGGTGCTTTATATAGCTATATGTGAGATATTTAGTAATGGATATCATATTTTGGTTTTGTAGAGGAGTGGCACTTACTGATCCAGAGTGCCCACTATGAGATCCTAGACTCTATGATAGATGTCTAGGAAACTACAATGATGGTGGATCCAATAGCACCATCATTTGGGGATTCATTTTGATCATTTCTCCTAGTAGGTCGGGCATCCAGGACACCGTAGTGGGATAGAGATGCGTAGGCACAAGTGGCTACCAACATCATAGATGTGATGCTACATAGTCTACTATAAGTACGTGTAACTCTAGTAAAAGAGTAGGCATCTCACCTAGCATATGCCTAGAGAACTCGTGGCACAAATTACTTCACTAGAGACATAGTTGGCGAGGGTAGAGGGAGAGGCCTTCGATCCCGATCTAGGGCATTGTCTATATCTCACATAATGAGAGAAAATAGCACGGCCCCATCAACCCAAAGAATCTAGAGACCCCAAAATGGGGTGAGGGTGTTTGAGTCACATTTTAGATGGGCCATTTTTTATGATTTTTGTCGATTTAAATAACTTGATTGTGTGTGTGTGTGTGTATATATATATATATATATATATTATCATTTTTATGGTATTTGGGTATTTGATGATGTGATGATTTATTTATCATTTTCCTACTTTTCACATGTATGTATGTGATAATACCATGGTACTTAGGAATAATGATAATGAGATAGATAGGTAAATTCGGAAAGAAGGGGATCGATAAAATAGCCCAACTCACACGATGTGAAAAAGAAAAGATGTGAAAAAGGATAAGACATCCAATGGTAAGTTGTCAAGGAACATCCCAAGCAAGAGTGAGACTTTTTAGATATTGGAGATAGTGTGATAAACCCAAGGGGGATAGAGAGTCCAAGAAAAGATATAAGATGATTGTGTAAAACCCAAGTAGAGGATCGAGATCCCGAGAAAAGATAGAAGATGATTGTGTAAAACCCAAGTGGGTGCAAAATCCCAAGTGATGGTGTGGGATCAGGTAAAAATATGAAAATAAGATGTAATCATGGTGTTTGAAGGTAACTAGCCACGAGGGGAAAAATATCGCAGTGTGTCAATGATAATTTCATCAACTTGATGCAAAATGTGGCTTCAGGAACAGTTCATGAGGTCCTTAATAGCATGTTTTGTAATAGCCACTTGTCGATGGACTTCAGACTACATGGTGAACAAGCTATCATCTATCCAATCCTCCAACCGAGTGAGGATGTCATGCAAAACATCATCGAGAGTACGGCGAGGCTCTAGGTGAGGTGAAGGCCTATATGTATGCTATATTCTAGGTGGTATGGGGAAGGTGGGTTGCTCTAAGAGGGATCACACCTATGCTTTCGAGTTCATAAAGTGGTTTTGTGGATGGGATTCTTGCTACATAGAACACTATAGTCAATATTGGTATACATGCAATACACGTGATGAGAGCGAGAAGAAAGGATATATAGAAGAAGGCTATGTAACCTTTTTGGTTTCATCATGATTAAACTCAAATTCAAGCTTCTTCATGTGGCATCCATAGGATTTATAGTTAAAAACATCATGTCCTTGATCCTCATGCCATGTGTAATATGGCTCATATGTAGAAGGTTGAGGAGCTATAAGGGAAAGAGGTAGCGGGATATGTTTCATAGGTTATAGAGGGATAGTGAGAGTATCTAATAAGGGAATCGATGCAATAGATAAGGATGGTGTTGATTGATTATTGTATCACCCACCATCGAGGCATGATAAATAAGATCATCACCCATGAGGTCATTAACTTCATAGTCAAAATCGGTAACTCGATCCTCTGTCCAGGAGAATGGGTCGATGTAGTCACAAAATCATGCACTTTAGACATTATTTAGTCTTGGTCTCATACTGCTATTTATATGGTTTTTGAGTGAAGAATGTACTAATTAACCCATGTCCTTTGGCTATTTTACTTTGATTTATGTCGTCACTTCCAATCTCCAAAGACATACTTTCCTAGTCTATCTTTTTCATTTGGCATCATTTTAAATTTGACTAGGTGTCCACCTCAATACATAGGTTCCCTACTCCCATTTGGGGCACCCCGATCCGTTCTACACTTTTTGCCACTTTTTGGTCACTTACTCGACCGTTTGAACTTCTTATCTTTCTAGTGAATGGCCTTTTTGGGGTTAATTACAAAATTAGAACAAGAGAACCATATAGATATAAAGTTATCATACCATAATGAGGGACCAAGCACTAAGCACTACTATCATCACCTAAGTTTACATCCATCAAAGGCTCCATTTTGCATCAATCTAGCTCCATAACAAGGAACAAGGTTTCTTCATTTACATCACACTACATAAGAGGAAGGTTTATTCTATTCCATCCACCATTTTATTACATTTTCTACCCATAGTTATTGCTTTCTACTTTCACAAAGTGTGACTAAAGACAAGAGCACCTTACCACTACATGCGTGAATGTCCATAGAATATTGTATTTTTTTTTGTGGAAATAGTCATAGCTATGAAGAGTGCCCCAAATTGTACGAATACTTAAGAAAGAAACATAAACAAGAAAATAAGTGCGTATAAATGGTTAGAGTATAGCAGCGTCATGGAAGACCAATTGATGTCAAAGTTATCATCGGATCCTAAGTAAGTACCTATGAATATTACTAAATGCGCGAGGTAGCGCGTGCAGTGGAGAATCTTCAAAAGAATCCTACTATTACTAAAGAGGAAGTCTGCATGCTAAGTATCCAAACCCTATGCATTAGAAAGAGGTTTATCAAGAAACCATGGAGGTAATTTAGAATTTACAGGGTGAGATACAATGTTTGAAGGAACAGTTATGGAAGTTGGAACAAAAGAAGGTAGTTGATCTCTATGAGACAGAGCATCGATGACTTGAAAGAAGTTTGTAAGATATTGTGCCAAGAGAACATTATTCCTTTGTTGGGGAGTTGGTTGAAGGGAAACACTTGTGCATGCTAGGAATGAGCATGAGAGACAAATTTTGCATGTTAATCTTCCTCCAGATATCTTGAATTATGACAAGGATATTACTCTAAATTTTTTTGTTGATGGTTGGCTCTTGAGTAACATCTTGATTGACACAGCACGGAGGTGAATGTGCTCACTTTAGATGTATGGGTTCTAGACCTCCATTACAACCATCTTATAATGTATTGTTCATGGAAAATCAAAATAAGGAAATTCCCATTGGATTTTTAAAATATGCATCCATTACTATATAGGGGGCCAAGTTCACTAGGGACTTTGAGGTCTTAGTGCTTACAGAAGTAGAAAACTTTCCTGCATTACTTGGGCACCCCTCGTGTTATGTAAACAACACTAATTTTTTTTTCAACATGGGGTATATAACCTTTGAGAACAAGGAAGAGCATGTCATCATACCTATGACAGATGGGAAATATGCACCTTATGTAAAGCCTTTAAGAAAAGAAGACTTGAACAGAATTTATGTGTGCACTATTCGAGATCCAGAAGTTCTTGAGCCATCAAAAGAAGAAGTTCTCTAATGGGATGATGCACAGTCAATGACCGATACCAAAAGTGATGTATGTGATAATTGGGCTCACAACACTTATGAAATGGTTGGGTGAAAAGTATGAAGTGCATCTATGTGCATCAAGTAATCCATGTAGTATCAAGTGTTTAGGAAGAAGCTAGGTACCAAAGTATACAGGTGAGGAGAATCCAGAAATATTCCTACTTACTATGTAAGTTTAATGGGAATTTCAAGTGGAAAGAAGGAACATGTTAGTATATACTTTGTGGGATGGAATTGCATTGGTGGATGGTTCACATGGATAATATTTTGGAGTTGAGAGAAGTAAGGATTATTTTATCTGCTCGGTTTCTATGAAGAAATGTGGCTACTCATATCTATGCATTTCATGGTAATGATCATGTTCAACCAAATTTAGTAGTGTGAGAGACTCTGGATGGTAGGGTAGGAATTTTTATCACCTTCATTGTGGGTACAAAAGTTTTTTTCACCTTGCAAGGCTACGTGCATGCATGGTATGTCTATGCAGAATTGAATAGAGTGACTGGAAATTAGCAAGAACTTGTTGAAGGTATGACTCAGACCTTTGATTACTTTTCTTCTAAACCTCTGATAAATGAGGCACTATAGGTTATGAAGTGCTTAACTATGGGAGAAATTGCAAAGGCTAAAGAGTTACTTTGGAAGTTATTAGGAGAATCATCCCTCCTAGAACTTTTTGAAGAGTAAGAATCAAATGTTGAACAACTTAAGTGCGCCTACCTAGAAAAAGAAAAGGGTAAGATGATTTATATGTTTTATGATGAATAAGTAGATAACCTGGATACTGAGCACACAAAGGGTACATGCAAAGTATTAGATAGTGCATATGAGAAGGTGCATGCCTACCATGAGCCTATGAAGACCAAGAAAGTGAACATTAGCATGGATGTTGAACCTAAGGAGGCTATTATAGGAGATTACTAGTCTGACTCTAAGGTTGCTAAGATCATTGAGTTATTATGCAACTTTCAAGACTTGTTCCCTAGAGGCTATCATGAATTGAAATGTGTACATGAATCATTGGGAGAGATGAAGATAAAGTTGAAAGAAGGTGCATGCCCAATCTGGAAGAGGCCTTACAAGATGAATCTGAACTTACACATCAAGGTAAAGGAAGAAATTGACAAAATGTTAATTTTTGGAATTATTGTGCCAATTGAGGAGTTAGAATGGGTAAGTCCTATGGTGATCAACATCAAGAAAGATGGTAGAATTAGGATTTTTGTGGATTACAAGGAGTTAAATGCTACATGTTTGATTGATCCCTTTCCCACACCATTTACTGAGGAAATCTTGGAAGGCGTTGTAGGGCACAAAATCTACTCCTTCATTGATGGATTCTCTAGATATCATCAGGTGAGGATAGCTATTGAGGATCAAGAGAAGATGACTTTCACCACTAAGTGGGGAATTTTTTCATACATAGTTATGCCCTTTGGATTAAAGAATGCGCATGCAGTATTTTCGCACATAGTGGTACAAGCATTCTAGGATTTTATTCACAAGTTCTTGCAGGTGTATCTGGATGATTGGACAGTCTATGGGCTTGTGAAAGATCATTGTGATAATTTGAGGCTAATGTTTGAGAGATGTAGGTAGTTGAGCATCTCCTTGAACATTAAGAAGTGTATATTTTCCACCCCTTTGGTATTTTGTTGGGGCACATCATCTATAAAGAGGGCTTGCTAGTGGATCCTGCTAAGGTAGCTATGATTTTAGGCTTGGAGGAGCCTACTAGCCAAAGCAAGGTGCATGGATTCTTGGGGCACACAAGTTATTATATAAAGTTCATTAAGGGATATGCCAAGATCGTCGTGCCCTTAGAAGAATTACTCAAGGGAAAAGGAAATTTCTATTGGGGTGAGGCACAATAGCACGTGCATTTGACACACTAAAGGAAAGGCTTACTACAACACCTATTTTGTGCTTTCCTTCATGGTCTAAACCTTTTCATGTTCATGTAGACACCTCTAGCATGGCCATTGGTGCCGTATTAGCTCATCTTAGAGAATAAATTGTTAATCATCCTATTTGTTTTACTAACGGGAAGTTGACTCTAGCAAAACTAAATTATATAATGACGTAACGCGAGTCCTTATCTATGATCTACCCACCCCATAATTTTTGACACTATCTATTGTCTACACCTTTCATATTTTATACAGACCATATGGCATTGGAGTACTTAGTGAACAAGCTCATTTCATAGGGGCGCATATGTTGATGGGTACCGTTGTTTTAGGAATTCAATTTTACGGTGGTGGTTAAGCCCAATAAGATAAATTCTAGTCCAAACCATTTATCAAGGATTCAATTAGGAGAGGATACACAAAGCATTAAGGAAACAATGTTAGATGCACAGAGTTTTCAAGTTGAATCATGCACCCTCGGACTTAGAAGATATTGTTTTATTTTTATGCACATATGTGTGGCACTCGAAGGAATGAAGGCTTTAGAAAAGAAATAACTTTCTATCCGTGTCACACCTTACATGTTAATTAGTGGAGACTTTTATAAATTAGGTTGTGATTAATTTTAACACCAATGTGTGCTTGAGCATGAGCATGACACATTATGGTAGAGGCTCATGGCGGTATTGTAGGTGGACACTAAATAGGGGATGCCACCACATGCAAGATTCTACTAGTGGATTATGGTGGGAAACATTGACAAGGATTATAAGCATATTGTAAGGACTTTTACCATTTTCAATGCCTTAGATATCTTGGGCAATGTGATGAAATTCCTTTAAGGAATATTACTAGTGTAGAACCTTTTAAGAAGTGGGAAATTGATTTTATGGGCCCTATTACCCTATCTACATGTAGGACATGATCGTGTTACATTATAAATTATACAGATTATCTTACAAGGTGGGAAAAAGTAGTTCCTACAAAGGATTGCATAGCAAGAACTACAAAAATAAGGTTTATGGGAAAATATTATTAGTAGGTATGGTCGTCCTTTAATTTTGACAAGTGATGGGGGTAATCATTTCTGATGAGACTATCATAATATTATTGGATGAATTCATGGTTGTAAACCATAGGACAACCCCCTATCACCCTCAGGAAAATGAAATTGTTGATGCCTTCAACAAGATATTGAGTCATGCTTTGAAAAAAAATTGTGATATTGGAAGGTGAGATTGGGATGACAAGGTTTCTGCAGTACTTTGGGCATACCGAGCAACCTATAAAAGTTTGAATAAAGAAACACCATTTCAGTTGGTGTTTGTCAGGTATGAAGATTCTCCCATGGAATTCATGTTATTGTCTTTACGTATTGCATGTGCGGAGTTCTAGCTAATGAGAAAGGACTGGAAGAATGGATTGGCAAGATGATGCAGTTGGATGAAAGACGCGTCATAGCAAGATGTAGTTAAGAAAAAAAAAGCTAGGAAGAAGGCATGGTGTGATAGAAACATCAAGGATAAAAATCTTGAGGTTGGAAAAATGGTACTTCTTGATGATTCAAAGCTTTTTCATCATCCTAAGAAAGCTGAAAGTGCATTGGTTAGGATAGTATGTTATCACTCATATACTTGAGTCAGTGTGCTTGCCAATTAAAGGCATTGGATGGAACATTATTTTTCGGTTACTTTAGTGGGAGTAGGATGAAGCTCTACTATAAATTATCCTTCTTGGTGTTTGTAATAAGGCAATATTTCCACTTAGATTAGGTTTCCATTAATGCATTTCCTTTATATGTGTTTCCTTCATCGTTGTTATACTTTGTTAATTTATTTGTGTTTTGTGTAATAAGCACACTTACATGTTAGAATCTCGATTACAATTTAAGTGTTTTCATGCACAGAGGACCACGCATACACTTAGTGTGGGGTGGTTTATATACAAGTTTCATTACCAAGTTGAGTATTGATGAGTGTCATCGAAAATGGGTATGCATAAGGAAATTTTTGTGCAGGTGCTTTTTGGAAAGGGTGCAGATAGAAAAATTATTACCATAGATGGAAAAATGGATGCATAGTATAACACGAGGTAGGTCAGTAGAAGGGAAAGTACTTAGAAGAAAGCACAGTGATGAAGTACTTGATGCATAATAGTGCACAAGAGGAGTTATGTGGCCAATAAGTAGAAAGGCACACTAGAACATTATGACTGTGTGGCATGGAAATGAGCAGCGCGAAAACATTGGCAAATGATGTATTAATGTTGGGATCGGTGGTAGGTAAAGGATCAATAAATGTGACAAATTTTTTAAAATATATATAAGGATGGAATGTGGATTCATTTTTACCTTTGCAATTATGAATTTTCGAGTGATCTATTTGCAAACAAGCTAGCGAGACATTGTTGAAGTGTGGAGAGTTGAGAAACTAGGCATTGTGATCAAATTTATGCACAGGATTAACTTGTGCTCCCATTAGAGAAGGGTTTGACAAAATCAGAGGCATGCGGGGAGGAGAAATCAAGTATTAAGGTTTGAATTAGAGCTAGGGCACACGTTTTTAGGCTAGGGCATGAAATTTTGAGTTACACAACTTGACAGAGGTAGGTAAAAAGAACCTTTTTAATTACTATGGCACCAAGGAGAGCACCTAGAGTGGGGAAAAAGGGGAAGAAGAAGGTGGAGGTCAAAGTCGAAGTAGAAGATGCCCCGAAGGTAGGTTTTTAGAAATGCAATACCCAGAGGGCATTCTTATGGGGTGTGACTAGGATTCACATTTCGTCATTGTAAAGTTAGTGATTACAACCATAGAACCAAGGACATGAAGGAGGATTTGGAAAATTTTCTCGTAGTGAAGATGACGAAGAGGACAACAGATGACATGTCAATTTATGATGATGTAGGCGAGAAATTTTTGGCCAAAGTAGGAGTGTTACAATTGTATGAGCTCCCATACTTCAAAGCAAACCTGAAAAACTATACCAATGGCTCATGAGTGAGTGCATGAAGATTTATTTTACTTCATTGGGCATTGAATGAGGATTACAATGCCATTGATTTCTAGCTTGGTAGGGTTAAGCAAATTTGTGTAAAGATAAATAGTGGCCTCACTGACAAGAAGGTAGTAGAAAAACAAGGAAGGAGTTAGGTTACACTAAACGTGGGCATGGGATGGATATCCCCAAGTTATAGAAGTACCCAGTCATCCAAGCAACGACACATCTACTAAAAAAATAATCATGAACATTGGTCTCAATTCAATAGGGCATGGCTTCATGTCACGTGTAGAATGACAGAGGGGTTGTCTACAACATCTCCAACTTTATTATTGAGACCATCATTGAGGAGGCACATGAAGGTGAAAAGATAAGTTTTGGCGTGCTATCCTTTTATCCTTAGTTTTTGTGGAAATTGGTGTGCCCGATGGGCCAAAGGATAATATATGGATGTTCCTCAAGCAGAGAATTCTTTGGAAGAGATATTTACATATTACACTTATGATGGTTCAATGAGTGGACCCTTCAAACAAAGGTTAAAGCTATGGTATGAGTGGTTGCGCGTTGCATTTGAGGAAGAATGGAGGATCCCCAAGGAGTTACCTTCAGTTGTGGGTAAACAGGTACAACTGGTAGTATACCAACACTATTGCATTGGGTGCTTCACAATGAAAGATGGAAAATGGAGCCCATGGTGCAAACTGCCTTATGCTTTTACCATGCGCTATTTCTAGGAATCTATTCACAAATTTTCCAATGCACGCTACTTGATATTCAATGCAAACAAGGTAGATTGTGACTACCATACACTAAGGAAAACCTATGTCTACCCAGGTAATAGTGCTTACATTGAGTGGTTAATAAGAACTGAAATTAATATGAAGGTTGTAATCTTGGCCATTGGCTAGTTGGACGTAGATTTGGTGTATGTGTACTTGTAGCCTGAACTACAAAATGGAAAGTACTTGGAAAATGAGTTTAAGTTACCTTGGCCACCTAAAGGGAAACACGCAGTGGGTATGTTAGAGGAGGAATAAAATTTCCTTCCCATTATGGATGAAGAATGAGTGGAAGAGGGACTACATGAAGATGTTTGGGGTCTAGAGCATAGGGGTAGGAAGCAACCCACTATTGGAAAGAAAAGGAGCTCAAACCAAGTCCCCCAATGTAGGAACAAGATAAGGAGTTAGGCATGGTGAAAATAGACATAAAGCAGACTCCAAAAGATCCACAATACAAAAGGGTATTCAAGAGGACAAGGGTTCAAATCATGGGGATGTCACAACCACTAAGGATATCACCTAGGACTTCACTTCCCAAAGCAGAACCTTAGAAGAAGATAAGGTGCAAGCTAAGAATGAAGGACAAGGAGTGGGATGAGTCCAGTGAAAGTGTTCCTAGCACACTTGGTTAATCTCGGTGATGTAAAATATCCTTTTGATGAAGGTATGAAGAATGATGAAGAAGGGCATAAGGAGCAAGGTGTAGAATCAGATAAGGGTGAGCCTTCTAAAGCACACTTGATGATACACAAAAAGGTAAAGACCTAACTCTATACTTGGGCTCTCATGTTCCCAAAGGCGGGGTCGAAGAAGGGAATAATGGGTGAATATTACATGACTCTTGCACTAGGCTACGTAAATGATACAAGTAAAATCATACATGCCCAATTTTAGAGCACTATAGAGTAGAAGGATCTATATGGTTGGGAGTTAATGGATGCAGATATGGCCAATGCGCAAACTAGGAAGAAACTATCTTGGTCCATGCAAACTCACATGGATGAGCCATATTTTTATGTATGTGAAGAATCTTGCATATCACGTTGGATGAAAAAGTCTCCACATCTCCGACACATGAATATTAAGCCCATGGCCATGTTGGATGAGCAAGTAAGAAATGCCTTAGTAAAGGTATCTGTAGAGGTTGTGCATAGGAATGTTGATAAAGTGACAACCATTAAAGAATTAATTGAAGACATCAAGGACATGGATGAAGAAATAGAGCACCTGAAAGTAGAAAAGGAATGGGAAGAGGCAAAGAATGAGGCATTGATCAGTATGGCTGAGGAAATTGGGGATGACATTCTAAAGGTAAGACCTCATCTAGAGTCTCAACTTCCTCATAAATTTCCTTCTACAATGCACTATGTCCGAAAATTAGTTAAAATGGTCATAGATGAAGGGCCCTTGCGTATGCCCGCCCCAAAGTATCCTGCAAAGGAAGCAATAAGATCCAAGGCCACCATTGCTAGAATTTTTTTATGATTCTTTATTGTAGGCCTTGAAGGAGCTTAAGAAGGGAAATCAAGCTTTGAACATGTGCATAGCTCCAGATGCAATAATTAGAATAAGGACTCTTGAAGAAGATAATGAAGTCCTAAAGGCCATGAAGGATGAGACACTTGGGTGCGCAGATAGAATTTCTCTAGTAAAAGAAAAGTGTGAAGCCCTTACACAGCCCAAGATCCATACATGGATAGAATAGATAAAATTGGGAAGCTTATTGCGTAGAAAATGGACTCCATAGAGGGAATAATGTCAATCATATCTAATATTTTAGGGTTTTGAAAAATGAGAAATAAAACATGACTCAAGATGAACTGGATGCCATTATGATAGACATCCCAGATAAGACAGGTGAGGCATTGAGTGACTGGCAGACATTGGAGGTAGAAATTAAGAATGAGTATCCTGGAGTTAATACTGCCAGTTGAGGAGGAAAGCGTGTGATGTCTCGTTCTTTTTGTTAAACAAGTCTTTATTCTTTATTCTTTTCTTTGGAGATATAAGTGGGATTTCCCATTTTCGGGGACAGAAATGTAGTTAGTGTGGGGTAATGTTGAGCACATGGAATATAGCTCAACTATGAAAGTGCATAAGGATTGGGTGCGTAGGAACCAGGTGCACAGGAAGGCATGGAATCATAGAGGAACATGAGCGTGCCAGAACAGTTTGAATTCAGGACTTAGCCACTTTTTATAGGTCAAGGCTATTTTTGGAGATGGAGTGCTGAGCACGTGATAACATGAAGACTTGCAGCTCACGCAAGGCTATTTTGGGATTTGCAGCAGTTCGAGCACCATGCATAGGGTTGATCTAATAATAGGATTTCTACTCGAGTTAACTATAGGAAGTCTATTGTTAGAGAACTTGCATGTTTTGTATTCCTTTGTAAAGGTGCATGGTTATTATTAGCATGTAGCCTATTTTTGGAAGGTGCATAGGTAGTGAAGGGAAAGTCCCCACCCCTGTGTGTGTGTGTGTGTGTGTGTGTGTGTGTGTGTGTGTGTGTGTGTGTGTGTGTGTGTGTGTGTGTGTGTGTGTGTGTGTTGATTTGCACGGTTTTGAGAGACTCGATTATTGTAGAGTTATGTTGTAGATTTTTTAGTGTGCATAACCATGGAAACTAGATCTTGAATGTATGAAGCTTCTATGTTTTGCAATATTTAATATAATGGAACATATTGGCTAGATATTGGTGTTAGATGTGACTGAATATGGTTCTTACATGGTAAATATTATTATGATCATTTTTATTCAATCTTTCATATGGTTTAGATCTAGATCTAATTCATGTATTTTGGTTTACTTAATCATCTCCTATGAATTTAAACATATACATGCACAATCATGCTAACATTCTAGACAAGCAACTCTAAGGAGGGACCTAGTACCTTTGTGCACTTTGGGTGAGTTCTTAGTTCAAAGGCTAAGTGATGTGTCATTGCACCTTGGTTTATTAGAAGGTGAATTCTAGGCTACATCACAACTTCAAGGAATTATTTACAAGTTGGAGAATAATGCAAATTTCTCTATTCACTTCTTCACCAAGGTGGCAAGAGATTGCCCAAAAAAATTGTAGTACAGGATATCCTTCTACACATTTTCTCTTGACATGGATCATGTGCACATGTTCCATTTTTCATTCACGTAATTTACATTTACATGATTTCACATACATATACATGCATATTTTACATGATTTTTACATATATACATGCGTATTTGACTAATTTATCATTTTTTCCTTACAGTCCGTCCGTATTAGAAATAAGCAATCAATAAACAACAATTACAACAATGGGGGAAATAACAACAACATTTTGTGATAGCACACACGATACTAACCATGTAGGTACATCACACACATTAGAAACTACATTTGTGCATTTCTTCCCTAGGTTCACTCTCACCACTTTTTGCACTTTTACATCTTTAGTTTCCATGCTCCACTATTTTATCATTCCACACTTTATCTAGTCCATCGGCACGCTTTCTGCATCACTCTACATAGACATCAGGTATGCATCTCTATCTACTTTATGTTACCAAGATTTCTACTCACCAACATAAAGTGGGGGAAAATGTAGTCACAAAATCATGCACTTTAGACATTATTTAGTCCCGGTCTCATACTACTATTCATATGGTTTTTGAGTGAAGAAAGTACTAATTAACCCATGTCCTTTGGCCATTTTACTTTGATTTATGTCATCATTTCTGACCTCCAACACATACTTTCCTAGTTTATATTTGTCGTTTGACATCATTTTACCTTTAAGCGGAGTGTCGATCCCAATACTAGGGTTCCCTATGTGCCCTATCCCCATTTGGGGTGCCCTAATCCTTTCGACACTTTCCCGCCACATTTGGGGCACTTTCTAACCATTTGAACTTCTCATCTTTCTAGTGGTAGGATTTTCCATGGTTAATTAAAAATAGAACAAGAGAAACATATAAATTGTATTCACTTTTCCCAACCCTTTGACTCCTAGGCATGCTTTGACATATCACCCATCCCGAATCTGGCACAAACTCAAGGTGCACATAGGCATCGAGCCCTCATTTATATGAGCTTTCCAATCATTTTCACCATTAATGGAGGAATAATGCACAGACATAAATGCATACATTCTATATAACAAATATCAAGAAACTAAATCCAAGCACAGATGTACCATAACATGAATGAAATCATTATATCAACATATATGAATCAGATTTGAACCATGGGCAACATGAAGAACACAAGGGTTTGAACCCTTAACATATATATTCAAAAAATACCATTATATTCATTCACTAGTATCATAGTAGCCAAATACATTAAGGAGTCCATACATGGACCAGATACATCATCAGAATTTTAGTATTATCTTCTAATGGCTCCACTACAGAAGTTACAATAGTGATCACACATATATCCCCTAGCTCTCTCTACCTTTTTCCACATACACCATTCTCTCTCGCTTTTCTTTTTTTTTTTTTTGTCATGAAAATAAATACATAACAAGGGACTCGAAGGAATCTTCCCTTACCACCTACTCATCACTTAGAGTGAACCAACTGCCAAATGTCATCATGTCTTGCCATACTCAAGTATCCTCAGCATGAAAGTTCCAGCTAATCCATAACTAACTCTACTTTACAACTCTTAATCCCATCATGATAACCATATCCTAGAATATGCTTTCCTTAAGTTGCAAGTATCCATGCCTTAACCTTGTCCATAACCAATTCTGGTTCCATCTCCACATGTTCCTTTATCGCGACATTAATCGTGATCCAAAATGTGGTTAAGTATTAAGCCCTGTTCTACCCGGTGTGAACCTCTGTGCTTTCCCCAAAGTTACTTCCACGTGATCCTTTGTGTCTCACCGTGCATGACAAAACCCATCATGCTTAAGGTGCCTAGACTCCTTAGGGGCCCAACATTACCCCACACTAGCTTGATTACCACCCACAGAAATCCTTTGCGCTTGCCAAACAAAACTCCATCGATCCAAAAATTGGCTAAGGAAAAATGTTGTATGGTTCAACCAACTAAGTGACTAGCTAGAGAAGTTCAGGAAACTCCACATCTATCTCATCCTTCAACTTCTTCCATGCTTCTAATTCTGCTAAGGCTTTTCCTGGTGCCTCTCCTACCATGTTAGGTACTTGGTCTGGTGTGATTTCTTCAACCTTCCCCTTGAGCTCATTTATGACCACGACCAACTCCATGCAGACACCCTTGAACTTGTCCATACATTCTGTGATAGAGTCCTGGAGTTCACCAATGCAAAATTCTAGTTTCTCGTGCTTATTATTAGCCTTTTCCTTCTATGTTGTGGTGTTAACAATAAGTTGGATGTGATCAACCTTGTTTGTGGGGACCTTCTCCTGTAAAACCTTGAGAACTGTCTCTTCATCTACTACTCGCACATTAACAATTGGCTCGTATTTTCTACAATTATTGAAACCCCTATTTACCAAAATGTTTACCTCCTTGAGTTGGGTGAGAAAGTCCTCCAACAATGCAATATGGGCATCAATAGTGACCTTGTATTTTCCCTTTCCTATGTAAGCTCCTCGGTTGTGGTCCCCATGTCATCTTTTATATTGGTCAATAACATCCCCACCAGATCTTCTAAGTACTCTATTTCATCATTGTAATTCATTCAAGCTTTGCTTACCAATGTCAGACATTATTCCAAAATAGTTTTAATCGAGGTGCCAACTCGATCGCATGCTTCCTTGGTTCACACATGCTCACCCTTCAATCCTTGGCACAGTCTCTCTATCTCCTTCTCCTTGCCCTTCTTATCCATAACTAGGGTCGAATAGTTTCCCCCGCATCCAAACTTCACCTTACCACCTCTAAAGACATCTTCTGTAGCATGTTACGCTCCTGCTCATTAGTAAGGTGGCTTGGATCCACCACCTTATAGCCTTCTCCCTTCTTCTTCTTCAACTGGATGGTCTCGACCACATGGTCATTGACCTTGAATTCAAGCTCCGCCGCTTAACAATGCAGATTCCATCTTATCATCTTCTTCATTCTTGTCATGGCCCCATCTTGGTCCAACAGATCCCAAGCATGTAGCTTCTCCTAGGAAAGGGTACTCTGGAACCTCGTGTGCAACACCTTCATGGGATTATCCATGAAGTCCATGTGAGGGGACATAGGTTTCCACTTCTTTCTCTTTTCCTTGTGCTTTGAGCATTGTTTCCTTGGGGTACTTGTTCTTACAATGAACCCCTTCTCCTCCTTAATAACAAAGGAGTCTCCTTTATTTTTTTCTCTTGGGCTAGTGGGTTGGGTAGGTTAAGTCCCTTCGCTATAATTTTCATTGCACCCCTTCATAGTATGCACTTTTTCCTCTATGCGTGCATTATCTGTTTCCTTGGTGTCTACCTCAACCCTTCTCTTCTCCTCCTCCTCGAGTTATGCCTTGAGCTCCTCCCTAAAACCTATGTGAACCTCCTCTGAGCCTATTTATGTTGCTAAGCTGGAGACATCATGTGTCTTATGCTTCTTCTATTCCATCTCTTCTCCTTTTGATTGTTTACCTTCCTTGCACTTTGGTTGTGAAGCCTCGACGTCACTTTGTTATGATGTACCTTCACCCCCAATGCTAATTTGGTGTGTATAATACTTCCTTTTTCCAAGAAGTGTGTAGGTTTCTCCTCAATTCCTTCTTCATTTTCTTCTCCATCTTTACCCTAGACTACTCTTATAGGTGTGATTGGTGCCTCTCATGGCCTTGGAAAGGTGGAATATGTAACCTCCACTTAAACCCCTCCCTATGTCTTAGGGCGTAGCTACACAAATACCCAGTGGATGAAGCCCTTGATGGTAACATTGATCTACAGATGTAGATCATTAAAATATGGCTCTAAAATCTCTTTATACACCAGCCTCATGCCATACTTAAATGTTACGCAAAGGGTGTGGACATCAGCATCCACTTTGTTAGTATCGAGATTCAATTTCTTCACATCCTTTAATCGGTTGATGGCACTTCATATATTTAGTAGTGAATGCAAATGGAATTTTACACCATGGCCCCATTTCTCCTTTGGCCATCATAAACTTTTCCAAGCTGAAGTGTTGCATAACCGCAAACTTCACCTAGTCCCTAACAACTTGTGGTAGCTCATGTGGGATGTGTCACTCATTCTCAAAATCCTTGTGCAATATTTTATACCATTTTTTCATCCACAACTTATAAGAGCTTTTGATGACACCATCGCAAGTGAATTGTGAAAATTTTAGTGCGGGAGATGGGTATGTTGTTTGGTGAACCCATATATTTCCATCTAGCCCATTAAGGACACCTATTTCTCATAATACAATTAGCAATAGTATGGATCCCCACGTGATCTTTTCCCCAACCTCATTATACACCCGTGCCTCTTCAATAATATTATTTGTAATAAATTACATGAAGTTGTAGTACGTTCACTTGGATACCCTATATGCAATGTACATGAATTTCTTATTTATATATGTCCATCATTTACATGCACCTAACTTGCGCAGCTAATGCGTTGGGCTACAAATCTCAACTCAACGGGTTAGCAAGGTTAGTAATAACCATGTGTCCTTCCTCCCTTCTCATAGTTTAATTTCTTCACCAATTCCTCAATTTTTGTAGTGGCACATAAATCAAGTGTCATATCCTCACCAATGTTCCGTAGACCTATTACTATTGAAATCAATTGGCCTATTAGCCTCATTATTCTCCCCTGAAAAGTAGAATAAGTCCTCATGTACCCACAACTTCAACCACCTAAAGAGCGAGGTGGGTTTAGCAAAGAAGGGAAGCTCCCATAGCTATAAAAATCTAGTCTTCTATAACTCTTGTTGTACTAAATCATCCACCCTAGGTTTTCTCGAGCTCGTCAAACTCTTGAATGTCTTAGATTAGATCCACCCATATCAACTTGTCATTATCAGTTGTTTTGTGGTTGAACTCGTTAATCTTACACTGCATGCATTCAAACTCCAATTCTCTACCTTAATCACACCCGGGGTACTACATTTATGAGTAAACCTCAATTGATTCCTCCTTTTATACCACTTGATTTCTTAGTTTATGATTTTTAAATCCATTTTTGTTTCTTTACCCCATGCCCTAGGTGTTTTGAGTTCTTCCCTTTCTTCTAATTTGGTATAATTCTGATTTCTCCTAGCTTGGAAGAGTTTGTTTTTTCCTTCAAGCTTAATTTTGAATGTACTAACAACATTGCTGAGTATGAAGCCTTGTTGTTGGGTCTGAGAATTTCATGGAAGTATGGTGTCAAGGACATCATTGCAAAAGGAGATTCAGAGCTAGTTTTCAAACAAATAAGAAAATTGTATGCTACAAAAATTAGCGGATGAAACAATACAAACATGTAGTTTGGGATCTAATTGAGATGTTTGATTCCTTCAACATTGTGCATCATGATAAAAGTTTCAATGTTATTGCTAACAAGTTGGCAATGTTGGGAGAAAGATTTGGAGGTTGCACCATTTAACCTTATTATGAGTACAATGTTGAAGAGATAACTAGGTCAGATGTCCCCGACAACATCAAGCACTTGTGCAAGTGTTTAATGATGATGCTCGGGTGCAAAGGTTCCTACAAAATCAAGGTGAGTTTGTAAATCAAAAATTTGATTGGGAACCAATGGTGTGTGTGACTGAAGGAAGAGAGACATTGTTTGGAAAATATATTGTCAATTGAAAACTAACACCATTCCTAGAGTTCTTGTTCCACTTGAGTTAAATTTTAGCAATGTTGATTGCATCATCAATAGAAACATATCTCGCCTCAAGGGATGTGGAAGAGAATAAATTGGGAAAAAGTGATAAACCAAGAAAAATTTGGTTGGGCATCACCTAAACAATGAGAAAAAATAGTCCTATGTTTAAATATTGAAGAAATATCAAAACTGTCTTGCTTGGTCTTATTCAGAGCTGAAAGCATACAGAGAATATTTGTTTCAGCATGAGATTCCTCTTGAAAAAAATGCCAAACCATTCAGACAAAACTAGAGGCCAATTAATCCACTCCTCTCAATGAAGATGCAAGATGAATTGAAGAAGTGAAGGAGGTAGGGATCATTTAGGCCACAAGGTATTCATCTTGGGTTGCAAACCTTGTGCCAGTCAGAAAGAAAAATGGAGATATCAAACTTTGTGTAGACTTTAGAAATATGAATAGAGCTTCATTGAAAGACAATTATCCTTTTCTAAACATGGAAAACATGCTACAGTTAGTGATTGGATCTGAATTTTTGTCCACCTTGGATGGTTTCTCTAGCTACAATCAAATCATTGTCAAGGAGTCAGAGAGATTTAAAACTACCTTTACCACTCCTTGGGGAACATATGTTTATGTAATAATGCCTTTTGGTCTCACAAATGTTGGGACTACCTTCCAAAGAGCAATGGATGTTGCTTTTGCTGGTTACATAAATCACTTCATTAGTTTATCGGGATGATGTGACTATCTTTTCAAGGAGTAGAAAATATCACTTACATCACTTGAAAGAATGTTGATCAAATGTAGATAATATGGCATTTCTCTCAATCCAAAAAAAGTGTCATTTTGGGGTGCAAAATTCCAAGATTCTTGGTCATATTGTTTCAAAGATTGGTTTCATGATTGACCCTGAGAGGGTAGAAGCAATCAGAAAGGTTCCAATTCCAAGAACAAAGAAGGGCATCCAATCCTTCTTTGGGAAAATCAACTTCATTAGAAGGTTTGTGTCAAATTTTTCTGAATTGACTCTTCCTATTACATGCATGTTAAATAAAGATCAAGTTATCAAGTGGGAAGAGGCTGCCCTTAAATATTTTGAAGGAATCAAAGAAGCATTGAAACATGCACCTATCTTGGTAGCTCCGAATTACAAGAAGCCTTTCCAAATCTTCTCTTTTGCTTCTGAAAATACTATCACATTTGTATTGCTCCAAAAGGATGAAGATGGGGCTAAGAGGCCTATTGCCTTCTTTAGCAAGGCTTTACAAGTTGTTGAGTTAAATTACACAATCATGGAAAAACAAGAATTTTCCTTGGTGAAAGCAATAAAGGTTTTTAGGCCTTATATCTTAAATTCAAAAGTTGTTTCTTATCTTCCCCACACCATCGTAAAAGACATCTTATCGAGATTGAGATCCCAAAATATGTAGATGGGTGAAAAAACTGCAGGAGTATGACATGGATATCTAAACCACAAAGTGGTGAGAGGTTTGGGACTTGCTAAGCTCGGGGTTGAAAGCAACTTCTAGATGTGGAAGTGAATGAAGTAGAGGAAGAAAGGGCAGATGTTCTTGGGAAATTGGTAAGCTACGAGTGGTACAAGGATGTAATCTTTTACCTCGAGACACCTATGTTTTCCGATCATTTGAATAAAAATTAGAAAATATCCCTTAAGTGGCTTCTCAAAATACATTATCACGACTTTGGGCTAGCTTGGAAGAACCACCGAAGGTGTCCTCTTGAAATGTATAATGAAGATGAAGCTCCCAAAATGGTTACTAATTTGCATGGGGGATTTTGTGGAGGAAACTTTACTAGAAGGGTTACAGCACACAAAGTTTTGAGAGTTGGTTATTGGTGGCCTAATCTTTTCTAAGATGCAACCATGTTGATTAGAAAATGTGAAAGCTACCAAAGATTTCTCTGGAATAATGAAAGCTTGACCTCCCTTCCTTTGCAACCGGTATCAATTCAAGATCCTTTCAAACAATGGGGATGGAATTCATTAGAGAAATTTCAGACCCTTCTAGTGTTGGACATAAATGGATCCTTGTAGCCACAAATTACTTCACCAAGTGGGTAAAAGCAATCCCCACCAAGAAAGCAACACACCAAGTTGTTATGGACTTCTTGTTGAATCATATCATATGTAAATTTGGTGTGCCAGTCAAGATTGTTGTTGATAATGCCATGTGTTTTAGAGCTAAACCCTTGATGGAAATGTGTAAGGAGTATGGAACCAATCTAACTTATGCTTCAAATTATAACCCTTAAGGAAATGGACAAGCTGAGTCCAGTAATAAGAACTTGTTGAAGATCATTAGGAGAACCTTGGAGTTGAACAAGAGAAAATGGGGTGAACAACTAAAATTTGTAGTTTGGGCTGATAGAATTACTACCAAAAGAGCTACTAGTAAGATCCCATTTGAGTTGGTGTATGGAACTCAAGCTCTTGCCCTTACATCTGCAATTATCTTCATTTCAGTTTGTTCAACAACTTGAAGATCAAGAGGTCAGTCCATATGAAGCACGGATTAATCAGATTGTAGAGCTAGATGAAGAAAGAAGAGCATCCCACCAAAGGCATGTCAGATTTAGAGAGAAGTTAAAGAGGTTGTTTGACAAGAAGGTCACTCCTAGGGCCTTCAATATTGGAGATCTAGTTTTGTTGTGGGATAGTAGAAATGAAGATAAGGGAAAACATGGAAAATTTGATGCATTATGGATGGGCCCTTACTCCATTGATATCAGAATTGGTGAAAATACCTTTTTTCTCAAGGACTTAGATGGGGAATTTCTTGAATTTCCTATTAATGGCAGGAATCTGAAGCATTTCTTGGATTAATCCCCAAA
The DNA here is from genome assembly GCA_018340775.1 of Taxus wallichiana var. yunnanensis. Taxonomy (NCBI): domain Eukaryota; kingdom Viridiplantae; phylum Streptophyta; class Pinopsida; order Cupressales; family Taxaceae; genus Taxus; species Taxus wallichiana. The sequence continues at coordinate 356,430,850 of CM031243.1, read as the reverse complement.
TTTGAGGTATGCACCAACTTGTATAGTGTATAGTGTTTGGATTTTTCTCTTTTTTGGTTTTTATCGGTTTTTGGTTTGCCTTGGTGTGTGGAGTCATTATTGTTGGTTTCTTAGCTAGTTTTTAGTGGCTTTGGCTCATGACTCCATTTTTTCAATGGTTTATTTTGGCACTTGGTCTACTTTTGTTCTTGTGGCAGGCCACGGGAGTGCCCATCCCCGAGCAGGAGCCGATGTTGGTGCCCATTTTGATCCTCTGGAATTTTTCCCTAAATTTTCCTTTGGTTTACATGCTCTGAAACATTTTTTCTCTTAAATTGGTGGTCTGCAACTTTTCCCTCCAGATTGAATGCCTTGAAATGCTCATAAACTTATTTTTTTGCCCCAATTTGAAAGAAATATGCATGTATGCCCTGTTTTGTGCCCTAATTTTTCCCTTTTCAAATACCTCTATCATTTTTTCCACTTTTCCCGGCCTTTGGAGCTCGTGATTTTTTTTTATGCATATTTTCCCTCAAAATACTTTGCCATGGTTGTAAATTGCCTAAAATCACTTCCCATTTGCTTTTTGATTGAAAAATTCTTCACCCACAAAGAAAAAATTTAATTCGAGCATCTCTGGTAGTTTCTACATTTTTTTACGGTCATACGGGCATCTTTTTCCTATTAATTTCTAGCTCGCATTCATCAGAAATGTGGTCATTTGTAATTGGATGGGGATCAGCGGGTTTTCTCGAAAACTTAACGTTTTTTTATGCTTTGGAAATATTTGCAAGTTGCCCCGCAAGCCCCAGAGGAGGACACGTGCAAGCAGGATGCAAGGTGAAGTGGTGGAGGACTTGGAAGAATTTTGAATATTCACGAAAAGGGACGAAAGTTGTGAAAAGGGGCGCAGGCCCGCATCAAGTCAGTAGTGGACATGTGTCAATGTCAGAGCACAAGGTAAGGTTGGTGGAATAAAAGTGGGAAAATTTCCCTTAGCAAAAAAAGGAGTTAAAATATGAAATGAGCCCGCAGATCCTCAGAGAATCACAGGGAGACACGTGGTGGGGCAGAGGGGAGTGTGGGTCACTGGAGGAAAAAGGAAATTTTTTCCCTTTTAACAAAATAAGTTAGAGTGATAATTTGAAGCGTGGCCCCGCAGTGAATCAACGACCGACACGTGGCAGGGATGGAATCGGAGGCGCGGGTCCATGGGGAAAAGCAAAAAAAAAAAAAATACTTTTTCCAAAAAGGGTGGAAATGCATAGAATTGAGTTGTGATTCCAATGGGGCCCACCTTGGGACATGTGTCAGCACCAAATCTCAAGGGCGGAGGGGCAGAGAAAAATGTCAAAATTTTACATTTTTCCAAAAATGTTAAAAAGTCAAAAAGTGATCCCAAATCCATTTCCAATCACGTTATGACATGTGGAGGGCTCAGATTGAAGGGAGAAAGGAAAATCAACAGTAATACTGTGCATTTTTCAGTTTGGCCACCATTTGAGCTCCAGGAAGCTTGGAGATGTGAATTTTACATCAATTTTCATCAAATTTTTGGCAAATTCATGTCGATTGTGCCTGCAAGGACCAATGCAATTGGTGTTAAGGATCAATTTGCAGATTTGAGATGTTTTTGAAGTAAATTTTTGCCCTAGCCTATGTAAAAATGTAAAATATCAAATCAAGAAGTTACAGAGCCAAATTTTGGATGGATAAGGATGAAATGATGAAATGAAAGGGGCCTGCATGCTTTGAAGATGAAAAATGTGCCCCCATAATGGATAATGATGAAAGTTTTGTAATGATTCACCTTTTGAAGAAACAATGACAACTTTTTGCGAGTCTGTTAGATGTCATTTTCAAAAAATATTACAAAGCAAAGGTGCTCGAATATTCCACTTTTGGAGGGAAGATTTGAGAGGCAAAGGATCAGTTGTAATGAAAAGTTATATATTGCATGAATTTTTCATGCAAATGGTCGGAGAAACTTAGAATTTCACGGGAAAATCTGGGAAAAATCCCATTCTTTGAGAAACCACCTGAGAACCATTTCCAATTTCTTTTTGCATCAGATTTGTATCATGGATTATTTTGTGTTGTCTCTTGGAAAAATTTGCATACACTTATGTTTCAAAATGTTTTCAATTTGTGTTTCTTACTCCTATTACAGTCTTGTGTTTAAAATCTCTCTTGATCATACATGGTCTCATTTCTTGTTGATAGTTTAGTGGCATTTGCAATCTCACATTCAGAAGAGCTTTCATCTGATAAAGAGATAAACAAATTTAAAATCACTTTACCTTCCTTGAATTTAGAGATTGTTTGTAAACCTTTGGGTGCACCTTAGGTCATGATAAAATAGATATTTTTGGATGCTTTGTTGGTTCATCTGCTTCAAGATTTTGTGGCAGGTTGTCAAAGATTGTGTGGAAGAGTGCAAATCTGGGCCTCCATTTGGTGCACATATCCTGGTTGAAGGATTACTTTAACCCTTTGAAGCATTCTATTGTTTAGGTCTTACAAGCTTTTTTTGCAAAGGTCCTCAAAGAATTTGGCAAATTCTAGTTAGTCTTGTCTAAAATCTCCCACCAAAATTTCATTCAAACAAACCAATCCTACCTATAATACCCCTACATTGCATTGTGTGTCAACAAAAGAATACAATCCATTTACAAAAATGCACAAAGCAAATCAAGATCATACAATGTCTTCAGTAACCCTTGCCTTGTCTTGAAAGCATTTCCATCATTTAGTAGTGACAGCTCTGTTGAGTTTGAATAATGGGAAATTGATCATGTTTTCTCAAGGCCATTTTCATACTATTTGCACAAATTGAGGGATATCTTCATCTCCTTCACCATTTGAGGGTTACAAAATAGGTTCTCTTACCTTGGTTGAAAGGCACAACCTAAAACAGTTAGGACAAGATTAGTCCTATTTCAGTGCTATCCATCTCTCAACAAATCTGAGTGCTAGTTAGATCACATCCCCACTACAAAATGAAATACATCATGATCTATATGTCTTCAAGTTTCATGCCATATCTTTGATGTTGCTCAGACTGAAAAGGAGAAAAAATTGGGTACCAACACTTCTTGGTACCATTGTGTGGACTTGTTGAAAATATTTGAGATATTTGGATGCATATCAAACCCTGGTAGTGTCTCTTGCAAGTTCTGACTACAAATATATTGTTAAAGCATCATTCTATACTCATATTTGTAAGGTGAATATAAAGGTTTCAAGTTCTGCTTGTAATTTTATCAGTTTCTAGCAGTAGTTACACTTCATTTGCATTTTTGATTGATAGATTCAAGAAAAAGGAAGGTTTGATCTATAAAGTTTGGTAAGATTTTTAGTGCTAATAGGTATTTGACAGAGTATTTTAGTGCATTTGCACAACTAGGGTGAAAGTCCTTAGTGGTGACTCCATGTTGTTTTGATCTTGATAAATACCAGTGTCTTAAGCTTTCTGTCATTTATTTTTGTGTTGCTAATCTCTACAAAACTAGAAGGAAGAAGATCTCTCTTCATTAAAGACTCTGTTAAGAAGTTGTTTTCAGATTCAAGGAACTCAGAGTTAGAAGGGAGAAGAGTTTGGAAGGTTGTTAAAGGTCAGACATCAGGCAAAGGTATATCCATTGGTGAGAGAGATCATCCTTTGGTAGAGGATTATCACTCTTCTTCCAGTGATTCTGATTCAAGAAATCCTCTCATAAAATTGTTTACTTCAACTAGTGAAGGTCCTTCTGTTGTATCTAGTGAGTTCCTTCTTCAATCTGCACTGTGTGTTTCAATTCTAATAAAACTTTCCAAGAAAATCAGCACTTAGAGAATACCAATCTTGTGAACCACATTCTTGAGCCCCAAAGACCTTACACTCCTCATCATCTTGTGTCACCCCCAAGATCACCTCCACCAAACAATATGGCTTAGCCTAGACCTCCATTTGTTGTTAACACCTTTGGTCCTATAGACTTTAGAGGAATGGATGGTTACCCAAATGTTGTCCCACAAGATGTCAGAAATAGGTTGCCAAAGTTCCAAGGTAACAATGCTATAACTAGTGATCAACATCTCAAACTTTTTGTTAACATGATGGAGGATTTTGAAATAGATTTTGAAGATGTGTATATTAAATTGTTCATTCATACACTAGAATAGGATACAAGGATTCGTACAAGGCTTTGCCACGATAATTCTATTGATTCATGGAATGAAATGAAGAATGCATTTAGGTTGCAATATGGTGACAAGACTGATCCTAGATTTCTCTTGTCTGAATTTGAAAATATCAAGAAGAATCCCAATGAATCAGTTCATGACTTCAACACAAGGTTTAACAAAACTTTGAGAATGTTTCTGTTAGTCCGAGGGGTTGTGATGAGTCCTTTGAGTCAAATATGCAGATGTATTTAATAAAAAGGTAGCTTATTACCTAAGAGACAAAAACCCTACTAATCTAAGACAAGCTTTCACCATGGCACTTCAAATTGAAAACAATATCAAAGTAATTGGGAAACCTCTCAAGAGAGATGGTGTAAAGTTGATAAACCTTGAAAAGCCTCAAGCTAGTAAGGGTGCTGATTTGGAGGAGGTTGTGAAAACTTTGGTAGGGGCTGTCAAAGAAATATTATACAAGTTAGCCTGGGATGAGAAGGGAATTGGGAAAACTTCACAAGGTCAAAAAAAGGAGAAAGCCATGACAGATTTTCCAATCATCCTAGAGGTGATCAAAGGGTAGATGATAGAGGAAAGTACCCATTGGTTCTACAAATAGACATTCTTAAGCACATGAAGGAAGAGTGTTACCTAATCCCCTAACTACTAGGGTTGCTGTTGTTGAGGAAGTTGCTGATATTGATTGGTGTGATAGGTGTTTTCTGCCCCATCCTCCATGTGAAGTGGACCAGCAAGATGGTGAAGCTAATAATGATGATGGTACTGATGATGATATCTGCATGGTGGGTTGTTCTTCAAGCTCACAAGGAGGAGCAACATCAATTGAGGTAATAAGTGCAAGGACTACTGCAATTTTTTGGGATTGCATCAAACGGGTACAAAACTTTCTTCCCTTGAATTTGATTTAGTGCAAGCTTTTGAAATTCCTAATAATGACTTTGAATACTTGAGAGCTTTGATGATTAAGAAGTATGATGGTGGTATCCCTTTGGAGGAAGATAGACAATTGTTAATGAATGTTTTTGTGGCTCAAGAGAAAGAGTATAACACTAGGAGAAAAGTTGTTAAGGGATTTGGGCCTCAAGCCAAACCTAAAACACCCTTGCTTACAAGCATTCCCAAAGAAGCTCCTAGAAGAGAAACACCTACCAAAAGCTTTGTTGTCCCAAGAAAAAATTACAGTCCTCCTCATGACCAAACTACCAAGAATCCCTTGTCATCTAATGAATTTTCTTGTCTCCATTCCAATGCTTCCTTGCCAAAGAATGTTCCCTATGACATAGCCCAAGTATTGAGCCAAATCAAAGTGAGTGTTCCAATCATTGAGTTGCTTAGGATTCCTGAGCACAAGAAGAGAGCATTTGAGTACTTGGGATTGAAAGAAGAGAAGAGTACTCCAAGTAGAAATGTAAATGTTGTTGAAACTCCTCCTCAGATCATTGCAGACCTTGAAAAACCACCAGCAGTAGAGGATCTTGGAGAAATACTTGAGGTATACTTGGGGACATCCTTGGTTGATTCCCAATTGAATGTTGATCCATTCTTCACAACTTTGATCATAAAGAATAGGCTACTTCACAATTGTATGTTTGATTCGGTGCATCATGTAATGTCATGCCTCTAGAGGTCATGAATGAGTTGGATATAAAAGTGACAGCAGCCTATGGAAAGTGTACTACCATGGACTCAAGAGAAGTAACGGTAGTTTTTTGTGTGAAGGGTTTGGTGGTGCAGCTTGCATCTTATCCTGGGAGAAATTTAAAATTGGATGTTGTGATTGTTGATTGCCCTACCAAATGGGGTATGTTATTGTCAAGAAAGTGGGCTACAAGTGTTGGAGGGAGTGTCCAAATGGACATGTCTTTTGCCACTATTCCCATTGAAGGAAGCCTTGTCAAGCTCTATGGAGAAAATAAGATGTTGCATCTAATTGAGGATCCAAACAATGCTTCCTATGAGGTGTTGTTTGTTGATGTAGATGTTGATAATTTTATTGGGTTTGCTGATGGAAAAGAACACAAGATGGATTAGTCAAATTTCCTTGAACAGGTAAGTTCTCCTTGGACCTTGCTATTTGATGGAGCTTGCTCCAAATTTGGAAATGGTGCTGGTATAATTCTGATTTCTCCTAGCTTGGAAGAGTTTGTTTTTTCCTTCAAGCTTAATTTTGAATGTACTAACAACATTGCTAAGTATGAAGCCTTGTTGTTAGGTCTAATAATTGCATGGAAGTATGGTGTCAAGGACATCATTGCAAAAGGATATTCAGAGCTAGTTGTCAAACAAATAAGAAAATTGTATGCTATAAAAAATCAGTGGATGAAACAATACAAACATGCAGTTTGGGATCTAATTGAGATGTTTGATTCCTTCAACATTGTGCATCATGACAAAAGTTTCAATGCTGCTACTGATAATTTGGAAGTGTTGGGAGAAAGATTTAGAGGTTTTACCATTTTACCTTATTATGAGTACAATGTTGAAGTGTTAACTAGGCCAGTTGTCCCTGACAACATCAAGCACTAGCAAGTGTTTGATGATGATGCTCAGGTGCAAAGGTTCTTACAAAATCAAGGTGAGTTTGTAAATCAGAATATTTATTGGGAACCAATGGTGTGTGTGACTGAAGGAAGAGAGACTTTGTTTGGAAAATATATTATCCAATTGAAAACTAATACCATTCCTAGAGGTCTTGTTGCACTTGAGTCAAATTTTAGAAATGTTGATTACATCAACAATAGAACCATGTCTACCTCAAAGGATGTGGAAGAGCATAACTTGGGAACTAGTGATAAACCAAGAAAAATTTGGTTGGGAAACAGCCTAAACAAGGAGGAAAAGTAGTCCTATGTTCAACTATTGAAGAAATATCAAGACTGTCTTGCTTGGTCTTATTCAGAGCTGAAAGCATATAGAGAAGACTTTTTTCAGCATGAGATTCCTCTTGAAATAAATGTCAAACCATTCAGACAAAATCAAAGGCCAATTAATCCACTCCTCTCAATGAAGATGCAAGATGAATTGAAGAAACTGAAGGAGGGAGGGATCATTCATCCCACAAGGTATTCATCTTGGGTTGCAAACCTTGTGTCAGTCAGAAAGAAAAATGGAGATATCAGACTTTGTGTAGAATTTAGAAATATGAATAGAGCTTCATTGAAAGATAATTATCCTTTTCCAAACATGGAAAACATGCTACAATTAGTGACTAGATCTGAATTGTTGTCCACCTTAGAATGTTTCTCTGCTACAATCAAATTGTTGTCAAGGAGTTGGAGAGATTTAAAACTACCTTTACCACTCCTTGGGAACATATGTTTATGTAAGAATGTCTTTTGGTCTCATGAATGTTGGGGCTACCTTCCAGAGAGAAATGGATGTTGCTTTTTTTGGTTACATAAATCACTTCATTGTAGTTTATCAGGATGATGTGACTATTTTTTCAAGGAGCAGAAAAGATCACTCGTAGAACTTGGAAAGAATGTTGATCAGATGTAGATAATATGGCATTTTTCTCAATCCAAAGAAGTGTCATTTTGGGGTGCAAAAGGCCAAGCTTCTTGGTCATATTATTTCAAAGTTTGGTGTCATGATTGACCCTGAGAGGGTAGAAGCAATCAAAAAGGTTCCAATTCCAAGAACAAAGAAGGGCATCTAATCCTTCTTTAGGCAAATCAACTTCATTAGAAGGTTTGTGTCAAATTTTGCTGAATTGAATCTTCCTATTGCATGCATGTTAAAGAAAGATCAAGTTATCAAGTGGGAAGAGGCTGCCCTTAAAGTTTGTGATGATAGAATTACTACCAAAAGAGCTACTAGTAAGATCCCATTTGAGTTGGTGTATGGAACTCAAGATTTGTTTCCCTTACATCTGTAATTATCTTCATTTCAGTTTGTTCAACAACTTGAAGATCAAGAGGTCAATCCATATAAAGCATGGATTAATCAAATTGTAGAGCTAGATGAAGAAAGAAGAGCATCCCACCAAAGGCATGCCATATTTAGAGAAAAGATAAAGAGGTTGTTTGATAAGAAGATCACTCCTAGGGCCTTCAATATTGGAGATCTGGTTTTGTTGTAGGATAGCAGAAATGAAGATAAGGAAAACATGGAAAATTTTCTACATTATGGATGGGGCCTTACTCTATTGATATCGATTTAGTGAAAATACCTTCTTTCTCAAGGACTTAGATGGAGAATTGCTTGAATTACCTATTAATGGTAGACATCTGAAGCATTTCTTGGATTAATCCCCAACTTTGAGATATGAACCAACTTGTATAGTGTATAGTGTTTGGATTTTCCTCCATTTTTGGTGTTTTATCGGTTTGTGGTTTGCCTTGGTGTGTGGCAGCCATTTTTTTCAGTTTCTCAACTAGTTTTTGGTGGCTTTGGCTCATGACTCCATTTTCCCAATGGATTATTTTGGAACTTGGTCTACTTTTGTTCTTGTGGCACTCACTGGGAGTGCCCATCCCCGAGCAGGAGCCGATGTTGGTTCCCATTTTGATCCTCTAGCATTTTTTCCTAAATTTTCCTTTGGTTTGCATGCTCTGGAATGTTTTTCTCTTAAATTGGTGGTCTACAAATTTTCCCTCCAGATTGAATGCCTTGAAATGCTCATAAACTTATTGTTTTCTCCAATTTGAAAGAAATATGCATGTATGCCTGTTTTGTGCCCTAATTTTTCCCTTTTCAAATACCTCTGCCATTTTTTCCACTTTTCCCAGCCTTTGGAGCTTGTGATTGTTCGTTTTATGCATATTTTCCCTCAAAAAATCCTTTGCCATGGTCGTAAATTTCCTAAAATCACTTCCCATTTGTTTTTGATCAAAAATTCTTCACCCACGAAGAAAAAATTGAATTCAGGCATCTCTGGCAGTTTCTACGTTTTTTTACGGTCATACGGGCATCCTTTACCTGTCAATTTCTAGCTCACATTCATTGGCAACATTTTCGTTTGTAATTGGATAGGGATCGGTGGGTTTTCTCAAAAACTTAACATTTTTTTGTGCTTTGGAAAAAGTTGCAAGTTGCCCCCGCAAGCCCCAGAGGAGGACACGTGGCAGGCGGGATGCAAGGAAAAGGGGGGATAACTTGGAAGAATTTTGACTTTTGGAGAAAAGGGACGAAAGTTGTGAAAAGGGGCACAAGCCCGCATCAAGTCAGTAGTGGACATGTGTCAGCGTCAGAGCACAAGGTGCACCGGCAGAAGAAAAGTGGGAAAATTTCCCTTGGCAAAAAAAGGAGTTAAAATATGAAATGAGCCCACAGATCCTTAGAGAATCATAGGGAGACACATGGCAAGGGCACAGGGGAGTGCGGGTCGCAAAGGAAAAAGGAAATTTTTCCCTTTTAACAAAATAAGTTAGAGTGATAATTTGAAGCGTGGCCCTGTGGTGAATCAGCGACCGATATGTGGTAGGGATGGAATTGGAGGTGCGGGTCCATGGGGAAAAGTGAAAAGAATTTCCTTTTTTCCAAAAAGAGTGGAAATGCGTAGAATTGAGTTGCGATTCCAATGGGGCCCACCTTGGGACACATGTCAACACCAAATCTCAAGGGTGGAGGGGTGGAGAAAAATGTCAAAAGTTTACATTTTTCTAAAAATGTTAAAAATTCAAAAAGTGATCCCAAATCCATTTCCAATCACGTTATGACACGTGGAGGGCTTAGATTGAAGGGAGAAAGGCAGATCAATGGTAACTGTGCATTTTTCAGTTTGACCACCATTTGAGCTCCAGGAAGCTTGGAGATGCAAATTTTGCATCAATTTTCATCAATTTTTGGCAAATTCATGTCGATTGTGCCTGCAAGGACCAATGCAATTGGTGTTAAGGATCAATTTGCATATTTGAGATGTTTTTGAAGTAAATTTTTGCCCTAGCCCGTGTAAAAATGTAAAATATCAAATCAAGAAGTTGCAGAGCCAAATTTTGGATGGATAAGGATGAAATGATGAAATGAAAGGGGCCTGCATGCTTTGAAGATGAAAAACATGCCCCCATAATGGATAATGATGAAATTTTTGTAATGATTCACCTTTTGAAAGAACAACTAGAAAAATTTTACGAGTCTGTTAGATGTCATTTCAAAAAATATTGCAAAGCAAAGGTAATCCGAATATTCCACTTTTGGAGGGAAGATTTGAGAGGAAAAGGATCAGTTATAATGAAAATTTATATATTTCATGAATATTTCATGCAAATGGTCGGAGAAACTTAGAATTTCACAGGAAAAACTAGGAAAAAGCCCATTCTTTGAGAAACCACCTAAGAACCATTTCTAATTTCTTTTTGCATCAATTTTTTATCATGTTGAGTTGGTTTCAGTTGTAAAGCCATCAACAAGCTCTGAGATTGTTCTTATAACATTCCCCTATTGATAAATTTGGTCATTCTAGATTATTTTGTGTTATCTCTTGGAAAAATTTACATACACTTATGTTTCAAAATGTTTTCAATTTGTGTTTCTTGCTCCTATTACAGTCTTGTGTTTAAAATCTCTCTTGATCATACATGGTCTCATTTCTTGTTGATAGTTTAGTGGCATTTGCAATCTCACATTCAGAAGATCTTTCATCTGATAAAGAGATAAACAAATTTAAAATCACTTTACCTTCCTTGAATTCAAAATATTGTCATGATAAAATAGAAACTTCCAAGATTTTTTGGGTCTCCATTTGGTGCACATATCCTGGTTGAAGGAGTACTTTAACCCCTTTGAAGCATTTTGTTGTTTAGGTCTTACAAGATTTTTGCAAAGGTCCTCAAAGAATTTGGCAAATTCTAGTTAGTCTTGTCTAAAATCTCCCACCAAAATTTCATTCAAACAAACCAATCCTACCTATAATACCCCTACATTGCATTGTGTGTCAACAAAATAATATAATCCATTTACAAAAATGCACAAAGCAAATCAAGATCATACTAATGTCTTCAGTAACCCTTGCCTTGTCTTGAAAGCATTTCCATCATTTAGTAGTGACAGCTCTGTTGAGTTTGAATAATGGGAAATTGATCATGTTTTCTCAAGGCCATTTTCATACTATTTACACAAATTGAGGGATATCTTCATCTCCTTCACCATTTGAGGGTTACAAAATAGGTTCTCTTACCTTGGTTGAAAGGCACAACCTAAAACAGTTAGGACAAGATCAAGTCCTATTTGAGTGTTATCCATCTCTCCATAAATCTGAGTGTCAGTTAGATCACATCCCCGGCTATAAAATGACATACATCATGATCTATCTGTCTTCAAGCTTCATGCCATATCTTTGATGTTGCTCAGACTGAAAAGGAGAACAAATTTGGGTACCAACACCACTTAATAAAAAAATTATTCCCTCACCTCATGCGATATAGCCTGTAACCTTCGGCGTGCTAACACTACTTCACCACCACATACCTCCATCGTACACCTCATCCTTGAAGTACATAACCTCTGCGCTATCCACCAAGTAATCTCCCATGCTTCGTCTACCTCATGTTATAGTGTTTGATCTTTATTTCTTTATAGCGTGGTATTTAATCCATTCACTCTTCACAAAACACCTCTATTGTAGCACAAACCCAAAACACCTTATATACCACACAGATCTTTCTTCTACCTTTGTGCTCATCATCCCAGAATGGGTTTTCCATCAATCCAACCTCCTTAAAAATTTTCCAACCATTTCCAAATTTATACGCCAATCCACCCCACACTAAATGTATGTGTGGTCCTCTACGCAATGGAATCACTTAAAATGTAATTAGCTACTATTGTACCAACATGTGACACAACACTGAAATGAAAAGATAAAGCATATGTATGATGAAAGGAAACACACACAAAGGAAAATGCATTAAAAGAAACCCTAAGTTAATTATAAATACTACCTTATTTATAAACACCAAGAAGACTTATTTATAGTAGGGATTCAACCTACTCTAGTTAAAGAAACCGGGAAACCGTGTGCCATCCAAATCTTCTAGCCGGCAAGTGCCAGTGCGAGTCAAGTGTGTAGGTCACGACATACGATCCCAACCAATGCACTTAGAACTTCCTAGGGTGGCACAAGAACTTGGAATCATACAGATTGACCATTTATCCCACATCCATCTTATTGTTTTCAATTTGTTGATCATGTCAAGCCTTCTATCTTGATTTCTCTATATTTTGGCTCCATCGGCTATGGCACGCTTCTCATCTAGCTACATCCTTTTTCTATGTGCTCTTCAAGTTCTTATTCATCAGCTAATCCTCATGCGTTCACAATACATAGGGATGGTAACATGAACAAAACCAGTAGTACTACTTTTGTACCAAACACCAACTGAAAGGGTGTGGCTTTATTCAACCACTTGTAGGTTGTTCTATATGACCTAAGTACAGAAGAAACTTTATCATCCTAGTCCATCCTTCCAACATCACAAATTTTTATCAATGTGTGGTTCTGATTAACAAAAATGGTCTAAGGGGATATCTAGGGTATTAATGTTATGATGTAAATGAACTAAAGTAGTATGAAATAAATGTAAATAGACTACTCTAGATAAAATAAAACCCTAATGTACAAGAGAATGCTAAGGAAAAGACTCAGCTGATTAAAGGTGATTGTCATAGGTTTCCATAGATCTGGAAATGGAATCTAGAGGTTCAAAAAAGCCCTTAGGGACTCTATAAATGGCAAATCTGGACTATTTGAGATGACACAGGTTCCTAAGAGTGTACTAGGGCACCCCAAGGCACCCTGGTCTGCAATTTGGGTGTTCAAAAGATTAAAAATCCTCATAATCTAAATCTAGTCTAGTCATTAAGTATCTTCAAGTTCTTCCAGTCTGTCACACTAGATTCGATTCGTCGATGAATTGGAGAATGACCCATAATGTAAGGAGAAGTATCAAACCCTATAAAAATGAAAGATGCATATGAATGGGTCATACTAACCTCAGCCACCAAACTAGTGGACTTATCACTGAGTGTTGTACTACATTACAAACCCTAATGTAGTTCAGGTGTGTCTATGCATATCGTGCCCTAGGTGCTCTCGTTTCGGTTGTACTTTGTGAAGTAACAAGAAATAATAGCTATAGAAATTTAAGTAGCATGTGTGCATAGAATAAAATGAAATCCCTCCCCTCTAAAGTGTGTGTGATTCAGATCTCCTAGTTTGAATACATGGCATTATGTGGATGAAATTGTTGTAATGGATATAGCCCTAGATGGAGTGACAAGTAGTGATAAGATGCAATGACCTAGGACCCTTATTATGGTCTTATAATTTATATTTATAGGGCTCTCAAGCTTAATTTTGTAATTAATCCTAACAAGGCCAACTAAGAAGAAGATAAGGATGACCAACAACTAGAAGTGACCCAAAAATAAGTGGAAGAGGTTGTGCATAGACCGGGGCACTGGAATGGAACCAGGGAACCTTAGGGTGCCCCAGTATAGGCTGGGGTGCCCTGATTTTAGGCTAGAATGTCGAAAGGTCATGAAATGGGCTGATAGGTATTGGGAAATATGTGGGAAAGATGAAATAAAAGATAAGAAAAATTTGGCCAAAAGATGGGATTTATTAGTACTCTTTACACTTTATAACCTTCTAAATAATGGTATAAGACTCGGTTAAATATTGTCTAATGTGCAATATTTATGTCTACACTTTCCCCCACTTTATGTTGGTGAGAAAAAATCTCAGTAACATAAAGTAGATAGATATGTGTACTTAATAACCATGTAGAGTGTAGGAGAAGATGTGTCGATGGACTAGACTCAAACGTGGAATGAAAAAAATAAAAATGTGGAGCATGGATTCTAAAGATGAAATTATGTATAAAAAGTGATGAGAGTGAACCTTGGGCATAACACATGTGTATATGTTATTGTGTGTAGTGTACCTACATGGTTAGTATGGGAAGTATCATCGTGGTGTGTTGTTGTTGTCGTTGTAGTTGTTTTTGTTGTTGCCCCCAATTTGACTATTTGTTTCTCATACGGCGGACCTGTAAGGAGAAAATGATCAAGTAGTCAAATATGTATGTATGTAAAATGTTGTGTAAAGTACACAAATGTAAAATACGCTAGAATAGAAATTGTAAATGGAAAAATGGAACATGTGCACATGATCCATGTCGAGAAAAAATGGTGTAGAAGGATATCCTATAGTGTCACAAGTTTTTTGGGTGATCTCACGTCACCCTGGCTGAAGAAGTATAGGGAGGAAATGCTCTATATCCTCCAACCTTTAACCACTTATACTTAAATGTTGGAAGAGATATCTATATTGTCGTGGTTTTGGGCGATCCGATGCCACTATATGGAGAAGTGTAGAGAGGAACACATAGTATAACCCCTAAGCCTTGAATCGCTACCAGAATTGTCTAAGGACACCATGTCCTGTTAAGGCCATTATGTATGGCATTCATAGACGGGTCTAAAATCACTCATTTTGTATGAACGGGTTTAGATACGTTGTGTTAGTAGAAACCCTCAATGATGACCCCCCTCTTTGGGGGCGCATGTGATGACCACTGGAAGGAGAATACGGCCCTGGAAGAGGACCAACCACACTTTGACCTATATAACTCTTCCCTGTAGGGGGAAATAGAAATTCTTGGTAAATACCAAGGAGCACACAAAAGGGGACGGCTAGCCAATATAAGTGTTAGTCCCAACACATACATGCAATAAGTGTAAAATACGTAGACAATATAAAAATACCAAATAAAGTAGTGTAAACATGCAAGAAAACAAGTAGACCGCACCAAGCGGGTTTCAAACATGGGACATCAATCATGATGTCGCAAGACACATAAGGCCATCATGGATGCAAATAATAGTCAAGTATGCACATGAGAAAAGGGAAAAGCCTGAAAACAATGACAAACAACACAGACAAGTAAAAACAAACATGTATTCATGGAAACATGTATTCCTAAAAAACAAGTTTTTCACATGGAACACCCATTTACATGTTAGAGTGAAAACTAATATGTCAAATCATGTAGAAGCAAGTAATAAAAGATGCTAAGTAAAAAATAAAACAACAAAGCACCTAGACCGGATGAATGTGGATGCCTCCGAAACCGATATAGGAAGGGTGGAAGGTGACCATCCATGTCACATGTAAAGTTTTGTATCTGTGATCACACTAAACAAAGGCATGAATGTGCATGTGTGTATGATAATGACATATAGGAAATAAATCTAACATGTGTAGTAGAATGAGCATGTAAAACACTAGTAAGCAAGAGTAAATGTTACCAAGACAATGTAGTATACCATGGATGGATGGAATGGAATGCAATATGGAATGATGGGAGAAACATGCCCCCCAAGTGTATGGAAGTTTATGCAGTGAGGTTCATTTTGTTTTCCCACTCAGTAGTAAAGAATGAACCATAAATGAGAGTGTGTCATTGGGAAATGGTCGAGTAGCGTTGGTTGTATCTAACACATTGTGATGAGTATGTGTATGGGATGGTGATGAAATGTGACATGGGGAGAATATGTGCATGAACCCTATAGTTGAATTGTATATCATGACTTTGTTGATCAAAGGAGTGATGATTTAGCCCTAATCATATATCACTATAGAAGGAGTGTATGGGAATGAGATATATGGAAAGATGTGCATGGACCCTATAGCCTAAGCATATACCACGACTTGTTGAATGGGTGAGTGATGATTTATCCCTAAGCGTATATCACTACATGATGGAAGAAGAAGGTGACAGTGTAGCCTATAGTGTATGTCACTATGAGATGGGTGATGAGGGTGTATGAAGCGTAGATGAGTAGGTGTGGATAATGGAAGGTGGTGATTTTAGCACTAAGTGTAGACCACTATGTGATGAATAAGGTGAGGGTGGTGATTTAGCCTAAAGCATATACCACTAATTGATGAATAAGACAAGCGTGGTGATTTATCCTAAAGCATATACCACTACGGTATGTGATGATGTGTGTGGATAATGATATATCCTAGATAATTGGTCACTAGTCCGATGAATGTGGTATGATGACATGTCACATGTAGGTAAGGTCCATTTGATTGGTAAACCCTCAACAGTCAAGTATGGACCAAGGAACTAGAGTGCGTCATAGGGTGGTGAGTGCAGTGCATAGAAGAAAATAGAGTCTAAATGACCATGGTATGTGATCTCATGCTATAGAATGTGTAGTGGGTATGGAATGTAATGTAATAAATGTGTAGGTAGGAGTAGAATGTGTAATGATAATAGATAAAACTAGACCCAAGTATAAGGAAATATAGTGTAGCATGTAGAATAGGTAAGATGTATGATTGAAATGTGGGTGTGTAGGATGTATATGTAGTGTGGAAGATATGATGATAGGTGTAGGTAGAATATATGATGGTAAAATCTAGACTCATATACAATGTGACCTAGCATAAATGTAGAATGAGAGGATGAAATGCAAAACAAGGCTCATATACAATGATGACTAGTGTATGGTATGTTATGGATATATAATGTATGATGATGGAATGTAAATGTATAGGTTTTGTAGTGTGGTGTGTGGAGTTCATATTAATGGAAATCCCTCAACAATCCAAGTGTGAACCAAAGCACTAGGGTGCGTCATCAGGTAGTGAGGGTGTGATAATATTTGAAAGGATAGGTGGATATGTAATGATGATAAGTGATAGAGATGAAGTGTAGGATGTAAAAGGGTACAAGTATGCGAAGTGAGGGGGAATAGTATGTCATGTGATGCATCCCCCAGTAGTAGTGTGAGAAGAGGCTATGCAAACTCACCAAGGAGATCATCATCCTCTAGGTCAAATTCAAATGGCTTGGGATTAGCAACATGGTAGGCTATAGTGTGAGGTTGATCATGTAATGATCCAGTAAGGCATAGACTATACATGCCCATAGTATATTCTTCATCAGTGAAAGGGGGATGTGGGAAATCGTGGGCATACCAGCAAGTGTAGTTAGGTGAGTAGCCAAGGAAGGAACTATTGCAGATGAGATTGCGACCAAAAGGCATAGGGAATGAAATGTTAGTGTGACTAGGGTCCAAAGTGCTGCCAATGTAGGTAAGCCAAGAATCTCCTAATGTGAGTGGAAAGGAACAAGGTGTACATGGTAAGTAGATGAGGAGATGGAAGACACATAATCCATAAGCAATTGTAATAGTGATAAAGCCATAGTATAAGTGTGGAGCATGAGTGGAAGGTTGAAGGTCCTCAAAAGTGAAACCAAGATGAGCAAGGCTAGCAGGGGAACATATAGTTTCATCATGGGTGAGATCAAACGGAACATTTTCCCAAAATGAGTCACAAGGGAGGGGGTGGCTAATATGGAACTACGGTAGTGGGAATGGGTGATGGAGGGGGAATTGCATCTAGTAAACAAATAGCTCCCTCAAGTGGCAGTAAATGTGGTTGATCATCTAAAGGCTGAGGTTCATTGGTAGTGTCAATGTGAGGAATAGGGATGCTAGTATGAGGGTCATGGACACAATATTGGAATGGATCATGATCTCAGAAGATGGTATACTCAACACACTCATGTAATAATTTGATGCAACGATGGATGGTAGAAGGAATAGCTTGCATGGCATGGAGCCATGGTCTACCTAACAAGAAATTATATGAGACAGGGAAATCAATGATGAAGAAAATAGTGGGGAGGGTCTTAAGACCTACAATTAAAGGTAAGGTAATGTGGCCTAGACATGGACAAATAGAACCATCATAAGCACAGAGTGAAATGGAAGAAGGGATAATGTCACAAGTAGAAAAACCTATGGCTTGGAGAAAGGACATAGGGCACAAATTAAGCTTAGAGCCATTATCGATAAGAGTACGCTTGACAACAACATTGTAGATGCAAGACATGATGTAAAGAGGTGGGTCATTATCAAAAGGATGAATGTTAGAGGGAGGATTTCCCAGGAAGGATATATGTTGAGTAAAGGCCTCTAAAAATGTGGCATACAGAGGGAGTCCGGATGTGTGTTGGCAGAAACATCGGTAGTAGAAAAAATGGTTTGGACTCGATGAAGCAAATCATGGTGGGTAAGAAGGTATTCAAAGTGATAGAGATATTCATGATGGTGGAATGAAAAATCCCTAGAAGGTGGTAGAAAGAGATATTAGGTTCACCAAAATGATTAACAAAAATAAAGATTTTTACCTAGATGGCCTAAGGGGATATCTAGGGTATTAATGTTAATCTAGTTAGGAGGACTAAAACATTGTAAATGAAATAAAGTAGTATGAAATAAATGTAAATAAACTACTCTAGATGAAATAAAACCCTAATGTGCAAGAGAAGGGTAAGGAAAAGACTCAGTTAATTAAAGGTGACTATCGTAAGTTGTCGTAGATCTGGAAATGAAATTTGGAAGTGCAAAGGAGCTCTCAAGGACCCCGCAAAGGGCAGATTTGGGACTGTCTAAAATGACACAAGTGCACTGGGAGTGTACTAGGTGCCCGAGATGCCTTGGTCTGCAATCTGGTCTTTGAAACACTTCAAATCCTCATAATTTGAATCGGCATGGTCACTAAATATCTTCAAGTGGTTATTGTCTATCATCCATTTGGATTCGTCGGATGAACTGGAGGATGACCTATAATGCAAGGAGAAGTATCAAACCCTAGAAAAATGAAAAATGTATATAAATGGGTTGAACTTACCTTAGCTACCAAACTAGTGAACTTATCACTAAGCATTGTAATTTATTATGGACCCCGATGTAGTTCTAGTGTGTGTGTGTGTGTGTGTCATGCCCTAGGTGCTCTCATGTCAGTTGCACTTTGTGAAGTAGCGAGAAATAGTAGCTATAGAAAAGTAAGTAGCATGTGTGCATAGAATAAAATGCATTCCCTCCCCTATGAAATGTGTTTGATGTTGATCTCTAGCTTGAATGCATGGCACTATCTAGATATAAGTGATGCAATGGATGCAGCTCAGATGGAGTGATAGTAGTGATAAGATGTAATAATCTAGGACCTTTATTATGGTCTTATAACTTTATATTTATAGGGATCTCAAGATTAATTTCATAATTAATCCTGATAAGGCCGACTGAGAAGAAAATAAGGATGACCAATAGCTAGAAGTGACCCAAAAAGAAGCTGAAGAGGTTGTGCATAGATCACAGCACCTGAAATGGGACCAAGGCACCTCAGGGATCCCTAATATAGGCTGAGGCACCCTGATTTCAAGCTAAAATGTCGAAAAGGTCATGAAATAGGTTGATAGGTATTGGGAAATATGCGGGAAAGATGAAATAAAAGATAAGAAAAAAGTGGCCAAAAGGTGGGATTAATTAATACTTTGTACACTTGAGAACCTTCTAAATAGTAGTATAAGACCAAACTAAATATTGATTAATGTGTAATATACATGTCTACATGTTCAAAATCTTATTGAATGCCTCGGCTAGTTCCATTAGCTTGTGGATGATAGAGAGTAGTCTTATGATGGGCTGCCATAAACTCGCCAATAATATCCTAACAGTATCATTCAAGAAATGAGTACCCATATCACTTGTTAGACTCAATGAACATACATACCTTCTTATTATATTCTCCCAAAGGAACCTTTTTGTGGTAGTTATAGTGAAATCCTTTATTAGTGTTGCCTCCGCCCACTGGTAAGATAATATTTACAAGTAATGATGTAGCACGACCTTTTCCTACATACGAGTGGGGAAATAGGCCCTAGGAAATCAATTTCCCATTTTTTAAATGGTTCTACACTTAGTATAGGCCTTAACGGCATTTCATCTTTGTGCCTAAGCTTCCCAATGCCTTAACAATGATCACAACCCCTCGGCATATTCTGTGTAATCCTTGTATAATGTTTCCCACCATATACCAGCCATCAGAATCTTGTCCATGGTGGGTCATCCTACATAATGTCCACCAAAAATTCCTCCATGAGATTTCTCCATAATACCCACATGCTCATGGTCTATTACACACAAACGTATAACATCATCCCATCCAAGTTTGTATAGATCTCCACCAATTAACATATAAGTCACGACACAAATGGAAAGTTTCTTCCTCTCTATACTCTTCATTCCTTCAGGTGCCACACCTATCTATAAAAAGATAGAGATATCTTCCAAATCATAGGGCACGTGTTGTAATCACTTGAATCAATTCTTGAAATATGGTCAGGTCTTGAATTGCACTTTCTGGTTTCACTACAACCAAAAAGTCAAACTCCTGAAATAACAAGACCCAACGGCATATATGCCCTTGCAACATAAGATTATTTACCAAATACTTAAGTGGCACGTGATCTATGTAAAATATAAACCGAGTAGCCAACAAGTACTACCTAAACTTATGCAGCGCATAAATCATAGATAGTGCTTCGTGCTCTATTGTTGTGAAATTCTGCTCATTTGGAGTTAAATTTCTACTTGAAAAACTTAAGGAATGATCAACAATCCCTTCTCTAAGACATGTTAGAACTACTCCAATTACCATACTTGATGCATCCACATGCATGTGAAAGGGCTTGTCCCAAGAGGGAAAGCACAAAATGGGCGCAGTAGTAAGTTTCTCCTTTAATGTATCAAAATCCATTTGTTGTGCCTCGTCCTAGTGAAACCTTTCTTTATGCCTTAATATTCTTCTAAAGGTGCATCGATCCTAGTATACCCCTTGATGAATTTATTTTATTAACCAATATGCCCCAAGAATCCATGCACTAGTCTTTGATTGGTAGGATCCTCCAAACCCAAGATAATTGCAACTTTTTCCGGATCCATCAATAAGCCTTATTTACAAATGATATGACTAAACAATGTACCGAAAGGAGTAGTAAAAACACATTTCTTAATATTCAGAGAGATACTTAATTACCTGCATCTCTCGAACATCAACCGTAAGTTGTCATAGTGATCCTTGACCAATCTATACACTGTCCAATCATCCAGGTAAACTTGCAAAAAATTATGAATAAAATCTTGAAATGTCTGTACCACAATGCACAAAAATATAAAAAACACATTCTTAAGTCCAATAGGGATAACTGTATAAGAAAAAATTCCCCATATAGTGGTGAAAATAGTCTTCTCTTGGTCCTCCTTTACAATCCTTTCTGATGATACCTTGAGAATCCATATGTGAAAGACTAGATCTTGCCCAGCCTACACCTTCCAAAATTTCCTCAATAAAGGTGATGGAAAAGGATATATCACACATGCAGCATTCAAATCTTTGTAGTCCATGTAGATCATTATCCTCTCATATTTCTTGATGCTAATTACCATTAGGCTAACCCATTCAAACTTTTCAATAGCCTCAATGATCCCAGATTCTAACATTTTGTCAATTTTTCTTTAACTTTCACGCGTAAATTAGGATTCATCCTATAGGGTCTCTTCCTAATCAGGCACGCACCTTCCTTCAACTTAATTCACATCTCTCCTAATGAGGAATGAAATCCCTTAGATTCATGGTATCCACACAGAAAAAATATTGGAAGTCACGTATGTACTCAATTATCTTTTAGACCTCTTGAGTGCGTCGGTAATCTCTAATGATTACTTCTTTTGGCTCTTCTTCTCGTACCAATGTTGACCTTATTTTTCTTTAAAGGATTATGGTAAGTGTGCACCTTCTCATTCAAAATATCCTAGACATTGTACCTACCATCTATATGATTAACATCTAAGTTCTCAACTTCCTCATCATCTATCAAGTACACCATTTTTCCTTTCTCTTTTTCTAAGTAGGTGTAGTTAAATTGTACTTCATTTGTTTCTTCTTCTTTCTCAAAGTGTGCCTCTAATTTAGGCTCCCCTAGTAAATATAGAATGAGGTCCTTAGCTTTGGAACTATCTCCAAGAGTAAGGCACTTGACTACCTACAAGGCTTCATTCACCGATGGTTTAGAGGATAGATACTCAAAGGTCTAAATAATTTTTGTTGTCAACTCTTGCCAATTTTTGTTTTGACAAAACTCGAATGGATATACCATGCACACGCACAACCCTATAAGGTGGAATAAAACTTATGCACCCAAAGTGAAGGGGGTAAATCTTTTGAGCCTTCCATTCAGGCCTTCTCACATGCCTGAACGTGGTACAAGGTTAATTCCTTCCCATGAGAGTCATGTATCTTTGACGGTGCATTGCTATGAAGAAATCTAATAGAGAACATGATTCTTACTTCATGCCACTCCATAATATTATCTTGATGGGTCACCCCAGTGTGTTGTTGTACCACGTAAGGTATAAACAAGCATATTCCTCTGCTCCACGGTACATGTCCACTTTGGACTTCCATAGTGCCTAAAAAGACATCGGGTTACCTTATCCAATGTAAATTGGTAATTGTCTTCCTCTGGGCACCTAACCGAACACGCCTTAATAACATGAGTCACAGTGCCCTTCAATTCTCTCCCAATCAACTCATAAGTCCCATGCACCTAATTATCACATGCAACTCTAGTTGTGTCTCTCATGAACTAAGCATCATCCCTTTGAATGACTCCTCTTGATGGCTCAATCACCTCTAGGTCCCTTATGGTCCACACAAAAATCCTATTGATTTATCCTTCCCCAAAAGGCTCGATATAAGGTGTAGAAATCCCATCCATGAGTGGAACAATCACGTGCTCCTTATTCTCAAAGATGATATACCCTTGTTGAAGTGCAAATCCAAATTATTTGCATAACACTAAGGGCATCCAAGTAATGTTGGGAAATTATCTGCCTCTGGAAAGTGCTAAGACTTCAAAGTCCCTAGTGAACTTGACCCCTTGAATGGTTATGGAAGCATCCTTCAAGACTCTGATGGGCATAGATTTAGTTCTATTCACCATGTACAACACATTCGAAGATGGTTGTAATCATGGTCGCCCCATCTAATTTCACGCATCCAAAGAAATAACATTAACCTCTGCACCTGTGTCAATTAATGTGTTACTCAAAATCCATCCATCAACTTTGGCATTCAACGTGATCTCCTTGTCATAATCAAGACTATGAGGGGAAAAATTAGCATGCAAGATCTACCTCTCGGTCTCACATCCATTGCAATGTACCTTTTCTCTTAACCATTCTCCTAACATGGGAAGGATATTCTCCTATCACATTATCTTACATAATTCTTTGACATCATCAACATCATTCTAAGGATCTCAAAGCATTCTTCATTTGTTCAAAATTTCGTGATTTGCTCCTTCAAGCTTTGGATCTCCCCTTACAAACTCCTAATCACCTCCATAGTCTCCTTATAAAACTCCTTCGATAAGTCGATTAGGTTACTTTCCATGCAATGCCTCTTCCCTTGTAATCGAGAGGTCTTTCCTTTGGAATTTCTCTAGCATGTGCATCTTCAAAGCACATGTAGTTACTAATACAAGTTCCAACTCTGGATTATATGCTACCATGGGCATGAATAAGGGTTCAACATGTTTCACACTAACCATCCATGTGCCCTTTTCCTACTTCTTATGATTCTGAATCATGTGATCATACAAATTAGGGAGCTCCTCATACTTTTGTTTCTTTCCACACCACAAGCATTGCAGCAAATATGGGCACTCATGCTTATAGTGATCTGTAGATCCATAATTGAAACAAGTTCAATGGGGAAACTCACTCCTTCCCCCACCACAACCACCACATCCTCTAAATCCTCCGTGAAAGCATCTTCCTCTACCTCTGTCATCTTCATGACCTTCTTGTTGACGTCCCTCATTCTTATAATTGTTTGCAATTACGGTCTAGCACACACCACTATCAAATGCATCATGAATCTGGTCAATCAACTGGAAATCATTTTAATCATGAGTAGCAGAGGTATAAATCTTCCAATATCAAGACAAATTCTTACTGAGCATGCATTATAACAAAGGGCATTTTATTGGATCATGATCCCCATGAAATATTTCACAATCTAATGACATGGTGCGCACCAAATTTTGAGGGAAAATATCCTTGGTGTGTCCTTCTACTTCACGATACATACATGAAATTCCATTACAAGTCTTGTGTGCTGAATTCACGAGACAATTTCTCAAGTTGATTTTCCATGGAAGAACTATGTTCCTCCAAAAAGAGACTTACCCCAATATCAACACTTTTGACTCTCTCGGTGCACAAAGCAAAATTAGCCTCCAAGGCTTCACGTAGATCCGTGAAAGTCTTATGTGAAAGGGCTTTCCTTAAGGGTGTTATCAAGCCACCTACGAACTATTGAGAATGTTGAGATGGATGGATATTATAAGACAACTTTGGAAAGAGAGTCTTAAAATGTGCATCATATTCCCGCACACTCTCCACCATACCTTGTTTAATCTCCTTGAGTGTGTTGATGCTCTTTTCTAAAAATCAAGAATATGAAATTATGCCAAAAAGGCATCACGTAGCACAATATAATCCAACGTCATCTGATGTGGGTCATACTTCTAGCACCAGCTATGTGAGTGCCCCCTGCAACGTACTTTTAAACCTGGTTTGCCTTCCACTCTAGGGTAGTGATCCCCTTTGTGCACCATAGTAATTCACACTTGTGTACATGCTCTATAGGATCCTCAACACCTTTATAATCATGTAAATTGAGATACATCTCATAAAATAGCTATTGATGGGGTTGTGTTCCTTGTCTACTAGATCTAGAACCTTACTTTCCTTCCGTGTTGCCTCCACCACCAGATCCACTAGTTCCACTAATCCCTGATCCTCTAGATCCACCAAATCCTCCTCCTATAGTAGGTACATGGCTTGAAGTAGTGCTACTCTACATTCCCACCATTATACTAAACTAATCTCGGTATGTCATGAATTTGAAATGCTTCTAGACATGATTCCCACGCTTTGTGCACCTACACTTTGTCAAACAACGTTCTTGACAAAATTCCTCCAAACACAAGAAATTTTTGCATGGCCACAAATGGATTCAATGAAAAATGATATCTACCTAATGCTACTTGCTCACCAACACCAACCGGACTAGAAATACTTGTCTCAGAAGTTGGAAAACTAAGTGCAAGGGCTAGGTCACCAAGTGGGTTTAGATGTGCACCTACGGTCCTTCTCCTTTCTTCATCTAATGAGATATCTTGAGAAATTAAGGGGGTTCTTCTCCGCACTTGCCAAGATGGGAAAGCAAAAACTCTAAGGTTCCACGTCCTCTATGTGAACCTCAAATCCTTCCCACAATGTCTACCTCCATACATCCATCACTTTTGCAATCCCACATTATCTCACCAATTCCCTCTCTCGCTTCATTATATTTGAGCCACTCTCCTCTTTCTACATCTACCGTAGGATCCGCCATCTCTCACCACACTAGCTTCCATGTCCCATGCCTAGTGGGAGTTTAGCTAGCCATAGGAAACTCTTCTAAACTCAGAGTGATGATCATAATCTTAATGGCTAATGGAATAGCATGTAAGAAAGATCCTCTCGATTCTTGTAAGAACTTGAACTCAACAATCTCTAGGAAATAATAAGTAGACACCGCATACTCCAACGTATATCTAGTGAACACACCACTCCACCAATGATTAACATCACAAGTCTAGATCAAATCGACATCATGATTCCATTGATAATATTCGTGGGTCCAAACATGGGCTCTATAATACCAACTCTTCCTTAATGCATACACCGAAAAATTCATATAGGTCATCGAAAATTAGAAAAATAATGTCTTATAGAGTTTATGATACAAATGTTCCTCCACCCATGCATGTGAATCAAACTCAGGTCCAGTGTTGAATCTCTGTGCAAAATCATCCTCTTTGTTCTTAATCCAAGTTTCTACATTTTCCAAGGTCAAACATTATGTCATCACATACCATTATTACAATGGCTTCAAAAGAGGTCCCGGAAATGGAACCAAGATGTAGTCACTTTTACTAACCCTTTAACTCCTAGGTGCTTCGGTATATAACCCAGCCCTAAACTAGGTGCTCACCCAAGGCACGCACAAGTGTCGAGCCCTCCTCTATGTGAGTGTTATCCAAATAGCTCTCCTCAAAATTTGGGTAACTTACATACACATTCTAGCTCTAAGTTATTCATTGCAATATTGTGTGTGCTTAAGATCACTTGGCACATTCCCTTGGTCACATTTTCCCTGCGTGCCCCTTTCCTTTCTCTCCTTCCACCTCTCCCTTACACCCATCCTCTCGTGCATTCACCTTCTTCCTAATCAGCTTCTTCCCTTCCCATGCACCTCGCACTTATTGCTAAGTCCTTGACCCTTCACGTGCCACGCCCATTACCTTGTAATAGTTGTACCGTAACCATATGTTCTCTTCTCACAAAGTTTTCCTCATTTCCCCACACACATCACACGTGCCCCCTCTACGCCTTCCTCTATTTTCTCCGTGTACCCTTCCCTCATGCCCTTTCCGTGTCGAGATCATCTTTTAACATGCTTAAGTTTGTCGTGTACAACCATCAAAGTGCGCCAACAGGGCGTCAAATCCTTGCAATAAATCAATGATTGACAAATGGTAGAAATGACAAGTATTTGCACAGTTAGCCATCATCTCAGCCAATCCACACGTGCCACATGTTTTGCATGTGGCGACTCTAACATCTCCCGATAACCATATCTTTTGCTACATATATCATATCAGCGCATGCCTGGACTTATCGAAAGATTCTAACATCAGCTACAATACTAGAAATTCAAATTCAAATTCTTGGTGGTTTTGGTAGGTGAGAAACAGGAAAATGACTTTATGAACATTGATGAGTGGATCTGATTGCTCCAACCACCCAATTTGGTATGATCTGCCCTCCTTTTTCTTCAACACGTCAAACAGGCATGGGGAAGTGTATTTCACAGGTCTCCAGGTGGATTTGTAGGCATTGAATTCTTCTTGTTGGTGGTTGTGTTTCAAATTTGGGTTTTCCCTCCTTTTTCCTTCTTCCTCCATGGATTCATCTATAAATGTAAGAGCAAGGCTCATTTGTTATGTTGGACACTCTGGATCCTTATGTGTTTTGCCAAGGACTCCATATTTTATGTATTTTAAGTTGTAGACCTCTATGTTTGGATCTTGCATGTGGATATCAGCCTCCTTCATCATTGTAACTCTGTGCATTTCTAGAAGTAATAAAAGCATCGTTTTGTGACTATTCTCTATCCTAACATGTTTACATTCCTTCTTCTTGCCTTTTCTTTTGCGTTGTGTGTTGGTTGTGCTACTTCAGGTCCCCTGCAATTCCATATTTATTTATGTTCCATGAGAATGATCTGGTCAATACGTGTTTCACTGTTCTACTCGTGCCTAGCCTCCTTTCACGCATTTCCTATCATTCTTGCTCGAACGAGATAGTTTTCATCCCTCTTTTCTGGTGCTATCACCTTTTATTGTAGTCTCCTTCCATGTTATCCTCCTAACCCCGATCCTTGGCATTATTATTTTAGTTTCCCCTTTTAGTACTAGGAGTAGTATTAGAAATGGAAATAGATATAGGAACCGGCCTTCTCCAGAGATCCGTCCCAAGCTCACAAGGTCCCACAACTTGGGGACGGTTCCATTATGGTCTCAAACACCTCATCCCTTCCAAGATCCAGAGATGCGGGTGCACATTTAAGCAACCAACGGTTTAAGCACGCACAGTGGGACCAAAGATTGAAATCTCAAATTTCATATCTATAAGTTCTGGTGTGTGGACTTAGTGTTTTAGCCTTCGGAGGCTTATTTCAACACATATGGCGACTCCCAATATTTTAAGATCTCTATTTTCGTAGTCTTGAACACCTTTCATGAGAAGAGTGCACACAAGAAGAAGTGTAGCAATTGAAGATTCTTTTGAATACCTCTAGCTATCCTCGAGAAGATTTCCTTCCGAAATCCCATGTGCACATCTCTATCTCTAGCGTGTCGTGCCCACTTAAATCCTCCTTAAAACAAACAACCTACGTGCCCTACAATGACACATCAATAACCTCCTCCATTAAGAATCTTTTACAACTTTATTGGAGGTAGTCCCTTACTCATGTCCATGCGGCATGATATGACAAATGGTGCACTCAAGAGTACTCCTTACTTTACTAGTGAGAATCAAGTTACCCCTCATGAACATATCTAGGATATAGGAAATGTGTGTTCACTCTATCTGATCACACATGATGATGTAGCATTCAGGTTGTTTGCATCCTCTTTCAAAGGTAAAGCACTTCAGTGGTAGTGAGGCTTGAGACTTGGATCTATCACTACCTAGGATGAGCTGGGAACACCTCTTTGTAATTACTTTGAAGATAAGTCAAATCACCTATCATTGGTGGAGCAACTAACAACAACAAGGAGGGCACCCAATGAGCAGATGACTAATTTTAACATCATATTTTAGAAGACTTGGGACAAAATCCCTCTTGTGGTAAGACCTATAGCCCAACATGCTTTCCTTTATTATCGAAGGCACTCAATAGCGATATTTCAGTTATGATCCAATCTATGGGAGGTAGGACTTTACCAGCTACTTATAGCATTACAGTGAGGGTAGAAAATAGTCTCATTCAAGCCGGAAAGTTGGCTCCTAGACTTCCCATGCCCTTGTTCCTAGAGACGTCACAAGTTCCCCATCCTTCTGTGGCCCCTATTCATATTCCTAAGCAAAGCGTGCAACCAATTGCCTCAACATCCTACCCTCTAGTGCAGCAAAAGAAAGATGAAGATTTGAAGGTCTTAATTAGAAATTTATCAAACAAGGTCATATCATTAGAAAAGTAGTAGGCACAAGCTTATAGAGGAAATTCCAATTAGGCACATGGCCAAAGAAATCAGCCTTGGCAAAATAAATATGGAAATCAAAGATACGCACCCAACCAGCAGAATGATAGATGGCAGCCTAATGTACATCTTCCCTTACAAGTTGTTCCTCCCGTGCCTTCTCTTCCAACACCCAGTGTGATTCAGGTGCTTGTTCCAGTTCAGAACAATTTGGCACAAGATTCAGAATGGTGCTTCCCTCGCAACATGCCTCATAGTCAAATATCATTATGTCAATGTTGCACACGCCCAAGCCTTCATGATCCAAAATGCTTCAACTTGTGAGCCTTCAACAAGCATCCTTGAAGCAGATAACCAAGAAGGACAAGAAGCTCCTCCAGAGACAAAATTGATGTTCTTTGTTGTGGAGGACTTCTGTGTAATCAATCAAGCTACAGAAGATGTAAACAAACTATGTGCCCAAGTTGTAGACAACACAAGATATAAGATAAGAATGTTAAAGTCGGGCACAAGAGTTACACCCCTGGAAACACAAGAAAATCCTCAGAAGAAGAAAGAATCAGACAATACTTCTTGCAGCAAAAGTGCTCAAATCCCTATGTAGGAGACCCCACGTAAAGCTTCCCCTGAATCATCACATGCCTCTCCTTTGGTAGGCCAATCCTCTGCTCCAACTAAAATTTAGGCTTCCACGCCTGAACAATCAAGAAGGGATGTTGTCTCCCAAATGCACAAGATGGGGGGCCTTCCATTTAGCATTTTTGACTAGATGAAGAGAACAAACATAAATGTCACAATGTGGGATGCCCTGACCATTCCATCTCAGTGGGATCTATTGCATGAAGCTTTGGTGCAACTCCCATGCATTGATCTAGTTATGCGAAGCCACATGCTTCTATCAAAATCTTCCAAAGAGGAGAAACAAGTAAAGTTTCCTATCAAATACTCTACCGGATCACAAACATGGTTACGGTGCATAAGAAGAATGGTGAAATTAGACTCTATGTTGATTTCAGATATTTGAATAAGGCATCTCTAAAGGATCATTATCATTTTCCTTCAATGGAGCAGATTTTGTAGATTGTGGCTAGCGCGCAAAGATTTTCCATGCTAGATGGGTACTCAAGTTTCAACCAAATCCTAGTCAAGGAAGATGATCAATTCAAAAACAACATTTACAACCAAATGGGGAACATATGCATATCAGAAAATTCCTTTTGGTTTGTCAAATGCGGGTGCCACATTTTAGCACGCTATGGATGTTGCCTTCAAAGGATACATTAATGAGTTCATCTTGGTTTACCTTGATGATATAACTGTCTTCTCAAAGTAGAGCGCGGATCACATGGCACACCTAGAAAAGGTCTTTGAGAGATGCAGAGAATTTGGGGTATCTCTTAACCCCAAGAAGTGTAATTTTTGGTGGCACGGGAAATCTATTAGTCCATGTGGTTTCAAAGTATGGCATTGCAATTGATCATGAGCATGTCACAGCTATCCTAGCCCTTTCCTTGCCGGTGTACAAAAAGGCCCTACAGTCCTTCCTTGGCAAGATCAATTTTGTTAGGCGTTTTATCCCTAAATTTGTGGGACTGGTTCAGCCCATCACCCTTATGCTCAAGAAGGACTCAACCTTTAGATGGATAGCAAAAGGAAAAGAAATCTTCAACAAGATCAAGCAAGAAATTTCTTGCACGCCAACACTTCAAAGGATTTTATCCTTTACACTTATGGCACTCGATGTAAGTGTTTCGCTTATCTGACGTAAGAAAATGAACAATGACTGGAATAACTAGTGGCCTTCTTTAGCTAGACGCTAAAGGATTATGAATTAAAATATAGTCACATAGAGAAGCAAGTCTTTGCCATCATGTGCACGCTCAAGAAATTAAAAATTATGCTTGCCACAAATCATATCAAGGTTTTGGTCTCCCGCTCTTCTATCGAGACTTCATCATGGGAGCAGAAATCGGTGAGAAGAGAGCATGATGGGTGACAAAAATCATGGAGTATGTTGTGACTATCAATGCCACTAAGTTGATAAGAGGTAGCACACTCTGCAAGTAGATTTCGAGAGGATGCACAAAATGAAACTGATGTTTCATTGTTTCTAGATGAGTCTCTCTCATGCGTAGAATGCAGATCCTAGCATGCATGACTAGATGAAGGACATGATCACATTCCTTTTTGAGGGCATGTACCCTCCTAGTTTGAACAAAGCAAAGAGAAGGCATCTGAGGTTGCAATCTATCCCTTATGTTTTTATTGATGGACTTCTCTTCAAAATGAATCTAGATGGTGTGTTGTTAAGATGTATCAACGGTGTACAAACTAAAAAAGTGTTAACAGAATTTCATAATGGATTCTCTGGTGGACACTTCTCTTCCAAGACTACAACAATGAATATCATAATGGCGGTATCTTTGGTCTACCTGTTTGTTTTGCAGATGCACATAGGTGGGTCAGAAAATGTAAGGAATGTGCTTTCTTTGTAAGAAAGAAAAGATTGATAGCGCTTCCCTACGACAAATCCAAGAAGATCAACCTTTTACGTAATGGGGTCTTGACTTCATAGGCATGATCAATCCGCCTTCAAGCGTTGGATATAAATGGGTGCTGACAGCTATATATTATTTCACCAAATGGACAGAAGCTATCACACTTAAGGAATTAACCGAGGTAGTCATCCTTGACTTTCTCAAAGGTATAGTCACAAGGTTTGGTGTTCCTCAAAACATTATCTCTGATAATGCAAAGGCCTTCCTAGGTACTAAAATCACTGATTGGGCTCTAGGTCTGGGCATTTACCTAAAAACCTCTTCCAACTATTACCCTCAGGGAAACGGTCTGGCAGAATTAACAAACAAGAAACTAATTAGAATCATGAAGCACACAATGGACATCAGCCAAAGATAGTGGCATACGAAGGTCTTGCTTGCACGCTTTCAAAATATAGAATCATAGTCAAAAAGGCAATAGGAACTTCACCTTACAAGCTTGTCTATGGCAAGGAGGCTGCCCTTCCCTTGACATTAGAGCTGAATTCATTAGCACTTGCCCAGCATCTAGAATTTGAAGGCATAGACCAAAGAGAAATCAGAATGGCATAGCTAGTTAATCTTGAAGAATCAAGGAATTCTACCATTATCAAGCTAGAATAGCATCGATGTAAACAACAAAGAAATGGTTTGACAAAAAGGCTAGGCCTCAAGATTTCAAAGTTGGGGACCTGGTTCTAAAATGGGATGCTGACAAAGCTAAGCCAGGGCACCATTCAAAGTTTGATGCACTTTGGAGTGGCTCATACATCATCAGTTCCTACAAAGAAGCTAACTCATTTGAGGTAACTCATCTTGATGGAGGTGCGCTGCAAATCCCAGTAAATGAGATCGATCTCAAACCCTTTCATTAAGTTTGTTGCATCATGTTGTATATATTAGAATAGTTTCAATTCCTCCAAGTGTTCTTTGTGCACATTGTTCATTTATACATAGTTCTTTCCTCTTGCATGCTTCCTATGCACTCTCTTTTGTTACTTCCAGAGTACAAAGCTTCTCTCAGTAGTTGTAAGATTCATAACAAGGTGCAGAAATGATTCTCAAGTGATCACAAGGGTAGTTTCATGATTGCATAAGCGAGAATCCATGCCTAATGGATGCTTCAAGCTACTGATCTCTTTCATCTAGCGAGGGTAGATGGCCCGAAAGTCACCAAAATTGTTATCTAAATAGCTCTCCTAGTGATTTGGTAACTTTCATACAC
Source organism: Taxus wallichiana var. yunnanensis (assembly GCA_018340775.1). Classification (NCBI taxonomy): domain Eukaryota; kingdom Viridiplantae; phylum Streptophyta; class Pinopsida; order Cupressales; family Taxaceae; genus Taxus; species Taxus wallichiana. The sequence goes on along the minus strand of CM031243.1, from coordinate 356,398,238 downwards.
ATTCGGCTCTAAGTTATTCATTTGATATTACGCGTGCTCAAAATCACTTGGTACATTCCCCTTGTCGTAGTTTCCATGTGTGCCCCTTTCCTTTCTCTCCTTCCACCTCTCCCTTATGCCCATCCTCTGTGCATTCACCTTCTTCCTAGTCAGCTTCTTCCCTTCCCACGCACCTCACACTTATTAAGTCCTTGTCCCTTCACGCACCCCGCCCATTACCTTGTAATAGTTGTGCCTTAACCATATGTTCTCTACTCACCAATTTTCCTCATTTCCCCGCATGCATCGCACGCGCACCCTTTGTGCCTTCCTTTGTTTTCTTCGTGTGCCCTTCCCTCATGCCCTTTTGTGCCAGATCATCTTTTGACATGCTTAAGTGTGTCACACACAACCAGCCAAAGCACACCAACATGGTGCCAAATCCTTGCAATAAATCAATGATTGACACATGGCAAAAACGACAAGTATTTACATAGTTGGCCATCATCTCGCCAATAATCTGTGCACACCACATTTTTGTGTGCATCGACAATTCTAAAATCTCCGACAAGCTGTATCTTCTACTATAGAGAATAGATCGGTGCACACTGGACTTGTCATAAAGTTCTTTAACAGAAAGATGCTATAGTACTAGAAATTCAAATTCAAATTCTTGGTAGTTTTGGCTGGTGAGAAACGGAAAAAAATTTCTAAACATTGATGAGCCAATCTGATTGCTTGAACCACCCAATTTGGTATGATCCACCCTCCTTTTTCTTCAACATGTCAAACAAGCATGGGGAAGCATATTTCTCAGTCTTAAGGTGGATTTACAGGCATTGAATGCTTCTTGTTGGTGGTTGTGTTTCAAATTCAAGTTTTCCCTCCTTTTTCCTTCTTCCTCCATGGATTCATCTATAAATGTAAGAGAAAGGCTCATTTTTTATGTTGGACACTCTAGATCCTTACGTGTTTTCCAAGGACTCCATATTTTATGTATTTTGAGTTGTAGACCTCTATGTTTGGCTCTTGCATGTGGATATCGGCCTCCTTCATCATTGTAATAGCTCTGTGCATTTTTAGAAGTAATAGAAGCATCATTTTGTGACTATTCTCTGTCCTAACATGTTTTCATTCCTTCTTCTTGCCTTTTCTTTTGCATTGTGTGTTGGTTGTGCTACTTCAGTCCCCTACAGCTCCATATTTATCGTGTTCCATGAGAACAATTTGGTGAATACGTGTTTTGTTGTGCTACTCATGCCTAGCCTCCTTTCACGCATTCCTTGTCATTCTTGCTCATAAAAGATAGTGTTCATCCCTCTTTTCTAGTGCTATCACCTTTTAGTGTAGTTTCCTTCCATGTTATCCTTCTATCCCTGGTCCCTTGGCATTATTAGCTTAGTTTCCCCTTTTAGCACTAGGAGTAGTAGTAGCAATAGAAATAGATAGAGGAACTAGCCTTCTCCAGAGATCCATCCCAAGCTCATAAGGTCCCACAACTTGGGGATGGTTCCATTGTGGTCTCAAACACCTTGGCCCTTCCGAGATCTGAGATGTGGGTGCATGTTTGAGCAACCAACAAGTGCGCTTTACAAGAATATTCACCATTAATGGAGGAATAATGCATAGACATAAATGCATACATAATGTATAAAAGAGATCAAGAAACTAAATCCAAACACGAGATGTGCCATAACATGAATGAAAACATTATATCAGCATAAAGGAATTAGATTTGAACCATGGAAAACATGAAGAACACAAGGGTTTGAACCCTTAACATATATATTGAGAAAAACATCATTATATTCATTCGCAAGTATTACAAAGTAGCCAAATACATCAAGGAATACATACATGGACCAAATGTATCATCAAAATTCCAGTATTATCTTCTAATGGCTCCACTACTGAAGTTACAACAATGATCACACATATCTCCCTAGCTCTCTTTACCTTCTTGCACATACACCATTATCTCTTGCATTTCTTCCTTTTTCTATTGTCGTGCAAATCAATACATAACAAGGGACTCGAAGGAATCTTTCCTTACCACCTACTTATCACTCAAAGTGAACCACCTTCCAAATTTCATCATGTCTTACCATACTCAAGTATCCTCCACATGCAAGTTCTAGCTAATCCATAACTAACTCTACTTTACCGCTCTTAATCGCATCATGATAACCATATCCTGTAATATTTTTTCCTTAAGCTGCAAGTCTCCATGTTTTAACCTTATCCATAATGAATTATTTTCACATCTCCATGTGTTCCTTTATCATGACATTAACTGTGATCTAAAAATGTGGTTAAGTCTTGAGCGGTTCTACTGAGAGAACGAACCTCTGCGCTTTCCCTAAAGTTACTTTCATGTGATCCTTTGCACCTCAACGGCACACAACAAAACCTTACATTCCTTAGGTGCCTAGACTCCTTAGAGGCCCAACATAAATATTAAGTTTTGAGACCATAATGAGGGACTAATCACTAAGAACTACTATCATCACCTAATTTTACATCCATCAAAGGCTCCATTTACGTCCATCACAAGTCTGTACAAGGTTGGTTCATTTACATCCATTCTATTAAATTTTCTACACATAGTTATTACTCGCTACTTTCACAAAGTGTGACTCGCCACAAGAGAACCTTGGGCATGATTTCACACACATGCGCACGCACACACACACACACATGCATGCATGCATGCACGCACACACACAAAGAAATACATCGGTTCTTAGATGTGGTGCACTTCTCGATTAGTAAGACCACCATTGTGGTAGCTAAGGTCGAGTGTGACCCCTTCATATACATCTTTCTTTTTTAGGGGTTTAATACTCATCTTGGGGTTTTACAGGTCTTGTATTCATTTCATATCTCCAACAACATACTATGCAGCCCAACGAAGCTAGTGTGACGGGAAGAAAAGGTAGGAAACCATAAAGTGACACTTCAAAGGAAGGTTAAAGATATTTTCATAGACCAGGGTGCCTATTTCTCATACTAGGGCACCCACAGGCACCCCTACACCTATCCAAACTCCCCAATCCACTCAAATAACTCAAATTTGCACTTTTGGGGACCTCTACATATTATTTCTTCCTTCTAAAATATTCAGTTTATTTTATGACACAATCCATATTAACCTTCGAATCAGATGAGTTCTTTTTAACCCATCTTACACATTGGGGTTTACATTTCTAGTATTGTATTCACTTGGGTCATTTTATTTACACATTTATCTAATATTTATTATTGTTCCTAGTTTATATTAACTACCATTCTCCCACATTTTATTTAATCATTTGGCTAAGTTGATATTGGTATGTGCAAGTGTAGCCGGTGGAGCAATCTAAAGCTTAGGCGATGAATAAATGTCAATATTGTTCGGGGATTCTTTTTTATACTAGGATAACATTTACATCATGAATAATTTTAGTGCCTAGGGTTTCTTGGTAGTGCAAGCCTTCCCTATCATGAATCTAGACATAACTAGCCATATGTGGGTTTTATAAAGCATAACCATTGTGACTATCTTCTATGGAATCATCCATTGAGCAAGAGTTGAATATGGTTTTGAGTTGTACCATATGTTTCCATGGATCTTTGTGAGGTTTGTGAGATAATTATGGGAACCAAAGGCTCCTTCTTGCGAGGTCACAAAGAAAGAGGTAGTTGATATATGATGAGTTTAGGGAGGTTAGAGGTGTTGATTTTGAGGGTGACTTAATCGGTCTCATCATCATTTGATTCTAATAGATTAGGGTGTGTGCTCCCAACCAACTCGGGATGACCAGCATTTTCGTGAAGAGTATATATAGGGTAGTTAAAGCACTAATATTCCTAAAAGGGGATTGGTGATAATTCCTCAAGTGTGGGGAGCTTGTATATAACCTTTTTCTAAAGTGTGTCATAATTCTAAGGGTTATTGTCCCTTGAATCTTATAAATATCTTCTTGGTAAGTAAACTTCACACCTTGACATGCGAAAGAGGATATGGCACACATAAAGTGAGTCCAAGGCCACCCTAGGAGAATGTTATAAGATAAGGGAAAATTGAATACCATGACCTTAATGTGAATAGTCTTAGGGGGACAGTGATGGGTAACCAAATACACCCCATTGGAGGTATTTTTCGGTGATCATATCTTTGGCAAGTGGTTCACATAGATTTTAGGTTTTGATGGAATAACTAAGATCTTTGATGAAATATAGTGAGGCCACACATGTTCCTAATCCCTCATTAATGAGATCATGCTTAACCAAAGTGTGACCAATATAAATTGAGATGAAAAGTGGTGGATCATCTACACAAAGAAAGAGCTCATTCGGGATCATAGAAGTTATGGGAAAGTGAATACAATAATGAGAATTTATGGCCGAGATCAAGTACAAATAGAGAGCTCCACACATTGTTGGTGGATGATTTCTTTTGAGCCATGTAATGTGGTACTCTACCCCAAAAAAGGAGGGAAAGGGATATTCATATGAAACAACGTAGTCATGATATGCTCACGATGGTAGGGTAATGTGTGTATGAGTTCCAAGAAGGGAAATAGACCAGGGATTTGGGTAAGTTCTTTGAGAGGATCCCACTCATCATGACTAGGTTGTGTAGTAGGGTGAGAGTAATGGGAATCCTTGGGAACAAAGCTAGAAGGAGCGGGGTAGTCGAGAGAGACTTATGAAACTATTTTTTGATCATTTCTTACACCATCGGGCTTAGATGTTTGACTTACATAGGGGCCGATGGTGTCTATAGAAAATAGGAGCAAACCCAAACATAATTGTCCCTATATGAGAACTTCCACATGGGCCAATAACGTCTAGAGGAGGAAATTTTTTGACTTGAGGAGCCTTATTATGAGGCACTGAAGGGTATATGACCCTATGAGTTCTAGTGATGCAACCTAGAATTTATCGAAATAACCCAAGCATGCTAACACATCACTCAACCTAGACCGAGCACTCACCCAAAGCACGGAAAGGTACGGGACCCTCTTTAGGGTTTTTGTGTAGGATGTTATCATGATGAAGACTATTCTATAGAGCATATTCTAGATCTAGATCTAAGGGTAACAGATTTAAATAATAACCATAATGAATTCAATCATGCAAGAACCAATTATACTCATGTTTAACACCTTGATTCAGCCAATAAAATCCATTATATTAAACACAGTAAATACACAGATACTTCTTATAGTAAATAGTATCATAATCTCATGTGTGCATTAGATCTAACATCATAACTTCACAATAACTTATATCCGGTCCTCACATAGTCATCCTATTCTATATAAATCACTACTGATTTATAAGGGTGGGGACTTACCCTTCACCACTTACATAACTCCCAAAATAGGTTGCATGCTAAAAATATCTATGTGCCTTTACAATAATAGACACATATACAAGTTTTCTAACAATATATATCTTCTAGTTACAGCGAAGAATAATTCTATTATTAACTCAAACCCATGCAATTCTTAGTAGTTTCTCTTCCAATAATAGCCCATGTGTGTCGTGCAAGTATTTATCTAGTTTGTGTGCTCTGCACGCTATCTCCAAAAATATACCATACACGTGAAAATGGCTAAGTCCTAAATCTACCCTTGTCTTTTGCACATGTGTCCTTCCCTATCCTTTTGTGCCTTTGATCGTGTTTTACTCGTTTGCATGAATATTTTGTGTGCTTTCTCCTTAGTATCATACTCTTGTCCACTCAACACCTAGGCTTGAATGCTATAGGATATTCTAATTATACATAAGCTATGACATGTTTTACATCATTAATTACAACCATATTTTTACAAGGATAATTCATGTGAACCACATTAGTTATTATATTCTCTTGATTTTTATAACTTTTAGCAACATCATGATTAGGCATAGGATTGGAGAATATTTTTATCTTTTCATTTACAAGGTTGATGGCTTCATGATGATCCTTTTTTTGAGTTACATCACGAGCCTTGAGCGCTTTGTTCAAATGCTCTTGAGTTATAACGTCATAGTCAAACTTGGGTCCTATGAAAAATTTTATAGCGATCATGCAAAGTACATGACAATTCTCATATGAGTGACCCCAAACGACATGCCACCAATAAAACTCACTCTCATCATGTAAATGAGGAATAGGTGAGAAGGATTTAGGATCAAAGTAAATGGATTAGGAAACAAAAGATTAAATTCTTCTTTACTCGGAGGTTGATGAAGGTTGGATCGATTCTTTTTGTTAGTAGGTTGTTGGTCAATGTTTAAATAATTCTATTTGAAGAAGTAGCAAGAGGAAAAGTATCTCGAAACTCTGTCATCCATCATGTTTTTTTCAATGATCGTTGAAGGATATGGAATTTATTTTTATTTTGTGTCTTAGGAAGAGATTTCAAAAAACCCCCATGGGATAGTTTTTTTTTCTTATTCAAAGGCCTCTTCAGGAAGTAAGAGAAGCAGACTTCACCTTATATTGAAGTGAGGATCCAAGGCTCGTAAGAAAAGTTGAAAAAGACTATCATTGGGAATTTCATGTTCTACCCACATGGATAGGTCTTCCAACACTTGATAAAGGCTTGTACTGATTCATTCTCGAGAATACTAATAGTTGATGAAAGCATTGATGTTATTTTTGGTAAATCATGATATAAGAACTTGTTCACTAAGGTTGTTACTAGGAACTCTAGCTCAACTATGGAATTAGAAGGCAAGGTGTGATACTAGTCTAGAGCATCTCTAGTAAGGGTCTTAACTAAGATTTTAGTATCGGTGTATGAGTTAGTCTGATCCATTCTTTGTAAATAATTAAGAAGGCATTCATGTGAAGAGTGGGATTAGTAGACCCGTTGTAAGATATAGATGGAACAATACCACTAATGTCCATATTAGCAATATAGGGTTTTGTTGGCTCTTATTGTACTATTTGTATGACTTTGTTTTGAATGGGTGGGTTAAGCGATGGGCACCCCATTAGGCCTATTTGGAAAATGAGAGGACATTGTTCCCTAAGAGCCTATTGGAAGGCGGTCAACTAACTAAGCCATATTGGCTTGAATTTTGAGGAGTTAAGAAGGCTGGTGGAAGATTATTATTAGTTCATTTTGTCAATAAGTTGAAGAATACTATTAGTAGGATCCAAATTAGAATCATTTTTAAATGATCCTATTCAAACATATTTCCCCTTTTTCCATATGGTCAAGTTGTTTAGAGATGAAATCAAGAAGATGATTTCAAAGCATCTCTTCGACTCTTCCTTCTATTGAGGAAACCGAGATAGGCATTTCGAATCGTATGAAGATGGTCAAAATTATCATCATTCTTTCTTTCTTCCTTCTCATCCTCAGGTGGGACATTTTGGCGGGTAGAATTCTTATTTCTAGGTGCTACTACAACAAAAACGTCCATATAGAAGGGAAATTCAAAGTCGAGAATGGTGGGTCTCATGAACATTTTCCACAATAGATTCATAGGACCCTAGGCCTAGATAATCCATGTTGGAGTGTTGATATGGCTAAGAAAAGGTTTGAAATTGAAGTTTGTAGATAAAATAAACCATGTAGAAAATTACACATAGGGGCCAAAGGTTTCTAGTAGAAGATCTACTCAAACATAAAGGATTAGCCATGAAACTAGGTATGTAGAGGGTATGAAGGAGTCTACAAATAGATGAGATAGAATCACCTGGGGTTGATGGTGTCGTGAAAGTAGGTTCTTAAGGTTTTTAGGATTTTTAGATACTTAGATGAAGTCAAAATAAAAGATAGGTTCTTTTAATGAGTTGTGCTTGATCATAAGGTCTATAAGATTCATGTCGGGTTCACCAGAGAATGTATACGAGAGCCAAAATGTGTCTCAACAACATGCACTCTTACTCATCTATTTAAATAGGGCATTCGAGGCATAGTAAGTAGGAGACACGCATGGGCAGGTTGACATATAAGAAGATAGACTTAAAGAACTTAGTGAAGAAAATACAAAATGTTCACAAGGGAAAGGAGAGTGCATTCTGAACAGCAAAGTTGGGGACTTGGAAGAGAGAGCTTATAGATATATAGTGTGTAGAGAGAGAGAACTAGATATAGTGTGAGAACTATGAGATTATGTGTCAAATCATATGTGCATGAGCGTATACTATGTGATTATAAGGAAGCTTCTGTGTATTTACTGCAATTAATATAATGGAGATTATGGACTGAAACAAGGTGTTATCATGGTTATAATTCAAGTATTGCATGCTTGATTCCATTATGGTTATTTGTTAAGTCTATTATGTTCTAGATCTAGATCTAAATATGCACTATGTAGAAGATATATTAGCCATAGATCTGAATGATTAAAGTCTTCATCATGCTAAACATCCTACAACAACAACCCTAAAGAGGGGCTTGGTACCTTTTGCATGCTTTGGGTGAGTGCTCAGTCTAGGCTGAGTGATGTGCCAAGCATGTGCCTGGGCTTGTATTGTTGAATTCTAGGCTGCATCATTGGTTCCATTTCGGGACCTCTTTTTCAGTTGTTTTCAAGATGGTTCATGATGAAGACATATCGTTGACCTTAGCAAGTGTTGAGAGTGGATACATGATCTGGAAGAAGAATACACATGGTGGTTCAACACTGGATCTGAGTTTAACACATGCATGCGTGTGGGTGGAACATAATATGTATGATAGTTTATATGAGAGCTTCTTCACTATCTTTCCAAGTAGAATTATATGAGTGGCTGATTGCTTATGCATCTAAGTGGAATTGGAGGTATCATGCACTTTTCTGGATGCAGGAAGAATTTCAAGCCCTTTATGATGTTGATCTGATTTGGACTCGAGTTATGGATACATGGTTCCATGGTGTTGAAATAGTTATATCTTGGAGTACTCAATTTCCACTTATTCATGTCCCAGAGGTAGCTGAATTCTAGTTTTTATGATATCCAAGGGGAACTTACCTACAAGGCATTCCACTGGTGATCAAGATCTGATGGTAACTTTGAATTTGGAGAGTAAACCGATGGCTAACTAAACCCCCACCACGCATGGGGGAAGGAGAAGTTTGGTGAAAGATGGAAGACCTAGTGGTAGAAAGGAAGAGAGAGGAAAGGTGGCTTAAGTATAATGAGGCATGTGAGAGGGAGGTAGAGAAGAAATGTGAGAGGTCAGAGAAAAATGGTGTTGAGGAGAGAGATAGTTCGTGAAGGATTTGGAAGTTCACGTAGAGACGTGGAACCCGAGCCTCAGAACTCCCCCATTTGGGAAAACATGATAGGGAACCCTCCTCGGCCTCACGTAGAAGCGTGCCAGCAGAGATGACTGGGCCATGGGTGCACATCTGAATCCACCTAGCAACCTTGCCCTTGCACTTGGTTTTCTAACATCTAGTACAACAAAAATATCAACAAGCTAATTCAAGCAGTGGGAGAGTAGGAGTGAGTCTTATAAGAGGCACAATGATGGCAACACAAATGGCTTCATTGTTATATGGGAGTACCTTTTTAGGTGTATCATCACACAAAACAAGTGTGCACTGATTTTTGGACTAACTTTTTAGGAGTGGTAACACTTCACAGACTGTCGGGGTACAATTTCAGTTCTACTATTGGGACATAGGAAGTACATCTTCTGGTCCAACCCCAACCATAGGTTTGGGATCAGGAGGCTTAGGTAGCTCTAGCTCAGTGGATCTGGTGGTTCTGGAGGCAGGGAAACACAGAGGTTCTGGATCAAGTGGGCAAGGTCCGCACCAACCCCAAAATATTTACATGGAGATGTCTCTTCATCTTCCAGAATATAGAGGCATAGAAGATGTTGTTGAACATGTGCATATGTGTGAAATATGTGGCACAAAAAAGGAATCATGGACTTTTGAGTGTAGGGAAAGCCAATTTGCTACTACGTTACAAGGGGCGCATGCACACAACTGGTACATAAATTTTGACCCTGATCAGACTTGTGTAGACTATACAACTTTAAAAGATGCATTCCTTAAAGAGTTTCACATCCCTGAGTTTGAGCAGAAGAGTATAAGTGCACTCAAGGATATTAAGCAAGGCACTACTGAGAGTGTTAGAGAGTATGATGCCCATTTTAAAACATTGTTATCTAAGCTTTCTTATGACATACACGCAAGCCAACATGCACAATGGTTCATTGGGGGTCTGATTACCCTTTTAGGAGGGCATTATCACATAAGACATACATTGATCCACATGTGAAGCACTTGAAGCAGCCTTACGCACTGAGGTAGTTGGAAGCATAGATACTAGGGTGAGCCCATTTTAGAAGAAGCATGATCGTAGCTATGGAAAAAATGGAGAAACTATCAACAAATTCAACACATGAGATGCGCACAGGATTTGGTGCACAGATTGTGAAGTAGAAGGTCACACAAAGGATAGTTGTCCTCACAGATCAATATGCTCATTGTTGTTGGATTGTGAGATATGCCATTTAAACCATGATGCTATCCACTACCCATTATTACAACGCATGATAAGGAAGAATGTTTCAAGCTACTATAAAATCTGCAGGTCCATGACTCATGACATGGAAGACTGTCATCGACTGATTGGTCAGATCCATGATGCTATAGATATTGGTGTATGACAGACAGAGTTTTAGATAACTCTAAGGGAAAGAATGAGCATCAGACTGGGATCACAATCAGGCATGCTATGATCGGAATGAAGGGCATTTTGAAGGTGGTCGTGGCAGAGGTCGAGGATACCATGGTGGATTTGGAGGATGAGGCCATGGTAGTGGAAGAAGTGAGTTCCCTCATGGAACATGTTATACATGTGGATCTCCTGACCACTACAGTGTGAATGTCCTTAGAATATTACATGTTCTTTTTTGTGGAAAGAACCATAGCTATGAGGAGTGCCTAGACTTGTATGAGCATCTTAGTAAGCAACATAAACAAGAAAAAAAGGCATGCAGTGGATGGTTAGGATACAACACGTTGTTGAAAATCAATGGATGCCTAAGTTGGAAGTAAGAGTTCGAGGCATTGTACAAGTGAAGATCATGACCCACTGAGGCACACGCACCAGAGAAGCATTGCAGCAGAAGCCTACCATCACTAAGGAGGAGGTTCTACATGCATGGTACCCAGATCCTACCCATCAAAAGGAGGTTTATCAGGAAACCATGGAAGTTCTTAGGAATCTTTAGGGTGAGATACAATACTTAAAAGAGAAATCATGGAAGATGGAGCAAAAGAAAGTATCAGAGATGGTCCAAACTGATATAGATGACTTAAGAGAAGTGTGTAAAATGTTGTGCCAGGAAAATATCATTCCATTGTTAGATTGGTTAAAGGAAACACTCCACGTGCAAGTATTGAGACTGGATGATAGATCCGCATGTGAATCTTCCCCCTCATAGCCTAGATTATGACAAGGAAATCACTCTGAATGTTGTTGTGGATGGGTGGCTATTGAGTAATATATTGATTGATACATGTGTGGAAGTCAATGTTCTTACCTTAGATGCATGGGTACAAATGGGAAGACCCCATTGCAGCCATCCTCTAATGTATTGTTCATGGCTAATCAGACTAAGGCCACTCCCATCGAGTTTTGAAAGATGCATCCATTACCATACAAGGAGCCAAGTTCACTGGAGACTTTGAGGTTTTAGTAGACTGAAGAGTTAGATAGCTTCCCAACTCTATTGGGGCATCCTTGGTGCTATGCAAATAATGTTGATCTTTGGTTCAACAAAGGTTATATCAGTTTTGAAAACAAGGAGGAGAGAGTTATTATCCCTTTAACAAGATGGAAAATATGTGCCCTATGTTGAGCCCTTAAGTGAAGAAGATCTGAATAGGATTTATGTACGTGCCATCCGAGATCTAGAGATACTTGAGCCAACTAAAGAAGGAATAATTCAGTGGGAGGATGCACATAGTCTATTAGTGATACTACAAGTGTTTCTTGTGATAATTGGGCTCATAGCACTTATGAGTTGGTAGGGTGTGAAGTAAAGAGCATATTTCCTAGAGGCAAAAACCACGTTATGTCAAGAGGATAGGTAACAACTCGGTACCTTGTTACACCAGAGAAGGAGATCCTATGGTATTCCTATGTGCCATGGAAGAACAATGGATAGACCCATTGAAAGAAGAAATATGCTAGCATATACACTACGTGGGACAACAACACACTGGTGGGTGGCCCACAAGGATAATCTTGTAGGATGGAATGAAATTAGGATTGCTCTTGCTACTAGGTTCTTCAGGAGCAATGCACCTACTCAAATATGTACTTATCATGGTAATCAACTTGTTCAACACCACGTTAGAAGTGTGAGAGACTCTGGATAGAAGGGCAGGAAGCTTTACCACCTTTCGCTATGGGTGCACAAGTTTTATTCCACTTTACAAGGATGTGCACGTGCTTGGTATGTATATGTAGAACTCCATAGAGAGACTAGAAATTGGTAGGATTTAATTGTAGAATGGCCCAGATGTTTGACTTCTTCTCTACAAAGCCTCCGGTGGAAGAAGCATTAAAATTCATAAAGTGCTTAACTATGGGAGATAGTGCCAAGGATGAAGAACTCCTTCAGGAGTTATTGGATGAAGGGACTCAGAGCACATCTTGTTAAAGAAACAGAGGCCGATGCAACACTACTTCAATGCTTTCCTTGAGAAAGAAAAAGGAAAAATGGTCTACTTAGTGGATGATGAAGAAGTAGAAAATCTGGATGTAAACCATTCAACAGGTAGGTGTGAGGTATTGGACAGTGCAGATAAGACCACACGTGCACCTATCATGAACCTATGAAGACAAAGAAGGTGAATATTGGATTAGATGTTGAGCCTAAGGAAGCCATAATTGGGGACTATTGGTCAGACTCTGAAGTGGCAAAAATCATAGAGTTACTAAGGGATTATCAGACTTATTCCCTAGGGGGTACCATGAACTTAAAGGCATGCATGAATCATTAGGGAGATGAAGATAAAGCTTAAAGAGGGTGTGCACCCTAGTTAGAAAGAGACCCTACAGGATGAACCCCAACTTGCATGTGAAAAGGTCAAAGAAGAGATTGACAAAATGTTGAAGTCTGGAATTATCAAGCCCCTTGATGAGTTAGAATGGGTTAGTCCAATGGTGATCAATATCAAGAAGGATGGATGGATTAGGATTTGTGTGGACTACAGGGAGCTGAATGTTGCATGTGTGATTGATCCCTTTCCCATGCCATTCACCGAGGAAATACTAGAAGGTTCAGGTGAAATCTATTCATTTACAGATGGGTTCTCTGGGTATCATCAAGTTTGGATTTCCCAGAGGATCAAGAAAGACTACGTTTACTACTGAATGGGGTAGCTTCACCTATATACTGTAATGCCTTTTGGTCTAAAAAAATGCCTGTTTGTATTTTCATGCATAGTTGTTCAAGCATTCAAGGAATTTATTCACAACTTCTTACATGTCTATTTAGATGATTGGATGGTGTATGGATTAGTTAAGGATCATTGTGACAATCTGTGCTTAATGTTTGAAAGATGTAGATAGTTGAGTATCTCATTAAACATCAAGAAGTGCATATTTTCTACACCATTTGGGATATTGTTAGGACACATAATCTGCAAGGAAGGTTTTTTGGTTGATCCAACCAAGGTTATAATCATTATAGGCCTAAGAGCCTACCAGTCAGAGTGAGGTGTGTGGATTTTTGGGTCATACAGGATATTATAGAAGTTTATCAAAGGATATGCCAAATTTTTCACACCATTGGAAGAGTTACTGAAAGGGAAAGGTACGTTCTACTGGGGAGAACCACAAACAAGCATTCGAGACATTAAAGGAAAAACTTACTACCATGCCTATTCTACATGTTTTCCTTCATGGGACCAACCATTTCATGTACATGTTGATGCCTCTGGCATGACCATTGGCATGGTGTTGGCTCAACCTAGAGAAGGTATTATAGATCATCCTATCTATTTTGCTAGTAGAAAGTTGACTCTGCAGAACAAAATTACACAACTACAGAGTGTGAAGCTTTGTCAATGATCTATGCTACATAAATTCCACCAAGTACCTACTAGCTACACCATTCATCTTTTTTATATAGATCACATGGCATTGAAGTATTTGGTAAACAAGCCCATTCTACAAGGGTGCATATGTCGATGGGTGCTCTTATTTCAAGAATTTGATTTCACAGTTGTGGTAAAACTAGGGAAAAGTAATTCTAGACTAGACCATCTATCAAGAATACAATCAAGAGAAGAAGCACATGAAATTGAAGATACCATGCCAGATGCATAGTTATATAGGTTACAATGAGTGCCATCAGAACTAGAGGACATTGTTTGTCTTTCTATGAATAGGATGGCACCAGAAGGAATGAAATCCTTGGAGAAGAAACAACTTGCTATACGTGTAACCCCCTATATGTTAATTAGTGGTGACCTATAAAAATTAGGTCGAGATGAAGTATCACGTCATTGTGTATTGGAACATGAGCACATGGATATTATGGAAGAAGCTCATGGTGGTATTGCAAGTGGCCACTATGTCGGTGATGCCACTACGTGTGCAAGATTCTACTCATTGGATTATGGTGGGAGACCCTGTATAAAGATTGTAAGGAATTTTGTAAGGCTTGTGATCATTGTCAACATCTTGGGAAACTAAGTCAATGAGATGAAATGCCTCTAAGACCCATTACTAGTGCAGAACCATTTGAGAAATGGGCTATAGATTTTGTGGGTCCTATTTTCACCAGCTGCATGCGTAGAACTAGATCATGTTACATCATAACTTACATATTATCTGAAAAGGTGGGAAGAAGTAACACCTACAAAGGATTATACAATGGCTACAACAGCTAGGTTTCTTTGGGAAAATATTATTACAAGGTATGGATGTCCTTTAAGTTTGACCAGTGATAGGGGCACACATTTTCTTAATGAGACAATCAAAATTTTATTGGATGAATTCATGATTGCACACCATAAGACTACACCCTATCATCCTCAGGAAAATGGGACTATTGAGGCTTTCAACAAAATTTTGAGCCAGACATTGACAAAAATATGTGATGTTGGAAGAAAGGATTGGGATGATAAAGTATCTATGCAATACTTTGGGCATATCGACAACATATAAAAGGTTGAACAAAGCCACACCATTTCAGTTAGTGTTTGGCATGAAGTAGTTCTTCCTATGGAATTTATGTTACCTTCTTTATGTATTGTGCATGCTGGAGGTCTTGCTGATGAGAAAGCATTAGAAGAATGATTGAAAAGTTAATCAAGTTGGATGATGATGAGCCATAACACGTTGGAGTCAAAAACAAGAGAAGGCTAAGCAGAAAGCATGGCATGACAGGCACATCAGGATAAAAATTTGGAGATAGGACAGATGGTGCTCCTTTATGATTCTAAGTTTTTGTGCCATCTAGAAAACTCAAGGTACATTGGTTGGGGCCGTATGTTATCACTCACATACTCAAATCAGGTGCTTTCAAGTTAGAGGCACTTGATGGAATACGGTTACCCTAGTTACTTCAATGAGAGTAGGCTGAAGCCCTACTATAAATAAGTCTTCTTGGTGTTTGTAATAAGGCAAGTGTTGCCATTTAGATTAGGTTTTCAATTCTGCATTCCCTTAATGTGTTTCCTTCTTTTTTGTTATGTTTTGTCAATTTAGTTGGTGTGTTTGTGTAATAAGTGTGTTTACGCACTAAGCTAATTACTATTTGAAGAATTTTTATGCAGAGGACTACACATACCCTTAGTGTGGGGTAGGTTGTTGATATCTAGGTACATGACTATGAAAATAAGTACACATGAAAGGAACTATCTATGGGTGTTATTCAAGGGTGGAGAATTGAAAAAAAAAGAGAGATTGCTTCTAGACACAAGGACCATAGAGAGAGAGGAATGAAGAAACAAGTATAACGTGAGGTAAGTAGGGGCCTGAAGAAGACTACCAATGGAAGGCACAATGATGAGGTACTCAAAGTGCATGGAAGCACACTAAAGAGAAGTCTGCAGCCAAAAGGTAGGAGGGCATGCTAGAAGGTTATAGCTTGGGTGTGAAGATGTACCACATGGAAATAATGAAAATGGTCAATTAATGAGAGGATTTTTGGTAGGTGGAGGAGCAATAAATGCACTAAATTTTTGAAATTATATATAAGGATGGGATGCGAGTTCATTTTTACCATTACAATTGAGAGAATTTGAAAAGGGTTAAGTGTGAATGAGCTGAGAAATCATGTTGAGGTGCAAAGAGTGTGAAACAGACGTGGAGAGAAGGGTGTGCAAGAGAAGCTTGTGTTCATAGGAGAAGGGTTTGAGTTTGAAGAAGACACATTACAAATGAGCTAGGCACATGTGATTTCCACTAGGGCATGGAGATTTAAACTAGGGTTTTGACTTTCTTGATTACAGAGGGAAGAAAAGAGAGATTTTTTCAAATGGCACCAAAGAAAGCACCCACAACAAGAGATAAAGGGAAGAAGAAGGTTGAAGTGGAAGAAGAAATTTCTCCCGAGAGTAATTTTTTAGAAATGCAAGTATCAGAGGGTGTGATTATGGGACAAGAATGGGATTCCCATATCCACCAATGTAAAATCAATGATTACAACCATCGAACATTAGATAATAAGAAGGAGCTTGATGCATTATTGAGCATGAAAAAATGAACAAGTGCATGACAGAGGATATGCCAATATATGATGATGTGGGTGAGAAGTTGCTGAAGTAGAATGGAGTCTACCAGTTATATGAGCTGCCATATTTTGGAAAGTATGAACCATTATATCGGTGGTTGATGAGAAGAGTCCATGAGGACTTCTTTTTACTTTTCCGATGGAGGGTAAGAATCACAAACTGCTTTGATTTCAATGAGTGATAGGACTAAGGGCCTCATGGTTGGATCTGGATAGTGATTTAACTGATAAAGCCACAATCCTAGAGATGAGGAAGGAGATGGGGTATACCAAGGGTCCATGTGGCATGGACATTGAAAATTGAAAAAGTACCCAGTAGTGCAGGAAGCTACACATCTTGTAACAAAGTTGAATGACCAAGGAAGGTGGTCACAGGTAAACACAATGTGGTTGCACGTCACAAAGAAAATGTCTCAAGGAGTGGTCTACAATATTGTAGATCACATAGCAAAGACAATCATCAAAGAAGTGTGGACATGTGATAGAATAAGTTTTGTTGTGTTATTGTCTTTAGTATTTATGGAGATTGGGGTACCTGATGGGCCAAAGGAGAAGATTTGGGAGTACCCCACGAAACACAAGTCACTACGGAAAGATTTGGCAAGTACTTGTGTGATGGATCAATGAGTGGACCATTCAAGCAGAGGGTGAGAGATGTGGTATGATAGACTCCATGCATGCATTTGAGGAAGAGTGGCGCATACCCAAGGATTTTCCTTTGGTGGTGGGTAAGGTAGTTCATTTTTTCAGTATACCAACATTTTTACATCATGTGATTTGTGATGAAGGATGGGGCTTGGAGCCCATGGTGCAAACTATCATATGCCTTCACAAAAGATATTTCAGGCATCATTTCACCGGTTCTCAGATGTGCATGCCACCTAACCTTCAATGCATGCAGACATAAGGTAGATTGTGACTACCACACTCTGAGGAAGAAGTATGTATATCTAGGGTGCAATGCATACATTGAAAGACTTATTTCAGATATTATAAGCATGAAACCTGTAAGCTTGGAAGTTGGGGACACCAGAGCAAGTGCTTGTGTACCTACAACTCAAACCCAAGCTAGAGAACACTAAGTATGTGGAGAATGAGTTCACGCTCCCTAGGGCCACCAAAAGGTAAGCATACAATGGAAAATATTCCAACACCTAAGCCCACATAAACAATTCAAGTTGATGATGAAGAGGAAGAGCATGAAGATAGTGGTGGTTTGGAACATCAGAGGTAGAAGACAACCTCCAAATAAGGATGAAGTTGAGTGCACAACTACTCCACCTCACCACAAGAGGAAGATGATGAGGACTTGGATGTAGTCCAAGGAGAGCACCATTTCAAGAGAGTATTCAGGAGAACAAGGACCCAAGGTGCTACTCCACAAACAGTGTGCAGATCACCTCGACTCTCTCCATAGAAGGAGACAACTGAGAAAAGGAGAAGGAAATTAAATTTGAATGAGGAAGTGGAAGAGTTGGAGGAAAGTGTGCACCCAATTCTCCTACACCTCCAGAGAATGTAGAAGAACAAAAAGATGAAGAAATGAAGGATGGAGAAGAGAGGGAGAAAAAGGGGCAGATGAGACAACAACCGAGACTACTGCTCAGACATAACAAAGCCACACAAGTTCCAAATCTTGAAGCCCAAGTTCCTAAGAAGCCTAGATCAAGAAGAACAAGTGGGGAGTATATTCCACCAGCCATGGGCTACACCGAGGACACAGTAAAAATTTTTCACCCATTTCTAGAGCACAATGACACAAAAGGAGTTATATGGTTGGGAGTTAATGGATGAAGATATGGCAAACAATGTGCACAAGGAAGCAATTGTCATGGTCGATGCACACGCACATGGATGAACCAATTTGATGTGTGTGAGGAGTCATGCATGTCAAGGAGGTTGAAAAAGACACCTCAAGCCAGACACATAACAGTAAAGCCTATTATGTCGATGAAAAATAGCAATGCTTTGGTGAAAGGTCTCGACAGAGGTCACACGATGGAATATGGATAAAGTTACAACAATTAGGGCAAGGGAGGAGATCAAGACTAAGGATGAGGAAATAGCATGCCTAAAGTAGGAAAGAGACTTGGCACAGAAGAAGAATGTTTGTGTTTATCAACATGGCAGAGGAGATTGGTGACAATGTCATGAAGGCTAGGCCACACTTAGAGCCAAAGGTACCCAAGATGTTTCCTTCAAAGCAATACATTATGTAAGTACATTGGTGGACTTAGTGCTTGAAGATGAACCTCTATGCATGCCTGAACCAAAGGATCCAACACAGAAGAAAAGAGTGAGAAAAGGCTTCAGTGATGTGGAAGATTACATCATATGAAGGATTGCTTTAGAGCTTGCAGGAGGAACTAAAGAAGGTGGATCAAGCTAAATATTTGTACAATGCCAGAGGCCATTATAAGGACCAAGACCATTTTAGAAGACAATGAGTCCTGAAGGCCATGAAGGATGAGACATTGGGCCATAGAATGATTAGCACTTGTTAAGTAGAAGTGTGAGGCCCTTACAACAGCTCAAGAACCACACAAGGAAAGGCTGGATGAGCTTGGGAAACTCATCACTCAAAAGATGGACTTGTTGGAAGGGAGAATGACTGGCATGTCCAACATTGTGTTGGTCTTATAGAATGAAAAGGAGAGATTGCAAGGGATGAATTAGAGTCAATTGCAAGTGGATATTCCAGAGAAAGCAGAGGTCGTGCTCAATGACTGATAGACCTTAGAGGTGGAGATAAAAGAAGAATATCCCGAATTGATTATTCAAGTTGAAGAAGAAGATACTGTAGGTTAAAGACATTCTTTTATTCATCAAAATTCTTTCTATTCTTTTATTCATATTCTTTGATTCATTTTGGAGACAACCATTTCTGGGGTGGAAATGCAACTAGTGTGGGGTAATGTTGATTAGTCAGAATCTAACACTTAGTGAAGAAAATATAAGGTTCACATGGGAGAAGAAGAGTGCATTCAAAGGTGGAAGTATCAGAAAGGATCGCGTGTGTGAAAAAGAGAAAAGATTCGAGACTTAGCCATTTTCATGATGAGGATCTATTTTTGGAGATAGTGTGTGGAGCACTCAAACCGATTGGAGACTTGTGTGTCACACATTGGCTATTTTTGGATGATCAGCTATGAAGCACTTTGCATGGATGTAGGCTAAAGATAGAATGTGAACTGATAGTTGACTAAGAGAGATCTATTGTTAACATTCTTGCATGTAAGCCTATTTTTGTAAATGGTGCGTGGCTAATAATAGCATGTGACCTATTTTGGGATTAGATAAGTGGTGAAGGGAAATTCCCCACCCTTATAAATATGTATTGAACTGTGTAGTAGAGAGAGAGAGAGAGCATAGATATAGGTGTGAGAACTAGGTTATAGTGAGATTATGCTATAGATTTATTACATGCATGAGCGTATACTACTATATTGTAAGGAAGCTTCTATGTATTTACTACAATTAATATAATGGAGATTATGGACTGAAACAAGGTGTTATCATGGTTATAATTCAAGTATTGCATGCTTGATTCCATTATGGTTAACGTAGGAAGATATATTAAGAAGAAAGAATCAATATTAAGTGGAGTTCCTATCCTAGACTCATTATATGATGACCCAATAGTGAAAACAATCATTCAAAAGATACGTGTCTAATCCAATCCAAGAAAAATGTAAGATAAACCAAAAGTAAAGCTATAAGATGCAAATATGGTACAAAAGAGAAGAGGAAAAGTTAGTTCATATGTCTTAGCTTTTTATTTCTTATGAATGTCAAATGAGGTGGAGGTTTATATAGGATGTCATCGCATGTAGGTGATGGTCTTAGTCATGAGAAAATATAACGACACAATATCCCATGGATGATTGTGTTGGCGAGGATGCAAAAACAAAGTAATGTGTCATGAGTCATGAAAGTGGATGAACAAGATGCAAAATGGTGGAATGCAAGAAATAAGTCATGAATATGATATGCATGAGACATAGAAGGACAAGGATACCTAATGTAAGGAAAAATAAGGACAAGACCAAATAGTGACACTCTATATGTGTACTATCTTGAACCCATAATGGTTATATGATTAACCATTCCCCATTCTTGGAAGGCCCCTTAAGGCACCCACTCAGGAAATAGATGCATCAGTCACCCATATCTACACAAAGGAAATTGTTAGTAGCAGGCATGGAAGATGAAAAGTGAAAAATTAGGTTTATACGGGTGGCACAAGAAGACCAAGATAAAACCACATTCACCTACCCATGGGAAACATTTACTTATAGGGTTTTACATTTTTCTATGTAATTTTCTTTCCACATTGTAAAGAGAAATTTTAGTAATGTTTACTAATCTCACTCATGACTTTTTGGAAATTATATGGGTGACTTCATAGTTTATGGAGCTATATTTTAAGAGGTAATGAATAACCTTGAAATTTTACTCTCCATATGTGAAAAATGTTGGGGTGATAATGTCAAGTGGAGATACCATTTAGATGGACCACCACATCCTCGCCCTATGTTATTTTAAATTTGATTTAATTACATTTATTGTGTCAGTCTTCATAGCTTTAAGAGTGAAATGGCAAGACCTCTTCACCCATCCTATATATACTTTCAAATCCTAAAAATCTTAGCTCCTTCCCTCAAAGATTGCAAGAAGCTTTATCCATCCTATTGCAAAGCATAAAAGATGAATTTTTAATGCATATAGGTCATATGAATTCTTTCGTTGATGCCGGAAACAATTAAAGACTATATTTGAAGGAAATTTCTTATCAAAAATAATTAAGCTAATCTGTTTACAAATCCCATTAAGGGGGATGATAAAATAGTTAATTATCTAGCTAAAATTAAGAACATTAAAGCTCATTTGGATGGTTGTAATTGTGAACTATTTCAAGATAAGCTTTTATATTTCATTATTCAAATAAATATTCATGAAAAATTTAGGAACTATATCTCCATTCTTAACTCTAAATATTATAATGAGAATGATCTGCATGATCTGGATACTATTTCTTCTTTGTTAATTCAAGAAGAATGGGTAATGGATAATTTTGATTCAAAAGAGACTACTTCTCAGGAATTGTTCTCTCATAATCATAATTATTCTCAAAATAGGAATAATAGTAATCCTAATCAGAAGTCTAATATCATATCAAGATTTAAATCCAATCCTAAGTCTAATTCTATTAAAAGAGTAAAAACTTTAAAGTTAAATGTTGGGGTTAGCACACTTTGGTTGTATAGATATATTAATTAGATCTAAGCATAAAAGCAATCAATACGAAAATAAACAAGAAGAAACAATATACAAGATTTAACATGGTCCACCCAATGTGGGCTACGTCCACAAAGAAACATCCAATTTATTGTCACTTTGAGGAAATACAATGAAGATTTGCAATCTTCCACACCTTGGATGTCTTGTACTTTCTTCTCTACAAATTTCTCTTTTTCTCTCAAAAGGAAACTTCTCTTGATTCTCAATTGAATCGTCCTTATAAACTATAGCTTTATTCTTATATATGCATCTACAATCTTAGGGCACTTTACCTATACAATAACAACAATTAGATTCACTTTATAACTAAAGATAAATCTAATTCCCGCAACTTAATTATAGTAGTCACGCACAGAAACCGATGCCGAGTTAGCTGAACCGATGTCGATTCCTCCTTGTTTAATCGATATGGTCCCTAGATGACCGGCAGAGGTTTTTCAATGGATGTGAGTTACTATGTATTCCAACAAGTTTGTAAAATCATGCCAGTGAAGCAATTAAGCTCCACAACTCAACAATTTCCCACTTGGAGATAAATTATTGCACTATGCCATACAACTCCTTCCTCCGATCCTTTCATTGGTCTATTTCTCCCTCCTCAAGTCTCAAACTTAAAGAACTATAGATGTGGAGTGTATCTCCACTTCTCCTTTTTCAACGGCTTCGTTAGCATATCTATAGGATTTTCCTTTGTATGAATTTTCTCCAACCCGCTTGCCCACTCTCCAATAATCGACATATGAAGTGATATCTCAAATGAATGTGTTTCGTTCTAGAATGAAATTATGAGTTATTTTCTAGATCAATCACACTTTGAGTATCACCTTTGTATAATCTGCAATACTCTTACTCCTTTCCCAACTCTTTATGAACTTCTTCATCCATATCATCTCATTACTAGCTTTTGTAGCTGTAACATACTCAACCCCTATAGAAGATAAGGCCACAACCTTCTGCAATCTATAAATCCAACAAACTATTGTGCCACCTCTTTGTGAAAACATATCCAATGGTGTTCCTCGTGCCATCCAAATCACCAACCATGTATGAATCCACATAGCTAAGTAAAGAAGTATCTCGATCTTTCATAACATAACTACATTTTGGATGTCCCTCTCAAATACTTGAGAATCCATTGGACTACTTTTCAATTATTTTTACTGGATTAGCCATAAATCTACTCATAACTCCCCATCGCATGTGTAATTTTGGTCTATTACAAACCATAACATACATCAATCTTCAAACCGTTAAAGCATAAATAACTCATATCATGTACTCAACCTCCTTATGTGATGTAGGAAACTAATATTTTATCAATTTGAAATGTTTGTCCATAGGTGTACTCACATGTTTTAAATTTTTCAAATTACACATTTCCAACACCTTATTGATATAATGCTCCCGAGAAAAATATAACTCCCTATTCTTCCTATCTCTCGTAAATTTTCATGTCAAAATTCTCCTTGTAACTCCCAAATCCTCCATTGCAAATGTGTGAGCTAGTTTTTCTTTAAGCTCACCAATGTCCCGCATTCTAGATCCTACAATAATAATATCATCCACATACAAGAACAAAATAATATAGCTCATATTTCCAAGCATCTTAAAATAAACACAATGGTCGATTTACATCTTAAATAACCATGCTCATGCATGAAACTATCAAACCTCATATACCATTGTATTGGATCTTATTTGAGCCCATATAGGATTTTTTTAATCTGCACACAAGTTTTCCTTACCCTTGACTTCATACCCAAGCGATTGATTCATATAAATCTCTTCCTCTAAATCACCATGAAGAAATTTTGTCTTGACACCAAGATTCTCTAAATGCAAATCCTCTACCGCAACTAAACTCAATACAATACAAATAGAATTCATCTTAACAACGGAGAAAATATTTCACTAAATTCCATACCCTATTTTTGTGTAAATCCCTCTACTACAAGCCTTTCCTTATATCTCTTCTATCTACCATCTTCTTCCTTGATCCTGTAAAACCACTTGTTATACAATGCTCTTTTACCTACTAAAGAACTTAACCAAATTCTATGTCTGGTTCTACTCTAAGGAGTCCATATCCTCATCCATGCCATGCTCCCACTGCTTGTGGGATTTATCCTGCATTACTTCTTCAAATATTTATGGTTCACCACTATCAGTTAATAATAAATAATATGACAAAGGTGAACATCTTTCTAGAGGTCTACTTATCCTTTATGACCTTCTCACAGAGATTTGGGGTGTCAGAGGCTCAATCTACTCATCCTGTAGATTTGTATCTACTTCTGATGACCAACGCTTGATCACCTTATTTTGACGCGTCAATTTAGATAACCGACATTGATTTGGCTCTTTTTGAATCGACATCGGTATAAGGGACCGATTCCTGGATCAAGGGTAAACCGATCTTGGTTACATCGTGTAAACATGTAGTTGTTAATTTTAAATCGAGGTTCATTTTCATCCACAAAATTTTCCACCAGTTCACCTTTGGGTATTAAAACTTGATCCATGTACACTCTCTTTTCATTCCAATCAATTTCATGACTCCTAATTATCTTAAAACCTTCTAAATCCAAAAATGGAATCGAAATCACAGAGCCATAACCAATGAAAGTACATATTTTAGATTTAACATCCAATTTATTTCTATTTTTCTTATCAATATGCATAAAATATTTTGAGAAAAATACTCTAAGAAAATAAAAATCTACCTCTTTTCCATTCCAAGCTTCTTCTAGTATTCCACCATTCATTACACTTAAAGGTCTATGGTTAATCAAATAAACCGCGTGTCTCACCGCTTCGCCAAAAGCGTAAGGGCAATCCATCATATATCTTCATGCTTCTAGAACATTCCATGATTGTTGTGTTCATTCTCTCTACAACACCATTCTCTTTTGGTGTTCTAGGAAACGTCCTTTCTCTGTGTATTCCATTTACTAAATAATATTCATTGAAATCCTTTCTGCAATACTCACAACCATTGTTAGATCTAAGGCACTTTAACTTTGAATTTGATTCATTTTCCACAAGGGCTTTCCATCTTTTAAAATTTTCAAAAACATCATATTTACGATTTATACAATAAACCCATACCTTTCTTGTGACATCATCAATGAAAGTAACATAGTATTGGGATCCTCCATGAGAAGCTACTTGGGCTGGTCCCCACACATCTAAGTGTACAAGCTCCAATTTATGCTTCTTTTTTGCCCCAACTTTGAGAAATATCACTCTCTTCTAATTTCCAAAAATATAATGCTCACAGAAATCAAGATCTACACGTTTCAGATCTGATAACTTACCTTTTACCTTTAAGATTTGCATTCCCTTTTCACTCATATGGCCTAGCCAATTGTGCCACATGTTTGTATTTGAATCTAAAGTAGATAGAACATAAAAGGAATCAATAATATAGGTAGACAAATACAATGATCCTACCTTCTTTCCTCTTGCTACAACAAGAGATCCCTTGGTAACTTTCTAAGATTCAATCAGAATTATAACCATGTAACCAATTTCACACAATTATCCTACAGAAATTAGATTTCTATTGAGGCTTGGAACATGCCTCACATATTTCAATATCCATGTATTTCCATTCTGCAATTTAAGATTAACTTCACCTCTACTATTAATATTGCATGGTTCAGCATCTCTTAAATAAACATGCCCAAAATTACCCTAGACATAATTTCTGAAATAGCCCTTATTAGGGGTTGCATGGAAAGAAACTCATGAATCTAAAACCCATGACTCAATTTTATTATCCAAGGAGAGAATTAGGGCATCTTGCATTACCTCTTTTGTAAAATAAAAATCCTCTTTACCTTCTCTCGATGCATTCTCTTTCTTTTCCTTAAACCAAAGCAATCATTCTTTGCGTGACCTTTCTTTCCACAATTCTAGCAGATTATACCTCTACCTCTGGATTTAGATCTGTCATTCTTAGACTTTGATTTCCCATTATTATTGCTCTTAGATCTATCCTTTTTCCTTCCTTTTTTTCTACATTCAAAGCATTCCCAGGATGATGATTCTCTGTACTTTTCCTACGTATTTCTTCATTCAGATTATACTAACCATATCATCAAACTTTAAAACATTAGTAACAAACATTGTATTACTAACAAGTCATTACTAAGTTATCCCAACTATATGGAAAAGAGCATAGTAATAAAAGTAATTTCACTTCATCCTCAAACAGAATACTAACTGATTTTAATTGATTTACAATAGATCGGAAACCATTCAAATGACTTGATGCAGATCCACCTTTGCATCTTTAAATTAAAAAAATTCATCAAATAAACTTTATTTGAAGCACTAGATTTTTCATAGATATTTGCTAAATATTTCATCAAATCTATTGTAGATCCTGCTTCGGTAATATTCGAAGCCAAAATGCTTCCAGCTCAATCTTATAGATCCAAGAGCCTTTCTATCAAGAATTTTCCATTCTTCATCAATCATCTTTTGTCTTTCCTTCTTCTCATCCATCCGGTAAGTATAAATCTTTCTAATACAAATAATCCTCCACCTGCATCCTCCATAATAGATAGTCATAGTCATCAAATTTATCTACTTTTAATTTTCCTTCTTCTCCCATTGCTTTTCTCCCTCTCAATCATAAATTCCTCTATGAGTAAATATGTCAACACACACAACCCTCAAACAAATGAAGCTCTGATACTAGTTGTTGGGGTTAGCACACCGGTTGTATAGATATATTAATCATATCTAATCATAAAAGCAATCAATATGGAAGGAAAAAATACACAAGATTTAATGTGGTTCACCCAATGTGGGCTACGTCCACCAAGAAATAGTCAATTTATTATCACAAAGGAAATATAATGAAGATTTACAATCTTCCACACCTTCTTGGATGTCCTGTACTTTCTTCTCTACAAATTTCTCTTTTTCTCTCAAAAGGAAACTTCTCTTAATTCTCAATTGAATCTCTCTTCTAAACCCTATCTTTATGCTTATATATGCATCTATAATCTTAGGGAACTTTAGTTATGCAATTATAACCATTAGATTCACTTTACAACTAAAGATAGATCTAATTCTGTAACTTAATTATAGTAGTCACACATAGGAAACCGATGTCAGTTAGCCTTAACCGATGTTAGTTCCTCCTTTCCTAATTGATGCTAGTCCTCAGGTGACCAACGATGGTTTGTCAACCAACGCGTCCATTCTTGTGTATTCTAAGAAGTCGTAAAAACATGCCAGTGAAGAAATTAAGCTCCATAACTCAACATCAAATTTAATGGAACTTGTAAAAAGTGTGGAAAATTTAGTCATAAAGAGTCTGATTGTTGTGTGAAAGCTAATAAATATGTTAAGAATACTAGAAATAGTAAGCCTAATAGTCAAAAGAAAAATCGGAAGAAAAATCATGCAAATATTGTTGAGCAGTCTATTGCCTTATATACTACTCTCTCAACTTCAAATGAAAATGAATGGATCCTAGATAGTGGTGCCTCTAGGCACATGACCTATATTTATGGTATCCTCTCAGATGTTGTTAAATGTGAGGAAAATATATATCTAGGAGATAATTCCATCATTAGATATGAAGGTTGTGGGAATGTTAAATTGGCAAATGGAATAATTAGGAATGTCTTGTATGTTCCTTAGTTGAAAAAGAATCTTTTGTCTTTCTCTCAACTAACTAAAGAAAATCTGTAAAGTTGTTTTGTTGCAAGATAAATGGTATGTAAAAGATAAACTCAATAATTTTATTACTTTTGGTATTCAAAAATGGCTTATATTTTTTATGGATTTGTGTCTAAATCTTTCTTTTCTTCCTCTTCTAGGAATTATATTCAACTTTGGCATGAAATATTAGGTCATGTCTAGCCTAAATCTTATAATTGGTCTCCCTAAGATGAAATATGATCATGAAACATGTGAAAGTTACTTGCATGGTAAGAAACATGTTGAACCATTTCACAAACATCATGATCCAAATTCTTCTCATTTATTAGATTTGATTCACAAAGTGATGTGAGAGGTCCACTTGAAGTTCCTTCTCTCAGTGGAGCTTTATTTGTTGTTTGCTTTATTGCAGTAAAGGAAAAATAGAACAATCTTAGAAATGGCTAGGACTATGATTCATGCATCTAATGCGCCTAAATTTATATGGGCGAATAATGAACACTGCACTATATCCTTAATAGAGTTCCTACAAAATATCTTCATCAAGTTACTCCTCATGAAGTATGGACAAATAAAAAACCAAATATATCTCACTTAAGAATATTCAATAGTCCTGCTTCTATCTTCATTATAAAATTTAAAAGGAATAATCTTGGTGCAAGCTCTTATTCTTGTATTTTTTTGTTATGGTTGTCAAACAAAAGGATTGAGAGTCTATGACCCTTTCAAACAGGACATAGTTGGAAGCAGGAATTTTCATGTCTTATAGAAAACATTATGTGATGCTTCTTATGAACCCTCTTATGTTTCTCCTGAGATAGAGCTTGATAATCCTCCTCCTAAAAATATGGAAATAGAATTTCAAGAGGTCTATTATACGGATCTAGATATGATGGAGATTGAGGGGAGTCAACTCAAATTGTCTCACATCCCAAGATTCCTAAATAGGCTCAAAATCTTGCTCAGGATTCTCATTATGTTAGCCTTAGAAGTATAACTTGTATTCAACATACTTATCATGCCTTGATGACCCTATATGAGGTTGAACCATAATCTTTCGAAGAATCCTATCAAGATGATAGATAGATCAAGACTATGAAATATGAATACAATGATTTGATTAAAAATAACACTTGGGAATTAGTCCCTCCTCCTTCTAAGTGAATCATTATAAGATCCAGGTGGTTGTATAAGATCAAGTATAACTCTATAAGAGAAATTTATAAATTCAAGGCAAGGTTGGTAGCTCATGGTTTCACTCAGAAACCTGGTCTTGACTATGTTGAGACTTTTCTCATGTAGCTAAGATGAGCATTGTCAGAATTATTCTTGCTTTAGTTTCCCAATATGGTTGGGAGATTCACCAAATGGATGTTAAAAATGCATTTCTTAATGGTGATATGAAAGAAGAAATCTACATGTGTCATCCTAAAGGTTTTGAAGAACCTGGTAAGGAACTATATGTCTGTAAGCTGAAAAAGTCTTTGTATGGTCTTAAGAAAGCTCCTAGAGCTTGGTATGTTAAAATTAATAGTTTCTTTCAGGATCTTGGTTTCACTATTTTTTTATAATGATCTATTTGTTAAGTTTGAAAATTATCATATTATCATTATTGTCATATATGCTAATGATAATTTGATTACTAGTAGTGATAAAAATTTAATTGTTAGAATTAAAGAAAGATTAAAACAACATTTTGAAATGAATGATTTAGGTCTACTAAATCACTTTTTAGGCATTTTTATATTTTAGGATCATTAATCAATTGTTGCATCTCAATCTCAAGTATGATGTGAATTTACTTAGAATATTTAACATGATTGACTATAAGCCTATTGTCATTCCATACCACCCCTAAGACTCCTATTTTTTGGAATTTTAAATGCAAAGTCCAAAGGACCCATAAAGAAATTCAAAGCACAACCAATTAGCCTTTCCCAAAATGTATACCTTTAAGCACTTGATTATTACAAGTTCACAACTCGAATAGGATTGTGCGAGATAATCTTGAATAGTTGACGATTACATAATAACCAGACCATACGGTGTAGAGAGGAATTGAATACTCAAAAAACATTGTGTAATGGACTTGTGAACTTAAAAAAATGAAATAATTCACTCCATGTTTCACCATCAATATAATGCTTCGATGCGTGAACCATGGAATGCAAACAAAAATGACTCAAAATTGTTCAATTATTTTTGGTTGATACAGATTAGCTATCAACCCCAATGTTATTGCATCATCAAACAAGTCTATGGTATGGATTGTTGAAACTTATGGGATATGTATAAAAATCATATTGTAAGGTTGTTCACATCATGGGCTTTGTTAGATTGGAGCTTAAGGATGACATAAAGGATTAGGTGATCAATGAAGAAATGATAATGAGAATTTTTGGGTTGACTCAAATGTTGGGTTGGTTTGGAGCATTCAGTATAGGATAGAAGTATAAATAAATTAGCTAAGAATATTAGATATTGTAATAGTGATTTTTTAGTAAGGAATACTCTTCAAAAATGTTTGGGAGTATATAAAATTTGGTTGAGAATTATTTTGTGCTTGTTTAGGATATAGTTCCTCTTCTTCCTTCAAAGAATGCTTTTATAGATAATTTGCACTTCCTTTGACTTGGAGGGTTTATGCTTCATAATATGATTTATGAGGATTTACAATCAAATTCATACTAAGAATTAGAGGACAATGCCCATTGTTAGGAGTTTAGGAAGTGTGGATAGAATAGGGAAAGTGTTTAACATGGAAAACCAAATTGTTTGGGTGAAACCTAATGACTACTCAATCAAATCATGGGTATTGTACATTGAGAGGAACCTTGTTTTAAGTAAATGCATATATTTCTCATGATGTTGGTTATCAAAATAGATGATGGTAGACTTAAAAGGTTATAGTCTTATATTCCCACTCAAACCCTAGACACACTGACACATCACTCAAAAATATCGAGCACTCACCTGAAGCACGCAAAGGTACCATGTCCCTCTTTATTACTATCTCACCAGGGTGTTAGCATGCATGTTCATAATATCCATAATCAATGGTATGTTTCATCATAATAACCAGATCTCAATGTACATATCCTATTCTAACAATCAGGTCCATGAGCTCAATTTGGAAACACACATAATAAGTAAACATACAGATCACATAAGGATTAATACCCGATTCACCATACAATAACCATAAGTAAAGACATCAACAATCAGTATTCATCCATAATGATCCATTATATTAAATGATCACAAACCAGTAGTTGAACACATTATAAATACCATCACAAAGTCATGTGCACAAAATCATATCAGCAACATAACTCTGTTACATACAAGCCTACACACTCGTCTCTCAAAACAATGAAAATCAATACATATATATAGGGGTGGGGACTTTCCCTTCACCACCCATGCACTCTCAAAATAGGATGTATGCTCAAAATAGCCATGTGCCACTACAAAGATAACTAAATAATCATGCAAGATTTTCCTAATAATAGATTATATATAATTAACTCTAGATCTAATCATATTATTAGCTCGAACTATGCATGACTCTTGATCTTCCACATGTTCCCAAAATAGCCTTCACATATTCTTGAAGTCTTCATGTCTTTATCCAAAGTATGTGCTCAACACTCCAACCTATTTTCATCCTTTACATGCAAAACAACTAAGTCCAAATTTTGTCTTTCCTAGGTGCAAATCTGTTAACCTTTCGCACTGTCCATGTGCCCCCTTCTTTCATGCCATTTTCATATGCACATTTGATACTTAGGAAATATTTCACCAGATCAAAATTACCCCACACTAATATAATTTTTGCCCCCCGACAATGGGTACTCATACCTTATCTCTCCAAATAATTTAAAGAATAAAGAATAACTTAACAAAATTAATGAAAGAATGAAATAATTCATCACCCAACGTGCTCTTCTACATCTAGAAGTAATAATTCAAGGTACTCATTCTTAATGTTTTCTTCTAACTCATCCCAATCATTGAGTCCCTTCTTCACCCTGCAGGAATGTCACCAAACACAACATCCATTTCATCTAAAGTCATATATTCTCCCTTGTGCTTTAGTACTCTAAGAACATTCACCAAACCTGATACCATGTCATCCATTATGTACATACATCACACTATTAGTTTCCCATGTTCTTTTAATTTTTCCTTCTAAGGATCCTAGGCTCCTATGAGTGCATCGCACTTCTCTACTAATAATATGATCCTCTCCTCATGTCCCAAAGTCTCATTCTTTCTCGCAACAAGCAATTAATTTTCTTTATCAATGTCCTTGTTTTAATGATTGGCTCTAGCTCTCCACATATATTCAACACCAAGTCTACTAGTTTTAACTTATCCTTCAAAGTTTCAAGTATTTATTCATACTCAACTATACAACATGTAATCCTTGTCTTTGTTCTCTCCTTATTAACTACATCATCTTTCTCCTTTTGAGAAGCTATGTCCTCAACAATTGGACCTTGTGCGTTGGTTCCCTCATCCAACAATAAATGTACTAACTTCTGCAAGTAGTGCAAGTGTGGAGGGAAAGGTTCCAGTTACCTTCTCTTCATATTATGTTCGTTCCTTCAAGATTTATTCTCTAATTTCCTCGGCCATTTCAAGAACAACCTTCGCCTTGTGCTCCGTTGTATCTCTTTCCTTTTTCAAGCATTGAATTTATTCCTCCTTTTCTTTCTTCAGGCTCTCTATCTCCTCTTCCTTATTTTTATCCTCAATAAAATATCTTAAGGTAGTTGCTTTATTAAAATTTTGGTGTATGACCTCTGCAGCTATTTTATTCAATGCATTGCTCACTTGCTCATCGGAGAACTCCGTGGGCTTGATTGTCACATGTTTAGAATGCAGATCCTTCTTCATTCATCTTATAGCACATGACTCCTCACACACATCAAATACAAGCTCATCCATGTGAGTCTGCATAGTCCATGAAAATTGTTTCCTCGTGTGAGAGTGTTCCATCTCTCGAGTTCATCAAATCCAATCCATACATTTGTTCTAGGGTAAGAGTGCTCTAGAACCTAGCATGTATAATCTTTGTTAGTTCATTAATATACCTAAGGTTAAGAGTCTCGCACAATATCTTCTTCCTTACATTCACTAACACACTCACCTATATGTTCCTATGTTCTAGTGCTCTCTTTATTCTCTTCTCGAACTCCAATGTCGTGGCCACGTGTCGGATGCTCAACATTATCTTCCTTCTTTGTGTCTCCTCCAGCATAGATTTCTTCATCACACTCATGTACACTTGCACTAGGGATGCCCATATCAAATAGTGGTTTCTCAACACCAATCCCATCATCTTCTCGAACTTCTAAGCTAGGTGTGGGAACATTATTATGTGCACCCCCATCGATGACTTCTCTTCATCACTATCTTTTATGGGCACATACTTGCACCTTCTTCTCTTCTCTTCTTGACCTTCTTTACTGGAATTATGTGTTGTGAAATCCTTAAAGGTTGTAAAGTTCTAACACCCACATTTGCATTCTTTTTCCCCCTTCAAGTTTTCTTCTACCATGATCAAGGGAAGAAATGTCATCTTTTCTTCTTCTTATCGCTCAAGGACATTTTCGATGCCCTATTTTTCCTGCCTGGGGTGTCTCCTCAAATTTTATTTTTGTGCCCACCATTTTCTTATTCTTCGAGGGCCTGGAAGTGATATGTCCTCACCAACAATGTACTTCCCATCCTTGAACCTCGGCCTTAGATACACATAGACGCATGTTGGTTCTATTTGTCCCACAACCATGACCTTTGGAGTGATATCAATATTATCTGAGTCCATTGTCTCCACATATGCCTCTTTGTTTGGGTAGACATATGTCTTGTGTAGAATATGAATGTTTGCATCTACCTTATCAACATCAAATTACAATTTCCACACGTTATGTAGTTGGTTCTTGAATCTTTAAAGTAACGAGCAGTAAAGGTGAAAGACAACTTACACCAAGGGCTCTTCTCATCCGTTATCATGTAAAAACACCACAAACATAAGTGTTTCTAAGCGACAAACTATGTTTTCTCCTTCAATACACCGGGAAATCTGTAGGATGCACCACTTCCCTTCAAATGCATCGCATATCCTTTTTACAACTTCTCTCGTGCAGCGCTTTGCTTATAAGTCCCTCGTTATAGTTCTCGCACGTGAAACTCGCGAACTTCCTTCGCAGGTGACTTGTTTTCTAGGGATAAACCCACATATATTATTTTGGCCCATCAGACACACCAATTTAACTTAACATAATTAACAATAAGATGGTGCCCCAAGTTATCTTCTCACCTTTATCATCTTGGACGTGTGCCTCTTCCACTATGCCTTTTGTAATGTACGCAACAATGTTATAATACGTCTTATTCACCATTTTGTGTGCTATGTATAATCAATGCTTGTTCACCTCCTTCCATCTCTCCAAATCACATAGCTTACAACCTGACTGCATGCAGCTACCTTGGTGAATTTATCCTCTATGTTTGTAACATTAAAATCCTAGCCTCCCTTATGATACTTAAAAGTGAAGACCATTGCCTCTACTACATCATCATCTAACAGATTGCCTGCAATCTCTATACCAAATTCACATAACCCTGTAACTTTTCTAATCAATTTTGTTGTAATTCACATCCTTCTTCCTACAAAATAGAAGTAACCTTTATAAACCCATGATACAAGCCACCGTGCATGATGTTCGGATTTCCAAAGAATGACAACTCAAACAATCGTATAACCTCAAAGACTCTTAAGTAGCTTGTAGATAGAATTGTGCATTACTCGCCCATCTCGTAATTCACACGTTTGTCCTCAAAATTGTATCTTCCTTTATGTCCTTCTAAGTGTTCTCTATTCGATGATTTAATTCACTCATTTAGCACTTTGTCATTTGGGGTGTCCCCTTCCTTCGATCACCTCTTCAAGGTATTGCATTTCCACAAACCACTCATGTGGTACTTCCTCGGTATCTTTCTCAATGGCCATAGCTCTCCTTGGTGCCATTTTTCATCTTAATCTAGTAGTGTGCTTGGAAAAGCGTAATCTTTCCACTACCTTACCTTTGCATGCCTTGATATACTATGTTTCTTTAAATATAGTGTGCCCTAGCTACAAATTTATCTCCTTGAAACCCTAACCACATGAACCTTCCTTCCTCACACACCCAACAAGCTCAAACACCCTTCCACATGGAGCTCACAATGCCATGTCCTCGAATTCATCGGTTCACTGCTCAATCAATCACTCTTTACATTTCTCACTTTGTCATACTTCTTATCTTGAAAATACAAGGATGCAAGGTAAGAAATAAGTTCGCATGCTCTCCCTTTATAGTTTTTGCTTTCAAAATTTTTCCATTTATCTACATTAATTGTTCCTCAACTACCACCGTACGTGACATTAATTCCACTCTTTTGTGTGTCACATTGTGTTCTTTCATGCCCTAGTCATAACCTTTTATCACACCTACTACTTCTTGTCCACAACCCTCTTTATGTGCACTTCCTTGTGTCAAAGTACCTATCCACTGTGCCTCATACCAAGTAGTTTCCCATGATGTTTCTTACCTCACATTATACTACATTTACATCCATCTACGTGTAGTCTTCAATATGAGAAAAATTACTTAAATACCTTCAATTCAAGCACCTATAACCTTTTCATTGCACACACAAATATGAAACATAACACCAATAACTTATTCTTTTCCGACCCACCCAACATTAAAAGTATGCACGTAAATGTGCTTATTACAACAAAACATTGAGCTAAATGTACAAAGCATGCAAGCAACAATGAAAGAAACACATGAAAGGGAAAATTCACTAAAGGGAAATATAATCTAAGTGATAATACTACCTTATTATAAACACTAAGAAGACTTATTTATAGTAGGGCTTTAACCTACTCTGTTGAAGTAACCAGCAATAAAGTTCCATACAACACCTGTGAACTTGGCAAGCACTTGATTCCAATATATTTGTTACTATAAAGGATCCCAACTAATGAAATTTCAACTTCCAGGGGTGGCACAAAACTTTTAATCATAAAGAGGAACCATCTTCCCGACCTCAAATTCCTTATTCGAATATGTCTAGCATGTCATACCTTCCCGCCTTGATTTTTTTGTCTTATGGATCCATCGAGCATTAACACACTACTCACCCAACCGCATTAGTTTGTTGATGTGCTCTTCAATAGCTTACACACTTGTAATAGGCCTTAGAGGCATCTCATCCCTGGATCCATGCTTCTTAAGGCACCGACAATAATCACATGCCTTGACATATTCTTTAATATCCTTGTATAAGGTTTCTCACTAAACGCCATCCATTAGAATCTTGTATGTGGTGGCATCACCTGCATAATGACCTCCTACAAATCCACCATGAGATTCTTCCATTATTGACTCATGCTCATGCTCTAGTACACACCAGCGTAAAACTTCATTATAGCCTAACTTACACAAATCTCCACCTATTAACTGATAAGGTGTCGTGTGTATTGCAAGTTGTTTCTTCTCCAAGGTCTTCATTCCCTCAGGCACTTGTCTAGTGCACAAAAATACATCAATATCTTCCAAATCGGTGGGTGCGTGATTTAATCTAAAGAGATGTGCATCTGAAATTGTGTCCTCAATACTCTATGCATCCTCACTAGAATTGATTCTCGATAAATGATCAGGCCCTAAGTTGTTTTTTCTTGGTTTCACAATCATTGTAAACTGAAACTCTGAAATAATAGTATCCACCTACAAATGCACCCTTATAAAACATGATTGTTAACCAAATACTTAAGTGCCATATGATCTATGAAGAAGATAAATGGTGTAGCCAATAATTATTGTTTGAACTTGTGCAAGTAAATCATGGAAAAACCTTCACACTTAGTATTTATATAGTTATGTTTATTTGGTGTCAACTTCTACTCACAAAACAAATAGGGTGGTCTAAAATTCCTTCACCTAGTTATGCTAACATGAAGCCAATCAAAATCCAAAAATCATCGACATGAATATGAAACAATTTGTCCCACGAAGGAAAGCGTAAAATAGGTGTAGTGGTCAACCTTTCCTTTAGTGTTTCAAACACATGTTGTTGAACCTCGCCCTATAGAATTTTCCCTTATCCTTTAAAAGGTTCCTCTAGGGATGCAGTAATCTTGGCATAGATTTTAATGAATTTCTTGTAATACCCTATATAACCAAGAAATCCACGCACTTTAATTTGATTGTTAGGTTCTTCCAATCCCAAGATCACAACAACCTTGGATGAATCTACCAATAATCCTTCCTTAAAAATAATATGCCTAAGAAAAGGGCCAAAAGGTGTCGCAAAGATATATTTATTAATATTCAATGACATGTTCAACTACCCGTACTCTCAAACATAAGCCTCAAATTGTCACAATGATCCTTAACCAAACCATACACTATTCAATCATTTAGATATACTTGTAAAAATTGTGAATGAAGTCATGAAATTCTTGCACAACAATGAACGAAAAGACTACATGTGCATTCTTCAATATAAAGGGCATAACTTTGTTTGAAAAACTTCCCCACTTAGTGGTGAAAGTTTTCTTTTCCTGATCTTCCTTTGCTATGCACACTTGATGATATCCTGAAAACCTATCTCGTGAAAGAGTAAATATCATGCCTGCGACACCCTCCAAGATCTCCTCAATAAAAGGTGTGGGAAAAGGGTCTATGACACAAGAAACATTCAAATCTTTGTAGTCCACACATATATGTATCCTACCATCTTTATTTATACTTATTACCATGGGGCTAACCCACTTTGACTCCTCGATTGGCATAATGATTCCAAATTTCAACATCTTATCTATTTCTTCTTTCACCATGACACGCAAATTAGGATTCATCCTATAAGGTCTCTTCTTAATTAGGAACACGCCTTCTTTAAGTTTGATTCGCATCTCTCCTAAATAAGGGTGTACTCCTTTTAATTCATGATAGCCTCACGGAAATAAGTCCTGGAAGTCACGCAAGAGCTCAATAATCTTAGCCACCTCCTTCTCAGACCAATAATCACCAATAATGGCCTCTTTAGGCTCTGCATTTATCCCAATGTTAACCTTCTTTGTTTTCATAGGTTCATGATACGTGTGTGCCTTCTCATCTATTGTGTCTATCACCTCATGCATACCTTTAGTGTGGTTAACATCCATGTTTTTGTCCTCGTCATCATCATCTATTGTGCATACCATTTTACCCTTTTCCTTTTCTTCCCAGTGCAAACCATTTCTTCTTCTTTAGTCTCTTCAAGGTCAAGGAACTCCAAATTTATCTCTCCAAACATATCTAATAGAATTTCCTCAGCCTTCATGTTATCTCCCAAAGTAAGGTGCTTCATAATCTATAGTGCTCCATTGACCGAAGGTTTGGGAGATAAGTAATCAAAAGTATGGATCATACCTAAGGTCATTTCTTGTCAATTAACTATTTCCGTGTCAACTCGCATGGAAATTCCACATGCGTGCGCAACCACCGAGGATTACGTAGAACTTATGTACCCAGAGTGATGGTGGTAAGGCCTCCGGGCACTATTTCCATAGTCTCTCACACTTTTGAACGTGGTGTGAAGCAGAATCCTTCCCATGAAATTTTCATATCTGTGAAAGTACATTGTTTCTTAAGAGCCCAGTAGAAAAGGTAATTCTCACCATTTTTTAGTCCAATAGGTTATCTCTGTGTGTAGTCCACTAGTGTGTTGTTGTCCCATGAAGGGAATAAACCAACATATTTGTTTTATCACCAGCATCTTTCCACTGGGATTCCATGGCATGCAGAAATACATCAGTGTTTCCTTCACCAGTGTAATGAGATACCTGGCTATAACTCAAGTGCCTAACCATGAACAACCTGATCATGTGAGTAATTGTGTTCTTGACCTCACACCCAACTACTTCATACATTCCATGCACCGGTTTCACAAGAAATACTTGTAGTGTCACTAACTTAATGAGCATCATCCCATTGTATCACTCCTTCCTTAGATGGTTCGAATACCTTAGGATCCCCGATTGTATGCACGTATATCTTGTTCAATTCCTCATCGCTCAAAGGTTCAACATACGGGGAAACCTTTACATCTATCAAAGTTATAATGACGTGCTCTTATTTTTTTCAAAGATAATGTGCCCCTTTTTTAAGTATAAATCTTTATTATTCACATAACACTGGGGCACCCAAGTAATTATGGGAAACTATCTGCCTCTACTTGCTCCAATACTTCAAATTCCCCAATAAACTTAGCTCCCTGAATCATAATAGTCACATTTTTAATACCCCAATCAGATTATCCCTAGTCATGTTTTCCATATACAACACATTCGAGGAAGGTCAGTAATGGTGGTCTACTCATCTAATTCCAAGCATCCAACGTGAGTACATTAACTTTTACACTGTATTTATCGTAATGTTTATCAAAAGCCATCCATCAATAATCTGTGTTCAATGTAATCTCTTTATCATACTCATAATTATAAGGAGGTAGATTTGCATGAACTTTCTACCTCTCATGCTAATTACCTACGGTGGTACTTTTTATCTCAACCACTCTCCTAACAAGGGGATTATGTTCTCCTAGCGCAACATTCAATATACCTCCTTTAAGTCATCTACGTCTATCTATGGGAGTTCATCCTTCTTAGCTCATTCCATCATGCGTGCTTTCTCCTTCAAACTATGAATATCTCCTTGTAGATTCTTGATAATGTCCATAGTCTCTAGGTAAACTTCTTTCTGATGTTCAACATTAGGTACTTTACATTTAGCACTTTTTTTTTTATATTCATTTTATATTTTGGAAG
This sequence comes from Taxus wallichiana var. yunnanensis, assembly GCA_018340775.1. Lineage (NCBI taxonomy): Eukaryota > Viridiplantae > Streptophyta > Pinopsida > Cupressales > Taxaceae > Taxus > Taxus wallichiana. The sequence goes on along the minus strand of CM031243.1, from coordinate 356,358,719 downwards.
TTCATAGGTGTGCACAACCTCAACACGTGTGGTAACTAACCTTGGTTACAATTTGGAATTAAGCCCAAACTTCGGCATCCATTGATCTCCATCTGTTTGTTGTATCTTAATCATAGATGATCCCTTGTGTTGCTTGCTCATATGTTCATACAAGTCAGGGAATTCTTCAAATTTGTGTTTTTTTCCACACCATGAGAAAACCACATTCTAAGGGAACTCGTGTTGATAATAATTAGGAGATCCAAAAGTAAAAAAATTCCTCTAGGAAATCCTCCTCTTCCACCGCCATGACCTCGACCTCTATATCCACCATGGAAGCCTCTATTCCTGTTATCCCCATTACTACACCCTTCATTATGTTGTTCTCCTTGTTCCTTAGATCCACCTGCTACACTATTTTGAGTGCACACCAATTTCAATGGCTTCATGAATATGATCAATCACTCTGCAGTTAACAGTATCATGAGTATGAGTTTTGTAAATTTTATAATACATAGATACATTCTTCTAGATCGCATCTGTAAAAGAGGACATCTACTCACATCATGGTCTAGATGACAAATCTCACAATCCAACAACATGGCATGCACCAAATTTTGAGGAAAACTATCCTTAGTATGTCCTTCAACCTTGTAATTTGTACACTATATTCCATTACATATCTCATGAGTTGAATTAATAGAGAGATTCTCCAACTGTTTCACCATAGCTGTAATATGTGCCTCTAAGAATGGGCTCACACTAGTGTCCACACTCCCAACTGCCTCAGCATGCAAAGTTTATTCCAAAGCATCGCATGGATCCACAAAAGTATTATGAGATAGTACCCTTCTGAAAGGAGTCAACAACCCTTCAATAAACCACTATGCATGTTAAATAGGATGTATGTCATAAGAAAACCTCAAAAACAAAGTTTTAAAATGCACGTCATACTCTCAAACACTTTCTAGATAAGCCCTACTTTATGTCCTTAAGTGCACTAATATTTTTGTGTTCAAACTTAGGGATATGGAACTCGGATAAAAATGTAGAGTGAAAAGCATCATAATCCACTGCATTTTGGTGTGGGTCATAATTTATGTACCAGCTATGTGTATACCCTTGAAGAGTAGTAGAAAACTGAATTGCCTTCCTATCTAAAGAAGTGATTCCTTTAGCACCCATAATAGCTCACACTTGTGCACATGCTCTATAGCATCTTCAATACCTCTATATTCTAGAAAATGGAGGGACATCTCATAATAAACTTGTTGAGGTTGATGTGGGGGTTGTTAGGGATGTGGGCCTTGTCCTCCAAATCTAGAACCAGAACCACCACCAATATTTCCTCCACCACTAGAACCACAGAACCACCGATCCACTTGATCCCGACCCTCCTTATCCACCTAATCCTCCAATAGTGGGTGTCGGACACGGTGGATGTGCTTCTTTGCATCCCAATAGTAGTACTAAACTAAACTCCCACATTATGTAAAGTTGTAGTACTTCCAGACGTGTTTCCAATGTTCTATGCACCCACACTTTGTCTTGATGATGCACTAGAAAATATTCCTCCAATCAGTCCTCCAAATAACAAATATGTTGTCACTTATGATGTCATAGATGTTGTCTGATGCGCTTCTGTACTCAAAGGAAAATGATATCTACCTGAAACCATTGGATTACCTACACTCGCATATTTATCAATAGTTACTTATGGAACTCAAACACCAAGCATAAGGCTAGGTCATTAGGAGGGATTAGATGCGCACCCACGGTCCTTAGTGTTTCCTCAATCATCAAAATCCGGAGGGATTCTCTCGCGCTTGCCTAAGTGGGAGAGAGATCGATGCTCGGCTCCACGTCTTCCACATGAGCTTCAAATCCTTCATGAGACATCATCCTCCATAACTCCATAGACTCCTTAATATAGCACTTCTTTGCCAATTCCCTCTCCCATGCTTCATTATACTTAAGCCACTTTTCTTCTCTCTAAATTTCTATCATAAGGTCCACCATCTTTCACCACACCTGTTCCTACCCCCGTACACGGTGGTATGTTTAGCTATCCATGGGGAGGTGATCTAAACTCGGCTCCACCATCAAGATCTTAATGGATAAAGGAATACCGCGAATGTAAGATCCTCTGGGTTCACACAAGAATTCAAACTTAGCAACTTCCAAACAAGAATATGTAGACACAGTGTATTCCAGAGTATAACTGTGCACAACACCAACCCACCAATGATCTACAACACGCATCCAAGTTTCATATACATAAAACAAATCCTGATACTCTTCCTGTTTCAAGTCCTTGGTCATGTAATACCAGCATTTTCTTTGATACATACGTAGACAACCACTTGTATAACTCTATTGGAAATAAAAAAAATAATGTCTCATAAAGCTCATGATAAAGATGTTCTTCAACCCATGTGCATGCATTGAAATTAGGTCCAAAACCATATCTTTGTGTAAACTGATCTTGTTCGTCAATCACCCAATCTTCAATAGCCACAAGAGTCAACCAATACGTCATCATCATGCAACATCATGGTAAACAGTTTGAAAAGAGGTCCTGACAACAAAACCAAAATGTATTCTTATTTTCCCACTCAAACCCTAGATGTGTTGGCACATCACTCAGACAGATCTAAGTGCTCACCCGAAGCACACAAAGGTACTATGTTCCTCTTTGTTATTGTCTTACCATGGTGTTAGCATGCATGTTTATAATAACTATACTCAAGGGCATGTCTCATCATAATAACTAGATCTCAATGTACATATCCTATTCTAATAATTAGATCTATGAGCTCAATTTGGAAACACACATAATAAGTAAACATACAAATCACATAAGGATTAATACCAGATTCACCATACAATAACCATAAGTAGAGACATCAACAATAAATATCCATCCATAATGATCCATTATATTCAATCATCACAAACCAGTAGCTAAACACATCATAAATACCATCACAAAGTCATGCGCACAAAATCATACCCGTAGCATATCTACATTACATACTGATCATACACACTTTATCTCTCAAAAAAGTGCAAATTGATACTTATATATAGGGATGGGGACTTTCCTTCACCACCCATGCACTCTCAAAATAGGTTGCATGCTCAAAATAGCCATGTGTCACTATAAAGATAACTAAAGAAGCATGCAAGCTTCACCTAATAATAGATTATTTATAATTAACTCTAGATCTAATCCTATTATTAGCTCAAACTCTGCATGACTCTTGATCTTTCACATGTTCCCAAAATAGCCTTTGCGTATTCTTGAATTCTTCATGTCTTTATCCAAAGCGTGCTCAACACTCCAACCTATTTTCAACCCATACATGCAAAACAAATAATTCCAAACTCTATCTTTCTGAGTGCAAATCCCACGGTGAAAATCTTTCAACCTTCCGCACCTATCCACATGCCCCCTTCTTTTGCACCATTTTCATGTGTGCATATGATACTTAGGAAATATTTCACCAGACCAATAAAGGTTGCTTAGGAAAAATATAGGAAACACAACAACAAAGTGAGACCTAGAAAGATAAAATATCATTGTCAATGAGGGAGGAGGTGTAGATGATACTTGTAAGGCTTGCATTTATGATAATAAAGACATGTTAACAATAACATAATCTAGAATAGGAGATCAACTAATATTAGGGAACCAAGTAGGACCACTAGAGTGTGGAAAATAACTAGTTCAATTGAGGATGACCAAATCATGAGAATCTCCCATGTTAACTAAGTACTTCCCATAAGACTTGATTGTTTTATATGATGAAGCTCATTATAGAACATCACCCTAATATTTAACTATCTAATTCATAATTGGATCTTAATAGAGATTGTGCCATGTACACGATATGACTAGTTTATGCATTGAAGTCTTGTAGAAGAACATCCCCACAATCCATGAAATTCGTTATTCTAAGTTATAAATATGTAAAGAGAGAACCACTAATATCCAAAGTAGCATAAGGTGATGATGATAGAGGAAAATAACATGCACCAAAGGAAAGTTTAGTGGAAGAGTTCTTCCTCATTAAAGATATCCATTAAAACGTATATTGGACATTTGATCCTTATAAGAAAATAAATGGAGCTAGGTAATCTTTGTAGAGACATGCTAATCCCCCAAAGATCTTGAGCCAAGATGAAGTTCTAATCTATTCACCAATAACCAAGATTATCCCAAGAAAATGAGTGGTTTGTCATCTATCTCATGTGTCCACTCTTGCATATGGGATGGATGATACAAGAGGTATAAGAAGGTAGAAATCCATGGCTTACCATGTAGTTAAACAAGTATGCATTTTTTATTGTTAAAAATTTGAGGTTACGTTTATAAAAAGTATCTTTAAGGTTTTCCACATTGAGAGCTCATTAGATTAGATATTAAGGATGCCACAAAGAATTAGGCAACTAGTAAAGAAATGATAATGAGAATATTTTGGGTTGACTCAAAGGTTGGGTTGGTTTGGAGCATTATACAGAATGGAAGCGTAAACAAATAACATGGGAATATAAGATATTTTGATATTGATTTCTTAGGAGGGAAGACTCTTCGATTTTTTTTGGGATTATATCGTAGTTGATTGAGAATAGTTTTGTGTTTGTTTAGGACACAATTCTTGTTCTTCCTTCAAATAAAGCTTCTATAGATCATTTGCATTTTCTTTGACTTAGAAGGTTTATGCTTTAGAATATGCTTTGTTCGGATTTACAATCAGATTTATACTAGGCATTAGAGGACAATGGCCATTCCTATGAGTGTGAGAAGTGTGGATAGAATGGGTGAAAGAGTTTAGCGTGGGAAACCAAATGGATTAGGTGAAGCAAAGAGAGTACTCAATTGGATCATGGGTATGGTACACCAAGAGTAGCCTTGTTTTAAGTGAATTTATCTATTGCTCATTAATTTTGTGATAAAAATAGATGATGGTAGAGTTATAAGGTTGATTAGGAAGAATATAGGCAAGACAACAACCAAGTGAGACATGGAAAGACAAAATAATATGTTCAATGAGGGGAGGAGGTGTGGAGGGTGTGTACAAGCCTTGTATTTATGATAAAAGAGACTTGTTGACAATAATGTAATCCACAATAGAAGAGCCACTATGATTAGGGAATTATGGAGGGCCACTAGAGTGTGGAAAAGAACTGATGTGATCTAAGATGAACAAATCATGAGAATCTCCCATTGTAACCAAGTATTTCCCATAAGAATTGTTTGTTCTATGTTATGAAGTTCATTGCAAAATATCATCGCAATATCTAACTATCTAATTCATTAATGAGTATGAATAAATATCATGCATTGTACATTTCATACAACCAACTCATGCGTTGAAGTCACATAGATGAACATCTCGAAGATCCATGAAATTTGTTATTCCGGGTTATAAATATGTAAAGGGAGAGCTGCCAACATTTGAAATAACATAAGGTGATGATGATAGAGGAAAATAACATGCACCAATGGAAATTTTAGTGGAAGGAGTTTCCTCACTAAAGATATCCATATGAACATTACCTAAACATTTGATCCTTCTAGGAAAACAAAGGGAGTTAGGTAATCTTTGTAGAGACATGTTAATCCCCATGAGCCTCTCGAACTAAGATGAAGTTCCAGTCTACATGTGCGATAACTAGAAGTATCCTAAGAAAATAGGGATCGGATTTTCATACATCTCATGTGTGTCTATAAAGAAAATCAAGTCTAATTTTTATATTACAAAAAAAGAAGAAACACACCTTTAGATATCCCATGTGTCATTGATATAGTCATTTATTTTACAATTTTATCCTTAATATACCTTCTAGAAACGATGCATATAAAACCTAACAACCATATTTTGCCACCTAAGTGGTAGACAAAATCAAAATAACAAATAATTCATTGGTATGATAAAGGGAAACCCTCGTGTAATCAAGAATTTTTCCTTGGTGTATGGTTGAACTCACCACGATTTGATCCATTTTTAAGGAAATCAATCAAAATTATTGTCATCCCATGACGGATTAGAAGTTGGAGTCGAAGTGTTGTCAAAACCAATTAATGATCATGTTTTAAGATTATCTCTATCTCATTGAGATCAGTCATATATAAATAAGGATTAAGATTGGGAGAAAAAAGATAAGGAATCCTCCTTGTCTTGATGTTGTCGTATTTAGTAAAATTTTCAAAATTACTACTACACTTTTAACATATGATTATGTATAAAGTGCCCCACTAAAACCCTTCAAAGTGGCGAACATTCTTCTTAGTTATCTTAGAGTCGCATTACCGTAACATGGTGTGTCGCGACACGTGTCACACCTAAAATACATTCACGATGCACTTTGGAAACTTGAGGACAAATTCCTATTCCCTTGGGAGTTTGTGCTTCACCTTTTCCCTCTATCTGCTAATCCATCGACATTCGTAGTTGGACAATAGGAAGAAGGGGAGATACATGATTCAAAAGTGACTAGAGCAGCAAAGTTCGTTGAGAGGATCCGACAAATCCATCTCAAGGTGAAAGAATAATTGGAGAAATCTCAAGCCAAGTATAAGGCTAGACATGATCAACATCGTAGAGAGCACAAACTTCATGTTGGGGACAAGTGTTTTGCTTTACTTGAGAAAGGAGAGACTACAAGGTCAAGCAAGGAAACTCAAGCCACTACAGTATGGAACCTTCACCATACTGGAGCAGGTTGGAGAGAACACTTTCAGACTTGATTTTCCATACTTCATGCGGATGTACTTAGTAGTAAATTGTGAGAACTTGCACCTATATGAGCCATCCATGCTTGATGAGGAAGAAGAATGTTAGTTGCTACCTTCCATAGAGGATTGTGTCTTGGATTCACGAGGCGAGTTGGAGGAGGATGTAGTGCTACAACAGAAGGTTAGAGAGACAAGGAGAGGTCCACGAAGTGTTGGTAGGTTGGACTCAAGGGGAAGACACCAAGGCAAGTCCGATGGTACTCGAAGGAGAAAGTGAGGGAATTGTTTCCTCATCTACTCCCCATTAAGCTTTGTGTGACCAAAAGCCTCCCGAGTAGGGAGGTGTGATCTATAGGATATAAGAAAACGCCACTTCATCAATACAACTGAACTAGAAGAAAAAACAATAAAAAAGAAGTGCAAACTGTTAAGTTACATAATCGCCTACTATGTGTAGAGTAGTGGTTGCTTAATTTTCTCGCATGAGGCCGACGCTTACATAACCACCACAACGGTTGTGTAAGCGTAGTCCGTGTTTACCGAAGGTCCTATCACTAATGAGAAAAAATATATATCCACGAACAGTCACATATTTAAAGTGTCCAGATTGTGTCTCTTCCATGTACGCCCCTTCCCATTCTCCAGTGAACAGGAGGACATGGGGAACAACTATAAATACAAGAAGAACAAGTGGATTCAAATCATCGATTCATGGGAGAAGTGAGAAAGAAGACTTCAAGGCTGGGATTGAATTGTAGGAGCAAGGTGTGTGAGGATAGAGCAAGTAAGTACAAAAGGGAGGTGTTGACATTGTTTATCTTCCTTCAACTTATTGTAATCTATATCTTCTTTTAATAGAATTGGCCAATATATAAAAGTGGGAAGAAAGAGCAATTTTCCCTTCTCGACTAGTTTTCCCTCAAACTAGGGGTTTCAGGATATAAATATGGCATTGTGTATTAATTTGTTCATTCTATTTGTTGCAAGAAGTTCTAAGCACTAAGATTCATTAACTTGACTTTCATTTTTCTGTCATTTTCAATAATTGGAAGTAGAAATAGTAATTGTGTCGTCTCATAGATTTCCAAAGTAGAGGTTTACATATCATCATATGTATCATGTGTTTCCATCAAGAAAATCAACTCTAACTTTTTATTCAAGTCCATCAAGAGCCTAGTGAAAAGAAAAGTGAACAACCATAATTCAACACGATTATTACGAGCATAAACTTGGAACTTGAAGTGTGTCATCATGAGGAGGAAGATGAGGGGTTATATGGTTTGGACCAACTTGGATGGGGTGCATTTTGAATCCAAACTCTCCCGCATCGCATAATAACCCATTTTCCCTCGCTTTCTCACCTAAACCATTTTAGTCATGTTTTCTTTCAAGCCCTTATATTGAATCCTAATGGGATCTTTATCCATGCAAATCTTTTAAGGAAGAGAAAAAAACTTAGATCACAATATTTATCACTTATCATGAAGGTTTTTAAACCCAACAATAAGATAGTCAAGGTATACCATACTCTCTCACATACGATTTTACTATAAGCTATAAACGAAATCACAACCTTTACGAGAATCTTATGACGTTTTATTGTAAATGTTGTTATCCAACTATATTTACACTCATCTTTGTAATAAGTTAGTTAAAATAATCTTAATTTTGATATTACAAGAGAAGATGAACTAAACAATACGCCATTTATTTTTACAAAAAAAGAGGAACAATAATACACCATTTAGATATCAAATGTGTCATTGATATAGTCATCTATTTTGCTATTTTCTCCTTACAATACGTTCTAGAGAGGATGCATATCAAACCCAACAACCATCTTTTACCACCCAAGTGGTAGACAAAATCAAAACAACAAATAATTCTTAGGCATGATAAAAGGAAACCCTCATGGAATCAAGAATTTTTCCTTGGTGGATGGTTGAACTCACCATGATTCGATCAGTTTTTCAAGGAAATCAATCAACATGATTGTCGTCCCACGACGTGGAAGTGTTGTCAAAAACCAATTAATGATCATGTTCTAAGATTATCTCGATCAGTCATATATAAATAAGGATTAAAGATTGGGAGAAAAAAAAAAGATTAAGGAATCGTCCTTGTCTTGATGTTGTCGTATTTAATAAAATTCTCACAGTTATTACTACACTTTTAACATATGATTATGTATAAAGTGCCCCACTAAAAACCTTCAACGTGGCGAACATTCTTCGTAATTATCTGAGTCGCTACCCGCAACACGGTGCGTTCGCGACACGTGTGTCACACAAAAATACATGCACGACGCGCTTTGGCGACTTGAGGACAAATTCCTATTCCCTTGCGAGTCTGCGCTTCGCCTTTTCGCTGGGGACTCGTATTTAATTCTTAGTCACGAAAAATGAGGCTTTGATGACAAGATAATGTGAATGTGAACAGAGAAACTGCTAAAGTTAGTTAGCTATAGCTATCTCCGCTTCTATAGAATAATAAGGGGTGGTTTCACTCCCACCTGCCAGAATTCAAAAAGTGATGAAGGTTTGACTAGTATTCGGAAGAAATGGTCTGCGCTTAATTTTTCACGGCTCGGAAATAATCCTCCGTTCTCTATGAATACGCAGTTTTGCGCCGCCGGAGGAAATAGAAAATCCAGATTTTGTTCATGAACAACGCCAGGATTATGTCACAGGGATTCGTGGTTTAGGATCGAATCCTGGGGGTGTGAGAAACGGAGCAGTATGACACTATAATGATGGTGATCCGATGAGGGGGGATTTGGGCTTATATGCTCTGGCCTGGTATTGTTTTGTGAATGGATTGGGATCAATGTTGACCATTGTTGCCAGTTACGGGAACAGATCGGCGACGGTGGTCACGGGATTCAATGCGTGCAGGGCGGGCGAAATGTGACGGTTTTCCCCAATGTTTCGTTTGTGGGGGTGTCCGGAGGGGACGGTTTTTTCTGCGGGCTGAGGCGCGGGCGTCTTCACCTGCTCTGCTGGAATACAGACAGCGGACTGTCGAGCATACAGTCGAAGAGGATTTCCAAGGATGTTGTTCTGGAGGAGATTGTCGTTGGGGAGAAGCATGTCTGCGGTTTGGTGAACGGAACCCGGGATATTCAGTGCTGGAGAGATGATGCGCAGGGAATCGCCGGGCGGTTTGATTCGATCAGCGCGGGGAGAAATTTTACTTGCGGGATTGAAACGGGGAGCCGTGGGGTTCGTTGTTGGGAGCTGAATGGGACGGAGATTGAAGCGCTGAGGAGCCCGAGCGAGGGGATGAGGACGGCTGTTGCAGGGGAGGTCACGTGTGTGGGATTAAAGATGATGGTTTTGTGGCGTGTTGGGGACGGAACGAGTCAGGCCAGACGGGTGCGCCGGTGGAGGAGTTCAGCAGCCTGGCTTTGGGAGATCGCCATAGCTGTGGTATACGGCAGGAGAACAAGACGGTGGTTTGCTGGGGGATTCGAACCCGGGGTACCGCGGAGGCGACTACTTTGAGGCGATTGTAAGTGGTGATAACTTTACGTGCGGAGTGGTTACAGCGAATTTCTCGGTTTTCTGCTGGGGAGGTCGCGGGTTCGAGTCCGGGAGGCTGCTTTCCTCCCGCAGGTGCTTCCAGGGTCGTGTGGGACGTTGCAATGTGGGTGTGGAGAGTATCCGAATTCAGACAACTTGTGCGCTGCAGATTCTGAATACATTTGTTCTCCGTGCGGCCCGACACCACCGGTTTCGATCTCGAGACCGCCCGCGACCCCGCCCGCGCTTCCGCCTGATGGTACCGTCGTGATCAGGAAGGGTCTGAGCGGGGGCTTCTGGCGTTGGTCGTTGTGGGCTCTGTAGGCGCGCTGGGAGGTTGCGCCACGGTCGTATGGTGCGTGTGGCGGTGGTTCTATGGCGGGCCGGGGCTCCCCTGCAGTTGCTGCGGGCGGCAGGGGCGGGTGCACAACTCGGTTCAGCCCACCGTAGCGCAGCTCCACTCCGGGTCGTTGCGCCGCCAGACATCCCGCGCGTTCAGGCGACAACGCAGCGGGACTTCTTCCAATCGCAGCAAGCGCGGCGGCGGCGACCGGGCGGAGGAGTTCACTTTCGCCGAGGTGGAAACCGCCACCGGCGGCTTCTCCGAGTCGAACATAATCGGCGCAGGAAGCTTCGGGACGGTTTACAGAGGCAAACTCGCCGACGGGCGCGAGGTCGCCATCAAAAGGGGCGACATTGATGTCACGAAAAAGTTCCAGGAAAAGGAAGCGGCTTTCCAATCCGAGCTCGCTTTTCTGTCGCGTCTCCATCACAAGCACCTGGTGTCGCTCATCGGTTACTGCGAGGAAGGCGAGGAGCGCATGTTAGTATACGAATTCATGCCCAACGGAGCTCTCTACGACCACCTCCACAAGCATTCTTCGTCTCCGCTTCTGGAATCCTGGACTGCGCGGATCAAGGTGGCGCTAGACGCCGCCAGAGGGTGGAATACCTGCACACCTACGCCGTGCCGCCCATAATTCACAGAGACATAAAATCCTCCAACATTCTGCTCGACGCCACCTGGACTGCCCGGGTCTCCGACTTCGGGCTGTCCTCTTGGGCCCGGAGGTGCAGGGCGGGCACCTCTCGATGACCGCCGCCGGGACCGTGGGGTACATGGACCCGGAGTATTACAGGCTCCACCACTTGACCACCAAGACCGACGTTTACGGCTTCGGGGTCGTGTTGCTGGAGATTTTGACCGGGCAGCGGGCTATTTTCAAACAGCAGAACGCGGGTCCAATCAGCGTGGTCGACTACGCAATCCCGAGGATCCTCTCCGATGAATTGCATCAGATCCTCGATTCCCGTGTTAGGCCCCCTCTGTCGCACGAGATCGAGGCCGTTGAATTGGTAGCTTACACGGCAGTGAATTGCGTGAATTTGGAAGGGAAAGACAGGCCATCCATGGCGGACATTGTGGCAAATCTGGAGAGGGCCCTGGCTATTTGCACGCCCGTGTCCATGTCCAGGAGCGGGTCACTGGTTGTTACGTCTCCCCAGTGATTTTTTCGACGGGTCCATCGCCTCCATCTTTTGTTAGGAGGCGGGTGGGGATCGTTTTCAAACACAGAATTTGAATTTTTCATTTTTTTAATTTGATTTGAGAGGGAAATTGTTGTACAGAATTCTTTGACAGATACATCCGTTGAAATTTGAGTCATACATTATTTCTGAATTCCTCTTCATTGTCTTGTAGCAACATATATTTCATTTACTGTTTCAAAGAATTCCAAGCCCACCATTTTAGGGATAAGTTGGAGCCAAATCCATGATCTAAACCACCTAAAGCGATATATTTTACGATGCTGTTATTATGAAATTCGTGTCTGCCCATCTCTTGTAAGTAGGTATGGTTCACTTCACTTTCATATGAGAGGAGCGAGGAAATACTGAACTGGTTGGCAGACCTTGAATGACTAAATTCAAGGTAATACACTTAATGACACTTGATTTTCCCATTGCAAATAAAAGCTTTCCAACATGCAGGCTACCAATTTGCCACATCAGGATCATCCCATTACGGACTTTGTACATGAGATAAAAATGAAACTGGTTATTACATGAATCAAGATCACTTCATTCATACCATAGGTAAGGGATGAAATTTTCAACAATTAAGGGAAGGGTATGGTGCTGCTTATTTATTCTAATATACTTTTAAGGATTAGAATAGATTTTCACTCAGACATGATCCACCATCAAGCGAGGAAATTTTAGGAAAAACTATTCAAGTAATGAAATAATTTTTTTTTAATGCCATCTTGTCATTTCTATATCATGATCTATTATTAAGGATAGAAATCTTGGGAAAAACTACTCATAATGATAAGTAATGAAAGAAATTTTCTCCCCAACTTACCATTTCTATAATAGGTACATTAAGTATATGCTTCACTACCAAAAACATGATTTTGGATTTAACTCAAATATTTCACTCTACCTTTGGAATAAACTATAATTTATTATCAAGAAAAAAATTCTTTACTTAAGGGCATCCTTGCCACTTCTAAATTATATGTGTATCAGTTGAATTTAAATTATAATTAAAAGGACAAAAATAGAGCCATTTTTTGTTATTATTATGGATTGTGAAAGTCTCGTTTCTTTTTAAATATCTAAGCCCTTTAAGGACTTAGTCGTCATCAAGTAATTACCTTACCTCTCTCAATAGAACATGTGGGCGTGTTCTTTCAATTTTGTAATAAATGAATTTTTAGTATAATCTTACATTATTTTAGTGTATTTGTGTATTTGGTTTAGATTAATTTCTCATAGGTAGATTTTTTAATGTTCTACAATTTTGGTATGTTAGAATTGTACATGTTATTCAAATAAGCAATCATGTTTATTTGCACAAATTATTTATGTTCCAAACTTAAGAGACTTTGGATGGAAGACATGCGGACCAAAAGACAAGAAAAGCAAAGTTGTTCCATAGATTGGGAGAATGATTTTTTGCGAAGTTGACAAAATCTACGTAACAAAGCATGAGAACAAAGATGAGAATCCGCCATGCGAGGAAAAGGGGTCGTGTGATGCCACAAATCAAAAGGGAAAAGGTTAGAGAAAATTTGAAGTTTGTAAAGTCGGAACAAAGGAAGTTCGTTTCTAGTGTTTTGTTGGTGTTCAAAAGGCCAATTAATTGTACAACAAAAAAATCTAAACAATGGTGTTCCGCGAGTATGTCAAAGCGTAGGTAAGCCATGGAGGTCAAGTAAAGTTGCAGTAACAAGGCACGATACAATAAAAGCCGCAGATGTAAGGAAAACATCAGTAAAATCCGAGGATGTCTAAGAAGAGCCACGAATGTCCAAGTAAGATCGGAGGTCAAGAAAAGTCGTGGAAGATCATGCGGTAAACAAAGAAAGTGTGGAACGAGTTAAAAACATAGTGAAGGCCGCAGAACACGTAATTTTTTTGCGTACACGGACGCCTATAAATCTATTTTTAGCCTCATATTTTCATTCAAAGATCTAATTTTGGAGCACGCAAAAGCTAAAAGAGGAACAAAGCATGCAAGAGAACTCCATTTTTATCAAACATAAGCTTTTAAAAATAGTAAGAGCATGCAAGAGCACGAGTTTCCATTTCTAAGCGTGTTTTGTTTTTTTTTTAGCACGCATTTTGCTATTTTTTGACGTGGTTTGCTATTTTGAGAGTGTGTTTTTGCTTTAGTGATCATTCTTCATGCATGTCACACGCGTTTTGGCTATTATGGAGAATACTTGCATGTTTGTGTTTTTCCCTGCTCTCTCTCAATTCTCTATAAAACGCCATGGAATTCATTGTAAAAGATATCTCAACACTTTTTGTTCATCATTATAGAGTTATTTGGCGTTATGAGTGGAAGAGCGGGGTCATGAGTGATATTTTGTATCAGCTTTCACCTCTTGGATCAATAAAGGAATTGTTTTTACCTTCTTATAACATGTTTATCATGCAATATGGTGCCTTTAAGCTGATTTTATCTTGTGATACTATTTTATCCCTGATTTACAGTTTAATTTCCATTCATTTATGCGTTATATGTTAATTTGCAGGTCATAGATTATGTTTAACAAGTGTGTAGGATCTTGTTGTGGAGCTCACCAAATTGTCCCCTCAAGTGATTTATTTCCGTTTTTTATTGATCCACAACTTGAAACCTGTTCTCTTAAACAATTTTGTGTTGGCATATCCATTGTGAGTTATGTATGGTGTGTGTGGTTCCTGTGGTTTATTTGTGTGGTTCAAACAAATCTAAGATCCTCAAACTTTCTGGTGTATCACCATCTTTTCATTTTTTTCCCTTAATTCCTTCTCCCTTTTCCTTGTTGATTCAATAAAGTAGAGTAGTCTTAGGAGTAGAATTAGTCTTAGGTGTTACACTAGGGAATCAACCTCTCTGGAGATTCACTCCAATAGACAAGTCACCCACAACCTACGAGTGTTTCCATTTTGTCAATTGGAAGGGGAGATATCACACCACTCCCCAAAGGGTGCATTCCTTTGTGGCATCAAGCACCTCTACAACTTTAATAATGTAAAGTTATGGTCTTTTTGTGAAAATGGACCTTACGCACTGTATTTGGATCTTAAGATATTTTAGGCATTTTTGGTTGGTTTTTCCTTGCTATTGTATATTGACATGCGCGCAAGAGAATCTTAATTTGAAATCAAGAAGTATAAATATATAGGTGTATTAGTGCATTTAGGAGAATTGGTGAATGGAAATAATTATTGACTTGAATGATATAAATATATTCTTGTACTCAAAACAATTACAAACATCTATAAAAACATTCAAGCATTTAAAGAAATTTGAAGAACATTTAACATTTATTGTTGCATTGATTCAACCATTGAATTGGATAAGGGTTGAATACTTGCATTGCACCCAACATTGCATATTCATCTACATTATACTTGGTGTTCTTCAAATAATTGTTCCCATCAAGAAGCTTATTAATATATATAGATTTATCATAATTGGGCATTGCATTCTATATTAACCATTGGTATTCTGCCCAAAATAACCCCCTAGTTATTTTGACAACTTGCAGTTCCATTCGGCTCTGGCTTCACGATTTCACCACTAGTTTTCTCCTTGGTGTTGTTTTCATGGTTGCAATTCTTCACGCATGCTCCCACGCACTCCCCTTGATTTTTCATTTCCCTTCGCTTTCCTTTGTGCATGCTTCATATGCTCGCCTTCCTTCTTGCATAGCTTCAAGTCTTTCACTTTCCTCTCGCGCACATTCCTTCGCGCATTTACTCCTCTATCCCAGCTGCTACGCACCCTTCTGCGTGCATCCGTGGGTTTTCCTTTGCAATTTTGTAAGTCCCCAACGTGCTTCTTGCACACATGCCCTCTCCTTCCGAGTCCCGCGCACTCTTTTGCACACAGTCTCATCCATGTCCACATTTTTCCCACACATTCCCTTTTGCGCGCCTTTGCTTTATGTGCTTCCTCATTTTTCTCCTTGGCATGCTTTCCCGTGCTCCACCTTCTTACAAGCTCTCACGCTTTCCTTTGGTGGGCCCTCGAATCTTCCTTACATATTTACATACCTATGAAAATATGCATCCTTCTTCCTAATCCCCGCGCACCCTCTCGTGTGCTTCGACGGACTTCTTCGCATCCTTGTATCCCCACGCAAACTTGCTCTTCTACCCCCTTTCTCTCACACATGCGTCTACGGACGTAACCTTTGTGTCAATCCTAGTGTGCCACAAGTCCAACTCTCGAGACTTAGCAAATAAAGTGCACCTCACATGACAAATAGAAGAGTGCCAGCTGTGCATCGATCCTTATGGCGAATGGAAGAATGCCACATGTTGAAGACTTAGCTTGTCGTCAACATGCGAATTCCCATGACCAATCAAATCGTGCCACATATCTCGGCGTGTTCCTTTCACCGCAAAACTTCAAATCACCATAACTTCTTCCACAGAGCTTAGAATTGTGCGTGGTTGGTTTTATTGGAAAGCTACGGGGCTACACCGTAGGCTCTTCAAATCAGATTTTGGCAGGATTTGGTAGGTGAAAATGGGAAAACGTGATTCAAATCATTAATGCACACTTCTAGTCGACTCAACCACCCGAATTTCATGGGATATGGCCTCTTTCCTTCTTCCACAAGCAAACTGACATGGAGAGGTGGATTTGAAAGAGATACAAGCTGATTTGTAGGCATTTAATGCATCTTATTGGTGGTTATGGCTTGGAATATGAGTTTTCCTCTCTTTTCCCTCCTCTTCTCTCTTATTCTTCTATATATTGTAGAATAATGCCCATTTGTAAAGGTTGGACCCTCTTGGAATGCAAGGGCATTATTCAAAGTAGTGTATTTTGTATTTTGAGTTACAGCCTCATATATGGGCCACTGCGTGTGGATTCTTTCCTCCTTCCTCCATTATAATGGACTGTGCATTCATTTGAAGTAATAAAAGTTGTGTTTTGTGGCTATTCTCTGCCCTAACCTATGTTTATTGCATCTTCTTGCCTTTCTTTTGCAATATTGGTATGTTGTGCATGTTTTATATCTCTTGTAGGGTTTCTTTTTTGTTGTGCTCCATGAAAATGAGAGCTTAAATGTTGTTCTGAATTGTGGCACACATGTATGCCCTTCCTTTGCCCATTTTATTTCATCCGCACTCATCTGAGAGTGTCCTTCCCCTTCTTTCTGGTGCTATCACCTCCCTTTAGTTTATGAGTTCGAGTTTTATGCATTTCTCTCTCTTCTTAGTCCCTTGGAATGATAGAGTAGAGTTAGATAATTGTAATTCCTTTCTTACTCAAACACATGTCTCATAACTTGGAGATAGTCCCATGTTGCTTCAAAGCCTTGGATCATCCCGATTGAGATGCGGGTGCAATTTTGAGCTCTACAAGTATCAACCACGGCCAATGCCATCGGATGTTAAAAATTATAAATCAAACAACTTTGACCATGCTTCGATACTATTGGCTAGTGGAAATGCATTATTATGGGAGTCCTAAAGGGAGTAAAAATTGATGGAAGAAGAATCAAAGCTACTCTTGAAATGTGTCTTGACGAAGATATGCATGTCAAAAATAGATAGTGAGGCACCATAATAGGATGTAAGGTGATATCGTAGATAGATTGAAAAAGACCATCAGTAAAGGTATGAAAACATCTAAACTATGATCTATCATTGAACTACACATCAAGTACCTCTCATAAGTACCATTGCTAACTAGCTTGATGCAACCATTGCTAGATGCACATAATTGGTTTTTCTTACTCCTCACTCTCGACAATTTCCCGAGGACACTACTCCAGAGAAGCCAATGCACCGATAATTCGTGGGAAGAGCCAAAGTCAATAAAAGTGAAAATTTAGGTGTAAACATGTCCCAATGAAGATCATCATTTTTCACAACAAGTGTACATAAGATAATATTTGGGGAAAAATGCAACACCAAAATAAAAATGACTGAAATGAATGTGTAGTACAAAACTCGATAAGAGCATGAACTCAAATAAAACATAATTGTTATCCAAATAATCAATCATGTTTATTTGCACAACTTATCCATGCTCCCGACTTAGATAGTTTTTGGATGGAATACCCGCAAACCAAAAGCCAAAAACTAGTATTCGCGGACTTGGAGAATGAATTTTTTTACAAACTTGGCAAAATCCATGAAACAAAGCATGAGAACAAAAGAGGAGAATCCACCAACTACGAAAAAGGGGCCACAGAAGCGCAAAGAAAAAGGGAAGAAGTTATTGTATTTTGAAATTTGTATGACGTGGAACAAAGGAAAATCATTTTTAGTGTTCCACAGGTTTTCAAAGAGTTTATTTTCCGTGGAACAAAGGAAACTCGTTTTAAGTGTTCTGCGGTTGTGAGAAGGCTAATTTACGTTGAACAATGAAAAATCAAAGCAAGAGTGTTATGTATTTATGTGAAAAAGAGGAAGTCCACGGATAGTCAAGTAAAGCCACACAAGACTGAAAACAAAGTAAATCTACGGAAAACACAGAAAAGCCATGTAACACAAGAAATTTGGTGCAACACAAGATGACTATAATTTTTTTAGCTTCATGTTTTTAGTCAAAGATCTAGTTTTGGAGCATGTAAAAGCTAAAAGAGAAACACAACATGCAAGAGAACTCCGTTTTATCAAATATAAGATTTTAAAAATAACAAGAACATGCAAGAGCATGATTTTCCATTTCTAAACGCGTTTTGCTATTCTAAGCGTGCATTTTTGCTTTAGTGATCATTCTTCATGCATGCCACATGTGTTTTGTCTGTTTTGAGAATACTTACACGTATGTGCCTTTTCCCTTTCTTTTATCCCCTAATATTTATAAAAACTCCATGGAATTCATTGTAAAAACATCTCTGCACTTTTTGTTCATCATTCTAGAGTAATTTAGAGTTCTAAGTGGAAGAGCAGGGGTCATGAGTGATTTGTTGTACTGGTTTCACCTCTTGGATTAATAAAGGATTTGTTTTACCTTCTCACGGACTTTTATTGTGTAATATTATGTCTTTAAATTGATTTTATCTCATGATACTATTTTATCCCTGATTTGCAGTTTAATTTCCATGCCTTTATGTAATTATATGTTAATTTTCAGGTCATATATTGTGTTTAACCAAGTTTTTGCAAGATTCAAAGTTGTGGAGTTCATCAAATTTCCCTCTCGAGCCATTTGTTTCCCTTCTTTATTTTGTCACAACTTCAAACCCTTCTCTGAAACATTTTTACATTGACATACACATTTGTAAGTTGTGTATGGTGTGTGTGGTTCCGTGGTCCATTTGTGTGGTTCAAACAAGTTTGAGATCCTCAAAATTTTTGATGTATCACCATCTTTTTAGTTTTCCCTTAATTCCTTCTCCCTTTTCCTTGTTGATTCAGTAAAGTAGAGTAGTCTTAGGAGTAGAATTAGTCTTAGGTGTTACACTAGGGGAACCAACCCTCTCTGGAGACTCACTCCAACATACATGTCACCCACATCCTATGAGTGTTTCCATTTTTTCAGTTGGAAGGGGAGACATCACACCACTCCCCAAAGGGTGCATTCCTCCGTGACAACAATGACTACATGTATACTTATCTTCCCACAAATGTGGTTGCATAGTGAATCACTAGAGTATAAAAAAATGTTGGTATAAAAATCCATGTAGTACATGAATTAAAAAATCTAGAAGGTAAATTAGATAAATAAGCAATAAACCATAAACTAAAAGGGAGCTCATGAAAGGATGATCAAGGAGGATTCTTATTTTTTTAGGTGAACAATCTTGTAAGTGAAATATAAGAGTTTAGGAATGTAAAAGCCAAAATTAATAAAATAAACATTAATTAACGTTATTCACTATTGATCTTAATTTAGAATTATATCACCATAACGAAAATTGGCAATCTAATTAAAAAAATCAAATAAAAACAAATAAGTTATTTATAGAAAGGTGAAATTATAATCATAAAAAAATTCTTTCCTAATGTTATGATTTCTTTATATTCGCAACCTTTGTTTTTTTGTTTGAATCCAAAATTGAAGGGATTAGCTACACAAAATTCTTAGACTTAATCGCCAAGGACCGAGTCGTAAATGGGGCACGATCTCGACCTCATCCCTTATTACTTGGTATCTCCTGGGAGTGGAACCCTGGTGGATGGCTAGGCAACACCTTTACACCATCATATGCACCGTTGGACCACAACCCATTCGATATTCAAAACCTTTATTACTATTATAATTCTTTATGTTTATCATTTAAAAACATTATGGCTTCAACACCCTCTTAAATTTTCCTTTGTTTTTATTTGAATGCCTTCCTAAAACCATTGATATAGAAATTACAAGCCTAATAACTTTGATCTATAAATTCCCAAATGACATCAACAATTGGTTGTCTTGTTTAATGAGGAATGGAAAGTATTTTTTTTGCCTCAAAGATAAATGCCCACATGTAATTCCGCACACATAATATTGCCCATGTTGATGCTTATGCTCAAGCCGTAATAGAGAGATTTTAAATATGTAGAGGACGACAAGGCCACTATTTGGGAGGAGATTTTTGTAAGTTCATTAATGTTATTTTTCCAACCTAGTGAAATATTAAAAAATAATATTTTTTATTTTAATAATTTATATGAGTGTGGACAACCAAAAATTGCAGTGGACATTTGTTAATGTTGGTAAAATTTGTAGTTATTCCACGTGAGATTGGAATGGAGGTTAACAAAGGCAACAAAATCACTAATATTGTAAGTGAATAAAATGTTTTCAACATAAGGCATTGAATAAATTTTACTCCAATATTTAGTATAAGTAATATTATATTATTATTAATTTTTTTTAAAAAATTAATTTAAAATTGATTGTATGTTATTGAATGGGTTGTGGTCCAAAGGTGGATATGAATGATGTTGTAAACAATGTCATCTAGTCATACAAAATGAATTTGGTGGAATGAAAATTCTTTAATCATTCAAAAAAGTAGATTAATGTTAAAGGTTTTATCTTTGATTTTCGCGTAGAATCTTTATTTATAATTATAATAACTTTATAGTAAAATTCCTACTTAAATCTAAACATATTAATATATAAAACTTTGACACTCTTTCCCAAAATTGGACTCCAAACTCTATAGAATGATCAAGATATTACAAAATTTAAATTTATCTCTCCAATTAAAAAAGAAAAACCAAACTTCATTATCTCGTTCACGAATTTCCCACTTACTCCTAACAAATAATGTCAAACTAGCTATAGGAATAAAAAAATATTCCTTAATAATAGTGAAATGGATTGTGAAATATATAACTAAAATTAATTGTTTATCCACGGACATTTCAACATCCTACCTCCCCTACTACCAATATCAATATCGACACATTTAAAACAAACACTCATACCACAACACAACCCTTATTTTAATGGATTTTGAGAGAGAAAAACTATAACCCATAAATATGTGATTCTGGACAACAAAGTTACTGTGTGAAAAAGGAAAATAGTATGCAAGTACCATAGCGCAAAAGATATTTGAAATTGTCGTTATGCTTCCTTACATTTCTTTTAACAACGCCCACTTCGGCTGTATTGAAATCATTTGTCGGCCATTCATTGTGCAGATAAGCCACTTTTCCAAGCCCAAATCTACCTAAACTACATGTTTTTCTTAAACAAATGGAGGGAAAATTTTCACTACCAATAATTTCTTTTGTATTTATTTGGTTGGATTGATTTGAGAGGGAAAGCAGTAATGCAATATTTTGACACGAACCATATAAAAATGAATTTCTTTCATTCAATCTGTCTCACCACCGTCACACCAATTTTTCTGCTTGCCTTTATGCTTCCAAAGTATCTCCCTACAGAGTTATATTGCTTTTTAGAGTACTGAGTATTCTCTTTTTTGCAACTTTGTTTGTAGTAATTTTTGTCAACTACTGAGGTGGGTGACAGCTGAAACACAAAACATTAAAAATAAAATAATAGCTAATTACGTAGAACAAGGGTGGCAACTCCATCATGCAATACTATTAACTCTACTGAATTGACAAATCTTTGGGGGCTACCATTAGCTAGTTCGTTGGGAAGAAGGGGCAACACAGTTACTTTACAACCACTTCTTTCCAAAGAATGTCGAGATGGGACTGTCTCTTAATAAGTTTCTACAGGCAATTATCAAAAACATATGATAAAAGACAATGCCATTAGCAAAACACATGGTAAAGGACAATGCCATTAGCAAAACATATAATAAAGGACAATGCATATGAGCAAAACATATGCTAAAGGACAAACAAAAAGCTTTGGGAATGATTACTTATAGGAGACGTAAGGGATTTGTCGATAAGAAATTCAAGAGAAATTACAATCTTAATGTATGTGTGTTTAAAATAAAAGTGATTTTAAAACTTGCTTCCAATTTTTTATTTTTTTTGTTATATAGCTTAATTAACCATATGAAATTATATGTACAAAGTTCTTTTAAATAAATACAAGTGATGTCGTTATAACACCAATTTCAAACGAAAGAAAGTGTGTATATGATCTTGTTGAATCTTATAGTTATGGTTTGTACAAGCACATACCGTATAAATGATTTGCACACATTTAGATCTAATACATGGATGTCGGTAAGCATTTATTCAAGATCTTGAAAAATTGCCCAACCTTTAATACATATAATTTACAAGAACACGAGCATGTGTGATATGGAAAGAAAAATGTTCCCATCTTTTTTTTGTTCAATGTCATGAAACAACATGTGTGTCCCAAGGTTGTTTCTCTAATTGGTAGGTTGGATCCTCTAGGTTAAATTGTGTGAAAATGGTGGTTCCTTGAACATCATTTTGCTAAGAGCCTAGGCACTATTGAACTTTTGTGTATCAATCTACATGCTAAAATCCATAAGTTTTTAGTACTTAAGCATGACTCTTTCATACACATTTTCTTAGTAATATGCAAGGGAAGTTGCTTGATGTTCTAATATCAATGTTTGATTTCCATTGCATGTTTACTAAAATAGTGATGCAATAGGTAGCTCAAGTAGTTTCACCATTCTTTTAATGTAATGTGGCAAGATTATTTGTTGCAAATAAGTGCATTGCTTGGTCAAAATCCTTTTGTTTAATTGATGTTAGTTGTTTCTTTGTGCATGTTGTTAATACCTCCTAAGACATGTCGTGTGTGTTATGTATTGTGCATGTTATGCAATGTATGATGAAATTGCATTTGAGTTGGGGTGTTACCTTG
Organism: Taxus wallichiana var. yunnanensis; assembly: GCA_018340775.1. Lineage (NCBI taxonomy): Eukaryota > Viridiplantae > Streptophyta > Pinopsida > Cupressales > Taxaceae > Taxus > Taxus wallichiana. The sequence goes on along the minus strand of CM031243.1, from coordinate 356,335,735 downwards.
TTGTTGAAATATTATTTGCAATATAACAATCATAGTAAATGTTTGCCACAATTTTTATGAAGTTGAGTTAGATGTGTAGATAGATTTGTTCACAACAAGTAGTAGTTAAGCAAGGTCCCCTATAAGAATTATAGACATACCATTAAAAAAAATTGTTGTTGTTGGGGATTGCCTCTCGTAACATGTTTCTAATTTTAATAGAAATTTTGGGCCAACAAAGTTCATATCATTTTGGGATGTATTGTATCTTTTTCATGTCTTCTTGAAAATTTGGCAATGTTTAGCCTTAAAATGGTTGCATTTCATTTATTGGAATCTTGAGGGTTGCATGCATATTATAGGCATATATGTTAAAATTTGCAATTCTGTTGGAATGAGAACAAGGAGCAAGTTAATTCTATTTTGTAATAAATTTTGAAGCACATTCCTTATGTAATTTATAAGGTAGGATTTTCTAATGCGCATAGTTCCATGTACGACCATATGTAGTGGCATAAAGTTAATGCTTATTCAATGTAATGTAAGTCATCCAATCAATACAAGTAAAAATATATGGTTGTCTTCAATGCCATCAATCCTCGAAAAATACTTAACCTAACGTAATAAAATGCAATTAAGAGAAAACTTTCAATAGATGATAATATTTTGAAAATAATAATTCAACTATTGATAATATCTCTACAAAATTAGAACACGCTTCATATTACATCATCTCTTTAACATCTATAATTTAAATCGAAAAGCATTTAATGTAAATAAGTTTAGATAAATTTTGATAAAATTATATGAATTGAGGACTAACTTCCTTGCCACCTTGGTTTGAGAGAGACTCAATCCTATCCTTCAAGCATTTCTCGCATGTAGTATGAAATAAATCCAAGCATGTCTAGCCCTACACGGATGAAACTAAAACATTAAACCGTGAGTCTATTAGACTAGCATTGACATCCAAATATAGCTAAACAACTCCCAAATAACTTTGTGCCATTGATCGGTCTCACATATTTGTCAATGATTTGGCACTAAATATGTGTCGAGAGTGCTATGATCTATTTTGCGGCTAGGATAAATCTTGCAATATCATGTACCCACCAACCGAGGTTGTAGAATGTTTCCAATGATACATGGAAGCTAGATATGGAAGGAAGATTGGAAATATGAAAGTTGAAATAAATGCATGGAATATGGGAATATAAATATGAAACTTTCCCATCAATTTTTGTATCTTTCTACTATTCTTCAGTAATTGACCCTACCCATTAACCAAAAAATATATTAACATTGTTAAAAAAGTAAACTAGTCTATCACTTTATGAATATATGTAATCGTAGAAACTTAAATATGGTAATTTATCTCTTGATATTGTTAGTATTGGCTCTTTCCTTGAATCATGACTCGTGTGCACATTCCAATATTAATTGCCTATCCTTAGCCCTATTGGATGACTTTATCTTCACATTAGAACTGTTTTTTCACTCAAATATATTATTGCATTAGTCCAAAAATTCTATTACTCCCAAGTTTTTTCTTAGAAATTTCCAACACCTCATTCCATTTCCATACAAGGATTGCAAACATGGACCAAACTAATTTTTTTCCCCAAGCCACCCAACAATTGTTTTCTCAAATTTATGGATCGGACTTTTTCTTTATGTTGACCTTAAAAAAATTTAGACCAATGAAAGCCTATATAAGCAAGTTAAAATCTCTCATTTACTCACCTATCTCTTATAAGCACTCAAGAAAAAATATATAAAAAAGAACTCAAATCTCTCCTAAATACCCCTAAAACATTAGCACACATCAGGAGAAACCCCCCATAGTAGCACTCCATAGCAAACTCAAGAGTCTATCTTCTCAAGTTGGAAGCCCTCAAAGCCAATTCAAGCGCAAACATGTCAAGCTACCACAAATCATTATCAAGTCATCAGGTTTCCAAAGATATTAACAACCATATAGATACCAAATCTCGAGGTGGAGAAATGCATGTGGTTTGAGGTATCTTTAGAGTAGTTCCAATGTATGAAATATACATATTATACTTTAATCCAACTACTAATGTTTTGCAGGTCTCCTACCTAAGGGTTTGGAGAACTATTTCAAATCATACAAAGGGTGTTGCACATTTGTGATACCTAGGGTTTCATAGGAAGGCATATTTCATTTGATCATATAGACACCTAAAGTTACAAAACACCAACAACTCATTATATGAAATTGCCAAATGATTTTGTGTAGAAGTAATGGTTTCACCTTTTCTCAATCCATACTTCTAGAATAGAAATGAAGCACTTAAACATTATTTCCATTCTTTTCATCCTTCTCCATAGTCATATTACCTTCTAGAGCAACAAAATAGCTGAGTGCATCTCCTTCTTGTGTCTCATTTCATTTAGCGTGTGTTTCAATTTATCTATGTTACATATTTCTAGATAGGTATATTCTAATCTAAATGTAAATTTAAATTAATTAATCTAAATATATATCTTATTCTAACCTTGATCCAAAATTTAAATAAGAAACCTATACAACTTATTTATTTTAGGTAATCATTTAGTGAAATGGCATATTGATCTTGCACAACCTTTCCCCTCCATAGGGTTTCAAATTTCGTAATCTTATAAGGTTTACAATTTGATTTAATTTCGATATATTTCCATTTCATGACCTAAGTCTATTTTCTAAATTTTCCCTAGGGTTTCATGCTTAGTCATCTTCTTAGGGCTTGTTGACGATCATCCTTGGTGGATTGGGATCGAGTCATGGAAATCTTTAGGTTAGTGGGACGTGCGCCCTAAAGAGACCTCCAAATTTTAAAGAAGCTGGCTCTTCTCTATAGTGTGAGATGAGGGTTAGAAAAACAAAACAAAACATGAATTTTAACAGGCGATGTGCCAAATGAGCCTTCTAAGAGATAAATCGAGACCATAACCGGTATCAAAAGGGAAATGATGAATGACTGAAAAGGGTAGTTGAAATGCACCACAAGTCGAAAAGATTCACACAAAACACTACCTCAAACTACTTAAGAACAAATTCAAAGATAACAACAACATTGGAAGATGCACAATTTCTATGTGAAAATAAAGGCAATCAGAGACAATAAAGATATGCAAATGATGAACAGAATGCACCACAAGACATATATATTACTCCAATAATTGTGCACAGTATTACATTAGAAAAGAGGCAAGATTGCTGTTACAAAACCCAGGAAGAAGGCTAGAGCTTCAAAACCTCTATTTTTTTACAAAAGAGGGACTTGAGACAGAGAAGAAAAATCAAGTAACTCCCAGAATTTATCTCTAACTACTTCTATATATGTTTCTATCTCTTTGTGTACAATATATAGGAGGAGGGAGAGAAGATAAGAGGCCCTCCTTTACTCCTTTCCAACTGCTTTCAATTATGATAAATGGAGTGAAGTGACAGGAACAAATTTCTCAAGATCTTTCTCACACTTTCCCATTATTTTCCCTTTCTAAAGAGTGAGAGCCATGCCTATTTAATGCATCTTTAACTATCCTGCAACCGACTTCTTTGAGATGGACTCACCTTTTGAGGAACATCCCTCACTCTTTAATACATAACCAGATATTTCGATCCTTTGTGCATTGGTTTCTGGCCTTATGACTCAAATGATGCGTATTTTGTCGCTATACTAAAACGACCCTTTGAACACAGATGAATATGTTGAGTATTCACAGGTTGGCACTCTTTACATGGGGCTACACATTAACTCATTACTAAAATGACAAGCCAGATGACCCTTCACATTTGATCTTTTGAAAAAGTCATGAGCATTTAAATCTTACAAATAAGTCTCATAATCACTCATACGTGATATATGGCTTGTCACCTTTTGTGACCTACTTCGAACCTAGAGTCCATTTGTTGTAAGATCCACGTGGGAGGCCCGTGCATCCTTAATATTTATGTTTCCCTTAGGGTTTTGGGAATGCGTTGTGTCGACACTTGGCACCATCCACGAGCACACCGTTTCATTCCTTTGGGCGAGTAAAGGACCCCCCGCTATATATAATGTCAAAACCCCTTTTGGGTGGGACCTTTGTAGTTAGCTCCACATGGAACCTTGCGGGATTTCCGAGACTTTACTCCATCCTTTGACTTTTGAAGTTAGGACGGTTGGACACTTGGCATCGTCTCGTGAGCCTGCTATTTTTTTGTGTTTTGACTAAGTCCCTTCTGTTTGGTGAAGATTTGACTCGAATAGGCTTCAAAAATGCAGGAATATTCTTGGCTATGGAATTTAGATAATAGTCTGGTGACTCACTGGGACCATTAGCTTGCTAAATGGAAAGAACCCACAATCTCCCACTATCAATTTGGTCTAGAACTACGTTTCAAAGCCACTCCAGATCTAGGCCTAAAGCACTTTTGATTTTTACATATCCTTCATAGCTACCGACTAATTATTATGCCTTTCTACTCTCATAAAAACTCCGTAATTTATTTTGTGAGAGTAGAAAATTGAAAAGACAACCAGCAAACTCCTCTGACTGATTTTAGCTACTATGCATTTGCTTGAGGTGAAGCTTGCAACTGCCTTAGATAACTATGAATTCTTCAGCGATTCAGAGTCTTCTTATAGGATCGGGTGCCTCTTAATGGAGTAATATAAGTGCAATCCTATACAAAATATAGAACTTACATGCCTCAAATGAGTCATGTAAAGTGTGCACAAGCACTTATTTTGCTGAAAGCAATCTACTCCTATTCCTAATCTAATTGGTTTGGTACAAGCTAAACAAAACCTGAAACAAGAAAGGAAAAATAGCTTCCTTTTCTTATGAAGTGAGGCCATACGATTAATTTAGCTATTGATATGGCCATGTAACAAGAGTGAAAAATTACCTTTCACTCTTCCACCTGTATGTATCAGCGAACAGAATGAATACCTCCTTTAGATGTTCCTCTCTTGGTTGGAGGTGTTGAATCGACCCTCGGGGTCTTGAAAATTATCCTCATGCTCTGAAGTGAGCATGAATGGTGCTTGAGTCTTCCCTTGGTCTTGAGGAGGACCTTTCTTTGGTGGGAGTTGGTCTGACTCTTTGCTTCTGCCCATTGTTCTAGATTGCATCTTTTGGAATGGGGATTTTTGCAGGCTTCTCTGAAGGGTGTCATCCCTATCCTCTCCTTCTTTGTTTTTAGCAGCTTTCGGTGAATCTAGGCTCTTCGATTAAAAGTAAAAATCTCTCAATAATACTTTCTTCTAGAGTCTTAGGATTAGTCCCAGGGGAGCTGTTGTGAGCGGAAGGCTTCCTTTGTTGTAGGGTTGATGAAGTGGAGAATTTTTTTATTTCTATAGGCCCTTCTTTATCGAGCCATCCCCCAAATCGATAAGCACTCGAGCTTATCTTCTTCCTCCTCTGTCAAAGCTTTATGATTTTGTATAATGGTTTCTGAGTCTACAAATTCTCCATCATATGTAGCTTCATCTTGCAATATGAAGCTCGTTGATAAAAACTTTTCGGGGAGATGCTTTGTGGGGAGGAAAACATAGGCAACTTCTGCAACCTCTCTTCTGCTCATCTTGTGATACGAACCTCCTAAGCCCATATCACTTCTCACCATATGCTCCTCTTCTTTTGGATTTAGAGCCATTGCTTGCTAGTGTGAGGGGTATAGCTTCTCAAAGAAAGGGAAGGGTGGAATGGGTGGTTTGGAGATGGACAAGGGACGATCCCTTGGTGGTAATGAAGTCATGATTGCACGACTTCATAGGATGAAGAGAAATGGAAGACGTGGAAAGAAAGATGAGTGGAAATGGATGAGAGGGAGGTTTGTGAGCCTTTGTAATGATTTTTTTGGACCATGTGGAGTCGTTGGATGTGCTCCACAACTATCTTCATTGAAGTTTGAACTTTATCAAGAATAGACCGAGTTGATGCCATGATAAAATATCACTCTGAGTCATCCCAATGGGCGTGCTAAGAAAACTATTGACGATCATCCTTGGTGGATTGGACCGTCGAGTCGTGGGAATATTTAGGTTAGTGGGACGTGTACCCTAAAGAGACCTCTAGATTTTAAAGAAGTTGGCTCTTCTCTGTAGTGTGAGATGAGGGTTAGAAAAACAAAACAAAACATGAATTTTAATGGGGGTGATGTGCCAAATAAGCCTTCTAAGAGATCAATCGAGACCAAAATTTATCGAAAAAGGGAAACGGTGAATGACTGAAAAGGGTGGTCAAAATACACCACAAGTCAGAAAAGATTCACACAGAACACTACCTCAAACTACTTAAGCACAACTTCAAAGATAACAACAACATTAGAAGATGCATAGTTTCTATGTGAAAATAAAGGTGATCAGAGACAATAAAGATATGAAAATGATGAAAAGAATACACCATAGGACATATATATTACTCCAATAATTGTGCATAATATTACTTTAGAAAAGAGGCAAGATTGCTGTTACAAAACCCAAGAAGAAGGCTAGAGCTTCAAGACCTCTGTCTTTTACAAAAGAGGGACTTGAGACAGAGAAGAAAAATCGATTGACTCATAGAATTTATCTCTAACTACTATATATGTTTTTATTTCTTTTCCTAAAATATATAGGAGGAGGGAGGGAAGATAAGAATCCCTCCTTTACTCCTTTCCAACTTCTTTTAATTATGATAAATGAAGTGAAGTGACAGGAAGAAATTTCTCAAGATCTTTCTCACACCTTCCCATTATCTTCCCTTTCTAAAGAGTGAGAGCCATGCCTATTTAATGCATCTTTAACTATCCTACAACAGAATTATTTGAGATGGACTCGCCTTTTGAGGAACATCCCCAACTCTTTAATACATAACTAGATATTTTGATCCTTTGTGCATTGGTTTCTGGCCTCATGACTCAAACGACGCGTATTTTGTCACTATACTGAAATGACCCTTTGAATGCAGATGAATATCTTGAGTCTTCACAGGTTGGCACTCTTCACATGGGGCTACACATTAACTCGTTACTGAAATGACAAGCTAGATGACCCTTCACCTCCGATCTTTTGAAAAAGTCCTGAGCATTTAAATCTTACAAATAAGTCTCATAATCACTCATACGTGATATATGGCTTGTCACCTTTTGTGACCTGCTTCAAACCTGGAGTCTATTTGTTGTAAGATCCACGTGGGAGGCCCACACATCCTTAAGATTTATGTTTCCCTTTAGGGTTTTGGGAAATGTTTGTGCTGAAACTTGGCACCATCCACGAGAAACCGTTTTGTTCCTTTGGGCGAGTAAAGGACCCCATTGCATATAATGTCACAACCCCTTTTGGGTGGGACCTTTGTAGTTAGCTCCACATGGAAACCCTATGGGATTCCGAGAATTTATTCCATCCTTTGACTTTTGAAGTTATGAAGGTTGGACACTTGGCATCGTCCATGATCCTGCTCTGCTTCCTTTTTGTTTTGGCTAAGTCCCTTCTGTTTGGTGAAGATTCGACTTGAATAGGCTTCAAAAATGCAGAAATATTCTTGGTTGTGGAATTTAGATTACATGGCCTCATTATAGGGTTCTTTGTTTGAAAAAACACATTTAGAGACATATCCCAATAACAACGAATCTTTTTCAAATCCCTTGAATATTTTTGTTATTTTGGAAAATTAAACAAAAATATCTTTTTGTTTGTCATAATTTTCAACATAATTTTTAGAATTTAAAAATATCAGTTTTCCTTAATAAGGGCATGATAGGCAAACCATATAAATATTTAAAAAATTTATTTGAGGATTTTCTCCACCATATAGATAGCCTAACACATATTTATTGGTTTTGTAAAATTTTCAGCTATTTTTAAAAATAGCCATTATATATATATATATATATACATATATACATATATATATATATATATATATATACATATATATATATATATATATATATATATATATATATATATATACATATACATATACATATATATATATATATATATATATATATATGTATATATATATATATATATATATATATATATATATATGTATATATATATATATATATATATATATATATATATATATATATATATATATATATATATATATATATATATATATATATATATATATATATATATATATATATATATATATATATATATTTTATATATATATTTTTTTTTTTTTTGGGCGTACTCATCTCATTTGTTCTTTTAGGGATTATTCTCTTCTTGAACCTTTTCTTGACTAGTCCAATAATGCTAAAATCTCCTTAATTGAATTACTTCAAAAGACCTCTTTATGCAGAGATATTTCAGAAGGTATTACAACATACAATGTTTCCTATCAATGCATACCATCAATACGTGGCATCCATTCTTTGCACTTTGCACTTGATAGAAGAGAACATATCATATGATGCAAAAGATTCCCCATCCCTTAATCCTAATATCATGGTAATGAAATTTTCATAAGGCTATCCTAGAATCTATTCAAGCATTACAAATTGATTTTCAAATGCACATTCAAGATATAAGTATTGAGATCAAGTCACTCAAGAATTTTTTTACACCCTAATTAAACCTATGTTATGGAAAGTGCACAATAATAAAGAGTATGTAAGGGTTTTTAAAATGGATTATTTTGATCTAATTAATTCACCATTAACCATTCATAACCAAAATAATTCATTAACAATTGCATCGATTAATAAAATGATAAGTAATAGCTCAAATGCATAAGAGGAGAAATAGACTTAACTACACAAGTCATAATAGAGACAATTTGGATGTGTAGATATGTGAAAAAGTTAGATCGAGACTAGGAGTGCTTTGGTTAAAATTATCAAACTGGAAATTGAGAAGGGGTAGGATCGCACAACTATTGTACAATCCTAACTAGAATTGTATGGTCTTGAACTAGATTTATATGGCCTTGAACCCTTTGGAAGTCTCTGGGTCCAAAATTTCTACGTGCTTCACTTTCTTAGAAATGAACTTCCGTATGTCGTTATTTCTCACACACTTTTGGGATGACTTATAATCACCTACAACAAAGTGAGAACCCTTAAAACCTACATAACACTTTTTTTTTGGAAAGAGGGTAAAGTGAGGGTTTTAGAAGGTCCCACAACCTTGTACAAAAATCCCAGTGGCTAGATTAAGCGATGATGATTACATATAGATAAACCCATGAAAATTCCAAAAAAGATAACCAATGAACAAAACCAAGAGCAGAAAAACAAAACATCAAAGGAGATTTTTCAGCTCGATAACAATATTCTTAGCCTAGATAGAACCCGACTCTTCGGCCAACTGATCCGCCAGAGTTAACAGTTCGGAGCAGTCTTTGGTGATGGCAGCCCTGGTGTTATCAGTGAAAGTTTCCCAAGATTTGAGAACAGAGAAGGAACATTGAAGCTTGGCAGGATGATGATAGTCACCAACTCGACATGGCATTCTTCAGGATGGTTGTTAGTGTTAGCAACAGTTTCAATATTATCCTTCATTGTGTTTCCAGTCGCAGTGTCTTCCCAATTTGGAGCAACATCCATTTGAACATCCTATGGGTTGGTTTCACGATCCTCCATGATGATATTTTTAGAACCACGCTGGAAATTAAGCCCCTCCTCCTTCAGCTCCACATCCAAGCCAATCGGACCCAGTCGGGGAGTCAGGATACAACTTGGCTAAACCAAGTAGAGCGTCCGAGAGGTGGAGCTCCGAGCTAGAGGTAGGGGAAGAAGCAGTGAATGCAACAAAAACAATAGGGTCTTTAAGATAAGTAAGTCGGCCTGGGGAGGGTGGAGGAAAAAATGGGAACAGGGGAGAAAATCCCGTGAAGGAGGAACCCATGATGACGACATTAGAGTTAGAATCAAAAAGAGACCTACAAGTGACGATGATGGTTGGAAGAGGGATGAGAAGTCTGGGGATGGAATGGGGGAAGAGGTGGGGGTATGGTGGGGCTGACCATGCTTGGGGGGAAAAAGGGTCAACTCACAGGGGAAGCAGTAAATTTGAAGAGGAGGTAAAGAAGGCCTTGATGCAAAATGGGGCCTTCTCCCTCCCTAGCAAGATTAATGGAGTGCTCGAGGACTGGAATAGAAAGGCAGCTAGGTTTATTTTCTTCCCCAGTGTAAGTGAGAGAGAATGAAGAAGTGGGGACCAAAGACCAACTTGTAACGCCCATCAATGGTGAAATATCTCATAATAACCTCTACAACTCTATCCCAGGGAGGAAGGAGGGATTCCCGAACATAACCAGAAAGATATTTTGTCGGCTTCTCACCTTTGGCAATAAAATCCTGAAGCTCCACTTGCAAAGACCTCTTGAAGTAGACAACCCTAGAGGCAGGAAGGCCAGTCACCGAGGTGATGGCATTGGTGGAGATGGTGAAGTGGGTATTGCCAATATGGACCCTGTTGTGGGACCAGGTAGCTCAGGGCACCATAAGAAACCAAAGCGAGTACCTAGACATTCTTTCTAGGAATGTAGTTACGCCATTGTCCCTAAGAATGTTCCAGATTTCTGGTCCTTCCTGCAGACAAGTGCAAGAAGTAGGTTCAATCCTTTTGAGTTGCCCTCCCATAGTGAAGAATCGTGAAAATGAATCGAGGTGAGGAGACACGAGTTGGATTTAAAAGGCTCACATTTTCTGTGGGAGTCTTCCACATCACCCATCCTCCTGTACCTGTGATAATTATGATGAGAAAGGGTGTATCTCAGACCCAGATCCACACGAATGGAGTAACTCTCTTCCCATGTGCTTGGCTCGTAGAGCATTGCTTCAAAATTATGTGATAATCATGACTGCCGTCAGTGGCAAGGATGCTTAGTGCTTTTGTTAAGCTTGTGACATAAGGATCAGACTCCCACTACCATGTGTTAGCTAGAAAATGAGTAGTCATTATGGGAAATTTGAAGGAGATTGGCAGGAAATTTTCTAACCACATTTGTTGAGTATCAAGGAGGACACCAATGTTAGCCATACAATCCACCACCTTATTTCCTTCCCAGAGAATGTGCTGGAATTTGATCTGCTGAAAGTTCCTTTGGAGAAGACGGATGTCAACAATAATATTTTTAATAGTCCATTGTCTTGGGTCTTCCGAGTTGAGGAGATTTATAATATTGAGAGAGTCACTTTCCACAATTAAGGGATTGTTTCCAATTTTAAGAGTCAGCTCAAGCCCCTTAAGGATAGCTAAGGCTTCAGCATGGTGATTGGTACCCAAGCTAAAGTTAGTTGCAATAGCAGCTTGAGGGGAACCAATAGAATTTCAGAGGATTGTACCCCCAGACTTCCCTGGGTTACCCTTAGAAGCACCATCCGTGTTGAGTTTCATCCATCCCGGTGGAGGAGGGAGCCACCAAAAATAGAGTGAGCCTGGGAAGAGGGTTTAGCCATGGGAAGGATTGCCATTTGTTGACACCACTCCTTGCTATTGCATAACTAGATTTTTGCTGATATTTCTTCCATAAGCAACCATTTAGATTGTCTTGGAAGAGAATAGTGATATGGTTGGCCACCCTCTTAGGATCCAAACACTGGTCTTTGAATATTCTCCTATTTCTCTCTTTCCAAATACCCTAGAGGCCGTGGGGGAGGATAAGTTTCAAGCCAGGGAAAGGGCCGGGTGAGAGAAGGGGGAAAACCATTGAATGAGGGTATCATGAATAGAATTGGGGAAAGTCTAGGCAACTCTAAAAAGAGACAAAAGTCAATTCCAGGACAACCCGGGAAAAGGGGTAGTGAAGAAGGAGATGAGAGGAGGACTCCAAGGCTTTGCAACAAAGAACACAACGTGTGGGAAGGGAGAAGCCTCTCCTTTTAAGCTCTCTCCGAGAGGAAAGCATTCTTGAAGGAGAGCCAAGAAAAGAAGCCAATTTTGGGAATAGACTCTTTGGGCCAAATTTTGTAGAGTGGAGGTCTAGAGCTGGTCCGAGCTTGGAGTTGAAGGAAAATTTAATAGAGAAGGATCTAGAGGAGGAGAGGGTCTAAATACTGATCGTCAGTAGGAGAGGAGAAAGGAATATAGAGAGAGGAAAGGGAAAATCTCAACTGATTCAAAAGTTGACTCTGATGCTCACTGATGCCCGACCAATTTGGTAAATGCCAAGAGGGGATTGAATTAGAATCTCTCCAGTAACCAAAAACTTTCTTGCCATGGCGATTGATGAGGGTTCTTTTGATAGGGTCCCAAATAGGGTTAAGGCATAGAGGTTTATCACCTATCCACCAATCCAACAGAAGTCAATTAATCTGCCATTTCCCAACCTCCACTTGGTCCCAGTATGTAGAAGAGGAAGAGAGCTAGTAACCGAGTTCCAAATAGCCGAGCTATGGGGCGGGGAGGAGAGAAGGAAATCTTCATCTTGTGACAAATATTTAGATCTCAATAGTTGAGCCCAGTGTGAGTTACCTTGAGCAACTTCCCAGCCAATTTTAGCCAGCAGTGCAACATTCATATCAACAATCTGTCTAATCCCAAGCCCTCCAGATTGGTTGGCTTACAGACTTCATTCCAAGAGACAAGGTGTATCCACTTTTGTCTTCCACCCCGACCAGAGAAATTTATTTTGGATTCTCTCAACAACAGTAATCACTGAGGAAGGCATTTTGAGAAGAGACATGAAATAGATAGGTAAACTCTGAAGAGTAGCTTTGACCAATTGAAGTTTGCCCACTGACTAAGAATGGCTCCTTTCCAAGCAGCCAATTTTTTTGGTATCTCTCAATGACTGGATTCCACAGATGCTTGGTTTTCTTTCCTTGGAAAAGGGGAATGCCAAGATAGGAGGAGGGTAAGTCCACAATTTTGCAACCAAATATGTCAGCAATCCTCCTTTGAGTTTGAGGAGTGGTGTTTAGGAAAGATATACTACTTTTGTTGAAGTTAATCGATTCTGAGAGGCAAGTTGATAGTTTTCTAAAATTTCTTTGAGGGCACGAGCTTCAATCACCGAAGCGGCACTCAAGAGTAGAGTATCATCTACAAATTGGCTATGAGTGGCAGTTGGGGAGATGGAAGTGATTTTGATACTAGAAATGTCAGATTGACTCTTGGCAGCCTCAAGAGCTCTGCTGAGGGAGTCTGCCATTAACAAGAAGAGGAAAGGAGATAGAGGGTCCCCTTGTCAAATACCTCTACTATTTTTGAAGAAGCCTGTCGGGATGCCATTTATGAGGATTGAGAAGCAAGGGGTTGTAATGTAAGAAAAATCCAGTTACACCATCTATTGTCAAAACCGTAACTTTTTAGTACCCGGATCAGGAAAGTCCAGCTAACTCTGTCGAATGATTTTTACATGTCTAATTTGAGGATCATCCCTATAGACTTTGAGTGTTGGGAAGAGTGGATGGATTCATGAATAGTGATGATACCCCCTTGGATAAAGTAACCACTAATGAATCCATTCTGATTCGACGTGATGAGGTCGTTCATTAGGGGTTTAAGCCATGTGGCCAACATTTTGGTGATGATTTTGTAGGAGGTGTTGCAGAGGCTAATTGGCCTGAAGTTGGCAATAGACTTAGATCCAAGAGATTTGGGAGCAAGAGAAATGAAGGTGGTGTTCCATTCTTTCTTAAGGGAGTTGCTAGACTGGAATTCATTTACCACCTTGAAGAGATCATGCTTGATGATTTCCCAAAAGATTTGGAAAAGGAAGCGGGAAGCCATCGGGGCTAGGAGCTTTGTCACCTTTCATAGTGAAGACCACTTTATGAATTTCCTCCATAGAGAAGGGTTTCATTAAATTGCCATTCATGTCATTAGAGATTAATTTAGGAATGTGTTGAAGCATCTTGGACATAGCTTTCTCGTTGGGGGTCCTCAGCTTGAAGGAGATTAGAATAAAAAGAGACCAATTCATTAGAGATCTCAATGTTAGAGGTTAAAATATTACCTACTGGAGTTAGCAGTTCTCTAATTTTGTGTTTAGAGGTTGTAATGTGGAAGAACTTGGTGTTATGGTCTCCCTAATCCAACTAAAGCGCCTATGATCTCTTCTTCTAATAGGTCTCTTCTTCTTTCAGGGTATTGTGGAAGTCACTGAGAAGATTCCTTTCTTGTTTATGGAGTTGTTCCGTTCTTCCTTCAACCTCCATCAGAGCTGAAATGTTAGCTATTTCCTGAGTCAACTTTTGTTTACGAAGTTTGATGTTGCCGAACACTTTTCTCTTCCAAATCTTAAGCTGCTTTTTGATTTCCTTAAGTTTACTAGAGAACTTAAACATATCGAAGCCCTAAATTTTGATATCCCACCAGCTCTTAATAAGAGGGTCCAGATGATTATTTTCAAGCCAGGCAAGCTTGAATCTAAAGGGAGGATTTTTTTATGTTCATATTATTATTGGCACATCGAATTAAAGGGCTATGGTCGTGGAGTAACGCTTGGGTTAAGGAACTGAGAAAGAAATTGGGGTAAAGAGAGATCCAATCCAAAGATCCCATAGCCCTATCCAATCTGCTTTGAATGTGATTTCTACCCACTCTACGATTGGACCAAGTGAAGGAGGTACCATGCAGGTCCATATCAAAGAGAGTCTCCCACATATGAAGTCAGCTAGAGCTTCCATGTTGTTGGGATTAGTAGGGGCTCCACCTTACTTTTCGGAGGGGTAGAGAGTGCAGTTGAAGTCTCCCATAATGAGCATAGGGAGATTTCTAATTTTTTTATGAAATTTGAGATGTCCTGCCAGAGTCTTTCATGCTGAGATTCCAAATTAGGGGCATAAACATTGATTTCTATCCAAGTAGATTCAAAATCTACCTCTTGGAAGAGAATGCACAAAAAATTGGGGTGCTGAAGAAGGCAGTCACCTTTGATGTATTTGGGGTCCCAGAGAGTGCATAAGCCTCCCAAATTACCTATAACAAGCTGGGAAGAAAAAGAGGCAGCAGGCCAAATTTTCAAGAGACTGTCATCCTTTTTGAGTTTGGTTTCCTGAAGCATGATAATGTCAGGAGAGTGGTTAAATTTCATATCCTTGAGGACCCTCTATTTTTGCAGAGAGTTAAGACCTCTTATATTCCATGAGATCACCTTCATTTCTTGGATTTGGGTTTACTCCCCACAACCATGGGGATGGTGCTCTGTGTTCCTTGGGCCACATTCAAGGCTGATTCTTGCTAAAGCTTGACATTTCCGGGATACGTCCATGAACTTTCTCTATTCCAATATCAGGTTTCTTGCAACTACTTTGGGTCATGTAGAGGTTCAAACTGTCTTCAGAGGTTTGAGTGGAGGGGGAGATCTAGGAATCAAAGAGGGGAGGAAAGGTGGACCAAGGAAAGTGGAGCCAAGTAGGAGGAAACTCTGAGCCAAGATTGGGGAGAGGGGAAGGGAGAGGAGAAGGTTGGGGGAGTGAGAAGGCGGAGAAGGGGGGAAGCAACAACCACAAAGGGGGAACAACCATGGAGGAGGGGGAGGGGAGGCCAGGGAGACCTCCATGGGGATAGAAACCAAAGTGGAAAGAGGCATGGGGTCGAGAGGGGTTACCAA
The DNA here is from genome assembly GCA_018340775.1 of Taxus wallichiana var. yunnanensis. Classification (NCBI taxonomy): domain Eukaryota; kingdom Viridiplantae; phylum Streptophyta; class Pinopsida; order Cupressales; family Taxaceae; genus Taxus; species Taxus wallichiana. The sequence continues at coordinate 356,320,261 of CM031243.1, read as the reverse complement.
GTTGGAGTTGGCAGTGATCTCTCCTTCTTCAAGGAGGGAAAAGGGGTTGGAAGTGGGGATGACCGGGGTCTCTTTAGGAATAATCTTTGGAATATATTTTCCTTTTTTCTTGGGAGAGGTTACCAGGGTTTTGGGTTTAGGCTGAGGCTTAGTGGGGCATCTGGTAGCTCTGTGGCCGATGCTTTTGCAGATTGAACATGCTTGTGGAATATATTCGTATTCAATGGTTTGAGACCAGTTCCAAAATGATAAGAGATCAATCAATTTTGGGAGTGGGCAAATGACATCAGCGTTGACACATAAATGAACAAATGAATCTAGTTTTTGCATTTATGGCTTGGTCTATTGTAATTAGAGAACCCATAGATAGAGTAATACCTTCTATAACCGTAGGGTTCCAAAGCTCTAGAGGAAGGCCGGAAGATGAACCTATATTGGAGCCTATGTCATTATTTCTATGAGCGGGTTGAAGCTAGGTGACCATTTCTTGATGTAGAACCCTCTTCTACCGAAGAACCATGGACCACCTAGAAGAGCTCGAGCAAAGTCTTCCTTCATGTTGAAAGAGAAGAGGACAAATCCATTTGGCATCACAACTATTTCCAGGGCGCCACAAGGGTTCCATTTCATGCGGGCCCATTTTTTGATATCTTCGAGGGGGGTCTGGGACCCATCAGCTTACCTACTAGGGATAGATCTCTAGAGGTAGTAATAGCCTCGTGATGTGAGAAGGGATGTGGAGAGAGAAGGACCCATCAGAGAGCATGGGAGTCAACTTCTCCAAATGGGAAGTAGAAGAGGACCCCTCCACTATTTTTTTCCATGCCTCGGGGGGAGGCCGGGAGACAGGCCCCCAAAGTTTACAGGGTAGTACTCTTGATCTAGACCGAGAAGGTTTTGGCATTAGATCCAACACCGGGAACTCAGAAATTCAAAAATCGAGAGGGTGGTAAAAATGCACTTTGAGAAAAATGAGTTTTCCAACCTACATAACACTTCATCAAAGCTATAGATACTCAAATTTGGAAATATACCCTTTTGATAATGCTAATTGTGATTGTTCTCCTTTACTAAGATAAACACACACATCATATCTCCACTTAGTAATTTTTTTATCTCTTTCATAATTTTATTATTCCCATACCCCGATGTGTCAAATAACTCTAAGTGTAAATACATAAGATCATTACTTGAATTCTACTTCCCATTATGAAACTTCTAGATTTCATTCATCATATCCCCGTTAAAAAGCTCGTATATCTAGGTTAGGATGTGAAATGGTCCTAGACAACATGTACGGTCTCGAACCAATAGATCCTCCAACTCTAATTTTGATGTAATAACGTTTGTTAGGTATTTTCATCTTCTTAGGTCATCTTTAGCATGATAATTTACCTTTGAAGCCCTATATAAGAAAATTAAGACCTCTCCATTTGCTCACCTAGTAATCATATAGCGAAGTAGTTGGAATGCTCATTGCAATACTCACAAAATACACTCATGGCTCCCTAAATCTTGTTAAAGTTTATGTACATCCATTAGAGAAAAAAATAATACAATAATGAGGAACTCAACTAGGTCAATGAGTCTATCTTTTCTCACTTCCAAGCACACCAAGATCCCTACTTCAAAGACTTAACAAGAGTACAATCTTGTCGAGCATGTTCAGTGGTGGTTCAAGTTGCTAACTAGATGCATTCATATAGATGTTGCATGATATGTGGATAAGTACATGTGGATTGAGAAATATTTAGAGTTGCACCAATGTAGGTGGTACATGGATTTTACTTCAACCCAAAAATAACTTCTTGTAGGGTCTTCCACCCATGGTTAGGGTTTGAGTGTGATTCAACTGATTATAAATGGTTTTTAGATTGTGCAACACTTAGAATTTGAAAATAAATGACATTTCTAGACCACCAAAGGAATCATCAAGTTACATGAATCTAAACCAAGTAGATCCAAGGTTGGACAATAGGTCTAGACTATACATCCATTCATGAAAGACCTATATGGTCCCGCACTAGGTGATTTTTGAATTACAATATCCAAAACGAAGATTGACTAGCCTCTACACTCCTAGATTCCTTAGTCATTGCACCCGGATCTCTCCTATATAGTCATGTGTATCTAAGTACATCTTATTTATTCTATTTTCAAGATGGTATTATATTGTCATAATTAATTGCAAGTACCAATACACCTTTCTAATATTATATTGTTAATTTTGGAAGTTAATTAATTATAATAACTTTGAATTTAAAAACTTACATTCCTTTATGTGTTTTACATTCCATAATATTATTTAAAAGATTAATAAAATTTAAAAAGGGTGTAACCATTTGGTGAGCATAAATCCTAAATAGAATAATTTAAAATTTGAAACCCTAGTGGGTCTACGGTTCATTTTTATACTCACCCTCCTTTGTGTGCTTACTCTATCACCATGATTAATCCTAAAATTTCTACAATATTTTGTTCAATCCTAGGGGATCACAATATTATGCTACTATGAGATGCTATTCCCATTATGTTGACACACACCATGAAACTATGGTCCATACTATTGTCTCTTATTATACTAACGATATCTTTACAAATTCTATTTTAACTATTATCACTAACCATGTACAAGGTGAAGGGTCTAATGCTAACTCTAAAAATTATCCCCATTCCCTTCCCAAGGATGAAGCACATCATATGGAATATTTATTATAAGAAGATCCCGCTCATATTGAGATCCTTTTATATGCTACTGGGAGCAACTTAAGCATGCTTCTCCATCTACTATTCCTACTTCTATTATGCCTATATCTATGGGTGCACCTTAATGTCTCCATGCCTATTCCAACATAAACCAATGTTCCTAATTTCATTAAGAGTCCTTTACATGCTTCTTCTAGCACGTAATCCCTTGAAACACTTTTTCATACTTTACAATCTCAAATCTTACAAATTAGAAAGGTACATCTATTTCTTATCATACCATGGAATCTATTAGATTGCTTCATAACGCGTTTTTCCCTAGAAGAGGATTTTTATTGCTTTCCTCTTAGGTTTTTGATCATAAGCTTCCTATTTATGATGGAAAGAGTTACAATGCAAAGCACCTTTGATCATTTGATGTGGAATTGTTTGAATATGCATCTTACACCATATTATTTATAAATATTTTCTCTCAAAGTCTCAAGGATTTTTCCTTGCAATGGTTCTATGATCTACCCACACATTTTGTGCAATCTTTCACCACTTTGGAAAATCAATTTCTTACACAATTCTCTATATCAACATTGGCAAAAAAATTCTTATGCTCAAATGTCTAAAGTATGCCAAGGGTCTAATGAACACATTAGTGATTATGTTTTATGCTATAATACTATGCTTACTAAAATGAATACAATCTAGATGATAATGAACTTCAAGATATATTCACACAGAACTTGTTTGGTACCTTACAAGACTACTATTTTTATAAGTTCCCCTCATTTGATCATCTATGCCATATTATAAAAGACCTCAAGGCCAAGTTACTACGTATGAATAAGCTTAAGTATGTTGTTAGCTCTTCTACTACACATAATTCCAACTTCCTAAGAAAATATACATTTAAAGGAAAGGATTGTACTATGGAAACTGTTAATGTCATAACTCAACCTACTAATTTGAAATTACATCCTACATGAAGGAAATTTATGCATCTACCCCATGCTCCCGACATTATGATAAGGAAATTAATTGAGTGAAATCTTATGTATCTCCCTCCACCACTTGAGGTTGATGCAAAGAAAGCCTCATAGTAATAGTTTTGATGATAACGCTTATTAATACTATTATATACACATTATTCACCTCACTAAGATATGTATCAAGCTTAAACATGTTATACAAAATCTTATTGCTGTAAATGCAATTTAATGGGATGAGACCACTAAATCCTATAATCCTACCAATGATAATCCAAAGCTGAAAATGTTTAGTGATCCAATACCCAATCATGACACTTAAAAATCTACTTTGGAAGTGCATAATGCTTATGACATAGTACCACCACCTCCTTCTTGTGATCACCATTGGATGTACTAATTGGAATTTTTTGATCTATGCCACCTTCTACATCGATTATTACTTTTATGACCCCGAGATGGATGATAATGTTGTCTCAGATACTTTGTACATTCATGCATATATCAATCAAGTCCCTAGGTACATAGTGTTTTGATTGATACACATAATAAACATAATCTATGTACTTTTAAGCTACTTCGTTCTCTTGGCTACTCTAAAAATCACATCACACACAATTCTATTTCTACCTTTAGACATATTATTCTACCTAGCACTATCATATTTGTTACTTCATAGGTCTCATTTATAGTTTTACACTCTTATCTTAGGTGACATGCATTTAGGTATCTCATGATTACATGATCGTAGGGTGTCACATATCCCATACACCTATGTGTCAAGATTATTAATCAACAACAAGTTTTACCAATTGGAAGTATTTATTTTGAAACTCCTCTCCATATGTTGTCTCATCATACTTTTTGTTCCTACTTATACTCTTAGGTATCCTAATAGGACTTCTAACACACATGTTATATCTAGTGGCTATAACATGATAAGTCTCTAGCTAGGACCTCTACATTACAAGTTTTATATAGTGGCCCTCACCCTCCTAGGTTTCATTAGTGGTATTTTAGTTTACATGTTACCTCTATCCCTCGTAGGTCTCTTGATAGGCCTTTTAAAAAACATGTTATATCTAGTGGCTTTCACCCTTCCATGATTCCTAATAGGTATGCTAGCACACATGTTATCTCTTGTGGATCTCACCCTTCTATGAATCCTCATAGGTCTTATAGTGCACATCTTATATATAGTGGATCTCACTCATCTAGTCCCCCTCATAGGTCTACTACATCACACACTATCTCTCATGGATCTATTCTACCTCATTCTCCTCCCAATATTTCTATGACACATATTACTACTTCTGTACCACTCACATATGAGCATCCTTAATTGACATAATCAAGTCCCACGCCTCCCATTTATTCTATATTGATTCACTTATTCATGAGGACCTCATTGGGTATATCTTCCGTACCCCTCTCACCATGCATAACTATATTCAATAATACAAAACCATTCATATATTTACAAAAATACAAAACCAATACCTATACACATAGCTTGATTTGTTTGCACTTTATACCACATATGTTGTTTGTCACTATGATTTGATTGGTAAAATATATTTTCTACTCTTTATATTCATGTGTTCATGAGGTATCCGAGCTTGATGCGGGACATACAAATTATTACACTCTAATAGGAGTAAATTTTGTTCCTTACATTACTTCTCTTCGTGGCATCCCTCCACACTATACAAGTTCTATTATTTAATTATAATTCCTTTATTCTTCCTCATTACACATGATTGCATATATCATGTACATATTGTATTTCAAGCTAACATGACTAACATATTGTGTCTTGTGCAACATTGACATATCTTGCTTCATTTGATTTATTACAACTTATTTTTCTCTTATCACTATTTGAAATTATTTTTTTCTACAACATGTTTTCTAGTTATTTCTATTACTCCTTGTCTATTTCATTGTATGTGGCTTGAGTTACTTGTTAGTCTTGTGACACCATAGGTGTCCCATGTTTTTGGCTATATGCATTTCTAGTGTTTATGTGGCCTAAGTGCTTTGACTATCTTGTGACACCATGGGTGTCCCATGTTTGTGTCTATATGCCTTGATGCGGATCTTCTCGCATGATATGAATTATTTTTATCATTTGATGGATGTTTTGTCTATATACCGGTTCTATTACATATGCATTATTTTTATTCTTTATGTTTTTTTGTTAATCTTATCATATATTATTTCTTTTATTACGTGCATATGGTTTCCACCATGTGTAACCTCTTTTATAGGTACATGTTCTCAAAGGTGACCACCACTTCAACATTCCACATTCTCCTACATATTCTTAGAATTATAATGCATAGGAACACCTCTATTCTTTTGAGATGTGTGATCACATGATTTATCATACGGGCCTCAAAAGAGGGGGATTCATTGAGATATATTCTATACTTACATGAATAATTTCAGGTTTAGACAAATGTTTTTATAAGGAACAAGTCCTTATAAAATTTTTACATATCAAAATTTAGCATAAAATACACAAGTGTAAATCCATAAAAAATATCAGGACCATAAAGATATTCTTAGAACTATCATACATTTCTACCCTAGGGGACATTACACTAGATTTATCTTCAGTTTAAAATTTCCACTTATGGATACTATTGTCCAAATTTCGATTTGTTAATAAGATTAGTGCACTAGCTACTAAATAAACTAGTCAACTCAGAAGGATAGAGGGTTTATACTACCTCGGATGCTTGATACAGGGGCCAAACGATGGATTAATATTGCAACAAGATATGCAAAAATAAAATGGATTGGATTAAATAGATGTATGTGGGGGTTGCCCAAAAATTTCGGATCCAAGAAGTGGTTAGATTGCCTTGACGAATGTCAACCCCTATTTTTATATAAGGATGAAATAAAGTAAAAACATGCAGAAACAAAGCTATCAATGAATTTGAAAAATGGAAGAAATTGATCTAAAAGTAGTTAGATGAAAACAACTACAAAATAAGGGTTACTTGTGCTGGGTCAATGAAAACCCAAACTATGTAGGAGTAGGTTGGTAGTGACCTATGAGGATGGATTTGAAGATGTAGATGAAGTATGTAAACTTGAAAGGTCTGGAAGTAATCTAGCAGCTGATGAGGACCTAAAGTTGCTGTGGGAGGATCTACAGAAGAGAACCAAGGTCTGGGAGATAAGATAGATGATAAAAAGTCAGATTTAGATAGGTTTTAGATAAACAGAACCTTGATCGAGCGGTGACCATGAAGGATCGATGGTGACTATAAAAGATTGTGATGAGGCCGAGAAGGAATAGCTGAATATGGAAACTTGTAAGCACTAAGATTGTAGCTAAGGGTTATTGAGTGATGGCTAGATCTGTCTTTATGGACTTACAAGAGGTTAATATGTAAGAAAGCAAAGACAATCTGATAGAAAAATTAATAAGAGCGCTATAAAAGTAAGAAATCTCACAAAGGAAGATCGTGAGTGATGCAAAACACATTTGATGATGGATGGGATGTCTGTGATTATAACATGAAGCTATGGAAGCCATGAAGAAGCTCTAACTGATATTGAATTGCTTGATTGTTGAGTGATTGCATACTAAATGGAAAGAAATAAAACATACTTAAAGGGTCAGTGACGACTAGAATGGGTTGACACCAACAAGGCTGGGTTGATGCCGATCACGGGAAAGTTTCCTTTCGAGGATTTGATTTTTGATTTAAGGCGGGGTTTGATGATTTTATAGAATTGGTTGAATGTTTTAAAGTATATTGGCGTGATTATATGACTTGGGGATGAATCTAAGATAGTAATGGTATAAAAATAGATGGGATGAAATATAAAAATGAGGTGATTCATAAGTAGGATAAAGACATCCTAATTAGAAATTTGGTTCAGGCAATGGATGCGGTATTAATGAATTAATTAATAGGATCAATATGGATGGGATAGTTGGGCATGTAAAATATTAAAATGATTAATTAATTAATATTGCTTAATTAATTAATAAGGATTTGATGTGCATTTTATAGAATGGGAAGGATGAATAAATAAATGAATAAACATGCACACTTGCAAGTGAATGAGGGCATAGATAAGGATTTTAGGTATCTACATTTTACCCCATTTTGATGAGTGGTTTACAGTAGCAAGCCTCGAGACAACAACAAAAAGGGTTATATGAGGATAAATGATTGATTATAAGTTACCCCTCAAATAGGGAATCAATGACGCAAGGAAATTGATGGCGTGTTTGAAAAAGAGTAGGTGAAAAAGTGCGGGTGGGTGTTGAAAAGATGGGTGAAATCATAAATAAGGAAAAATGCCCCGGGATAAAGGATGGTAATAATGATGAAAAATATGGTGGTGACTCCAATATCACATTAGTAGGGAAAATTGTGGTCTTAGTGGAGATAGACAACAATGTTCTATGGACTAGTGAGTGGGTGAAGATTAGTGTAATATGGATACATGCTAGGATAACCAATGGGTCATAGGCAAGGCATCAAAATATGAAAAAAGTATGGGAAATCCTTCATACATGAGGAATCGAATGAAAAGGTTATGCATCCACAAGGGATGAGGATGCATGATATGGTGTCTAATGGGACATGAAAAATGGACGAGAAGGTAAAATGGAAAAGTGAGTGATGAAGTAATATTCCCTAAAGGGGGAAAGTATGGCCGCAAAGGTAAAAAAGGAAAAAGTAAAATATGCCCCAAGTGGGGAAAGGTATGGCCACAAAGGCAAAAAGAAAAAGGTATGCCCCAAGAGGGAAAAAGTATGGCCACAAAGGTGGACTTTGATGAAAACAACAATGGTGCCCCAAGGAAGGCACAAATATGGCCACAAGAGTGGACTTGATATAATATGGCCCCAAAGGAGGACTTGATATAATGGATGTAATGCCCAAATGGGAAGATGAGAATGGCATCAAAAGAGGACTTCATGCACATATTAGATAAGATTAGAAAATGAACTGCCCAATAAAGGGGTGATTATGGCCATGGGTGTGGACTTCAAAAGGAAATTATGCTTGAAAGAGTGATAAGTATTGCCTAACGGAACTGGAAAAAGTGTGTATGCTCTGAAGGAAGAAAATAGTTGAAAATATTGTATGAAAATGCCCAAAGGAGAAAATAGATATGACCATAAATGTGGATTTAAACATCAATAAGAGATGATGTCCTAGGAAGGGATGCCAGAAAGGGGGGAGAAATCTTGAAATGTTTGATGCTAAGGCCATTTGAGATGACTAAAGCCAATCGACGATGACCCAAGGGAGAAAAATGACCAGATGTCGGTGAGAGGAAAAGAGATTTGACGAAATGGAAGCTATCAAAGTTGCAATGAAATGCCAGAGGGTAAGGATGATGGTGAGTGAAAACCAAGACGGTTTGACGTCGATTGAGCCCTAAGGCACATTGATTTGACTAGAAATGCGTTGACTTGACCGGTCGGTGTAGAATAGGGTAAAATTGGATAAGTTAGGGTGTGATTTGATTCTGGATGAAAATTAATGCATTTTAAATGTATTTTTAGATTATGGATATAATGTGTGCATGCTTTTTTTGTGATTTCAGTCGGGAGGCCTTATTTATGAGATATCGAGTTCCTACTTTGTATGAGAAGATTAGAGAGGTCATTTGGAGATGATGAGTGGCATCACTTGTCGGTGGTTGAATTAGGGGGATTCTGGGAACTATCGAGGATCTCACGAGATGTGGGGCTTATGATTTTCTGGTATAGATATGGGATTGACATGCCTACACATTTTGGTTTAAGACAGGGGAGATGACTATCACCTTAGAGGATGTATATTAGATCCTCAGACTATCGATACAATGGGAACAGATAGTCCTCATCACTAGTGATGAATGATTGGGAGTTTTAACATGACTCTTTAGAGCCGTTGTGCCCCATATCTTATTTTATTTAGGGGGTTTTACATATGATCAGAGATATGAGGCTAGGGTGGCATGCAACTGATTAATTTAAATGGTGATGATGGAAGTGTCTTGCTATGGTTTTTGGACTTGGGAGGAGCTTAGTTTCCATGGGTGTTATCTGGGGGTGTGGATGATATCGTGGACCACCGGATAGTATTTTCATTGGGACTACCTTATTATCTTAAGTATATCGTGAGCTATCTAGATACATGGCGTAGTAGATTAGGGTTGGATGTTAGATTATTACTACACTAATGAGATTATGAGCATATAGTAGTGACTAGGCCACCAAGGATCCCATGGGTTATATGGAACCATATTTAGCTAGAGGTTGGAATCTTGAGGTAGAGGGATAACTTAGACTTTGGAGAAAGAGGGGGATTGCAGATTCGATTGGTATGTCAATCGACTCGCAAATCTTGATGTATATAAGGTTAGATGGAAACCATAGCGAGATTTACCAAAAATGGTCGGGAAGATGTGGAGTTACATGGTATGAGATGGACATGATGGGTGTAGGGATGGAGGCTTGAGATGATTGAGGCCATACAATTGGATAGGGTATGATGATAGATTGGAGTGGTTTTTAGTCGGTACCTCATGATCCTATTTTGAACAAGAGGGAGGAGCTAGATAAAGAGCTGCCAAGTCCTATTATGGAAGACCCACAAGAGGAGGAGGCTACTCCATGGGATGATGTGGGAGTAGGAGTGGGGTAATACAATTGGCATACAACAGTAAGGGGGACTGGGAGTTCAAGAGGGAGGAGAGGAGGAGATGAAGAGATTGAGGAGATGGAGGTAGATGTTGAGGTGGATCCTAGAGGATGTGGAGATGATGGAGTAAAAGAGCCCACTCAAGTTGCACTCTTGCGTGCCAATTTGGATCGAGATGAGGGTGGAGAGAGATTAGACACATGTAGAGAAAAAAACACACCTCTACAATAACAGGATGCGATCATACAAGAGTGAAAACAGATTTCTTACGAGAGAGACCACTACCGTAGGAAGAGGGAGGCCTACAAGGCTTGATTTGAAGATATGGATACCATTATAGTGACCGAGTCAACTAGTTACATTTAGGAAGCATTAGGTGGTCGGGATAGATGACACCCCTAGCATGATTGGGATGGATAGGTACTTAGTATTGGCCACTAAGGCCAAATATTATGAGGATATTGTGATCCACAATCTACCTTAGATATTAAGATATTGGGAGCATCTCCAGAGGTAGGCAAGAGGTAGAGATGGGCCATTAAGGAGTACAATGAGTGTAGCTCAGCCAAAATGAGAGGAGGGATGCTTGGAGGGTGACGATGGAATACGGGGTTGGTGTTATACATAACCTAAAGGAGAGGGTCTCGATAGTATTAAACATGTAATTTACTGATTTTGATAGTATTTTGGCTCTAAAGGATCCCCCTAGAGGTCCATGATGTATTGATACTATTGACACACACACACACACACACACACACACACACACACACACACACACACACACGGTTTTGATTCGTGGATCAATATGTGTGATGATTTAAATTCTATGTGATGTGATGATTTTAGATTAGATATTTATGATGATGGTTGCTTAGATGAGATATGATAATGATGGTTACCTTGGAATGCATGTTCGGTTTATATTTGATGATGATGGTGAAATACATGTGTGATTAGATGGTTATTTTAGATCCAAATGTGAGTATGGATATAAATGTGTGATGTGAAGACTAGTACTATATGCTTCATGTTTAGATTTGATGATGATGATAAGGAAGATATAGGATTAATTGAAATCAAAATGTGTATGGATGGTGATATGAATGTATGATGTGGTAACATGTTTTAAATTTAAATTTTGACTATGGTGATTAAAATGTATAGATAAGATGTGATAAAAATAGATTAGAAATGGATGTGATTAAGAATAAATGTGTTGTTTAAATAGATAGGTAACATGAAATGAAGAGATATGTCTTTGAGGAAAAAATTTTATGGGTTTAGGATGAAGAATTTCTCGTAAAAACAAAAACCCATAGTGCGAATGAAACTATGTTATAACGAGGAAATATTCCTCCAACCGTATTGGAGGTAAATAAAAAGGGTATCCATATAACGTAAGGCACATGTGACCAAATTAGATGTTAGAACTAACCAATGATAGTTATTCATCTCGCAGATCACAACGAAGAAATTCATGATATGATCTCACGGGCCTAATGTTGACATGACAAAAGGGGTTTGAGATACACTTGTCTAGAGGAAAGAGGGTTCTCCAAAAATTAGTGTTCCCTAAAACTATGCCCCAACTCCGAGAAGGGGAAAGAGAAAGTTGATCAATGCAGAAGCCTTCAAATGCCATAAGGAGTAGACATCCTTTGAGGATATGGTCTACTTTACAATATATATAGATGGTAAGCATATTATCCTTTGTGGGATCAATCTATTTATTCTCTCTTTTTTTGACTTTGAATTTTATTTTGATCTCATGTTATTTGCTCTTTTTTTACATGAACAATTGTCCTTCGAGGGATCAATCTGTTTTTGATAACTTTGATTTTGATTTGAGAATCCATGATTTTTGATTTTGCATGGGGGAGAGCTGGAGACTAGCTAAGTAAACCACTTAGGAGGGGATAAAGAGTGTACAAGAGACACCCCGAACCCTTTGCATGGTTCTAATAGGTGAATAAGAGGGAGATGGATGTGATGATTGTGGATTTATCAACAAAGGAGAGAACCTATCCATAAGGAATATGCTATAGACAGATCCGTGGTGCCCATATTTAAGGTCATGTATAGGAAATGATGGAAGAGCACATAATTCCAAATCATCACAATGAGATATGGAAGAGGCTAAGATGGAGGAGTGATCTAAAGAAATGACTAAGAGCACATTGGTAAATGTTCTAACAATAGAATGGTCACAAGTGCAATGCATTAAACAAAGTCCCACTTCCAGTTTACCATATAGTTTGATCTAGTTACCTTTCGCATTGACCCCTTTATATAATAGTGACATCCCAATTTAGTTACAAGATTGCAGACATTAACACTACGTAAGGACAATGGGATGGGATGAAAAAAAAGAGTAAACACAACTTATTAGGAAAGTGAGTGGTATGTGTTTAAGATGAAAAAATGCCCCCTAGAGGGACAGAATAAATCAGGATCAGATGAGATGAGTTAAATAAATATTTATGAAATAGGCACCATAATGGTGGGTTTAAAGCCATGGTGCTTCCAAAGGGAAGCATAAATATGGCCACAAAGGTGGTCATAGGAAGAGGGGATGAAAGTATGATTGGATAAACTAAGCTAGATGAGATAAGATGATGCCAAATATGGAAAGGAACTAATCCATGAATAGACAAGTCCTAGAAAGAAGTCTCCGTAGTGCGAAAGGAAGAATGGATGGAAAAAATAAGAAAGGTGCTAAAAGATAGAAAACGGGGGAAGATGCTCCACCAAAGTGAAAGGGATGCAAAAAAAGATAGTGGATGTCAAAGGATATGGATGTCAGTAAGATGGTGTTGATGAACAAGGGAGGAACCTCATCAAGAGTATGATTAGATGGAGATGTGGTGAAAGGGATAAGATGTGCTATGGATGAAGCACTAGACGGTGAAGGGGACTTGTTGAGGAGGTCCTCTTGCTCAATAAGATCATGGAAAATGGTCCGGAGGTCCTTAAAATGATCGGTATCATGACTTTGGATGCGATGAGAATTGAATGATGAGGGCTTTGGAAGGTTGGGATTGAAGGCTCTAATAGGTGGAAGCATGATGGTAGAAGTTTGAAGAAAATGTTGGAGGACCTCCGCATATGATTCAATATGGGCACCAGGAAAAGTCCTGTAGGATGGTGTGGATGATGAAGGTAAAGGTGGATTGGGTCGAGGTCTAGGTGGTCTGGAAGAAGAAGTGGTGGTGGATGATTTAGGCCTAGATGACTGGATAATTGGAGGTGTTTTTGATGAAGGGGTTGGCCCTAGGAGAGAATCAGATTGTTTGGATTTGGATGGGTTGATTGGTCGTGATGGAGGAGGGGGTCCTAAAATAGAAGGATGAGGCCCCAAGATGGAAGATGTAGATTTGGTCCTGATAGGAGGGATGTCGATCTTCTTGTGAGGACACTCAAGGGACCATTGTGGAAGGACGCCAAGGTCTTTAGATTTGGATTTTTGAGGAGTACCCTTGGTGGGGATGAAAATAGTCTCTCTTTGGAGGATCCTGGTGATGACATGATGGCGGATGAAGGAAGTAAATTATGCATTATGGATTCTAAGAAGGGTAAAGATTGGCTAGATGTGGTAATTTCTAGTTGTGTGGATGAGACATGATGATCACCGATAGCCTCTACAAGCTTAAGAAGGAGATAATGGGGATGTGGTCACGATAGTCAATGTGATAGGTGTGGGTAGAAGCAAAGAAAGGGGAACTAGTATGGAATCCAAGGATGGCACAAGAGGAAAGGGTGGAAGATATGTGGATGGGGAACATGGTACGATGTAGTGGATTGAGTAGGTTCAGGTGTGGAATCAATAGTAGGAGTAGGTGTGAATAAAAATAGGGGTGTTTGGATCATGCGGTTGATGATGTCTATGTGAGATGGCGTATGGATAGGGATGGAAGAGGGATGAGTGCCAACCATGCTTATTTCAGGTGTTTCAAGAGGCATATAGGTGGGTTGAGGAGATGTGATAGACGTAGATGTGGATGTGGGAATGACAGATGTCAGGACACTAGGTGTGGATGAGATAAGTGAGGAGGTCATAATCGAGGAGATAGGTGGTAGAGATAGCGGGGTAGATACAATGTCAGATGATGTAGGCATAGGAAAATAAATGTGTGATAATGACATCAATGTAAGTGTGGTGACAAGTGCAGATGTAGAGGAAGGTATGGATAAGGCTAATGTAGATGTGGTAAGAGTAGGACTAGATGTGATTGTAAGAGAAACAGTAGAAGTAAGGGATGAAGGTAAGATGAGTGTAGATGTAATGGATGTAGGAATGATGTTAGAAGGGGTGGAGGGTGCAATACCAAGGATGGAAGTAGATGAAGAAATGGGTAAAACTGATGTGGAAAGAGGTGTCTAATGTATGGTGTTGATTTAGAATGGGTTGAATTGATGTGATGTATCATATGAATGTGATGGCGGGGATTGGGAAATGACTATCTAAAATATGTCATCCGATGAAGCTTGAGAGGATGTAGGAGTATGGTAATAATCGGGATCATAATGAGCTAATGGATATGGGGTAAGAACATGAAGGTATAATATGGTAGGGTCATCAAAAGTATCCCTTGATGAGAAGGGAGGAGAGATGTCATAAGATGGAGTAGGATATTGACTAATACCTACAGAGAAGGAAATCATGGATGGGGTTCTCATGAGGAATATCCATAAGAGATGTGGGTATGGTGCTGCCAAGTGACACGGGGAAAGGAATGAAGTCAAATAAGATGGAATGGTGCATGGGGATGAGGCTAAAGACAATGAAGGTAAAGGTGATGAGATATAAGGAAATGGAGTATAAGGTGATGGAGATAAAGGGGATGATACATAAGGAAATGAGGGTGAAGCATGGTCTACGGATCAATATGTATGAGAGACAGGAGGTCTACAATGAAGATAGTCATAGATAGGGATAAAGGAAGATCTAGAAGCAACTGATGGTTTGGATGGGGTCACAAAGGACTCATTTGAGAATAGGAAAACAAGAAAACAATTTACTTTTTATGTTTTGATTAAAAAAGTGTAAAGAGGATGGATATGAGAGGACCTAGGAGATGACAAACTATGTTTGGTCTTAGGTAGGTTGTGGCTAGGAAATATTTGAAATGGTTTCTGTTGGGTGATCAAATCCCAATCAGTGAACCAGGTGAAAGGAATGTTTTGATGTGTTAATTGATTTGTGAAGTTTTAGGATGTGTATGATAAGACATGTGATGCAAAATATTTAATCTCCTACTTAAACTATATGAACAAGCAAGATGTAAAAGGAAAGGTTATTTTTAAGCCCAAAATGAAATGTGATGTTCGATGAGTACACAAAAAGAAGGGAAGGTACGATGCAAAAAGGAGAAAATAAGGAAAAGAAGAATACCTGGATAATGCTTTTCCTATTTTTATGCACTTCTCGAATGATGAGTGATCCAAGCCACGAACCAAGAAAGCAATAAAGCAAGGCCTCACGCTGCGGTGTTAGTGGAAAAATAAAAATATAGAAAAGAAAGAAACCACCTAAAGGGTGGTCCCACCGGGTGTGCTAGGAATGTTGTCCAAATTTCTCATTCGTTAATCAAATTAGTGCACTAGCTACTAAAGAAACTAGTAAAATCATAAGGATAGAGGTTTTATGCTACCTCAGATGCTTGATGCTTGATACGGGTGCTAAATGATGGATTATTACCGTAACAAAATCAGAAAAATAAAATGGATTGGATTAAATAGATGTATGCGGGGGCTTCTTAGATAATGTTGGATCCAAGAAGTGGTTAGCTTCCTTGGTGGATGTCAACCCATGTGTTTAGATAAGGATGAAATAAATCAAAGGAATGCAAAAATAGAGCTCTCGGTGAATCGAAAAATGGCGTAAAACCGATCTAAAATGAGTTATATGAAAACAAATGCAAAATAAAGGTTACTTTTTTTGGGTTGACGGTGACCAGACGTATGCACGGGTAGGTTGGCAATAACCTGTGAGGACATATCTCAAGTCGTAGATGAAGTATGCAAAATTGTAAGGTCTGGAAGTAACGATGGTGATGATGACCTTTAGCCACTGTGGGAGGTTCTATAGAAGATAACCAAGGACTGTGAGATATGATAGATGATATAAAGGTTGATTTAGATAGGTTTTTATTGAAAGAACCCTATTTGATGGAAACTAGAAAGGATTGATAGCGAGTATAATAGGATTAGGATGAGGAAGAGAAGGAATAGCTAAATATGGCAACTCTGTAAGCACTAAGAATGTAACTAAGGGTCATTGGGTGATGGATGAATGCTTCTCTAGAGCTGTAAGAGGTTAATATGCAAGAAATAAAAGACAATCTGATAGAAAACTTGATAAGAGTGCTATAAAATTAAGAAAGCTAACGAAGGAAGATCTTGAGTGATGTAAAACATGTTTGATGATGGACGAGATGTCCGTGAATGTTGCAAGAAGCTTTGGAAGCCACAAAGAAGCTATGATTTCTCTTTGGTTGTTTGATTGTTGAGTGATTTCATAATAAATGGAAATAAATCAAGCATACTTAAAGGGTCGATGACGACTAGGTTGGGTTGCCATCGATCACAAAGAAACTTTCCCTTTCAGGATTTGCTTTTGATTTAAGCGTGGTTTGATGATTTTAAAGAGTTGGCCAGATGTTTTAAATTATATTGGAGGGATTATATGACTTGGAGATGAATCTAAGGTAGTTAGGGTATAAAATAGATGTGATGAAAGCTAGAAAAGTAAGGTGATTCATATGTAGGATAAAAAAATCCTAATTAGAAAGTTGGTTGGAACAATGGATGAGCGTATTAATTAATTAATAGGAATTTAATTAATTAATATGATCAATATGGGTGGGATATTTGGGCATATAAAATATTAAAATGATTAATTAATTAATATTGCTTAATTAATTAACAAATATTAAATGGGCATTTAATTGAATGAGAAGGATGAATAAATAAATGACTAAATATGCACATGTAGGCGAATGAGGGCATATATACCAATTTTAGGTGTCTATAGATACATGTTTTTGGCATAATATCATATTCATATGACATAATTCTCAACAATTTATTAGGGCATGAATATTTCACTACTTTTCCACTTTAGTACTCGGTTATAGTTAAAAAGTGAAATTGTTTTCGGGGTATAAGTATCCTTCTCAATTTTCATTTTAGCATACTACATAATCTCACTCAATAGTAAAACACAAGGGAAGAGCATGTAGTTACCGATTCTCTATTATAATTATGTTTATATATACAAATTTGGTCCTATCCATTTGTAACTTTGTGGTCCAGTGAGGTCATGTAAATTATCAAAGTGGATAATTATTTATAAGTAGTTTTTCCTCTCCTCATTTCAAAAGGGAATAATATCATAGTTACTCAATACTTTGATACATAACATTATTCCTTTGATGGGTACATTAGTAAATCTCTCTTATTCTCTCTAACTTTTATTTGAATTTTATCCTTCTACACAATTGGGGAATGATCACCCTAATTCTTCAAAGAAAGTTCAATAACAAAATCCAAATCTCAAATCACAAGAAAGGAAATGGGAATATGTTCCCTCTGTAAGAAAAAAATGTGTATTCTCTCAATTTTTACATCTTTTTAATTCACTTTATGCAAGTTAAAATTCTATATTTACAATTGAGTTACAGTTTAATTTATACTATGGACATTGACTACATTATGTGTTGTAGGTTTCATCATGAAGCATGCTAACACCAACACATCTAGACAACAAAAAATTTGAGCAAAGATAAAGCGTGTCTACACACTTAAGAATATTTTCATTTAAGCATGCAAGTTTTCATTTCATACTTAAAGGGGGAAAATGTAGACACTCAAATTTGGGAATCGACCCTTTTTACACTCTTTGGTAGTTATGATTGTGTTTTTTCCTAAGATAAACACCCATATATTATTGCCACTCAATACATCTTACTATCTCTTTCATAACTTGTTTATTCCCACACACTAATGTGTCAAAACAATATGAGTATAAATGCATAATATTAGTACTTAAACCTAATTTTCATTATGTAACTTACAGGTTTCAATCATCAAATCCATGTTTTAAACTATTCAACTAGGTTAGGATGTGAAATCTAGTCCTGGATGACATGTATTGTCCCAAATTGACATATCCTCTAACTCGATTTTAATGCAATAAAATTTGTTGGCTATTTTCATCTTCATGGGTTGGATTTATCATGATAATTTACCTTTAAATACCTATATAATCAAGTTAAAATCACTCTATTTACTCACCTAGAAAGCTTATAAAAATAAATTGACACACTCATTGGAATACTAACAAAAGGAACTCAAGTATATCTAAATATTCCTAAAGTTGATGTATATCTAATAGGGTAACCACTACTACAGTTTTGAATAAATAAACAAGTTTAAGGAGTCTATCTTCTCTCACTTCCAAGCACACTAAGTTCATTACTATAAATTCTTTGCAAGAGAAAAATCTTTATGTTCAAGGTGTTTCAAGTTACCAAATAGATACATTCATATAAATGTTACTTGTTAGGTGGAAAACTAATTATGGTTTGAGGCCTATTAAGTTTAGTGCTGATGTAGGTGGTGCATGGATTACACTTCAACCTAAATATTAACCTTATTTTAGGATCTTCTAACCATGGTTAGGGTTTGAGCATGATTTAGTTGATTAAAATTGGTTTCAAGATTGTGTGGTACTTAGAGTTTGATAGTGAAACACATTTCCAGGACCTTCAAAGGAATCAAAAAGTTGTAGGACTATAAACCTAGTAGGTCCAAGGTCGTACAACATGTCCTATACCATACATATATTCCTAGAAGACTTGGAAGGTCCTATACTAGGTGATTTTATAATTACAATATCTAGGAAAAGATTAATTATCCTATGTACTCAGAATTCCTTAGTTATTGCACCCAAATATATCTTGTACAATCTTGTGTAGCTATGTACATCTTCCTTCTCGTGTTTTTAAGCTTGTATCATAGTGAAATCATTAATTTCAAGTACCAATATGTCATTATGATATTGTATATTTAATTTTGGAAGTTAATTAATAAAAATAGCTCTTAGTTTCAAACCACACATTACTTTGCAATGTTGTGCATTACATAAAATTACTCAAGATATTAATGAAATATTCAAAAGGGTGTAAATAAGAGCATTTAAAAACAAAAAGGAGAAAACATATATGTGTGGTGAGGAAGGAATACACTTGGTTATCAAACCAATCTATTGAACAATCCAAGTGCTACACCACATTCCCTCATTATGGGATCCAACGTCATGTAGATCTCCTATGCGCGTTTCAAAAATGTGAGTGAAGAGTAGCCAACCCACTATGGGTTCCCTCATATCTCTTGATACTAAGATAGTAGGATAAATGTATAGTATAAAATGTACTCTGTATTCTAGTAGTGTGATTTGTTGTACCTTGGCTATGTGACCTAACCATTTTTTCCATGAAATCCATGAAAAATTCTTGGAGTGTCTTTTCTATTTCTAAGACATGGTCTGTATGACCTTTTCATGCTTTAAAATGGAGGAAACTAGACTCTTTGAACAAATTTAGTACTTTAGACCTATATTAGGGAGTTATCTAATTGACATGCATCTAATTTAAGAAAATTTAGAAACCCTTGATTACTTTTGGAATGATATTTGTAATAGGTGTACACACCCAAAATTGGGTAAAGAACCCCTAGGCCCCATTCAAATAACATACCCCTTACCATGACCTCTCCACACACTATTATTAATTTATTTATTAATCTAATAACTCCCTCACCCCTCCATGTAACCTTCTCCACTCCACCATGGACCCATTCCAAGCCTATTTATTGACCTAGACTAAGTCACCACTCTCCTTAACTAATTGTGACCCATTATAAACTTAAACATGAATTATTCTACACCTCTCCCACCTATTTCCCGCTTCATTAAGTGATAATCAAAACCTCCAATCCATAACAAATCTTGACCCACACTTAAAGGGTGGAAAAGGATATTTTTGGAAAATATGACCTTTTCTCCCTAACCGATGCCGGTTATTCCTTGGCCAATGTCGGTCACCTAACCATCGTCGGTTCCTTTAAAAAGGAATTTCCAACCCTTTACCCAGTTACTCCATCTTAGATTCTAGCATTCTTGCATCTCTAGAGCATCTGACGATCAAACAAAAGACCAAAGCATTCCAATTCTTCACCAACAACCAACCTCTCACTCCATAGCTTCGGATCATCCATAGGGAAGCATATAGGATTTGTTTATGTGGCACTCGACCCAGATCCGTTTCTTCTACGAACACCTATAAACCACCAACCATTTTCTATAGACATGTAATCTCTAGATAAGTATATTAATCCTATTGTTAAGTTCCATTAGTTTTTTATATTGATTTCCTTATTCTACAGATTTATTCTCTCCCAAATATCTCCTACACCCACCTACCAAACAACCTTCTTGTTTGAACCTCTCTTCCCCCCCAACCACCTATTTTACCATCCCCGAGTCTTGAAATAAATAATAGCATCTAGCCTTAGCCTTCCCAAATCTCTATGTAATCATAGAGATCTCCCAACCAGCCCATTTTAATCTTTTTATCTAATTTCCCATACTGGACATCGGTCACCCAACCAACTTCTTCTATCACAGTACCAAAGATCGGTTAGCCTACCGATATCGATCTCCATGTTTGGTATTTTTCCCTAAACTAAAAATCCCATAACTCATCCAAAACCTATTAAAACCCTACCAAACTTCACCCAGACCTCTCTAACACCTTCTTCTACACCTGTAGGCCCTTATAACCAACCACCCTTTCTAGATTAAGTCTTATATGCATTATTAGATTAAATCTAGCTTATTGTATTTGTGTGAGATACCTAAATCATATAACTACAGTAGGATTTCCTTCTTTCATGTTATTTCTCTACATTAAGTTGTATTTGAATGTGGATTGACAACCTTCTAGGAAGCACCCCGCTTCCCAGATCTAGCTCTCACTAGGCATTCCACCGACCTATATTATTAATACTATTGTGTGGTCTTTTATTTTATTCGGAGTAGTCCTTCCTAGCTAAAAATGAGCTCTTAAAAATCGATCGATCTTCTATAATGTGCACAACCTCTTTGACTTCACAGGTATTCCTCCTCACCTTTACCTTATTTGTTTTATATGCAACATTTTGGTGAAACATTTTGGCATGATCGATGAGACCCTCATTTGTGGGTTCCTTTCTATTCATATACATTGCATCTTGTGTGTTTCCTTTCTAAATAATTATTCACCCTTCTTTGGTAAATTGCTCCTTCTTTCTAATTTCTCTAAATGAAACACTTCTTTTGGTGCATTTAAAAAGAATCTTTCTTCTTTCTGCCAAGTTTCCTTCTTCCTATTCACTCTTGTTTACATCGAATATCAACACTCACTTACATTTCATCCCCGTATGTCTCGCATATTTATCTCACATAGTTAAGTAGCAATCATACATGACATAGGTCATGACTATTTTGTGACTAATTAATAAAGTGTATTTCACATTTGTGCACACACTCCCTTTGCCAAATCACTTAACACAATTTATAAATTTCTTAAACATTCCCTGCTAAGAAGAATTTGTCAAGGATTTAAAACTCGTTGATGGTGCACCTACATGGTGTTCGGTGGTTTATCATATCAAAGCTTGGACCTCATGTATTGAAAGGTATATCAAGGAATATTTCACCAAAAAAACCTAAAATCAACCATAGATTACTTTCTAGGTACCTTTGTTATCCAAACATTCTATTTCATTCAGAGTCAGTTCTAAGGCACAAGCCAAACAACATTAAAATCCATCCTAGGATAACATGTCTTTTTTTCTCGTTTGATTGTTAGCTTTCTTTCTTGTTTTCTACAATTTGAGTTGTGAGAATGTATTCACCATTTTCCATTTTTTTCCACACTCAACAATCACAACTGGGTAGTTCTAGTTTTTCGTGAGTGTGTTAAATCATTTTTTCATCCACAACCTCTTTTGGGGCTTCTTTTCATCAAATTTAACTCAAACAATATTATTTTCTTCACATCCCAATTTTTATCGATCAAGAATCGACATCGGTCAGCTCGACACATCAAGCTATTGAAATTGGTTCTTTCATCATACCGACACTAGTTAACTGATCGGTATCAGTCTCTTTAGTTTTTGATTTTCTATCAAAACAACAATCTATTCTTACATATTGTCTTTATTTGTTTTTGATTCTTTCTATTAAACCAGTTTCTGAGTTTCTATTGCCTTTTATAGAACCTAGAATACCTATTTTCCACTTTTCTTTTCTAGATTTTTAAAAATTCTTCATTTTCATAGTAACCAACATCGGTCCAGTGAATGACATCGGTATTTCTACCTAAACCAAAGCATCAGTTCACCGATCGGTATCGGATCATTATGTTTTTGATTTTTATTAGAAACAACAACCTATTTCTATCTTCTAGAATTTAGAAAACATCTACTTTTGAGTGTTATCGAGTTTTAGAGCCTAAAATACCTATCTTCTAGCTTTCTTATGAATTGGAATCAAAAATAGGTGTGAGATTTTACCTTTGATGCCAATCGATCGCATGTATCCTGTTACCTACTTCTCCTTCATCGCCATCTATTTCTTCACCAATGGATCCCAATGTTCCTATAACTATACCTACAGGTGATGAGGAATTCATTAAATTCTTCAATCATAATATCACAGGCTTACAACATTACCTTGCTCATTCTTCTACCTGGGACTCATCGACTAGACATTGTTTGGCATGCTTACCTCCATGCCCCTTGTCATATCTATGAATGTTACTTCAACATTAACTACTCCTACATCAACACCACCTACTGCACCCTCGACATCCATCACACCTTCGGCATCTGTCGCACCTTTGGTGTTTGTCACACCTTTCACATCTATCACTCCCTTAACCTATGCCAACGTCTCAATAGCTTCCACATCCTTATCCATGACTCCTAGCATAGGGATCCCTGCATCATCAGTACCCATTGCTTTGCAATTGCCAGTTACGTCAACAAACTATATGCCTTACCAGAATTTAGTCCTTTCTATAACCAGAACTCTTCCAACCATTGATATGAGGGTATTTACACATGTTCCTTGTACGTACACCCCACCTCGCCACAACCTATCGCCTCCACCTCATATTCGTGGTATTTCTCCTCTTCTTCTTGTTTGCCTATATGCCTACATCCCAATTTACTTATTCGACACCACCATATATAGGTGTGCCTTCCATGACCTACTCATCTTATCCACCCCTTATATTATAGGGGCATCCTTAGCCTAATTCTACCATAGATCTTATCAAGATGATGATGGATAAGATTTAAACACTTAAAGCATCTTTTCGGATCTCGTAATGTCCTCACTTATGATGAAATATGTAACAAGCCCATCCACCCATCCATACCTATTCACCCTTATCCCACACAATGGGAGTTACCCAAGTTTAACCATTTCAATAGAAAGGAAGACCCTCAACAACATTTATGATCATTCAAACACGTGTGTTATTTGATCACCCATGACGATGCCTTACTCCTTATAAATTTCCCCATATCCTTGTCAGGACCCGCTATAGACTAGTACCCTACTTTTCCTAGGATCTCAATATTTTATTTCAATCAGTTGGCCTAGAAATTCTTAGACAACTTCTCAATCAATATTTCTAAGAATGTATCCATGAAAAATCTTTGCTCTATTTTCCACTACGAGGATAAATCTATTGTAGATTTTATCGCGTGTTGGCGGGGCCTCATTAGTTAGCCCTCCTTCTAGCTACCACAAGCAGAGCTCATAGATTTTTTCAAAATGGCATGTGCTAGACACATTTCTCTGACTCTCCAAGTTTAACCATTTCACATCTTTGATGAAGCCTTCACTATGGCCTAGAAACTGGAGATTTGTGCCCTTGAAGAAGAGAAACTTAAGTTACGTAACAATAACATAATTCAAATCAAACGACTCTTCATCTAAACCACCAAAAAACTAGTCTAATAAAAAATTCAAGGCCAAAGGATCTGCCAACATGGTGATTCTGAAAGCCGACCCCTCTCATCCATCTAATCGACCAAAGCCACCTACCAACCTCTCTCCTATTTAAAAATTTCAATACAAATATGAATAGAGGGCTTACACTCCTATTGGAAAACCATAGTCTTTTGTGCTATAAATTTTTTAAAAATTTGGAGCCATCACCCTCCCACCTATAGAAAAAAACAATGGTTTTGATCCTTCTCATCCTACACCATCATGGTATAAAGAAAATGAATTCTATAACTATCACCAAGTTAGGGGACATAATGATGAAACTACAAAAATTCAACAACATCATCAAAGGAATGCTAGATATAATATGTAATATGGCGTGTTTAAGAAACCATTACCTAATCAAAAACCTTCATCAAACTAGGATTCAAAGACCTCTACTAGTGACACCAATGTGCATGAGGTTCATGCCATTTTTGACACAATACCTGTTCCATCTAGTCAGTTTCCTTAGTGTCTATCAAGGAAATTCTTACACGAAATCCTCTACCCACGGAGGAGCCTATCATATCTACTCCTCCATCCATAGAGGATCCTATCAGACCTACTCCTCTATCCACAGAGGATCCTACCCCACCTATTTCTCTTCCTACCGCAAAACCTATTTTTCCTATTCCTCTACCTAAGGAGGAACCTATCTCACCCGTTCCTCTACCCAAGGAGGAGCTAACCCTATCCACCTTTCTACCTAAAGAGGAGTCCACATCACTTGTTTTTCCTTCTCCTTGACCCATAGAGGAGCCACTCTTATCTCCTCTTCCTATAGGAAATGCTTCTCCTAGGGCCTTCCAAGATCCTATCAACCTTCTTACATCACTCTTGCCTACTGAATCACATTTCTGGATGGGTTTAACCACCAGTTCTTCATCTTATAAACCAAAACCATTCTCACATTTGGTGGACCAATTAGATTATGTTGATTACTCCACACTCTGGGGGAACCTTTGACTTTGAGTATCCACCCAAATGAAGATGTTGTCCCTGGATACCTCAACTATCTATCCTAAGGTATTCAAGGAAAATAAAACTATAACACCCGAGTGATCATATCAGCCCATTCATCTTCAGCCCCGCCTTCACTAGAACACCTATTTACACCTAAACCTACCACTTCCATAGGGGTCCTACTAATACCTAACCTACTACATCCTGTAGTAAAAATTAAATTATCTACTCAACCACCACTGTCATAAAAATGACTCCCACATCTAAGAGGAAAACCCAACCTCCAAGGCATGCATACCCCAGTCTCTCTTATGCCTTCTCTTTCACCTTTGTATCTACCATCAATTTTAGGCCCACACCCTTCCACCTTGGTCAAGTTACCTCTTCACTAAGGTAAATCCAAGGCACGACAACCCACACCCGCACTTTTACTTTCTCTTTTCCCACACCTTCACCTTCATCACCTCTTCTACCTACATCTTCTCCATTACCTATAACCCCACTATTTCCAACACCGCCACTCTCACCTTGGATTTCTAAGGTACCCCACCTCCTACATCTCCTTTTACCTCACACATCCCTCCTACACCTTTACCCAAGAAGGTTTCCTCTAAATGAAACTAAAACCTTCACTACCTACCAAAAATTTAGTCTTAGCTAAACCACCTTTAGCAACACCTCTCCCATGAAAATCACCTACACCTTCATCCAAGCCAACTTTGAATTCTCACTATGACCCATTGGTAGGATCCTATTCTAACATCCTCGCTAGGTTGTTAGAAACCTCCACTATCTTCTTGTCACCTTTTAAGCCTTATGACCTTCTCAAATGTAAACCAATGGGTTTGAAGACACCAAAATCTATGCATATCATCACTCACTAGGGCATGATGTCAAAGGTTGTAAGGCCCTAAAAAAATTCTTCTTCAACTCTATACTTCAGATGGTATCTTGAAAAATATGACCAGTTGGAGGAGAATACCATTCCCCCTTTTCCCACTACCACACGACCTATACCTATATCTATTCAATAGCCTTTACATGCATCTCCATGAACCTTTTTACCCTTCGATCTTTGAAATAAATATGGTCCGAGTAGCCACTAGATTGTAAAAATATAAAGGAAAAGAGAAAATTAGTAACCCATCCAAAGATGAATTCACCTACCATTCCATCTCGCACCTTCCCTCAAGGTAACCGTCCTTGAGATAACTTATCCTATTTCTGACGGAGTCACACATCACTCTATGATTAAACAACTTCATCAATCTCCTCTGAACACATCCTTGTACAACCTAATTCAAAGCTCGAGTCTCATCGTTAGGCCCTTATTGAGGTCTTGCAATCTATTGAGGTTCCAGAAAATGATCCTACACCTATGGACACCATCTTTACCCCTCATCATGTGGCCAACCTCACTACTCTTCCCGAACTTCTTCTTCCACTACCTTTCCTTAGGTTTATGCTGTCAATTTCGATGATTCAAATATTTCCCCTCTATAATTAGATGATCTTGATCCTGCCCTCTTCATCACCACCTACAATAATGATACTTGTGTTCGATGTGTTATGATTAATGGATGTACTAGCATTAATATCATTTCTTCCCATACGTATAACCAATTGCACATACCCATCAAATGTATGCATAATAACCTAGTTATGCTACATTATTTCAATAATACCATGAATTTTACCCCTAGCACCGTCATCCTCCACATCTGCGTGGGTCCTTGCACCATTCTTGAACTATTCTATGTTCTTGAGGGGAATTTCAATATAACCTCTTTGCTTGGATGACCTTGGATTCATGTCATGGGGTGTGTAGATTCAACCCTTCCATTGCCTAAAATTTGAATATGAAGGGAACCCCTACACCATTAAGGTAGATCCTTCACCTTTTAAGATCTGGAACATGCTTTATTGACCAAATGATGTCCTTGTTCGGTCAAGGTATCTAATACCCCTACGAATTCATCTTATTCTACTTCCTCATCTGCTACCCCTACTAATTAATCTTCTTTCACTACCTCATCTATCCCTTCTTCCACTATAGCTTCCACAACCAACCCATATATCCCTCTGCTGCCACAACTTCCAAAGATATCCCATATACCAATCGAGTTCTCGGATTGAGTAGCTCATCCATTCCCACTACCCAATTACCGACGCCGAACCCTTGGTAGATTTTTTTCAATGCCTTACCATGGGGTGTATCACCTAAATAACATAAACACTTTCCTTACTCCTCATGAATATAGAATCCTTCACCAACACGCACATTACAACCATCATATAGGATAGGTTTTTCCATATGGTCCTCTCCGTACCTTCACACCAACTGACATATGGGGACTTGATACTTCTTCTTACTCTTTGGAACCACCAAGCCAAACTCGACCTTTCTCATCCAACTTCTAATACCTCATCAACCGTGGCTTCGTCAATTTTTTTCATAGATGTGTCTAGAAGGGCTTTGGCTTTGGCCTTTATGAGAAAGGTCATCATATAGTCATACCTTACATCACCAAAAAACATAAAGACCATTTTGGTATCAAATTATCTGTGCCACCTAGTCCTAAGAAGGCTAGAATCAACCTCGTAGAGGAAGATAAACCTTTTCCACCTAACTCACCTACCACACCGACTTTACCCATGGAGTCCATGGATCCATAATCCATCCTACTTAATTTTGCTTTCATGAACACTACTTCCTTGGGACCTCTGACCTATCATTGTGATGGAAAAGAATCCTCTTCCCTTCCACTTCTTTATCCTGACATGTTGGATGATGACACACCTTCTATCAATGTTGTTCAATGTCAAGATGATGATTCTATTATCACCTATTTAGGTGCAGATGATTCTTACATTCACCGGTCATTACCTTATGAGACATAAACCATGCTGAATGAATTGACCATAGAGATCAATATTCACACTTAGGACAACCAATGAACTCTAAAGATTGGCCAATATTTATATTATTCCAAACAAGAAGCCTTCACCTCTTTCCTTCGAGATCATAACAATTATTTTTCTTGGTCTTATGCCGATATTACCGGTATTAACCCTAATATCGTGGTCCATAATATTTTGACTATCCCCGATGCCAAATTTGTGAAACAAAAGCTGCAAAAAATGCATCCACACATTTCCCTTCTTGTGAAAGAAGAACTAAAATGCGTTATTTTTCGTTTCCTTAACTTTACCCATTGGCTATCCATAATGGATTTTATAACTATGTTCATGTCACAAAAGTGACAGGGGGACTCCACATCTACATGGAATTCTATGACCTTAACCTTTCCTACCCTAAGGATGACTTTCCTCTGCCTAGCATCGACCAACTCGTTGATCTTATAGTCTAGGCATGAGATGTTATCTCTTATGGATGAATTCTTGGGTTATAATCAAATATTACTCACTCTAGAAGATCAACACAAAACCACCTTCATCACCCTTTGGGGACCTTTTGTTATTACATCATGCCCTTCATCTTGAAAAAAATTGCTGCCACCTATCAGCATGCTATGACCTATGTATTCCATGATATCATGCATGACATATTGTAAGATTATGTCGATGACCTTATCGGGAAGTCTAAAATTCGTGCCAAACACCTCCCAGTCCTTAAATTCATATTTGATCGTCTCATTCAATACTACATTCAAATTTAACCAAAAAAGTGTCTTTTTCATTCTCTTTGGAAAAATCCTTGGTTTCATCTTCTATTTTCGGGGCATTGAAGTCGATCCTGCCACAATCAAAACTATTTTTGAGATGCCTCCACCTACTAAAATTCAAAAAATTCATAGTTTGTATGCTAAATTTCAATCCATTCGATGCTTCATTTATGAAATTTGCAACCAATGTCACCCCTTTTCATCATCTTATTAAAAAGTATGTCTCCTTCAATTGGAACGATGAGTTCCACAAATACTTTGAAGCATTGAAAGAAAACCTTCTTTAGCCACCTATGCTCATCCGACCTAAAGATGAAAAACCTTTTTACCTCTACATTTTTGCCATTGACCATTCCTTAGGTGTCATGCTTGCTCATTGTGATGAGTAACACAAGGAGAAAGTGATTTATTACATAATCCCTAATCTTTTAGACTATGATACTAGGTATAGTCACGCTAAAAATATTTTCCTAGCCTTGGTATTCGTTTCCACTAAACTTTTCCACTACTTACTTAACCATAAAACCTTCGTTGTCACCAAAATGGACTCTCTGCATTACATGTATGATAAACCTTACCAACACCAACACATTTCACGTTGGTTTATGTTCTTTGTAGATCTAGACTGGAATTAATTCATCAAAAGTATGTCAAGGGACAAACCATTGCTAGATTAACTTGTAGATGCTCCTCTTCCTAGAAATCAATCTTCTAACTTTGATTTTCCTGATGAATCCATTGCCACTCTTTCCTTGGATGACACCATTTATTAGATGACCTTATTCTTCAATGGTTCTAAATGTCAACATGGGGGCGGCACAAGCATCATTTGCATTCCTCTTGATGGAGAGCCTATGCCACTATCCTTTAAACTTGACTTCGATTGCACCAACAACATCACCGAGTATGAAGCACTTGTCTTGGGCCTTTAGACTGCCATAGCCTTAGATGTTAAATCCATTAATATCTTTGGTGACTCTCAACTAGTGGTGAACCAAAGTCAATGGTTTTTACCAGTATCATAACGAGGTGTTTCAAAAGTATAAACATCATGCCAACATAATTTTGACTACATGTAATGCCTACCTCATTCAAACCACTCTGCGATCCACTAAAAAGTCGCAGATACCACGGATTTTCTTGCCTCACGATTCGGCTACCCTATGGACTCCAAAATATTTGTCATAGTACATTGATTTTAGTCACCCTCTTATATTATTCACGATGTAAATTTTGTGGGATGAATTGAAACCGACTCATGTAACATTTGGTGTAAGGGTTCACCGACTACCTCTCCATTTCAATTCTACCTCTTGATCTCACTCGTAATGGATGATGAGCCTTCCTAAAAATGTTTCTCATTACATCATCATGGGGGGAATTCTTTACAAATGTGGATTTGATGGTATCCTCCTCAAGTGTCTTACCAGTTCTAAAATCCCATACACTAGCAAAGAAATCCATGACGGGATTTGTGGTGGACATTTAAGTGGACTTGCCGTTGCTAAACATATCCTTCGCCTCAGCTATTATAGGCCAAACCTTAACCAAGACTACTGTCAATACATAAAAAATTGTGTGAAGTGTCAGCAACATGCTAACCTTCATCACACCCCAAGTCATTCCTTACAAATTGTTAGAGACTTTTGGCCTTGCTCTCAATGGGGTTTGGATCTCATCGTAGAGATTAACACTCATTATTCTCAAAGTCATGAATGGATCATCACAATGACCAAATACTACAACAAATGGGTGGATGCCGTTACTCTCATTTCTACCAAAGCTGAAAATATCATGGAATTCATAAACCACCATATCATTTGTCACTTTGGTGTTCCTCATTGCCTTATCACTGACAATGAAAAGCAGTTCAAAAACAAAACCCTATGTAAACTATGTGAAAATTTGGCATTCAACTTAGTTTCTCTTCACCCTATTACCCATGACAAATGACCAAGCCGAATCTTCCAACAAAACCCTCAACAAAATTCTTATGAAAGTAATCAATGACATTGGTAAGGATTGGCACATGCACATTTATTTATCCTTATGGGCTTATTGCACTAACATTTGCACCTCAACCAACACCACATGTTTTTCTTTGGTCTATGCTACAGAGGTTGTCCTTCCTCTCAAATTCCAAATTCCATCTCTTCATATATCACTTAAGGATATGCTCTCTGATGATGATTTTCACTAAGAACGTTTGGCACAACTTGAGCTATTGGACGAACGCTATTTAAATGCTCTCAACCATCTCCAAATCTACCAAAAATTCATCAAGTGTGCCTATGAAAAACGTGTTCATGAACAAACCTTCAAAATTGGTGACCTTGTCCTCAAGGAAAACCAACATGTAACCAAAGCGGAGAAAAGTAAACAAGGCAAGTTTTCTCCTAATTGGCTTGGACCCTATATCATCACCCATACCTATGGATCAGGAGCTTATCATTTATCTTCTCTTGAGGGTAAACCCAAACCTGAGCCCCTTAATGCCTTACATCTTTAACCATTCTATTGTTGAATAAAGTACTACATCACTTTATGTCACTTATATGCTCATCCCTTGAGTGAACCTTTCCTTTCACCTACCTCTTTTAAGGACCAATGACTCAAACAGAATTGTGTGATTATCCATCACCATTCAGCTATGTCCTAAACATAAGTACCATGGCTCTACTCATGACATGATTCTCATGGATACTTTTCATTCTTTTTAGGATGGAATCCCATGGTTGTCGTTAGTTGAAACCCATCTTTCATAGCTAATATTTTCGTGCTATGGTTTTCTCTCCTAAAAGAGGCCTATACTCCTTTATAGTCTTGTCCATGACTTCAAGTCCAAAAATAAAAGCAAAAATATATGGGATAAAAAAATCTACTCCTTGAGTAAAAATTCTTGCAAATAGATGATTCCCTCAAAAAGGACATCTATCTCTTTCTCTCTCATGCTGCTATAAGTAGACTTCTCCCTCAAAGGACAACTATAAAAAGTCAACCACCTATTGCACTTAGTCTATCCCTACAAGAAGACTAATATGTATCTTTCAAATAAAATAATTTTGGAGCTTCCCGCATCGATCAACTTCACAAAGACCTCAAGGAGAAATTATTTATCCCAATATAGAATTCTCACATCGATCAATTTATAGATGTAAAAAGTAAAAAGAAAATAAAAATTTAATAATAATACAAAATTTTGTCATGGACTTGCCTATTCTAGTTTTGGGTATCTTGCAAAAGGGGCATGTTATCCCACAACAAGGTTACGCTAAATGAACCACTCCACCTTACCTTTTGTTTATTATCTTCTAAATCAACTCAAGGGATGTGGCATGTATTCTACACATTGTGATCACACAAATTCTTTCACCTACAGACCTATCGCTCATGTAGTGTATCTAAGGAATTTTGTTCAATAAGTCTAGGGTATGAAACTTACGGTTCTTGCCAAATATGGGCATGCCACCTCTTTTGTTTTCTTATTTTTACTTTTTATTTATTCAACAAAATGAGATCATTGAAGTTGAATCAACCCATGACACCTTGCTCTATGCCTATGCCTAATTCATTACGTCTATTACCTATTCACCATTTGACCTTGCATATTTTCAAAACATGTCTTACTCAACCAGCTTACCTATCCACCCTACCTACTCAACTTACCTAGCCTAATCTCATTCTTCCTTAGTTTATGGGAGAAATACATCAACTTAAGGCCCCTTTCATAAGGGCTATGTAGGAAGCACTCGAGAGTATGGGTCCTCGGAGGTTATCTTGTCCACTCTTTTCCCCACCATTGGACCATATCCCGATAACAAAGGTGGTCCATGTGCCTGTCCTTGTACCTAAGGATGTGGCCCTTGTGTCTGTGAAGGTGGACCTAGAACCTGAACATGTACTTATACCATTACCCGAGCCTATGCTTGTGCCTATGCCTGTACATGTGCCCCTCATCTGCTAGCTATCCATGTAAAGTATCCACCTACACATGTAATGTAGTAACTTGTGTCTACAATGCTATAACATGCCCCCATCTCCCCTGTGCCTATTCAACATGTAATTGGCCCGTAAGGTGGTCACCTATACTTGAGCTACTACTAGCTACCATTTGTAATGCCATGACTTGGGGTTGTAACTTTGTGACCTGCCCTTGTAATGTATCCCTCTCATGATCCACAATAGCCAAATAATTCTATCTTGGCCTCAAAGTGGTAGTCGACTATAGTTGTGTAATCTACCAATGCCTATACTTCACAAGTATATCCTACAAAGCATCTATCCTCTGTATCGCAACCTGATCCTCTTGCCCATTTGGATCTACCAGATGTGGTGGAGACAAGGGTTGTGGTACTATGGGAAGGGTGGGGCCACATCCTACCATAGCCTAAATTGACATCAAACCTAGTCAACCGGTATCATCTCATGCTATCTAGGTCTCCATCCATGCATCCATCTCACTAGTTGTAATCCATCCAAATCCTCCTCCATACCTCTAAATTATGGGTAACCAAGATATGGCCTCCATAAAATGTTGACAATTGATAAGCCATTAAGTAAATGCTTGTAGTATGTCAAATCCCGTGACACCATGTCCATCCTCATGTATGCCCCTATCTAAATCCACCACCTGAAACCTTCTTGGTAGAACCCTCTGTACCAATCCTGTCATGAAAGGCTTGGTGGTCGTAGACATACTATGTGCTCATAGGCCCGATAGTGAAGAAGATAAGTGCAACACACACCCAATTTCCAATTCCTCCTATATGCCCATAGTTCCCTGTATAACTATACTAGGAAAGGTGGTGCCCATGAAAAGTAGAACCTATGCTTAATCATGTCCTCCAACAGCCCCATCAGTTCCTATGGAAACCTCCCACCCTCAGAGTCTTGGAGCACATAAAAACAATCCCCACCATCATCAAAAATGATAATCTAGTCTCCTAAGGGTGCACCACATACATATCTCCACGAGTTGATGCTAGCAACATTGTGATAAGAAAATTATATCACTGCCTCTCAAAAAAATGTAACCATAGGATCGAATGTCTCATCGACGAGATCTCGATACAACGACTCCCTAACAATAGGTAGCCTTAGGTTTTGGTACACATCATCATCTCCCCAGTAGGTATGTGGAATGTGTTGGTCATGTGGTCCCATCTATTAATGATGGAGACAATCATGCTATGATCTCAAACTATCTCGATTATACCATCCGACAACACCTAGCCCAACATCCCTCATGTGATCCCACTCCTCCTCTGTGACACTAGGCCTCATTTGCACTAATAGGGGTGGCAATCTATCTCTCATAATCAGCTAGTTGTCATGCCTACATCATCAAAATTCACACCAGTTAATCATTTACCCTTGCCTATTACCTATTCAACATTCTACCTTGCCTTACCATTTTTACCCTATGACCTATCTTCCTTACACCATTTTCCTTTCCTTCTATCTTCTTACCCACCTCTATGTTTCATTTCTTTCCCACCTTTCCCTTACCTTTGATCCATCCCTACACCTTCTCATTTCTTCCTACCCACCCTTACCTAGCCTAAACCCACCTATTCCTACCTTGGACTCCCCTACCCACCCTTCCCTTACCTTTTGGACTCCCTAATTTCCCTTTTCCAAAACTTTGGTCACTTTTCATAGTGACCAGGATCGATTACCCAAACTAGCACCGGTCCCCCTTCTACCCCACCTACGCTGGTAAGCCCTACGATGCGGTTGATAGCCGATGATGTAGGTTAAGGGTTCAACCCTTTAGCTGAATCCCCGCATCCCCAGATCAAAAAAATGTAAAAACCAACTAATCTACCCACCCAAACACCCACAAATTTCCCCAAATTCATTTTAACCCCTAATTAAACTAATTTCACCCTCCCCATACCCAATTTCACCCAATTTTAATCAAATTTCCAATAAAATTTCAAAACCAATTTTAAAAACTATTCTACCTTATTCTTCATCAAAACCAACAATAGAGTTCAAATCCTACCTCTACTCGATTCCTCCTTTGTGGTGGGATCTCTGGAATAGGAATCTGACCTCTGCCTACAACCTCTTTTGTCTTTGCCATGTCTAATTAACTATCTCAGCTCTCACCTAATCATCTTACTTGGGTAGATATTGTGGGCCCACAAAATCCACTCTAACAACCACTAACATTTTTCCAACACACTCACAAACTTTGTTGTTTTCTTCACAATTTTTTCTCTCTCATAGTCATTTTCACCAAGTTAAAAGGTTCAAATGAACCTTTTCCATGCAAAATTTACATTTTAACCCAAAATTAACTTGATCGACTTTGTTCATGTCATGCCCTAGGTGACCAACGTCGGTCACCCTTACCGCATCAGTTACCTCTCAATTGGTATTGTTCACCTTGCCTAAATTTTGCCAAATTTACCCAAAACATTTTGCTACAAAATGCCATTTTCTTGCTACCACAACCTTACCATCACCTTACAGGCTCACCTAAATAGCCCTACCAGCCTACTTACCTCCCTAATTATACTTAGGGGCAAATTTTTTCCTACACCTCGGCCTTACCCATGGCCTTACCTATACACCCACACCAACCTCGCCCATTTGACACTTGAATTTGCTTACACACTATACCTTACAATGACCATACTCATGTTGTTTAGCCTATTGAAATTTCCTTGTATTATTCCGTGATGTTTATATTGACGGAAAAACTTTTTCATGCTTAGAAACACACCTATGCTTGTTCCTATACCTCACCTAATTATATTTCATGGAGCACTTCCTATACCTTGGATACCTAGACCATATCAACCTTGTTTAGATAAACTATCAACCTTTGATGATGTAGATTTGTTGAGTTCTTCAAGATAGTGCTTTGTCACATTTTACATGTGTGCGTGCATTTGAATGCCAACACATTACCCACACTACTACCACCATTGCCTATACCTACACCTTACCTCATTTTCATCACCTACCACTTTATCAAACCCATCACCAATTTTTCCTACTCCTTAATCAATTTTTGGTTTGAGAGGGATCACCTTCACCCATACCTAGGGAAATCACCTCCTATTTTTTCCATCATCAAAACAAGCTATGTGACAAAAAGGGGGAAATGTAGATGCCCAAAATTGGGTCACAACCCTCTAGGCCCCCTTCGACTAACATACCCCTTATCACAACCTCTCCACACACTATTATTAATTTAGCTACCCATATTAAGCTAATAATTCCCTCACCCCTCCACCTCACCTCTCCACCTCACCATGGACCCATTCCAAGCCTATTTATTAACCTAGACTAAGTCACCACTCTCCTTAACTAACTATGAATCTTTCTAAACCTAACTATGAATTCTTCTCCCACCTATTTCCCACTTCATTAAGTGATAATAAAAACCTCCAATCCATAACAAATATTGACCCACACTTAAAGGGTGGAAAAAGGCTATTTTTAGAAAATACGAAATTTTATCCGTAATCGATGCTAGTTATTCCTCGGCTAGTGTTAGTCACCTTACCATTCAGTTCCTTTAAAAAGGAATTTTGAACCCTTTACCCAGGTTGTTCCATCTTAGCTTCTAACATTCTAGCATTATTGCATCTCCAGAGAATTCGATGATAAAAAACAAGACAAAGAATTCGGTTCTTCACCAACAACTGATCTCTCATTCCATAGCTTCAGATCATTCATAGGGAAGCATACAGGCTTCATTACCATGACACTGGACCCATATTTTTTCTTCTATGAGAACCTATCAACCACCAACCATCGTCTATCAACCTGTAATCTCCAGATAAGTATATTAATCATGTTGTTAAGTTCCATTAGCTTTTGGTATTGATTTCTTTATTCTACAGATTTCTTCTCTCCCAGATATCTCCTACACCCACTTAAAAAATTACTTGTTTGAACCTCTCTATCCCTCAACCACCTATTTTACCATCTTTGAGTCTTCACATAAATCATAACATCTAGCCTAAGCCTTCCCAACTCTCTGTGTAATCACAGAGAGCTCCCAACTAGGACATTTTAATCTCTTTATAAAGTTTCCCCTACTAGCATTGGTCACGCAACCGACATTGGCTATCACTAGGTACTGATATTGGTCTTTGTGTGTCGATAATTTTCCTAAACCAACAAGCCCATAACTCACCCAAAACCTCTCAAAACCCTACCAAACTTCACCCAGACCTCCCTAACACCTTCTGCTACACTTGTAAGCCCTTATAACAAACCTCCCTTTCTAGATTAAGTCTTATATGCATTATTAGATTAAATCTAGCTTATTGTATTTATGTGAGATATATGAATCATAAAATTGTAGTAGGATTTACTTATTTCATGTTATTTCTCTACATTAATTTGTATTTTAACATGGATTGACAGCCTTTTAGGAAGCACCCCACTTCCCAGATCTAGCTCCCCTAGGCAGTCCACCGACCTATATTATTAACTCTATCACTCGGTCTTTTGTTCTATTACAAGTAGTCCTTTATAGCGAAAAAGACCTCTTCACAATCGTCCCGATATTCTCGCAACACATGTAGCCTCTTAGATTTCACAAGTATTCCTTCTCACATTTATGTTATTTATTTTATACGCAACATTGTGGTGAAATAATAGGTAATTGTAAGAGTGATATGTGAGTTATAAAATGATATTTAATTTCTTATATAGCCTTCAATAGGTGAAATATTTTAATAAGGTTGATCCTAGGAAGATGAAACATCCTAATAAAGATATTCACATTAAAAATAGAGTTGGAGAAAGAAAAGGGGTAGGAACTTACATGTCATCCAAGTTCAGACCACATATAGTGAACCTTTATATGGTATTGGACATGAGAGATGCAAAGTGAAACATGAAGTTATGGAATTAAGTACAAATATAATTTACTTTGATTTGATAATATGCCTCAAATTATAAATAGAGCACAGTGTAAAGATAAACATGTCACTGAAGAGCTAGAGATATATACTGGATGAATTCTAAATGTAAGAATTTTTCTTATCAATAGAGCATAATCATATTATCTATTGAAAAAGGAAAAATTACCAATTTTTAGTGTCTATATTTATGCCCCTTTAATTGTATAATATGAAATTTTCATGCTTAAAGGAAAAACTTACTTGCATGTGCACACACACTTTGTCTTCATTTGATAGTGGTTCTTTTGTGTGTTTGTGTTAACATGCTCCATGATGAAACCTATAACACTGAGTGTGTAAATTTCTATGATAGAAATTAAACTATAACTCAATATATAGATAATTCTTGTAACTTTGAACTTGTAAAAAGTAAACACATGAGATGTAAAACATGGAAGGAATACACCTATTTTTGATGTAGAGGAGGACCTACCATTATTTTAAAGCCTTGGAGAATTGAAATTATTATTGAGATGCCAAAGGATTGGAGGCAACAAGTCCTCAATTTTTCCCAAAGGATAGACTAGAGTGTTGAGTGTAACCCAACACAAGAGAGAGAGAAAAGGAAACAAAGTGCTCATTTTTAAAAATTTGTAAAGAGGAAGTTAAACCTATAAAGAAATTAGATGCTTAAATACCTTCCAAATTTGAGAATCTAGTGAGAGAAGAGGAAGGAAAATTATGAATAACTTAGTCTCTTCAACACCTTTCAAAAACTGATAGACAATAGCATTGTAGGCGGATATAGGTCCAATGTTGTATTGTTCTAAGTATTGAGTAAGATAAAAACCAAAAAAATAATGGAAAATACCATGCCCCCATAAGATGTTGTAATATTGATCTAATGAGTTTAAAAATTCTGAAATATCATAGGGGAGAAGAAGGCCCATGGTCCCTAACCCGTGGTTGTAATCAATTCTAAATAGTGTAGAAGATACATAACAAAGTACTCAAGTCAAGCATAATGCTATGAATTAACTAATTATATATATGAGACTATATAAAAATATTGTATGTAGTTCATAGAACTTTTGAAAATAAAAAAATCTAGAGTCTATACCCCATGTCTAGGAACATGAATTCTTGGTGAAAATCGTACCATGCTCATGGCTATTATATACAATTTTGACCTACTTTAGAATCTACCACATTTTAGTGTTTGTTCTTGTTTTAGAGGATATGAACCCTGTATGAAATCGTCTCTGTATTTTAAACCTTCACGTAGATGTAGAATATACCCCGATGAATGCCCCTATTTTGAGGCATATGTGAATTTTGTTTTAAACATGCAAATAAAATAATAGATATGTACCCATGTTTGCATATGACCACATAAACATATAGAGTGGTGGAGACAATTAGGAACTTATATATATATATATATATATATATATATATATATATATATATATATATATATATATATATATATGGGTTTCACATGATGGAAACCACAGTGTATAAATAAATTTCATGTAACACGCAACAAGAAATAATACATATGAATAAAAGTAAATGTTATAATGTAAAACGTGTTAATCATGTCATAAGAAAAAGTAATAATAGTATAGAAACATTATGGTAACATCAAAAATTTCATAAACTAGATTAGTAATAATATAGAAACATAAAATTAGTAATAAAGCATCTCATAAACCATAGTAGTATGAGTATAGTAGTAGAAATAGTAGTGTAGAAACAAGTAGTAATAAGTATTATAAAGAAATATAATCATATGTAGGCATAGAGATACAAAATGGGACACCCATATTACCTTAAGAAAAGCTTAAATACTCTAAGTCATTCTTTCCCTCTCTTGCACTTAGGGTTTGATATTTATATATCTCATTTCTTGTGTTATATTATATATAGCAGTTGTATATCATTTTTTCTATTGGTTTCTCTAGAATTAGAATTTTTACAAAAGTATATATTTGTTAAATCATAGTGTCATGATTTAGTCAAGTCATTATGGTGTCTTAACATGGTATAGTGTGTATGGTCATAGTACGGGATCTTGTAAGTTGGTTGAAGGATTTCATGATGTCATACATGGTCCTAGAGGTGTGTCATAGGTTTCCAAGTGTCTACATATGGACAACATGGTCAGCTCATGAGTTGCATGACTTGAGTCAGGTAATTCTAGGCCTATTACTAGTCCTAGAGCATGTGGTTTAGCATGGAGGTATGAGTTTTGGATCATATTAGTCTTGTTGAAACATGATCATAACATGGTGATGTTGCATATGAGGTGTGTCAGGTCAATTCTCATAGGTTTGATGATGTTTCACGGTCCTTGGGAAACAAGAAGGTAAAGAAAAGCTAAGTAAACACATGTAAGTCGATATGGTTAGAGAGATTTAGATTAATTTGAGTAAAGAATATATTTTGGTTAGCTATAGGATGTTTTAATTATTCTTCTTGACAAGTTTCAGGTAAAAGTGAAGAGATTTTCTCAAGTCATGAATTTTTGATAAACCTAAGTTTTGAAGGAGAATCCAACTTGAATTGGTTAGATGATCACCCACTCACACATAATTTTCATGGGACCCAAAGGTTTTGGGGGATTATTTTCCATTGATCTAATATTTTTTTTTCAAAAATAATGAAGTGGTATGATCATCAGACTTTTATGAACAATCGTTAAGAAGATAGGTTGCTTTGAAACCATAACAAACCCCTCCTAGAGAAACTTGAGAGATTTGAAGTTTTTGGTCTTGAAATGATATTGAAATAAAAATTGATACATTAATGTTGAAGAGGAATCCTCAGAGCTCATTTTGGTGGTGGTTTGGTGATCCAATTTTTTGAGAAGAGAGAGAAAATACCTTATTTTGTGGAGATTTCCAGATTTAGGGCTGAGATGAAGGTACCAAAATGAAACCAAAATGTTCCAAAATCCTTAGGAGATGTGATAAATATCCATGAAAAGATCCAATAATGTTTTTGAATAATTTTTCAGATATATGTGCTCAAAGTCAGCCTACGGATGTTGGCCTTAAGGGCTAAAATGCTAGTCTTGATGTTTGAGTTGAGTTTGATGAAATTGC
Source organism: Taxus wallichiana var. yunnanensis (assembly GCA_018340775.1). Taxonomy (NCBI): domain Eukaryota; kingdom Viridiplantae; phylum Streptophyta; class Pinopsida; order Cupressales; family Taxaceae; genus Taxus; species Taxus wallichiana. Next base: position 356,279,165 of record CM031243.1, on the reverse strand, counting down.
CGAATAGAGCTAATGTTTTTGGTCATGGAAAGTTTTTAGACACCTGATATAATGTTTTTAAGTGTTTGGTTTGGTATGAAGAGGTGGTTTTCAGTTGAAGACCTATTGGCCTAGAAATCCCTAGTTGGATTCTCAAGAAGGATTGAAGAAACATGTGTACTTGGTTGATTTCATCCATGTGATATATGATTTTTAGTGCTTTTACATGTTGGTAAAAGTGTCCTTGATATGTTACAGGTGTTGGTTGAGATTGGAAGTGAATTTGGAGGAGTTGGAGCATGTTTCTCTCAAGACTTGTTTTGAGAATCCTTGGAGCCTAAATGAGAAGTTTTAGAGATTGGATTGGTTGAGGCATTCCACTATGATTTGGAAGATGAAATGCATTTTTCTAGAAATTATATTTAGATAAATTTCCATCGATATATAGTTTGTGTCTTGATGAGGTGTTTTTATATGAGAACCAACTCTATTTTGAAGACCTAGTTTTGGGGTCTTAAAGCCAGTTTGGAGTAGTTACAGAGTTTGAGATGTTTGGAGGTCTTCCACTATGAGTTGGATGAAAATGTGAGTTTTTATAGAAATAGGATTCAGATAAATTTCCATTGATATATTACTTGAGTCATGATGATTACTTTAGATATGCAAACTCATTCATTTTCTAGGACTAAAGTTTTGGGTGCTTGGAAACCTAGTTGTTTTTGCTTGCTCCTTGGAGTGTTTCATGGTGGAGATGGATGTTTTAGTACTTTATGAGATCATTTTTTATGATGAGGACCTAATATTGAGTTGTGTGAAGATTAATGAGCCATTAAAAATATGTTATAAGACCTTGGAGGTGCTTGAGCATTCACTAAAGCTTAGAGAGTGCATTTTGGGCTTGTTTGGGTATCCTTGTGCTTGTTAGAGATGTCTTGACCCCCCGCTAACCTATTTGGGTCATTTGAGTTGATTTATATTATGTTATTATTATGTTTTTGAGTTTATATGACCTAACTAATTGGTCATGGTTGACCTAGGGATGTTTAGAGTTAAGTCATGTATATAAAGCATGTTATATTTGCTTATTGTGACTAGTTGAGCTAATGGGGTAATGATAAACATATAGAGGATTAAAGAAGAGTGTAGAGGGTTTATGGAAATATCATATAATACATATGAAAACCTAAAAAAATTATAATTAGATGTGAAAATGAATTGACCTAATCAGCCATGAGAGGATAGATTTGAGCAAGTTGAAGGAGAGAGAAGTTTGAAGAGGGTTTGGTGTGTTTGGAGGTCAATTTGGATCACAGTCAGCTATGGGATCATCATATTATCATTTATCATTGCTTTAAAAATATATTACGATGATTAATATTCATAGGAGTCCTTTTTATGAGTAATATTAATAAAGGTTTAGGGCGAGTGCTCCTTGTGAAGTGGGTGCTTCAATATAAAAATATTACAGGATGTTTAATATTATTGCAAGTCCTTTCTTTGTGTAATATAAGATATAATTTTAGTGGGTTTTATTCCCTTTAGGGTTTCCACTTATATTTTATGTCTTGTGTTATCTCTCTTGTCTCATGATAAATTGTGAATGGTTAATGCACATCTAATAAGCTCACATGTGGTTATGTATGATGAATGGTTAATTGGATGTTGAGTGTGACATGGAAAAATAAGTTTAAATTTTGTAGGAATAATTCAACCCCCTCTCATTCCATTGTTATTCCAACATAATAAACCCATTAATCTATGATTCTTACAAACTTAGCCAATTTGGAAAAGTGCAATATCGAAGTTATCAACATAAACCAAAGTTAATTAGTAGTATATCCATATTTCATACCTCAAATCCTTCATAAAATGTCTTATTTTTTTATATATACTCCATTAATTTTTCAAATAAAAAAACATTCATTCTCTAGGAAAAATATACATTTAAATGAGATTCATATATAGAAAATAGTCACAAAATAGTCTTAGACAACTTTGAATGTAAAAACAAAGTCTTTTTCTTCATTCTCATTAAAGTTTTCCATCCAAAAAACCTCTTACCTAGTTTTCTCTCCATGAAAGAATTTGTAACTAAATCCTATTCTCAATCTCTCCTCCTTTCATACACATAATCCAATGTAATTGTTTTGAATATGTCTCGAATGTAAATAACATGAAAAGAGGCATTTTTAACACATTTTAGAACATTTATCCCATTTTCACCCTTAGGAGTTACTTATAGCATGAATAAAAACCTAAAATTCACCTATCAAGCAAAAATTTCTCATTAACAAGTTTAAAAATAAAAACTTACATTTGCACGGAAAATGAAAACCCCACAAAATAAAAATTCTTGAACACCTAGAGACCTAGTAAAACTTCATAAACCCTATGACCACATTATTGAGGTGGACCAAGCCAAAATTTATCTTATCCTAACTTGGGAAAGTTATTTCTCTTGCATCAAACTCCTGAGATTGAAAGAAAGCATCAGCTCCCGCTTATTTGTTTATACAACTACTCCTTGAAGTGATCAATGGATTATTTATATGTTATTTTGTTTTTCTCCTTCATTAAAGTCTGAATTTTATTATTCCATGTCCTCTTGTATCCCATGTTCTATGGTGTACTCTTGCATTTTATTCAAGGATGTATTTTTTCCTCTTGTTTTAATTCTTCCATTTTATCACCTCCAAGTCTTCTCTTCTTGTACCTACACAAGCAACAAACATTACAACAAGTACAATTCCTTCTACAAGGTGTTATATGTTCTCATTATTTGTATTATAATCTTCCTTGCCTAAAAATACTACAAACTATTCTTGATCATCCACTCTTTTCTTTTCATTCTTATGCTCATTATCTTTCCAACTTATCTTAGGTCAATACCTAGACATTTTTGTGTCAAGTTTCTACAACTTGGATCACCCTTTGCCAAAGTAGGTAATATTTTCATAGCTGCACCTTTACTCACTTATCCTAGATCCATTCTTTCATACAAATATTGGAAAATAACATCCATTTATTTTACTTGAAGCGATCAATGTATTCTTGTCCTTCATCATGATTTAAAGTTGAGGTGATAACGTCCAACTCAACTTTGACTTCCTCATTCTCTTATTATTTCTCCCACTAACTAGGTGAGTATTTCTCCACAATTTCCATAAATTAACTCAAATAAGAATGAATATTGGTAAGAAAAAAATTTGTTTTAAGGACTGAAATGTTTACGTTTTTATCATTTAAAGCATGCTTATCCTCTTCATTCTATTTCTCGAACTGAAAATTATTTTTCACCTATCATCAAAACACTTGGGATGTCTGCCTTCTCCTTTTCATCTTTCAGAGACACTAGTGTATGAATATTTCCATCCTTTTGAAAGGTGTAAGTATTATCTCTTCCATTATGTAGTGTTATTGTACTAATCTCGCCAAGGCCTACCTAAGAGCACATGACACACATCCATAGGCATGATATCACAAAGTACTTCATCCTTATATCCTCCTATTTGAAACTCAACCATACTCTGCTCTAGTCACAAGAACATGATGACATTTTTAAAGCCATGACACCTTGTAAGGTGTTGGATGCTTAATCCTCTTAAGGCCTAGTTTCTCAACCATTTCTAAGGAAACCAAATTATCTGTACTACCTCCATCTATAACAACTTTACAACACTTACCTTGAGATTTATAGATGGTCCTGAATAATGTTTTCCTTTGGGTTGGTTCCTTTTACTTTTTTGGTTTGAGTAAGACTCTTCTAAACAGAAGTGACTCTCCTTTATCAGTGCCTCATGTGTGATGATGAACCCACACTCTCCTCTTCATCAACTTGCATAATATGATTTCTTTCTTCTCTTATCCTACTACCACTTGCTTGAGAGTTCTCTAGACATTCATATGATCTATGACCAACAAACTTGTTGCACTTGAAACACCTACTTGGAAACTCACCTCTTCCTCTTTCATAGTTACCTCTTCCTCTTGAATAGCCACCTCTTGTAACACCTTGCACTTGTGAATTGGTTGCTCCTTCCGATTCTCCTTGTTGTTCTCTATTTCATTGCTATCCTTTACCTTTGAAATATTTACCTTTGTACTCTCTAGTATGCTGCATTTTCCTCCTATTTAACTTGTCTTCTAGCTTGATTCTTGTTGGTAACATTCTTCTAAATTTCTAGGACTCACCAAAATAAGTTCATCCTAAATTTGGTATCTCAGCCCATTCAAATACCTTGTTATCTTCTCCACATATTCTTCCACATGCCATTTGTAGACACCAAAATTTGGTTCACTTATCTCCCATCCCACATTCACTCCCCTCTTCTTCATCATTGTGCATGCTCGTACCCATATCCTATTCAAAATCCCATTTCCCTCCTAAATCAGATTTATTTCCTCTGATTTCCTATTTTCCTATCTTAAATCCATCCCATCACATCATTAAGTTATCTCTTATTATACACCCTCATTATATTTAATCATCCATAAACATGATTATCACCTTAATCAAATCCCTAAATCCTTCATTTATCTTCCCTAGACTTATCACTTATATGCATTTAATGTTTTTAACCATCTAACCACTCCTTATCCTTATAGAGACACAATTTGCTAAATCAACTCGAAACCTCAATTTAACACTCATAGGGCCACTTATCTTTAGTTGTGTATCATACCCAACATCAAAATCAATGGTATTTTGTAGTTGATGATGACCTTATCAAATTGTTGACGACCCTATAAATGCATCATCACCCCCTCCTCAAAGAGGATGAAACTTTGGAGATTCAAATTCTAGTGAGATTTTGTAGATTTATTTTCTTCTTGTGAGTTGTCATCAACATCTTGAAGTCATCTTGGAGCCCTTATCAACCATCTTGGAAGATCTGAAGCTTGGAGTTTGTTTAGAGATCTAGCTTTGTTTCATCACTTCTTCATCGGTTTTGAAGTCCGGTTCATCATCTTGGAGCTCGCCATCATATCAGTCACCATTCTTTCTTTCTCACATCTCCTTTGCCATATATCAACCATCACTAAACCACAATCTAGCCCCAATCACCATTGATTCTACCCTAGTCACCATCGACCCGATATGCATCGATTATTTTTCCTACATTATGTCCCCTCTGCCATTGATTTCTCAATATATGTAACATCCACATCTTTCTATATATTTTTTTATTATCTAACACTTATGGATCTCATTTTCCTTCCACAGTCACCATCGAATGCATTTATATGCCTCCAATTGTCATCGAATCTCTTTTCCATAAAAAATATTTTTGATTTATGGGTTCTTTTCGCTTATTTTGTTTCGTACGGATCTAGAACATACTTAACATCCAAAAATATTTTCCAGATCTTCTATTTCTATCCTCCGGATCCTCTCTCATTCTCATTCACCATTGATTGTATCAAATTTCCATCAACCTTGTTTAGTTTCCTTCCTTTATCTCAATTTACCATTATCAAATCTCTTTATTTATCCTCTAATTATTTCTGCGCATGTTATCTATCTTTCATTTTCAATCAATATTCATTAAGCAAGTGGGATGAAATACTTCCTAGGAAGTTCATTACTTCTCGAGAACTAACTTTGTTAGGTAATCGACCATATAATCTACTACTATTGTTCTTAACCAATTGTCCTTTGTGTTGTGTAGGTTATCAAGCTAACTATGGAAAGGATCTATGCACCTATCTCCCATCGTTATCATTTTCATACATTGGAGGTGGCCTTAAACCCTCCCATATTTGGAGTTTATTGTTTTTTTGCATACCATTTCATTAACTTGGAACATGAGTAGAAAATCCTCAAACATTCGGGGACAGGCCGATTGGGACATACCTATCTCTTTTGGTAATTTATTTATTCATTTTCATTTTCTATTCTATATTTTGTTTTCCTCTCCCCACTAACTCCACAAGTTAGAGTTTTTCACTTGCATGCCCGGGGTTTGATTTCTTGTTCAACAATGCATGCGTAATTTGGAAAAAGGAAAAGTGTTATCTAAGTCTTCCTCTTTTTATCCTTAGTTTCTCATTTCTTGCATAATTATTCCCTTCACTTTTTCCATGTTCTCATCAAACATCACATTTGGGTTTGGATATAAAATGAACACTTTTCATGTTTTCTTGATTACATAGCTTAAGTAGGGGTAATTTTTTTGCATTCACATATCTTTCACACAAAACCAAACCACACACACCAATCTAAAAATATAAAAACTTCCTACAAGGTGGAGCTATTGAAATTTCATCTCCAATAAGGAAGACACCATGGTGTTCTAGCCATGTAACATTTTTTTTTTTGACTATTGGTATATCGGCTAAGTGCCGACACCCTTATCATTGTAGTGCATGAAGTGCATGGGTAGGACCCTATATCAGGCCACATACCAATAGTCATCACACATTTGTGTCTAATGTACCTTCAGTTATATCGAGGACTCCATTCTTAAACATACCTGAAACCATCCATAGAATGACCATTTATTTAGGTTCCCTTTGATCCTCTTCCCCTCTTCACATTTCTATAAATAAACAAGATAAAAAAATTCTATTGCTTGACTTATTTTTGCATTAGTAGTTTTGCATAGGATTTTTCTTGTTTATTTCATGCCTATTGTTACTCATTCCTAAGACAAGAAAATGGAACAATCAACCTCTTTTAATGACATCCCCACCTCAAACAATCCCTCACAACAAACATCCACACTTTCTCTTATTTCCTCTACACCTTTGATCACCTCATCTTTGGTCTCCCAACCCATTATTTATATAATTCCTCCTCATGAGCCTCATATGATTCAAACCAATCCCCATATCAAAACCAATCCCTTTGTCTACCATCACTCCATTCCCTCTAGACCAGCCACACCTCCTTTTGCTACTTCCTTAGGAACATTTGGACCTCCCACTATCCCTCATGGATGCTTGGAGTTTCAAGAACTCCTTGATGCTAACCCCGTCTCCCTCTATGACTACTTATCTCATAAATCCACCTATATTCATATTGATGGACACCATCTTTAACAAGTTTATGCTTATCCCTCACAATCCGAATCCATTGAAGTTATCACTTCCCAACTTGTTGTCTTCTTCCCCAGGGCCATGAATGAGGTATCATTATGCCAAAACAAACATGTTCCTCATGATTTTTCTACCTCATATTCCCAAACCCATAATTCCACATAATTGGTGGTGCCTATCTCACCTAAATTACCTTGTATGAATACCATCCCTACATCTTCTATCCCTATTCCCTCCTCATCTACTGTTATCATTAATGGTCCTACCCAAACTCTTCAAGATACCAATATACCTCCTCTACCACCAGAAAAACATGTTTAAATCTTGGTGCCCCTCTTCACATCTCAATTCCATACCAATATTGTTACCTCACAACCCCACCCTTCGAGTTAACTCAAACTAATCAACCTTCACTCTGAAGCATCTTCGACATATGTTTCCCAACAAAAACCTTCAAAAATATCAACCAATTCATGTGCATACTAAGAATCATCCAACACAAACCCAATCCAATCCTCTTATCACTCAACAAAAACCTTCACAATCTTACCCATCTAACTACATCCCTTCACAACATCATACTTTACACTACATCTAATAAAAAATTTCAATTATGGTCCTCCTTATCAACCACCCTAAAAATCCTAATTATGTAGAACATTATCAATCTTATCCACAACCCAATCCATCTACCTAATATAATTCAAAACTACATAAATCAACTCCTCATCCTCATACATCAAATTATCCCATGCAAGCCTTGTTGAGTATAATGGCTAACCTAGAGGTCACTACCTTGGGCCCCAAAACACATTCACTTAAGAGAAAATTTGTAATAAGCCCATCAACCCATTTGTACTTATCAAGCCATATCATCCACATTGGGAGCTTCCTAAATTTTCTAAATTCAATAATAAGGAATATCCCCAACAAAATCTTTGTGCCTTTAGAAACTCATTCTATAGACACATATGAATGCTATATGTAATGTGGGAAAAACTTCAAGGGATAAAAATCCACTTTGAAACTAGAGAGATAACTTGAAAAATTATCCTATCGAGTTCAATGATTTCATAATTGAGAAACAACTCAACATAGAGCTACAACTCCAAAATTCAACCAAGTAACAACTTAGTATTTAACAAGAATCTACTTGCATGGAAGATTCAAATCCCAACTTGATTCACACTGTGACCTTACGTAAGCTTCAACTCCCTTATTGCTAACCATATACTCAATCTTATTCACAAGAAGTTTTGACCAATTTTCTTGTGTTGTCTCTCACAATATATTATGATCACTTCTTGGCTCATTCTTCTATTTTCTATCTTATTCTCACCACCTAATCAACAACCAATGTTTTTCATACTAGGCCTCTCTACATAAACACTATCATACTCCACTTATTTAATTTGCTGCATACACCATTTGATATCAAGGCTTCAAGAATTGATTTTGCACACTAAATAATTCTCACTTCCTCATAAGGATGATTATCTCTTTCTCCTATATCTCTCTTAAGCTTCATATGATATAATTCATCTAAGCTCACCTTTACATTCTATATCCTCACATATATCAATAACACTTCATGGTTTCAACAACTTATCACCTTTATCACCCTCTTAACCATGCACTTGACTATGATAAAATTCAACAAAAACCTTACATACAAAGATCATATTTTTATTGACAAGACTAGATTACATACATGAATCTTGCACTTCAAGAACAAATGACCTTTCACCTAACTTACTTCTTAATAGGTAATAGAGAGGAGATGGTTTGATTTCAAAAAGAAAATGCCTTTAGGATGATTATCACTTCTGATATGCATCAGTTCTATCTATAAGTTCTTTCAATATTCCTTGATGTCAATCGATGAAGGATGAGAGCTCCTAAGCTCCCGAAAAATCTAACCATAACTGATCCTATTCCATTTAGACCTATGTTGACAGATTTGTAACGTTTAAAATAAATTTTGTCAAATTCTTCATCAAGTACATTTTTTCTTATAGCTGAATGAGGAGTACACAAGGATTTTTCATCATGAAGACACATTACAAACACCTCCATTTTTATTTATAAATCCATTCCACCTTCCATTTTTTCCATTTGCCTTGCATATCTCATTTGAGCACATAGGAGCATAGTCTTGATCATGAAATATTTTCTCATGTATGCATTCAAGTATACTAGGTATGCAAGAGGATTACGTTAACATCAAGTTCTTGGATCTCACCAAATATAAAGAAATATGATCTTCATTTCCTCTTGAAGAGCTTGGAGTGGCACTTCAATCTTATCTTCTTCACATAGGACAATTTGGAGTAGATTTCACATGTATTGATTTTCATACAAATATTTACATAAAATACAACCTTTATTAGTTTTATATTACATCAAAGGCACCTTTAAAATATGGTTGAATATATTGAACAACTTCTCAGGATTCTACGTTGCTTCATTTTATAGTTATTGATCCAAGATTGCATTATTTTCAAGTTACACAAAACTAGGGTTTTGACCTTCAAGACCTAGTCTTGTTACATATATAATCTTAGCATGTTGAAACCTATTTTCATGATTTGTATTTGCATGAACAATTTAAGGAAGACCTGCCTCCATATCTCACTATTTGTGTGTATGATTTTTGAAGATAAATTCATAAGAGAAACTCAATATTTCACTCTTCTTGACTAGGCACATGGTGTAATTGTAGACCAATATGATTTATACCTAAAATTATTTATCAAGGAAAAACACGAGACCTAATATGTCACTTTGGACATGTACAAGGAATTCATGTTCATTTTCTAACTCAACATCATACTTCTTCAACCACTATGACTTGTTTGGCTTGAGTGCTATTTTAGAGCTATGTGAGGAAGATGACCTAGGTTCACACCAAAAAGGAAATTTAATTTCCTAAAACCTTTCATGAGCATTGAGAAAACATCATGTACTAACTTTCACAGTGGAAGATTCATCTTGGGTCTATCCAATTAGGGACCGTATGGCCAAATTTCTTCAAAATAGTGCAAGGTCCGTACAGTACCATCACACAAGTAGGACAAAATTATCACCAACATGGAATAGAGAGTGTACTCTACACCCTTAATTGATTTCCACATTTGAAAGATAAAATATTCAACTTCATGTCCATTGCTTCATAAAGGTGGTTTGGATAGAGAAAACACTGATAGAAAAATGAATGGAACTTTTTGGTTCCTTAACCATTTGTCCTCAAACATTTTAAAAATTTTTAGTCTTGGAGTTATCTTCAAAAAATCCTCTTATGATTTATCTGAAGGATGCTTGATAATTTTGTTTGAGTGTTAAGAATTTAAGGTGCTTAATTTACATTTTTAAAAACCCGGTTTTGGTAAAACTTGAATATCTTGCACAAAACACCTTATTAGCTCCTAAAATGTTGACCACACTTTCTCAACTCCCTCCTCCATGATTTAAAAATACCAATTTGTAAAAGATTTCTTCAAAAATATCTTCCTCATCTCATTTGTGCAACATTTTTCTCTAGTTTTAAGAAAGAGTGCTATTCAGACATGTATGAGTGCTCAATTCACCTCCTTTACGTGTGAATCCATATACACATCATTTTACATCATATTATTCTCATGAAATGCTTATATTTCATCATTATGACTTTGCGAATCATCATCAATTGCCTACTAGGCTTGCCTTCACTAAAAACCCTAGAATGACCAACTTCATACCCTATAATCTTGATTCTTAACCTGATACTCCTATGCATGTTATTCCAGCTCATACTTCTCCAACCATGCTTTCCCTTATTTTATTTGATCCAAATCTCACATTTCCATGTCAACCTACTTGGTCTAGGATTAGGATCAAACCTAAAGCTACTCAACTCTTCATGAATTTGAGCATGTTGACCTATTACATATAAATTAACACCTCACTTACAACTCATGGAACATGTTTTACCTTCATACAACCTTAGAATGAATCAAAGGATTTAATCACACAACTTTCTTACTCAACCATGGAACTAGACCATGCACAACATATGACATCGTGACTTGACACTTCATGAAGATACTGGATAACTTGAGAAGACCCCGAACACTTTGGACATCATATGACATCACTTTGAATTATTGACATCAATGACAACACATTACTATGACATACAACAATCTCCTAATTCGTCATTGATGAAAACTACAACCAATAAGACCTACACCTACATGACCTATTTCTCATGTTTCTTAGTTCATTCTCCCCCTTTGACATCTATGATGAAGGTAACATGACTACTTGATATAAAAGTGATGAAAACTAAAGACAATAATGAGTGTAGGTAGACTTATTATTAAGAAGTTTCCCATAGGACTTTATTCTTTCTCCTTGGCTCTAACGATAAACAAATGAGATTCATAAACCTATCTTAGGAATTGAAACAACTCCCCCTAAGAGTGTATTCTCACTTGTATTCATATTGACTCTAGAATACCTTCTAGACTTGTTATTTCAAGATATAATTTCCAAATCAACACTTTTTTCATTCATGCTCTGTTTTCTCACTATTTAACACTTGTGTAAGCTTTGAGATGATACATTTTATACTATACCATGGTCTACCTAGACTTTAACAACTTCCTTTGAAGGAACTTAGCATGATTTACCACCTTACGTTGCATAACTTCTTGGTTTTTCATTATATTAATCTTAGCATTAAACTTATTTAGGGATCCCCAAGTAGATTTTTGGTGCATTTTGACTAGGTTTTGATAGCCTCTAGAAAAAAACTTATCACATGTTACATCCTCCTAATTCACCCCCTAGATGCAAGCTATCTCCATCTACTTGAGAACCCAAGATATAATTTCGAACTATGATCATCACATCAAGAGATGAATTTCAAAATATTTATGGGTTTTGAACTTGTTATACATTGTTCTTAGTGATACTTAGCCATAACTCACTTGTTGGCTCAAACTCTACCAATATTGCCTAAACTGATATCTCATCCTTGATTCCTCATTATTTATGTCATTTCACCATGCTCTATTATATCAATCTCATACCTTTGTTGATACGCCTTCACAATGATTCCTAATCCAAGAGACAACCATCTTACTCCTATTCTCAAAGCTGTCCTCTTACCTCAATATTTCATCCCAAATGAAGAAAAAATTGACTTTCTAGCCTCCAATGACTCTTGTACACCTTAATAGCCTGCTACACACTTCAATCAATCTTATGTCAAATATTTATTTGATTCAAAATGGTTCCACTCATCATTTCTTCACCTATCTTCCTCTAGACTGCCTTTTGTGCCCTTAAGACAATACAAATTACAAGCTCCATGGTTAGAGTGACTTAGAAGTTCCCATTAAAAAGAAAAAACTCATTAAAATACACTTTATCATAAAAAGGTGTGCCCTAAATTTCAAAACCCGACTTCTTAGTCTCTTCTTGTAAATCCACTTTCCTCTTTTCTTGCCCTCAGCTTCCTTCTAGCCCTACCTTTGGGCACTGTTAAGTCTATCTTTTCATTTATGACGTTATCAAACATAAAAAAAGACATTTTTGAGCACTCATTTGTAAGAAATATCTATGGGAAAAGTTTCATGATTGCATATTAATTGAAAACACCACTTCCTTTGTTAAATGAATCCTCCAATTAGGTCGAAGACTATATCCTCCGTCTTCCACAAACCTGATTCTTCTTTGCTCTCACATGTGTGAAGACTTTGAATTTTATAACCAAAAAAATTGTGCAAGGGTTGGTCTAAGATAAGTTTTACAAAATTTCATCCACTAGCTCCATCGTTTATGCCATTAAACATCAAACCCTTGTCAAACCCTAAGAGGGTTTCGAGTAAACATGAGAGAGGATAAAATGTTTTAAAATGTTGGATACTTCATTGTAAGGCCCAAGATCGTACTTAGAGGTCTGTTTTAAAATTTCCCATGTGTTTACTTTACCAATGAAGCTTGAAATACATGTAAAGTATTCCTCTATTTTGTTTCTTTTCTGTCATAACATGTAGATGTTCATTAAACAACCCCATTCAACTTGATTTACCCTATCAATACTCAAGACTTAGAATTAGGCTCTAGACCATTAAAAACTATTGTATTCCAACACTTTTTAATTAAAATTGGATTATATTTCTGCAGAGATCTTGAATCAATATTCCTTTAGTGTTCAAAAAGAATTATAGACCAATAAACACAATCTAAATTCCACCATTTATGACTGTCAGAGTTTGTGTATAGGGGCATCATTAGGTAACCTCACTCTTTAGCTCTTTTGGGATTAGCTTACATAATGAATGATAAAATCAAATGTTTTTACTAATTCCACTTCATCTTTATATGATAGAGTATACCTCAAAAATATTTTAATAGAAATGTTATCCAAATAACTCTCTTAGTTACTCGGATAACTTGTATACATTCTGGCTCTAATCTATTCATTATAGTGTTGAGCGTGCTCAAGATCACTCGGCACATTCTCTTGGTCGTAGTTTCCCTGCACGTCCATTTCCTTTCTCTCCTTCCACTTTTTCCCTTACACCCACATTCTATGCATTCACCTTCTTCCTAGTCAACTTCTTCCCTTCCCATGTGCCTCACACTTACTTCAATCGGATAAGTCCCTGACCTTCTCACATGCCGTGCCCATTACTTTGTAATAGTTTTGACTTCACCACACGTTCTCTACTCGCCAATTTACCTCATTTCCTTATGTGCATCACACATGCCCCCTTTGTGCCTTCCTCTATTTTATCTGTGTTCCCTTCCCTTGTGCCCTTCGTGCTGTGTCATATTTTGACATACTTGAGCATGTCGTGTGAAACCAATCAAGTGCACCAACAAGGCACTGAATCCTTACAATAAATCAGCAAGTGACACATGGAAGAAACAAAAAGTATTCACATAGTTGGCCATCATTTCAGCAAATCCACATGTACCATGTGTTTTACATGTGCCAACAACTCGACATCTTTTGACAATGTGTATCTTCGCTAAAAATATTATATTAGCACGTGCTGGACTTGTTAGAGAACTGCTGACATCAGATATAACGCCAAAAATTCAAATTCAAATTTTGGTAGATTTGGTAGGTAAGAAATGGGAAAATGTCTTTCGAGCATTGATGAGCATATCGATTGCTTCAACCCACCGATTTGATATGATCCACCCTCCTTTTTCTTCAACATGCCAAACAGGTGTGGGGAAGGATATTTCATAGATCTCTAAGTGGATTTGTAGGCATTGAATGCTTCTTATTAGTAGTTGTGTTTCAAATTCAATTTTTCTCTCCTTCCCTTCTTCCTCCATGGATTCATCTATATATTTAAGAGAAAGACTCATTTTTATGTTGGACACTCTGGATCCTTACACATTTTGCTAAGGACTCCATATTTTATGTATTTTGAGTTGCATACCTCTAGATTTGGCTCTTGCATGTGGATATCAGCCTCCTTCATCATTGTAACAACTCTGTGCATTTATGGAAGTAATAGAAGCATCATTTTTTTGATTGTTCTCTGTCCTAACATGTTTGCATTCCTTCTTCTTGCCTTTTATTTTGTGTTGTGTGCTGGTTGTGCTATTTTAGGTCCCTTGTAGTTCCATATTTAGTTGTGTTCCATGAGAACGATCTGGTGAATACGTGTTTCATTGTGCTACTCGTGCCTAGCCTCCTTTCACACATTTCCTTTCATTCTCACTTAGAATAGATAGTGTTCATCCCTCTTTTCTGGTGCTATCACCTTTTAGTGTAGTTTCCTTTCATGTTATCCTTCTATCCCTAGTCCCTTGGCATCATTAGATTAGTTTTTCCTTCCAAAGCACTAGGAGTAGCAACAACAATAGAAATAGATAGAGGAACCGGCATTCTCCGAGAGATCTGTCCCAAGCATGCAAGGTCCCACAACTTGGGGATAGTTCTATTGTGGTCTCAAACACCTCGTTCCTTCGAGATCCGAGATGCGGGTGCATGTTTGAGAAACCAATAAAACCATTTTCTTCAAGAAATTTCTCTTCAAGCTCTTTAAGTTGACTTATCCTCGAGAGATCTTGATATAATAAATTTCTTCTTTCACATTATTATACTCATTCTTTCTGAAGATCATAACCTCAAGGTAAATCAATTAAAAACAAAGTGAGTTTAGAGCATCTTACTCATGTATAACCTTCTTGATGATTTAATACTTGTTATTACCTCTTCATTTACCTTCATGGCCTCCATTACATGTGCAAATGATATCTTCTCTAAGATAGAAGTAATTTGAATGATTTGAACAAATTGAAAAACTTGACATACCATTGTTTCTTAATTTAATTCATTTTCATTTTTGGGAAATGACTTCTCCAACATTCAACTTGGACCATTCTTGATAGTTTAAAGACGAACCAGGGATCCATTAGATTAGTAAATATTTATAGCTTCAATTTCTCATGACCGTAGCATCACACACTCCTATCTTGATGGATTGTTTGAAAAATTTAGAGTTTCTTGTACATTTACTAATAACATGGATCTTGACAACTATGTGCAGAATCATGATCACTTTGTTTGTCCTTGGATACAAACTTTTAAATCCATACCTTGTTATGACCTTGGTAGGCTCTCTAGAATTTTACTTCACCCAAAACTTTATATTTGAAGCAATGAGATGAACAACATGGATCACTATGATCAACATGGCCATAATTTGATGGATCATTCATAGATACAATATAAGAAATAAATTTAGGACTCTTGACTATGACCTCTTGAGTAGACACTATAGTGTAACTTTGTACTTTGAAGACCTAGTTTTGTTCCTTTCAAGATTCAAACATAAAGGTAGGAACAAAGACATAGATGATACTCTTGAAATAATCTTGAGACATCTTACACTCTTTTGATATCCTCTATTACTTTTATAAAATCTAGGAGGGATGACTCATACATGACTCATGTTTGGAAACATTATGTAAGAAAACACAAACCTTAAAAACTATTTAAGCACATTTAATATTTATGAATATACAAGAAGAACCCTTAAGTACCTTGTTCTGACTCAAACATGCATAAATATATTGTTAGGTGGACTAAAAACCATACTTTGAGATATTTTCTCAAACTCATAATGGAGAAAACTTTGTTTGGCAGCTCTACAAGATGATAAAATGCTTGTATAATCTCATCATCCTTCCTTCAAGTGATACTTTCCTTTTAGAAGCCAAGATAAGGCTCACATTGCTTGTTGTATCACCTAGAATAGTAGATAGTCATCAAAAACACATGATGACTCCATCCTATCTCCTCTTGCTCTTGTGATATTATAAATCTTCTTGGTTGTGCTTATTGATGTGAGGGATACATTTCTTATGTATTTTTCTCCTGATTGGATACTTGAAAAAAAAATATGATGCATCTCATGTACTTGTTCTACCATAACTAAAAGTAATATTAATTTTTGAATTTCATTGTCTTTTTATATATTTCTTGAGCTATTTTCTCATATAACTTTCATTAATTGTCTTTTCTCTTCATCATCTTCCCATACTAGCTTCTTGTCACTCTTTTCCTTATCAGGACTAGAGCTGATTTCCTTGACTATGTATATGTACTTTACTTACTTCTTTTAGTGTCTCTCTCAAACATAACTAAGTTGGTATCATTCTTAAAGTTTTATTTCATATTGAATGTATTTTTAGATCACCTATTAAATGCACGAAGCTTATTTATATATCTAGGACACTCATGAAAATTTATTGTAAAATGTCCTTGCCCATGACAATTGAAACATACAACAAAGTTATTGCCTCTTGAGTATTCTTCTTTCCAAAACTAACTTGATGGTTTTCTAAGCAATATTTTCTAATATGCCATTTTTCTTGGAAATTTAAGAAAACTTTATTACTTTCATATTCAATCCTACAATCTCATCATGGGTGTTATTTTTCTATTTTTCTCATACATTCCCTAGCTACATGTCCAAAAACATGGCATGAAAAATAGACTTTGTAGTCTTTTATTTCACCTAAATGCTATGCACACTAACACCTCATTCACCAAAACTAAATGCTCACTTGAAGCACATGAAGCTACACAATCCCTCCTTTGTATTTTCTTGTCAATATTTTAGCATGCATAATCATAGTGATATATAACTATTAAGTACTCATTCAAGCACACTAAACCATTATAGACATCCACTTGGAAACACATGTAATAAGGAAGGACAATAGATCAGAAAATTACCAAGATCAGTTGTACCATGAAACTTCCATATTCAAACATGTCAACAACCATAATCCATCCACAATATTCCATTATAAAAAGGTATTGCATCAAAGATATTACATACATAACAAGTTGTTGTCCCCTCAAAATTTTCCTTCTTTTTCCAAGTCTAGAATTATAAATTTTTGAGTTATTACCCTTTGAAAATGGTCTAATCTAAGTATTTTGAAATTTGGCACTTCCCAAGGGATCAAGGATTCTTAGAAACACCTCCATCAGATAGAGAATTATTTCCCCTTTCTAGAAAGGTAAGGAAGTCCTCCTAACTCCTTGTATTTTGCAAGTTATGGCTTGACGGAGTTTGGAGGGGAAATTTTCCCTAGGCAGGCATGCGGAGAGAAATTTGACACTTAGTCCTTTTGGTTAAAAAGTACAAAAGTCACAAAGCAGCCCGTATGCTCATGGAAGGGAAGGAAGCTCATTGGTAGAGTTATGGAGGAAAACTTGGCACTTAGCCCTTTTGGGAAAAAAGCTTAAAGGAAACATTCGGCCCGTGGATGAATCAAGATGTGCCACATGTCAAGGCGGAGTGGTAGGGCACAAAGGTAAATTGGGAAATTTTCCTAATTTAAAATTTAAAAGGAAAAAAGGTAGGTCTTCAGCCCAAGGATGAATCAGAGGGTGCCACGTGTCTCGAAGTGGCGGGGCCACGGAGATTTTTAGGAAATTTTTCCAAAAGGGAAAAATTTAAAGTTTGACCCCACCAACCCTAATTTTGACTCTATTTTTTTAACAGTTTTTCCCTAAAACGTCAAGAGGCAATATCTTTCAATATAGAGGTCATATTTTCACATTTTTGGTATCAATGGAAAGTTGGTGAAATTCTCCACATGATGGACACTTCAATTTAAAATTTTGATGGATTTTTATGGGAGAAAATCGAGAAAACATCTCTGGCATGCAAAAAATGCAAAAAATTTTCCCCCAACTTTGCTCTAATGTTCTCTTGCCACGTGGATGGCCCAATTTCAAAGAAATTAGGGAAAAGGATCAAACGGTTCATATGAGAACTAGAAAATTGAAATATGAAACATATTTTTGCACACAAAAACTCTTTTTTGGGCTCGTTAGAAGTGTTTTCTTTGCGGCAGAGGAATCTGGAAGAGGAAAAATGATCAAATTTGTTTGTAACAACTTTGGGTTCAATGTTTTAATGGTTTTTAGAAGTCTTTGTGAAGGGCCGACAATTGAATTTGGAAACTGGAGGCAAATTTTTGTGAACAGAGGAAGAAACAATTGTTAGTGTTCTTCTATTCTCCTCCTTTGCATTTTTCTTCTATTCCCCCTCATTGTACAAGTTTCAAATTTGAGATCAATAATAAAGGAAGGAATTATATGTCCCCTCGATAGAAAAATCGATTGGTGCTTTATGACCAGTGTATTTTATTCTGTCTTGTGCTTAGAAATGGAAAATTTGTCTTTCTTCTATTAATTAATACATGTAATGAAACTTCCAGTTGATGTGTGTGGGAATCTAACACTCTACCCACAACATTGATTCCCCCTCCTTCATTCTCACTCCCTCCCCTTTCTCAAATCAATTTCTGCTATAACAAGGAGTTGCTATTATTACCATAGGGACAGTGGAGTGTTCTTGTGGATCTCTGGTTGAAAAACCACCATTGAATCCACTTGTTTTTCATGCATAATATGGGAGCTGCACCATTCAAATGTAGAGGGACTTAGATTCCCATAGCGTTGGCCTAAAATCCACAAATTTTTCCACAAGACAATTTTTCTTGCCAACAGTTTTGGCACCCACTGTGGGGCAGAGTTGCAACATCTGCACCCAAAAATGACCACAAGATTTTTAAAATATCATTAATTTTGTCTTTGAAGTCTGAAATTCCTTATGATCCAAAAATACAAAAAGATTCAAATAGAAGAGTTCTACAGATTGAGCAGCCATATGAACTGCATGGATGTAACTCAAAATTCTTGTAAATCCTTCTAGAAAACCTTCTTTGCTCTGTCATATCCAAAGGAAATCATTTTATACCTGAAAGAGGTTACTTGGCATATTTGGTAGAGTGTAAATCACCTCACCATTGCTACAAACTTATGGGCTGTGAAAGAGAAGACAATAAACTTTTAAGTTGGCTAATAGAAGGTATACTCACCAACTAAGGAAAGGAGGAGTGATTGACCCTAATTTTGAGGAGTTGGAGAGAAAATAGCAGAGGTTATAGCTCGGTTTGAGAGAGGAAGAGATTAGAGCTCAACTTGAAGAAATTTCAAGACTCCAAGTTACTGAGAGAGAAAGAGAAACAACCCTAGCTATACCGAAGAAACCGAGAAACGAAACATAATGGCTGATAATAAATGTGAAGCACGTACACCCAATGTACCATGAGGAATAAATACTGTTCCACTTGCTCTCCCACAAATACTCCATGATCTACCAACAATTTTGAGAAATAATTTTCCCAAATTCAAAGGAGATGGCTCCCAACTCCCTAAAGAACATGTAGCAGCCTTCATCACTACTTGTGGTGTGTTAGGTGTTGAAGATGAAGATGTGTCGGTTAGAATTTTTATGGAGTCACTCCAAGAGAAAGTTGTTGAATGGTTTTACATGCTTCCTACAAGATCTATTACTGGTTGGGAAGATATTAGAAAAGCATTTGAAAATAGATTCAAGAGCATTGAAGATGGTCAAGAGCTGTTGGTGCAATTAGTCCAAATAAAGAAAGAAAGCTCTAAATCCATGAGGGAATTTGTAGCAAGGTTTGACAGATTGATAAGAAGAGTCCCTGAAGATGTGCTACCTCTTGAGAACCACCTGAGAAGATTCTTCATCAGTGCCTTGCCATCAGAAGTTGGTTTCTTCCTCAGAAGAGCCCAACCAAACACACTGAGGGAAGCTCAATACTTTTCCATTGAAGGCGATGATGACTTAATCCTCTCGGGAAAGGTGAAAGGCCCAAATGGGAAGCATAGGGGTTAGAGTTTGGCTTCAGTAACTACAGATCCTATGTCCCAAAATATGGAAAATGATCTAGTTGCCTTGAAGAAACAGCTGTCCCAAATGACAACGAGAAATTCTCCAAGGAGGCAAAATTCCCTGATAGAAAAATAATTACACCACCTCCTCGCCAAATTTCCCTTGAAGCACCTCCTATCAATGCTATCTCGTAACACTAGAGAATCAAGAGAAGATGCTGAAATTGATGAACTTGAAGGAGAAATAGCAGAGGATTATAAAGGCTACCTCTAAATTGAAGAAGTTTATATGCAAAATGGCTTGTTTGAGTTTTTTGATGATGGGGAAGAAGAATAAGAATCCCCAAGCTTCTCATGTGTTGTCTTCACTCGAGCTCAATCCAAAAAATATGATCTACCCTCTGTGGCTCAAAAGGAAAAGAAAACGAAAGAAGATCCCACTCCAGTAGCCATAAAAATAAGATCATCGGAGAGGCTCACCATCACCACCCTCAATGGATTCAGCCAAAATGCAACTAGGCCAAATGGCTGCTAGAGATTAGGCTATTATATCTAGTAAGTCACCTTTTCCTTCTTCTAGCTCACAAGTTATTAATAACACTCCTCCCTCTAATGAAGTCTATCCTAAGTCAGCCAAAGTTCCTCAAAGACCCTTAGCATCTAAACCTTCCCTCACTCTAGGAACTTCCCCCTCATCCAACATTTTCCCATTTGATTTTGTTGAACATGTAAGTAAGCCCAAAGTGCAGCTCTAAGAGGTTGAATACTTGTAAACACACCCGCCTTGATTTGATAGACTAATCAATGTTGTTTGAGTAGCGATTCTACACCTTCAAGTTCAAATTATAAAGGTATGCTCCCGACACCATCTACACCACCTACTCAAAACATGTTGGCCCTAAGCACTTCCAAAACAGATAAGGTGGAACCCTTCTACTTGTCTCTTCTCATGAATGGTTTTGAGCTCAACAATTACATCAGTGACTTCAAGCTTTTGATAACGTAATGCCACTCAAAGTTGCCAATGCTCTTAGCCTAACACTAACCAGAGTTAATGGAGCTTGTTACTCAATGGAATCTAAGCAAGTACCACTAGTAGGAAGGATAAAAGATGCACAAGTGGCTTTGGCTGAATACCCTAATAAGAAATTACTTCTAACCATCTTAGTGGCAGACATTCCAACATCTTTTGGCATGCTCTTGAGTAGAAGTTTTTGTAGAGACCTTGGTGGAGAGATAAAGATGGATTGGACCTCTACAACTATTCCAGTAAAGGGTGAGATGAAGAAGCTACTTTTGGTAAGAAAAATGAAGTTTACAGTAAGAATTTCCAATGACCCAAGAGCTAATATCCTCTTTCAAGATTGTGGATTAGGAAACTATTTCCTTACTTCACAACAAGAAGAAGACTTTCCACTTTCCTCAAAATCAGAGAAATATTAGGTCTAGACTATGGAGTTTGATGGAAGCCATTCCAAAGTAGGCTCAGGGCTGGTGTTGTGTTGTACTCTCCTTCCAATGTGATGCATCCTTTTGCATACAAACTGCAGTTTGACAACACCAACAATACAATAGAATATGAAGATCTCCTCTTGGGCATAAGTGTAGTGGAAGACATGGGAATAAAAAATCTGAGATGCCTTGGTGATGTAGAAGTGATAGTGAAGCAAATCCACTAGCAATACCAGGTGAAGAACCCAAGGCTTGGGCATTACAGGAATAGAGTGTGGGATTGTATCAAATTCTTTGATGCATTCTCTATTGAAGCCGTCCCAAGACAAAAATGAAAGAGATGAATCTCTTATAGTATCAACATCCCTATTGACTCCTCATCCTTCTTTTCGAAAGGAAAAAATAACCATTGAGATGGTTTTCAGACCAAGTGTTCCTAATAACGCTAATCACTAGAAAGTTTTCAATAACAACAATCATATTTTAGCCTTCTTGGAGAAAAGAGATAACTTCAATAATCTCTTCTTTGAGGGAAGTGTTAATCCACATAAAGAAGTTCAGTAGCTGAAGATGCATTAGATGAAATTGAAAGAGTGGATGATGAAGGCATGATTAGATTAAAAGGTAACAAGATCCCCAAAGGTCTAGTCTCTTTGGAGGACCTTTTTGAAAAGCATGATAGATTTATTCGTGAAAAATAAAAGCTATCTTCTCACTGTCCATCTGATTTTGACAAGGAAAACATTGGGACTTTGAAGATCCAAGGATGGTCAAAATTGGCAAATTCTACTCACTGAAGAGAAAAGGAAGTTCGTTTCTTTTGCTTTAAAAGTAATCGATGTGCTGGTCTACTCTTACGATGAGCTCAAATATTTTCAATTGAAGGAAATGCATCATTCCATTCCTCTCGAAGCAAGATGCTAAGCCCTTCGGGTATAAGTAAATACCCTATAATCCAAAGATTTCGATGTTCTCAAGGAAGAAGTGTACAAGATGTTGAATTAGGAATCATTTTTCCCATTCACCACTCAACATGGGTGGCCAACATTGTACCAGTTAGAAAGAAAAATGGGTAGATTAGAATATGTGTAGATTTCAGAAATCAATCAGGCATCTCTCAAGGAAAATTACCCTCTTCGATCATGGATCATATCCTACAAGTAGTTACTAGATCTGAGATGCTCTCTTTGCTTGATGGATTCTCAGGGTATAATCAAATTAATGTGGTTGAAGAAGATTGTAGCAAGACAACTTTTACAACACCTTGGGGCACTTTTACTTATAGCAGGATGCCTTTTGGCTTGATCAATGCGAGAGCCACCTTCCAAAGAGCCATGGACATGGCTTTCAAAGATTCAAGCATTGCATTGTCATATACCTTGATGAATTAATTGTGTTTTCAAAGAAGAGAAGTGAGCATATCTTCCACTTGAAGAAGATTCTTGCAAGATGTGGAAAACATGGCATTTCTCTAAATCCCAAGAAGTATATATTTGGAGTCATAGAAGGCAAGCTGTTGGGACACATCGTGAATAAGCATGGAGCACATATTGACCATGAGAGGGTAAGTTCTATTCAAGCACTATGTCTTCCCACTAATAAGAAAGGAGCACACTCATTCTTTGGGAAGGTAAATTTTCTTCACCACTTTGTCCCCGAATTCTCTGAACTAAAAAAGCATATCACTTCTATGATGAAGCCTCAAACAAGTTTCAAATGGAGTAGTGAAGGAAAATCAGCATTTAAAGAAATCAAGAAGGCCATTGCCAAAGCTCTAACACTGGTATCTCTAAGTTTCAGAAAGGAATTCATCATGCACTATTTATGCCTTGGAGCACACTCTTTCTACTATCCTAGTTCATAAGAATGATGAAGGATTGGAAGCACCTATTGATTTCATGAGCTGCCCTTTGAAGAAGCATGAACTAAATTACAGTCAATTAGAGAAGAATACATATGCAAAGTGGTCAACGCCATGAAGAATTTCAGATTTTACATACTCAAATCTCACACCATGGTGATGGTCCCCAGAAGTGCAATCAAGTCCATTCGATACAACAAGATCCTAGAGCCAAAAGAGGAAATTGGATTACAAGGATCCAAGAGTATGACCTAGAGATTAAGCCCTCTAATCTGGTTAGAGGAAATGGTTTGTGCAAGTTGATTGCTGAAGATGAATCTCTCAAAGTTTAGCTTAGAGAAAGAGATAACACTTGCCCAAACTACTCAAAAGATTTCCCACAAGTTCTCTTTGTGAACACTACAGAGGAATGGTATGCGGACATCACTTTCTTTCTTACTATGGAGGCTGCCCTCCTCATTTAGATTACAAGCAGCGAAGAAGTCTCAGGTGAAAGTAGCCAAATATGTGATTTGGAATCATGCACTCTACAAGAAAGGGATAAATGGCTATTTTCTCAAGTGTGTTGACAAGCAACAAAGAAAAAAAATCCTCAAAGCCTATCATGATCAAGCTTGTGGTGGACACTTTTCAGCCATGGTGATTTGCCCACAAAATTCTCAGAGGTAGATATTATTGGCCTTCTCTTTTTGCTGATACTCATATTTGGGTTTCCAAATGCAAACCATGCCAACAATTTGTTGGAAAACCATAGTTAGTTGCATTGCCTCTCAGGCCTGTGATTATTGAAGAACCATTTCAAGTGTTGGGCATACTTATGTGCCGACTACACAGTACTACTTCACCAAATGGGTGGAAGCCATTCTAACCAAACAAGCTAGTTCTGAATTAGTTTACAGTTTAGTCAAATAATACATCATTGTCCATTTTGGGGTGCCTCAAAAGATTGTGATGGACAATGCTACTTATTTCTCTTGAAGGAATTGATAGAATTCTGTTATGGCTTTAGGATTTCTCTTGCTCATTCTTATAAATACTATCCTCAAGGAATGGTCAAGTGAGTCAAGTAAAAAAAAATATTGTGACCATTATCCACAAGCTTGTTGATTCAAATAAGAAGAATTGGCACAAAACATTATATGATGCATTGTGGGCTAATATGATCACTCCTAAGAAGGCAATAGGCATGTCAACTTTTCAAATGCTATATGGAGTTGAGGCAGAGATTCCTATCACAATTGAAATGCTAGCTCTCAAGTTGCTTTAAATAGTGGAATACAACTAATACAAATATTCAATTAACAAGAGGATCTTTTTCCTTGAGAAGCTAGAAGAGAGCAGATCCTAGGTAATGGATAGAATCAAAGAAAATCAGCTGAAAGTGAAGAATCTCTTTGTGAGTAAGAGCCAAAGCAAGGGAGTTCGAGCTAGAGATTTGGTCCTACTTTGGGACAAGAGGAGAGAGCCAAAGGGAAGTCATGGTAAGTTTGATTCTTTGTGTTGGGTCCATTTGAAATTCGGGAAGCTTGTGGTGAGAATGCATTTCTCTTATCATACTTGGATGGAACTCCATTAGGATTGCCTAGAAGTGGGAAATATTTGAAGCTGTACCATCAGTGAAAGTGAGTTGTCCCTCACCCTGTACCATAGTTTTTGTTGTTTCCCCTTTTCTGTTGTGTGTGTTTTGGTTTGTTTTCTGTTTTGGTGTGGTTTTGGTTTGTTGTGTTTTCCCCTCCTTCCTTCTTCCTTCCTTCAGTATTGTACATGACTCTACAAGGCCCAATGGATAAGGCACTGGTCAATGTTATATGTTTTAAAACCTATGATTCTAGATCCTCATGCCATGTTTTCTCCCTGTTCAATCCATGCCATGTCCCCAAGCTAGAGCCATTGTTGTCCCCTCAAAATTTTCCTTCTTTTTCCAAGTCTGGACTTATAAATTTTTGAGTTGTTACCCTTTAAAAAAGGTCTATTCTAAGTATTTTGAAATTTGGAACTTCCCTAAGGGATCAAGGATTCTTAGAAACACCTCCATCAGATAGAGAATTATTTCCCCTTTCTAGAAAGGTAAGGAAGTCCTCCTAACTCCTTGTATTTTGCAAGTTATGGCTTGATAGAGTTTGGAGGGGAAATTTTATCTAGGCGCTCAGGAGAGAATTTTGATACTTAGTCCTTTTGGCTAAAAAGTGCAAAAGTCACAAAGCATCCCGGATGCTTGCGGAAGGAAGGAAGCACATTGGTAGAGTTATGGAGGAAAAATTGGCACTTAGCCCTTTTGGGCAAAAATATTAAAGGAAACATTCGGCCCACGGATTAATCGGGATGCGCCACATGTCAAGGCAGAGCAATGGGGGCACGAGAGGTAAATTGAGAAATTTTCCCAATTTAAAATTTAAAATGAAAAATGTAGGTCTTTGGCCCATGGATGAATCATAAGGCACCACGTGTCTCGAAGCGATGGGGCTACAAATTTTTTTAGGAAATTTTTCCAAAAGGAAAAATGTAAAGTTTGACTCGCTAACCCTAATTTTGACTCTATTTTTTACCAATTTTTCCCTAAATCTTCAAGAGGCCATATCTTTCAATCTAGAGCTCGGATTTTTGCATTTTTGGTATCAATGGAAAGTTGGTAAAATTCTCCACATATTGGATACTTCAATTTTAAATTTTGATGGAGTTTTGTGGGAGAAAATTGAGAAAATGTCTCGGCATGAAAAAAATGCGAGAAAAGTCCCCGCCGACTTCACTCCAATGTTCTCCTACCACGTGGATGGCCCGATTTCAAAACAATTAGGGAAAAGGATCGAACAATTCATATGTAAACTAATAAATTGAAATATGAAACACATTTTTGCACACAGAAACTCTTTTTTGGGCTTGTCGGAAATGTTTTCTTTTGATAGAGGAATCGGAAGAGGAAAAATGATCAAATTTATTTGTAACGGCTTTGAGTTTAACATTTTAGTGGTTTTTGAAGTCTTTGTGAAGGGACAGAAATTAAATTTGGAAAGCTGGAAGTGCGTTTTTGCAAACAGAGGACAAAAATGATTGTTAGTATTCTTCTATTCTCCTCCTTTGCATTTTTATTCTATTCCCACGCATTGTACAAGTTTCAACTCCGATATTAATAAAAAAGGAAGGAATTTTATGTCCCCTAAATGGAAAAATTGATTGGTGCTTTGTGACGAGTGTATTTTATTCTGTCTTTTGCGTAGAAATGGAAAATTTATTTTTCTTCTATTAATTAATGCATGTAATGAAAATTCTAGTTGATGTGTGTGGGAATCGACACTCTACCCACAACATTGATTTCCCACTCCTTCATTCTCACTCTCTCCCCTTTCTCGCATTGATTTCTTCTATAGAAAGGAGTTGCTATTATTGCCATAGGGATAGTGGAGTGTTCCTGTGGATCTTTGGTAGAAAAACCACCATTAAATCCACTTGTTTTTCATGCATAATATGGGAGTTACACCATTCAAATGTAGAAGAACTTAGATTCCCATAGCGTTGGCATGAAATCCAAAAATTTGTCCACAACACAATTTTTCTTGCCAACACAAGTCCGGTACGAGTGCGGGATCATGAGCGCAAGTATTAACCCTAATTAAAAAACATAATATGCTCCAAGATTAGAATACAAAGTACATGGTACCAAAAAAATGGTTTATACCAGATATATATAGGAGTGGGGAATTTCCCTTCATTTCCCATGCACTTCCTAATAATAGGTGTGCCAAAAATAGACTACATGTATGCTTTACAAAACAACTAATAATAGAATATCTTATAAATAAGTCTTGATTTTATCCTATTAATAGTATACATGCATGCACTCGATCTTCATGTTCATTCTCCAAAAATATCCCTTTCTTGGTCGCCAATTTATCATGCTTATATCTTTTTCTTGGTCGACACTCCACCTTGCTTTTCTATTTTTAACCTGTAATCTGAAAAATTGGCTAAGTCCCAGGTTTTATATATGCGGGTGCGAACCTTCTCATGTTCACTTCAAATTATCCTTGCACATAAACACACACTTTCCTTGTGCACCACATTCCTCTACGATCTCTCAATACTTAGTCATTTTTTCCGTCAACAATGACTCCATGGAACTTACTTGAGAATCTCCTTGCATTTGGCTACCTAATGGTCTTCTTTTGTTCTTTGATATCCTTCTTGATCTCAAAATATCCTTGACATGTCACATGGATTGACTCACCCTTCAATTCCTTTTTCCTTGCTTTTTATAGTTCTTCCCTTAGAGTTTTTAATTCTACACTTGGTTTATCACATTCTTCAACCTTGGCTTTGATAGCTAATTGACATTGCTCATGAATAAAATCATGCTTTGATTCATACTAATTTGATTCACTTTTGGAAACTAGACTGATTTGTCACAAGTATGTCTTTATTTTCCTAACAAGTCATCAATATTACTTGAAATTTTCTCATCTCTTTTATATATCATCTATTTACTTGGCTTGTTTTAGCTCATCCTTTAGGGTCTTCAATTCTTCTTCATGTTTGATGTAATATTTTTATTTGTCTTTCAGTGATTTTGACACATTCTCAACAAATGAAGCCATCTCATTGAGTTTTTAGCCATAATTGGCTTCGTGAGATTGATTTCCTTCTTTAGTTCATTAATCAAGGCTTGAACAATCTCACACTTCCTTTTCGAATTGATTCAACTAGTTTACCCATGATTTTTATCCAAATATCTCCTCCAAGATGTTATAATTGATTCAAGAGGACCATGATTTGATACCAATTGTTGGAAACTTTAAACATTGAGGGGGCATGAATAAGTGTTTACCAAAATTTTAAACAATTTCTAATTATTTAATCAACCAAAATAAATAATCTTAACCATGATAAGGAATCATTCAAACATGAAATAGAGAGAGAGGAAAACACATATGAACATTCTATGTAATGTGGGAAACCAATCAAGGGATAAAAACTCACCGAAACAAAAAAATAACTTGGAAAAAAATGTCCTATTAGAGTTACAATGATTACACAGGCGAGAAACAACTCAACATGGAGCTACAACTCCAAAATTCAACCAAGTAACAAAAATGTGATGCCCACTTTAAACTACCACTTGAGACCAAGAAACAAACTAGGAAAAACTATGGAATAATTTTTTTCAATAAGAAGAGTCTACAACTAAGTTCATAAGACACTAGTTTGAACTAACAGGTTCTGGAACAAATTTTGATTAACCAAACACAAGATTTCCATTTTAAACTTATAACAAGTTCACAAGGTTCCAAAATTAGGGTTACATGTTTTACTTAGGTTCAAGGAGCAAATATCCCTCATACCTGCTCTTAAACAGGCCCAAAATTTCAACTATATTTTTCACACATATAGATTTATAAAAACTTTACTAAACTAGGCTTATTAGATAGGAAATTTCCTCACCTTTCCAACCATATAAAGAAGTCCTCCTAACTCCTTGTAAAACTCAAGTTATGGCCAGACATGATTTTTAGGGAAAATTTTCCCTTGGAGGTCCGCAGAGTTAGGAGAAAATGCCTTCGTGCCTCGCCTACTTTGACGCCCCAAATGCCACATGTCATCATGTGATTGGTCTAGGCCGGTGGGTCGAGGGGAAAAAAATGAAATTTTTCCCAAAACCAAGTTTCAATTTTCTGAAGGAAAATTTTCCTCTGTGCCTCCACGCTTGCCCAAATGGCCACATGGTGCCTTGTGATTGGCCACGGGCGGCAGAGAGAATTTGGATTTTTTTCCCAAGGGGTTAAATGGTTAAAAGAATTGCATGGACCTGCGCACCCATGGGGACACGTGTCATCACCCCATTGGCTATGGGGGTGCGGGGCCACGGAGAAAAATAAGAAATTTTTCCAAAGGGGGAAAAAGTTAAAGTTTTCAATTTGAACCCACGCACCCTCCCTGCCACGTGTCAGCACGTGATTGGTTGGGGGCCGCGGGGTTGCGGGAAAATTGGGAAAATTTTCCCAAGGCAAAATTTTCAAAAAAGATAGAGTTTTCAAAAAGTCCGCCCCTCCAAGATGCCACGTGGCATCATCTGATTGGATAAGAGGGTGGCGGGGTGGTGGAATTTTCATGGAAATTTTTCCCGTGCTAAAATTTAAAATTTTCTAAGTTATATTAATTCATTTTTGGTTTTGGATGGCCATTTTGAAGTAAAACTTCAAATGGCCATAACTTTTGATTGGGAACTCCATTTTGGGAAAACAAGGACTTTCCGGAAAGCTCTCGGAGTCCTCTTTACATAGAAATCATCAATTTTAGAATTTAGTGAAGTTTTAAAGGTCAATTTTAAGAAATAGATATGCAGGATTTCACATTTAAAACTCGGCATTTTTTTTTTTCCTACTTGTAAGATTTTTAAACATGTAAATTGAACATGGAGGAATGATATTGGGTAGATTTTAGATTATTTTTAAGGTTTAATTTATGGATTGAGTTACAACTGATATATTTTACATCCTTTGATGGGAAAGTGGTCCAAGCAAGTTCAAAAATTGATTTTGTGAAGTTCTAAAATGTCTTTCTCTGGTGTTGAGGTCAAATTGAATTCCTTATAACTTATTGCATCTAAATTGCATTGTTTCAATACTTAATTTAAGTTGCAGATCTGAACTACACATTTATTAGATAAAATTCAATTGCCAGATTTATAAAAGAAAAGGAACAGAGTTCATTTATTAACAACTGTAATGATCTATTTGCCACTTCCAAAACATGGTAAACTTATCAAATCTTGTCTAAACAATTAATTTATCCATCTTCTCATTCAGACAATAAGGCAACGTTTGGTATTTCAAATTTTAATAATTACAAGGAACAAAATGTTGTATTTCTCTCCCATACACATTTTCTTTTCACACAGAGATAACATTTCAAAAAAGTAACTCCAATTTAATGCAATATTACAATTAAATCTAAATCTAAATCTAACATGATTGAGGAAGGAATATATTTCTTTCATTGATTTCCAACATTACAGATTATTTCTTCATTTGAATTTCAATGTTTAATCTACAACTGTATGACAGTCTTTTCCAATACAGAGAATAGAATATTTCATCTTTACATTTCTCAATTAAATTTCAGACTTCCATTTACAATACAATGGCTTCACATTACAAAATTACACAACTCATCCACACGAAGTGGGAAGGGATTACAAGAGTTTTCTCAAAGAGATGACTGTCAAACTGTATTCTTCTTTCTCTAAATAACAACATGCTGATTTATTTTTCTCTGTAACTTGATCACAACAAGGAAGGGGGAAAGGCAATTCCCTCCACCCAACCAAGACATCAAATGGGAAAAGAGAAGCCATCTTTCCCCACCGCCCCGAGCCCCAACCATATTGGAATGGAACATGATAAAACAACACATGGCAACATAGCTTCTTCCACATATAACATACATTCACATGCATAAGGAAATGCACAACAAAAAAATATGTAGTTCTCAACTACAACAAACAACTTCATAAAAAAAAGGCTCCTTCTCTGAGCAAGCAAGCCAAACAAGAGCAAGAACTATGGAGGTCTCCTTATGCCTCCCATGTTGAAATTGGGCATCCACCTAAAACAAACTACAAAAATATAACAATCCCATAAACCTTATCCCTCCTCAACCCCTCCTTATCCCTCCTCCAAAATTCATTCCTTATACTTCCCCAAAGTAAGAAATGTAAGCATATTCTTTTCTCTAGGTGGATCCCAACCAACACTCCCTCCACAAGACAAGTGCCAATGGAAAATCCCTTATCCCTCCTCTGATAAACCTCATAGAATTCTCTCTACACCATGCCCTAAGCATTCTACCCATCCCTCTAAGAGTTGCAAACAAAAACACTTTCAAAATTCATGCTAAAAGAGGGAAAAACAACAATTTTAAAAAAGTGAGATCCTACCTCTCCATAATGGAGACTTGTTTCTAAAATAGCAGTCTTTATTTCACCAAAAACCAGTCACAAATCAGTAAGGTAAATTTATGCACAAGAAAATCCACTTTTTCCACAAAGTAAGCTCCAAAATCCAAGAGGAATTTACCCCAAGAGTGAAATCACAAACTTTCAACAACCTCAAATGAGGAGGCAAATCAATTTTTAGAGGAGAAGGTGGAAGATGATGATGTGGATTCCAAGTGGAATGCCACATCATTTTCCTCATTCCCCAAGAGTGCAATCCACATTAAAAAAAATCACACCATTAATGAAATATGAAAAAATTACTTATATACACAATGTAGCCCATACCCCAAAAGGAATGCATTTAAAATTTGTAAGACAAGTGCAATCAATACTTACACAAATTTATGTCAAAATATAATAAAATAGATTGATTTTGACTCCAAAATAATAATCATGGTTGGTGGAGGATTTTGAGAGGTGTGGGACAAGTTTAACTTGTCCCACAAGCCTCCAAATTTTTCCTCCAAGCTCAAATTCGAATTTCAAGAGAGATGGAGTGTTTGACCTTCCAAAATCAGCCTTACAACTCTTACAAAATCTTACACAATCTATCACTTCACTTACACAACCTTACATGGTAACTTACACACTCTTTTAAAATGCATTAATTTCTATGACATTTATTTATTACAAACTTTAGACACAACATTTATTTATTTATCACATGGTTACACATAATATAAATCAAGTCAAATTATTAATCAAGACAATAACATTTACTTTTACATTCCACATCCCATTTAATTTAATTAAATTTTAACTATATAACTCTCACATTATACTATCACATTTAAATAATTAAAATAAAGAGCAAATTACAAATAAAATACACACAACAATAATTAAAAGGGAACACATAATAAAAACACATACATGTCCCATGGTCACAATAATGGAAATCGCCCATGGGAAATCCTAACAAAACACAACATACAACTCAAACACAGTTGCCATGGTGACCTTGTTAATTTCACATTGAATTCCAATATGGTTAGTGTTATCCAATTTTGCACACATGGTAAGATTGGACAACGGGGTCCTATCACGTTCAAAATGAAAAAATAGTCCCAGAGACCCACCTTCGAGTTATTCTCAAGATGCACGATAATTAAAAATAATTCCTGAATTACATATTAAGAGATCACCTAGCATCGAAAGGCACCCGAGTTGATCTCAACTCATTGAAGAGTTCAGGGTCAAGTTGTTAAAGAACCGGTGTCAAATTGATAATCATCTCAAAATCATCTCAAGTAGAGACTCTCGGTTGTAAGAGCTCGACGATGGTCTTCATTAATGCAAAATATAGCTCGTTGAAAATTGACGAATGAAATGAACTCTACAAGGATCTCGGTAGAGATCGATGCAAAAAGATCGAAGGCCAAGTCGGGGAGATTCAAAGTTAACATGATGCCGGGGTTAATCCATTAAGACAAAGGTGCTCGACCAACCGCTTGGGAGAATTATCTTGTTGTGACCGAGATGATATGAAATTATGTAGATATGGGAGGTTCAACATCATTGAATCTCGGGTTTGTAATTACAAAATGGAAGGATTCTATCGACCGGGAAGATAGGATAAGCATCATAGAATACTAATGTAAAATTGAGTCAAACCGACATCTAAAAAGAGTGTGAATTATAATGGTGTTCGAGACCTTCCTCGGTGAGCATTCGGTACAGCATGTAGTTGACATGTTAAGTATATCGAAGTTCTTTTGAGCACTTCCCAAGTAGGTCATCCAACTATGTTGTTATCATTCAACATCGAATGCATCCTCAAATTCAGGATTTTCCTTCAAGATATTTTTGTCAAAATTGATTAAGTGATAGTGAGAGTGTTACACGGGAGACTGAGAAAATTTATTACAAAGATTCTCTACCGAGACCTTACTGGTTTTACGATGTAACTCATAGAGGAGAATCTCATAGAGGTGGAACTGTTTCATATCAGAATATTCATGAGGCACAATTTTCTTTGCAATTATATGAGCATCTTCAATGAGTCACTAAGTTGGCAGGCATAAAGGATTTCGAGAATTATCACACCTTACAAGCTATAGCTGAAATGTTTGCACCGAGAAAATGATGTCTCCTCACGCTGAGTGGAAAAGTGGAAATCGGTGGCCATCTATCCAAAACGAAATCTGGCCAAATGATAACGAAACCCCACACTCCAATCCTAGATGTGGGAAATAAGGCAAGCATTGCCAAGGGAAATGACGTGATGTCAAGCCATTGAAAAGATTAGGCGTGGGAGAAGTTTGAGTCTACTGCCAAAAATCGGGAGCACGATCATGGCAAGCCGTAGGTAATCCCGTGCATGGGAAACATTTTACTATCTTGCCAAGGTTACAGCAAAGCTGAGGCCGGGGCCCATGGATTAATGTGGCCAAGCCGTTACGTGGGGATTTGGAGCTGGTATGCCGAGGTTAGAGATTTGATGATGGAAGTCCAAGCTGTTCACTCCACGTAGGGGAGATTCAGGAAAGCACCGCCAAGTGGAAATATAACCGTGGTAAGCCATGATCAGACTTCCATGAATTGGAGAAATCGGGTCAAATTACCAAGTGAAGACAATATGATAGCTATCCAACATGATACTTCCGCACGGGCCATGTAAACAGGATCCGAGTCGTTGTGCGAGTCACTAGGAGAATTAAAGTGGCAGTTGTAAATTGGGCGGTGAGTAATCCTCCAAGTGATAAGGGAGGATGATGGCGAGATGGTTGAAGATGGGTCGACGTTGGAAAAAGTATCCAGTTTCAGGCTCACAAGAAAGAAACACCTTCTCATGGGATACCACAATTGCAGCTTACAGAAGACACGGGTTTCCTCATGAGGCGTTGATACTGTTTCACCGAATGCAAACAATGCAGATGTCGACACGATCGGTTTGCCTTTGCTAGCATACTTTTAGCCTGTGCCACAATAAGAGCTTTGGAACAGGGTATGGACATACATTGAGTTCTATGCTCAAAGCTCCCATGCATTTGATGCACAGGCATGTTGTAGTATAGTAGAATCCATTTTTAGCGCTTCTAGCAAGTAGCTGTAGGAAACAAATATTCACTGCCGTGTACGATGGATTGGAGTCACGCCATTCAAGGCTTCATAAAATTTTCCTGAATCAGAGATGAAGGTTTATTATGGTGCAGAATGAAATGATTCATATTGCTCAACATGTTTTCTCCTAGAAATGAATTGAATGTGAAGGTCAGCTCTGAAAATACCTGGTTGGCCGTTTTGCATGCTACATCCTTGTTACTCGTAAATGGTCTCTTTGAGAAACTCTGAGGGTAATAGGAAATATTTATACCCTTCCATTATGTACGTCCAATTAGACAATAAAAATTATTCGTTTACGAGTTCGAGAGAAACTTTATTTTTACAAATGGAGGATTATATCTTGTAGTTTCAAGCTAATTTTATCTAGCTTTATTTCTATTACCTTTGATCACGACTAAGGAAAAATTCATATGGTTGTTACCTATACATTTTTCCAAGGTCCTCTTAGTTGCCTCGGTTGTTTAATGTATTTTTGAAGGGCTCTCTCGACCAAAAATTAGTCTTAAGGGTGTCTATCGACATGTTATGGGCATGAACACGGGTCATCATCATGGTAGCATTAGGTCTTTATTGGTAATGGAATTTTCTCATCATTTAGAAGGTACAATTGTGCTTATTATGGCAAAGCCAACACAATCTTACTATAAGTGTTAAATAATAAGGAAGAAGCGTGAGCATTGTGGTAAAACCATTACATTCGAAATGTTGGGTTAAGCTTGGTATTCAAGTGAGTTTGAGCCTGGAAAGGTAAGATCGTTTCTTTGGATGAAGAGCTCGGTGACTTCGCAGGGAGCTCATGGTGTTGTTTCATGAAGTTTGAACGTGGAATGCATAAATGGCCTCGAGTTAACCAAGGAAAACGATAAGAATCGAGTTTGATAGCTCACCATTCGAAGGACTCAATGCAAAAGAGCTCGATTGCCAAGGTAAGGAAAGAGTTGGTGTGGGGTTCAAAATTGAGTGCAACACCGAGTTAGAGGATTCGAAGCTCATCGAGTTTGGCTATGTGCAGATTCTATCCACATGAACCCCCTCCTCTTCAAGTCAAACGGGTCAATGGGGGTCCGACATTATGTTAATTAAATTAATATTTTTATTTAAATATTTTAATAATAATATTTATTATTATTATTTAAATATTTTATTTAAATATTCTTTTAATTAAGCGAGAAGACTAGGTCATCAGGCAATTAATGACCCATGATGGAACCTTCTTAGGTGGTTCAACTAACTGTAATAAATACATCATGGGCCTTTAATTTAGGAATGTAATTATGACCATTTCCTCTTCTTTCTCACATATTCTTCTATAAATGTAAGTTGGAAGCTCATTTCAAAGGGTTCCAATAGTTGAAAAGTTGGACAGTTAGATATCTCGAGGGCGAGTGTATAATTTTCAAGAATCTCTCTCTTCTGTAAGTTGTTCTTGTGTGTTGAGAGAACTTTCAAGCCTCCTCCTCAAGACCGTAATGGAAACTATTGCCTCTTCTGAATGTATGATGCATTGTGCATGTTATTGAAGCAATAAAAGTGTTGTTTTGTGACTAATCTCCGTCCTTTCATCCTTCTATGCTTCTTTGTGTCTTTTTCGTACTTGTAGGTACACTTTGCAAGTATAAGTTTCTATTGCAGTTCTTGGAGTTCTATGCTTATCGAGTGGTGGAGTATTACATGCAGTTGAGTTGTGGTGTCTGTTCACCCTTCTTGAGTTCATCCTTCTTCACTAGGAAACTGGTATATTTCTCGGTCTGATAAAGTTTAACAAAGGGAACGCATGTCTCTTAGTTTGTGGTATCCTGTACCCTCTCTAAGTTGCGAGAGGTGAAGTTGACCTATGGTGCAAACACCCTCTTCAAATTAACCCTTCTTGATTCTGGAAACACCTTTTATTTGGTGCATCACCATCCCTAGTATAGTTTCATTTCTGTAAATCTCTTTCCCTAAAACCCCATGAAAATGTTAGTATAGGATTAGATAATCATTTTTGTTACACTAGGAGTAGTACAACACCTAGTTTAGGAAGAGGAAGCCGGCCTTCTTCGAGAGGTTCACCTCGATCCCAAGTCCCACAAACTTGAGAGGTGATCCCATGTGTCCCAATCACATGAACATCCTATTCACATCCTCGGCCATTCGGAGGGTGCGGTGATTTGGCGACAACAGTTAGTCTCCCGTTCCTTGACATTGTTGTGATTTTTAACTGCAAAATAACAATACCTCCTTTGGGCTTGTGGCCATATCAAAACATCCGAGAGATATAAAATCAACATATAATTATTAAATCTGAATCACAACAATATCAAGAATTTATCATTTATTATTTAAATTCAATTACAACTATATCATCATCCAATAGATCTCTATACTATAGCTATTCATAATATCAATGTCACATGTCTAAAATCAAAAACAATATGACATCCATGTCCTCGTATGTCATCGTCCTCATAATAATAATAATGTCTCAATAATCATCAAGTATAATAACTGAATCTAGGTCAATATTAATCCATAGTCTAACATCTAACCATCATACTAAGCAAAACATAATGATGTCCATAATAATCCCTGATACATCATACTACATCAAAACATAATAATATCCAAAATATGACCAAATAGTGTCAAGATCAGTATCTGAATAGTGTCCAAGGAAAGTGGGCACTACATCCCCCTCCCCTTAGACTTGAATTCCTCTTGGAAGTCACTAGAACAAATGTGGAAACTGCACTTGTAAAGCAAAGTAGCATCCTCCCAAGTGGTGCAGCCTCATCATATCTATCCCCACCGCACTCGTACATGATCAATCTCTTTGCCTCGAAGGCCCAGGGTCCTATGATCTATGATACGGATGGGTTCCACCATCACCTTCCCCTGATCTTGTACTTGCAATTATGTCTAATCAAGTATATGAGAAGGATGTGATGTATCTCCTAAGAAAAGAAACATGAAACACATCATGTATGCGAGACAAGATGGGTGGCAAAGCTAGATGGTAGGCCAACGGGCTGATACACTCCAAGATCTCAAAAGGTCCAATGAACCGAGGGGCTAACTTAGAACCTTTTCCATAATGGATTAGGATCTTATGTGGCCTAACATGAAGGAAAACCTTCATGCCCACATCAAAATTATGATCGGTTCTATGTTGATTAGTGTACTTCTTCTACCTATCCTGTGCCTCCTGCAATCTCTGCCTAATCAACACTACCTACTTCTCCATGTCCTGTAAAAGATCTGGTCTAAGAGATACTCTATCCTCCAACCTATCCTAGCTAAGAGGTGTCCTACACTCTCTACCATACAAGGCCTAAAAAGGAGCCATGCCTATAGAACTATGATAACTATTATTGTAGGAAAACTCCACAAGATACAGATACTCCTCCCATTTTACTTGGTGATCCATCACGTACATCCTAAGCATATCCTCCAAAATATGATTCACTCATTCAGTCTGTCCATCTGTCTCAGGGTGGTATGTTGTGTTGAAATTAATGCTCGTCCTGAGGACATACTGCATGGTAGTCTAGAAGTGTGAAATGTACAAAGGATCGAGGTCACAAATGATCTTCCATGAAATCCCGGCAACGACAATATCATCCAAATATACTCGTGTACAAAGACTCTAGTTGTATAGGTGGTCTTCACTAGAGAAAAGTGAGCTACTTTTGTCAATTTATCAACTGTGACCATAATGGCATCGTGGTGATATCTCAATGTCGGTAACCCAACATTGAAATCCATGGAAATGGTGTTCTATTTGCACTCCGGTATAGCATGAGGAAAGAGAAGGCCAGCTAGATGCTAATGCTCGGCCTTCACTTTCTGACACTCTAAACAACGTGACACAAACTGATCCACGTCCTTGTGAAGGCCTCTCTAGTGATATAGCTATCTCAAAGTGGCGTGCATTTTCTTCACCCCAGGATGGGTTGAATAGGGTGCACAATGTGCCTCTGTCAAAATATCCTGCCTCAAGCCTCCACCTCTAGGAACATATATCTGATCTCTCGTGCTCGAGAAGGCCATCTACCTCGAGAGAGAAACCATCAAACTTCCCCTCAAGGAGTCTCTGGGACTCAATCTCTCGCTCTAGTGTGTAATGTAGAAACTATTAAGAGGAAGCTACTGAAGGATCCTGCTCTGCAAATATGTGCTCACCTTTGTAGTGACCATAGCCACATGTCTGCATTTACTAAGAGCATCTGCTACTACATTCTCCTTCTCCTTCACATGCTCTATTTCCATGTCATACTCACAAAGTAACTCCATCTAATGCCTCTGACGAGTGTTTAGATTGGGTTGTGTGAAGAGGTGGCGAAGAATCAAATGATCTATCCTAAGTATGAATCTCTGACCAAGAAGGAAGTGTCTCCAACAAACTAAAGCATGCACAACCACCGCAAGCTCAAGATCATGGGTTAGATAGTTAAGCTCATGATCTTTGAGTTTGCGAGACTCAAAGGCTACTACTCTACCCTCTTGCATTAGAACACCTCTTAGGCTTGCCAACGAAGCATCTGTGCACACAAATAACTCACCATGTGGGTCCAACATTATAAGGATAGGTGCTGTAGTGAGGCATTCCTTCAGGGTCCTGAAGGCTTGCTTACACTGTCTGTTCAAACAAACTTCTTCCCTTTCCTTTGAAGGGAAGTGATAGGGTGCACAATCTGAGAGAAGTCTTGAACAAATCTCTGGTAGTATCCTGCTAACCCCATGAAGTTGCACACCTCGGTCACTGTAGTGGGTGCTGGCCAATCCATAATGGCTCTAATATTGGAAGGATCAACTATGATACATTCCCCGGAAATAACATGTCCCAATACTGTACCTCTTTTCGGAAGAAAGCACACTTCTCTAAGTTCTGTAAAGCTACTGCTCACGAAGACATCAAGAACTTGAAGGTGCCCCTCATGCTCCTCATGTTTGTGTGAGTATATCAAAATGTCATCAAGGAAGATGAGCACAAAGTGATCTAAAAAGGTTCTGAATACCCTATTCATCAAACTCATAAACACTGCAAGGGCATTCGACAAACCAAAAGGCACCACTGTGAACTCATAATGCCCATACCTTATGTAGAAGGTGGTCTTATGAATGTCCACCTCCGAAATCCTCAACTGATGGTATCCTGACTTGAGATCAATCTTAGAGAACACCGTGGCTCCCTTCATCTAATCAAACAAGTCATCAATGTGAGGAAGAGGATAATGATTCTTGATCATCACTTTGTTTAACTGGCGGTAATCAATACACAACCGCAATGATCCATCCTTCTTCTTCATGAAAATTACTGGTGCACCCTGGGGGATACACTAGGATGGATAAGGCCTTTCTCCAGAAGGCCCTCAAGCTACAACTTGAGCTCATAGAGCTCCAGGGTGGTCATCCGATAAGGTGCTTGTGAGATAGGCTCTACTCCTAGGACTAGGTCTATATGGAAATCAATCTCACATGGAGGTGGCATCCTTGGTAGCTCCCCTAGAAAAACATCAAAAACTCTCTCAAGATGGGATGATCATCTAGCAATGGTCCACTAGACCCATCCTCTGACCTGTCACTAACTATAACAACGTACATCTGATAACCCCGTCGCACACACCACTTAAGCTGCATAGCAGAAATGGTATGAATAGAAATGGGTCTCCTGACCCCTGTAATCACAGAATCAACTCCAAGATCATTTGCACAAGTTATAGTCTTGTGATAGTAATCCATCCTGGCCTTATGTGCAAATAACCAATCCATGCCTAATATAACTCCATTTGATCCCAAAGGAAGAATACAGAGATCTCAAGTGGTGGTGAAAGGTCCCAATTTTACAACACACTCCTTAACTAAGGAGTCCATAGAGATCTTGGCTCCAAAATCCATCTCGACATCCCAACTATGACTCTCTGTCTAACTGCCACCAACCTACATCACTCTATTAAGGATGGTGCAATGAATGAATCAAAAGAACTAAAGTCAAACAATATAGAAGTAGGAACACCTCTAATATTACCTGTGGTCTCTATGACTGTGCTCTGGTGCTCTTCCTGGTAGTTCTCAACTACTGCATAGATCCTATGACTCCATCCCATGTCTCCAACTGTAGGCCTTGAGATGGGTGCCTTACCCTTATTAGGGTTCTGGGGGCAATCTCTCCAAAAGTTTCCTGCTTCTCCACACTGAGACAACCACCACCGAACCTCTCCAAACAAAAGCATCTCCAGAAGGTTCCTTAGAGGTAGGTGTTGTGGATCTTGATGATCCAGCTATAGTTTGTTATGGCCTCGTGGTCGAGCTCTCATCGACCGAGCTCTAGCTCCACCTCGTGTCCTAGTGGGGCCTCGAGGAGGCCCCAAACTACGATCTCTCTCGTGCATCAACTCTCCGAGGAGGCCTAAACAAGTGGGTGGGACTGCTACTACGGTTTGAAAGATGACTACGAAGAATGCTAACCACCATGAGGAGGTGGAGCTGACCCCCTCGATCTACTATCCTGCAACTGCTGAAAATGGATCCCGACTCGGTCTCTAGCCTGCTAGGTTTTACCCCGAGTCTCCTCTCGCAATGTAAGCCTTCCCTACAGCCTCTACTAATGTCGTGGGCGGTGGATCCACACTACACCTCTAATGTCCAAATTAAGGCCTCGGATGAACCTATGGATCCACACCTACTCATCTTACATGTACTCAACGTATTGAAGTAGGTCCAAAACCTACTCTAATACTCTGCCACAGGAAGGGATGCCTATCTGAGTCATGGAACTCATCAATCCTTTCTTTGGATGAACCTCCATGATACATATCTACTCCTAAATCTCTTCTCAAATAGCTCCCAAGTCATTGTCTCTAAATCAACATGGAGATTTTTCTCCTCTATCCTCCACCATACTCCAGCTCCATCCCTTAGTAGATAGATTGCAACACGAGCTTTCGTGTTGCTAGAACAAGGACAAAGCTTGAAGCAACCGCTCAAGCTAACTAGCCTGCATCTACCTAGAATCCACTTGTATCACCCGAGTAATTTGAGGGTCTAAGCTTTAGGATCTCCCTGATGTGATCCGCAACTATGGTACGATGGCATCTAGGTCTCTCCATAAGCTCATCC
The DNA here is from genome assembly GCA_018340775.1 of Taxus wallichiana var. yunnanensis. Taxonomy (NCBI): domain Eukaryota; kingdom Viridiplantae; phylum Streptophyta; class Pinopsida; order Cupressales; family Taxaceae; genus Taxus; species Taxus wallichiana. Next base: position 356,237,444 of record CM031243.1, on the reverse strand, counting down.
CTAAGCCTAGGGCTCTAAGACCTCTCTCTATACTTTAGAACTCTATCATCCCGCCTCCTAGGTGGTGAATTTTCTCTGGCTAACTCTACATGAACATTCTCTCCTCCATCCTCTTCACCGAGTGGAGGAGGTGCATGTCACTCTATGGAAGTATCTCTATCTTTCCTACCGAGTGCCCTCCTACCGATCCTCCATGTAGGGCAGCATTTACATCTGAAGGGTCTGCAAAATATGTGGTAGGATAATAGCTAAACCCTGGTCGGTGGTAGTGGTGACGGTGGTGGAGGTGGTGGTGGTGGTGGTGACAGTGGTGGAGGTGGTGGTAGTGGTGACTCTTGGTCTTGGTGCATGTTTCTCCTACTCTTTATGAGCTCCCCGCATAGACTAGAGTGGGAGTTAGTTCGTTAATTCAAGTTCCTTCAGTTTCTAAGTTTACTATCATGTTAAATTTTCAATCAGTTCTATTTTCTAGATTAACAGGTTTACTAGTTCTTAGGTTTCAAGTCTCGTTTTCTAGTGTGCCCAATGGTCCAAGCCTTTGAACCACTACTCTGATACCAAGTGTGATGCCCACTTCAAACTACCACTTGAGACCAAGAAACAAAATAGGAAAAATTATGAAATAATTTTTTTTTGATAAGAAGAGTCTACAACTAAGTTAAGACACTAGTTTAAACTAATAGGTTGGAACAAATTTTGATTAACCAAGCACAAGATTTCCTTTTTTAACTTATAACAAGTTCACAAGGTTCCAAAATTAGGGTTACATGTTTTACTTAGGTTCAAGGAGCAAATCTCCCTCATACTTTCTCTTAAACATGCCCGTAAGTTCAACTAGGATTTTTACAAATTTAGAATTATCAAAACTTTTCTAAACTAGGCTCATTGGATAGGAAATTTCCTCACCTTTCCAACCATATAAAGAAGTCCTCCTAACTTGTAAAACTCAAGTTATAGCTAGCCAGAGTTTTAGGGGAAAATTTTCCCTTGGAGGTCCACGGAATTAGGGAGAAAATGCCTTCGCGCCCCTGCCGATGCCCCAAATGACATGTGTCATCACGTGATCGGGTCCTGGGCGGGCAGGTCACAGGGAAAAGACATGAAATTTTTCCCAAAACCAAGTTTCAATTTTCTGAAGGAAAATTTTCCTCCATGCCTCCGTGCTTGCCCAAATGGCCATGTGGCACCTTGTGATTGGCCATAGGCTAGTGGAGAGAATTTGGATTTTTCGCCCAAGGGGTTAAACGGTTACAAGAATTACGCGGACCCGTGCACCCATGGGGACACATGTCATCACCCCATTGGCTGTGGGGGTGCGGGGCCACGGAGAAAAATAAGAAATTTTTCCAAAGGGGAAAAAGTTAAAGTTTTCAATTAGAACCCATGCACCCTCCTTGCCATGTGTCAGCACGTGATTGGTTGGGGGCCGCAGGTTGCGGGGAAAATTTGGAAAATTTTCCCAAGGCAAAATTTTCAAAAAAATAGAGTTTTCAAAAAGTCTACCCCTCCAAGATGCCACGTGGCATCATCTGATTGGATAAGAGGGTGGCGGGGCAGCGGAATTTTCATGGAAATTTTTCCGTGCTAAAATTTAAATTTTTCTAAGTTATATTAATTCATTTTTGGTTTTGGATGGCCATTTTGAAGTAAAACTTCAAATGGCCATAACTTTTGATTGGGAACTCCATTTTTGGAAAACAAGGACTTTCCAGAAAGCTCTCAGAGTCCTCTTTGCACAGAAATAATCAATTTTAGAATTTGGTGAAGTTTCAAGGGTCAATTTTAAGAAATCGATCTGCAGGGTTTCACATTTAAAACTGGCAATTTTTTTTACTTGTAAGATTTGTTCAATTTTGATATTTCTTCTTTTCAACATGTAAATTGAACATGGAGGAATGATATTGGGTAGATTTTAGATTATTTTTAAGGTTCAATTTATGGATTGAGTTGCAACTGATATATTTTACATCCTTTGATGGGAAAGTGGTCCAAAAAGTTCAAAAATTGATTTTGTGAAGTTCTAAAATGTCTTTCTCTGGTGTTGAGGTCAAATTGAATTCATTATAACTTATTGCATCTAAATTACATTGTTTTAATACTTAATTTAAGTTGCAGATCTGAACTGCACATTTATTAGATAAAATTCAATTGCAGATTTATAAAAGAAAAGGAATAGAGTTCTTTTATTAACAATTGTAATGATCTATTTGCCACTTCAAAAACATGGTAAACTTATCAAATCTTGTCTAAACAATTAAATTCTCCATCTTCTCATTCTAACAATAAGGGAACAAATTGTTGTATTTATCTCCCATACACATTTTCTTTTCACACAGAGATAACATTTCAAAAAGTAACTCCAATTTAATGCAACATTACAATTAAATCTAAATCTAACACTGTAATTGAGGACGGAATATATTTCTTTCCTTTATTTCTAAAATTACATCAAAGATTATTTCTTCATTTGAATTTCAATGTTAAATCTACAACTGTATGACAATCTTTTCCAATGCAGAGAATAGAATATTTCATCTTTACATCTCAATTAAATTTCAGACTTCCATTTACAATACAATGGCTTCACATTACAAAATTATACAACTCATCCACGCGAAGTGGGAAGGGATTACAAGAGTTTTCTCAAAGAGATGACTGTCAAACTGTATTCTTCTTTCTCCAAATAGTAGCATGTTGATTTCTTCTTCTCTGCAACTTGATCACAACAAGGAAGGGGGAAAGGAAACACTCTCCACCCAACCAAGACATCCAATGGGAAAAGAGAAGCCATCTTTCCCCACTGGCCCTCGAGCCCCAACCATATTGGAATGGAACATGATAAAACAACACATGGCAACATAGCTTCTTCCACATATAACATACATTCACATGCACAAGGAAATGCACAACAAAAAAGCTGTAGTTCTCAACTACAACAAACAACTTCAATCAAGACAAAGGCTCCTTCTCCAAGAAGAAAGAAAGCTAAGAAGAGCAAGAATTATGGAGGTCTCCTTATGCCTCCCATGTTGAAATTGGGCATCCATCTAAAACAAAACACCAAAATATAATCATCCCATAAAACTTATCCCTCCTCAACCCCTCCTTATCCCTCCTCCAAAATTCATCCCTTATACCTCCCAAAGTAAGAAATGTAAGCATATTCTTTTCCCTAGGTGGATCCCAACCAACAATCCTCTACAAGACAAGTGCCAATGGAAAATCCATTATCCCTCCTCGATAAACCTCATAGAATTCTCTCTACACCATGCCCTAAGCATTCTACCCATCCCTCTAAGAATTGCAAACACAAACACTTTCAAAATTCATGCTAAAAGAGGAAAACAACAATTTTAAAAGAGTGAGAGCCTACCTCTCCATAATGGAGACTTGTTTCCAAAACAACAGTCTTTATTTCACCAAAAACTAGTCCCAAATCAGCAAGGTAAATGTATGCACAAGCAAATCCACTTCTTCCACAAAGTAAGCTCCAAAATCCAAGAGGAATTTACCCCCAAGAGTGAAATCACAAACTTTCAACAACCTCAAATGAGGAGGCAAATCGAATTTTTAAAGGAGAAGGTGGAAGAGGATGATGTGGATTCCAAGTGGGATGCCACATCATTTTTCCTCATTCCCCAAGAGTGCAATCCACATCAACAACAAATCACCATTAATGAAATATGACAAAATTACTTACATACACAATGTAGCCCATACCCCAAAAGGAATGCATTTAAAATTTGTAAGACAAGTGCAATCAATACTTACACAAATTTATGTCAAAATACAATAAAATAGATTGATTTTGAATCCAAATCAATAATCATGGTTGGTGGAGTATTTTGAGAGGTGTGGGACATGTTCAACTTGTCCCACAAGCCTCCAAAATTTTCCTCCAAGCTCAAATTTGAATTTCAAGAGAGATGGAGTGTTTGACCTTCCAAAATCAGCCTTACAACTCTTACAAAATCTTACACAATCTAAAACTTCACTTACACAACCTTACATGGTAACTTACATACTTTTTAAAAATGCATTAATTTCTATGACATTTATTTATTACAAACTTTAGACACAACATTTATTTATTTATCACATGGTTACACATAATATAAATCAAGTCAAATTATTAATTAAGATAATAACATTTACTTTTACATTCCACATCCCATTCAATTTAATTAAATTTTAACTATATGACTCTCACATTATACTATCACATTTAAATAATTAAAATAAAGAGCACATTACAAATAAAATACACATAACAATAATTAAAAAGGGAACACATAATTAAAACACATACATGTCCCATGGTCACAATAATGGAAATCCCCCCCATGGGAAATCCTAACAAAACACAACATACAACTCAAACACAGTTGCCATGGTGACCTTGTTGATTTCACACTGAATTCCAATATGGTTAGTCTCCAGTCCCGACATTGTTGTGATTTTTAACCTGCAAAATAACAATACCTCCTTCGGCCTCGTGGCCATATCAGAACATCCAAGAGATATAAAATCAACATATAATTATTAAATCCAAATCACAACAATATCAAGAATTTAACATTTATTATTTAAATTCAATTGCAACTATATCATCATCCAATAGATCTCTATACTATAGCTATTCATAATATCAATGTCACATGTCTAAAATCAAAAGCAATATGACATCCATGTCCTCAGTATGTCATCATCCTCATAATAATAATAATGTCTCAATAATCATCAAGTATAATAACTGAATCTAGGTCAATATTAATCCATAGTCTAACATCTAACCATCATACTAAGCAAAACATAATGATGTCCATAATAATCCCTGATACATCATACTACATCAAAACATAATAATATCTAAAATATGACCAAATAGTGTCAGGATCAATATCTGAATAGTGTCCAAGGAAAGTGGGCACTACAAAATCAGTCTTGAGAAATATTCTATCGACATGAAATATTCAATTTCCAAATTCAGTCACACTTACCTTCTATAAGCTTCAAATTACAAGGAGGATTCAAATCTTCTATCTTGAGCATCTACTCAGCCTCTTTTCACATGATTTTTTTACCACTTTACTTATGTTGTTTCTCACAACAGATTGTGATCACTTATCAACTCATTGTTGTTCTATTTTCTCTCTGTTCTCACCACCTAATCAACAACCAATATAGGTCATATAAGGCCTCTCTACATACACAATGTACTACTCCACTTCTTCAATCTATTGCATACACCATTTGATATCGGGCTTCAAGAATTGATTTTGCACACTAAATCATGCTCACTTCCTCATAAGGATGATCCTCTCATTCTCCTATATCTCTCTTAAGATGATTTCATTTGATATAATTCATCTAAGCTCACCTTTACCTTTTCTATCATCACGTATATCAGTAACACTTCATGGTTTTAACAACTTATCACCTTTTTACCCTCTTAACCCTACACTTGGCTATGATAAAATTCAATTACAACCTTACATACAAAGACCAAATTTTTAATGACAATACTAGCTAACATACATGAATCTTGTAATTCTAGAACAAATAACCTTTCACGTAACTTACTTATCAATACCTACTAGAGGGGATATGGTTTGATTTCAAAAATAAACTTCCTCCAAGATGATTATCACTTCGACATGCATCGTTATATATGCGGAGTTCTTTCAATATTCCTTAAGGTCAAATGATGAAGGGCGAGAGTTGCTAAACTCCCGATACTCTCTCAAATAATGACCATATTCCATTCGGACTTGTTGATTGATTTATAATGTTTAAAATAGAGTTTTTCTTATTCTTCACCAAGTACATGTTATCTTGTAGCCGAATGAGGAGTAAAACAAGATTTTTCATCATGTAGACATGTTAAAAACCTCCATTATTATTTATAAATCCATTCCACCTTCCATTTTTTTCCTTTTACTTTGCATATATCATTTGAGAACAATCCCGATCATGAACACAGAGAGAGAATTTGAAAGCTATTCTCAAGCATGCATTCAAGTATACTAGGTTTGTAGGAGGATTTAATCAAAACCAAGTTCTTGGAGCACACCAAATAGAGAGATATATGATCTTCATTTCCTCTTGAAGAGGATGGAGTGACACTTCAATCTTATCTTCTTCACATAGGACAATTGTGCGCTGATTTCACACATACTAATTTTCATGCACATATTTACGTAAACTACAACATTTATCATTTTGCTATTACATCAAAGGTACATTTCAAATATGGATGAATATATTACACAACTTCTTAGGCTTCTACCTTTCTCCATTTCATAGTGACTGATCCAAGCTTGTATGATTTTCAAGATAGAAAAAAATAGGGTTTTGACCTTCAAAACCTAGTCTTGTTTGATATATAATCTTAACATGTTGAAACCTATTTTCATAATTTTTCTCTATATGAAAAATTTATGGAAGACATGCAATCCATCTATAACTATTTGTGTGCATGATTTTTGGAGATAAACTCGTAAGAGCAACTCAAAATTCCAGTGTTCTTGACTAGGAACATGGTATAATTATATACCAATATGATTTATACATAAGATTTATTCATCAAGGAAAAATCTGAGCCCCATTATGTCACTTTGGACTGTACAAGGAGTTTATGTTCATTTTCTACCTCACATCATATTTATACACCAAATCCTTCTTCAACCACTATGTATTATTTGGCTTTGAGTGTCATTTTAGCTGTAGGTTAGGAAGATGACCTAGGTTTAGACCAAAATGAAATTTACTTTCTTAAAAATTTTCATGAGCACTAAGACAACATCATGTACTAGCTTTCATAGTGGAATATTCATCTTGGGTCTATCTAATAATGACCATATGGCCAAATTTATTCAAAATAGTGCAAAGTTTGTATAATACCATCACACATGTAGGAGAAAAATGCCACCAACATGGTCTAGAGAGTGTCCTATACACCCATGAGTGATTTGAATAATTGAAAAATTGATTTGAAGATAAAATATTCAATTTCATGACCATCACTTCATAAAGGAGGTTTGAAGAGAGAAAAACACCGATAGAAAAATCGATGGAATTTTTTTGTTCCTAAACCATTTGTCCTCAAACATTTTGAAAAATTTCATGCTTGGAGTGATCTTAATAAATTACCCTTATTATTATCTGAAGGAGGCTTAATAATTTTTTTGAGTGTTAAGAAGTTAAGGTGCTCAGTTTGCATTCTCAAAATCCTAGTTTTGGTAAAACTTGAATAACTTGCACAAAACACCTTCTTAGGTCCTCAAATTTTGACCAAACCTTCTCAATTCCCTTATAAATTATTTCAAATGACCACTTTGTCACATTTTTCTTCACAAATTGATGCCCCATCTCATTTGTGCAACATTTATTCTCTAGTTTTGAGTAAGAGTGCTATTAAGACATGTATGCGTGCCCAAATCAACGCCTTAGATACTTTTGAATCCATATACACATCATTTACCATCATATTATGCTAATTTTGTTATTATTTTATGTCATCATGCCTTATATCATCATCCTCACTTGCCTACTAGGTTTGTCTTCACTAAAAACTCCAAATTGACCAACTTCATGCCCTATAAGCCTACTTATTGACTTGATACTCCTCGTATGCATGATATTACAGGTCATAATACTCAAATAATGATTTCCATAATTTTACTTGATTCAAATCTCATGTTTCCATGCTATCCTCGCTTGGTCTGGGACTAGGATTAAAACTAGAGATATCTCGAATCTTCATGAATTTGATCATATTGACCTATTACAAAAACAATAACACCTCAAAAACAACTCATGGATCATGTTTGACCTTCATACAAAATTTTAATGACTTAGAGGACTCAAGAACACAACGTTTTTACTTGACCATGTAGCTAGACCATGCCGAACACATGACATAATGATTTGACAACTCATGAAGACACTTTGACAACTTCGGGAAGAATCGAACACCTTGGAAATCTTATGGTATCACTATAACCTGACATTAATGTGACATACAACACACCCATATCTACATCTAATTATATACCCACATCTATATCCACATCTACATCTGAATCCATGACCACATCTATATCATCTCTTGAAACCTATACCAAGCAAACTTCTCACCTTGAATCTATAAAAATGATATCTCAATCCCATCCCCAACTCTAAAAAGTACAAAAACTTTATATCAACACCCTTGAATTCCACAAAATCCACAATCCCTCTTAACTCTATCAATGATCCTAATCAAGGACCATCCCCATTTTAAACCATTCCATCTATGACACAACCCATATCCAAACCATATGATCCCACCTCTAAAGAAGGATCCATAGTTGAAATCATTTTGATCCCTACTAAGGGAAAAAATCATGACAAACATCTAAGAACCTTGGTGCCCCCATCCAAAAATATTTTACTTAATCGCACAAGAGATAAGAGTTTCCCCCTTCGAATACCCATCAATCTAAACAACAAAATATTCAATCATACATCTTAGGACCTCATCCATCCATTTTGGGACTGTTTCGTTCATCTAAATCCCCCATCACCATAAAATATGGATCAAAATCATCAAATCCTATTCCCAAATCTAAATCAGAATCTAATGTCCTTACAAAACCCCATATGACTAAAGAATCTTTTTTTTCCTTTTTCCTCATCTCCTAAATCAAATCAATCTATTATCCATGAGAATTCATCCCCAAAACCCCCATTGGGTCTTACACTAAAATCCTTCATCACCTTATCCAAGCATCTATGATTACCCTTCCTCCCATTAATTCCTTTGACTCACGTGGATGGAAACCCACATGGTTTGATTAAAATTGTGTATTTTCTTATCATCATGTCCCTGGACACAACATAGAGAAACCGCAAGAATCTCCAAACCAACATCAATAATCTCATAGAAAAATATGATCTTCTCATCAAATAAGACCACCCCCTTCCATCTACTAGCTCATCTAAATCTAATTACAACCCCCAAACCAGATCCAAAGATTCTAATGCCTATAAATCTAGCCCTCCATCCACACCTTCAATACCACCACCAAATTTGAACCATTATAAAGAGGATCACCCTATTTTCATAAATGTCATCCTTGTTACCACTCGTTCTCACCCCCATGATTCTAAACCTTCCACCTAAAAAAATGATAGTTATCATGACTTCTCCTCCCAAAAAATATACCCCATCTCCCTCTTCATCCAAGGCTAATGCATCTATTATAGATGCTCCATGCATCCAAGAACCTGTTTTCATACAAAAAATCATTGTGAAACAACTTTATCAAGATACCTTCAAAATTTCCCTTTATGAGCTTATCCAAAGCTACATTAACCATCGAAAGGATCTCATCAAATCTCTAAACGCATCCCAATCTCAATCGATGAACCCCAACCTTTTATGGACCTCATTGGAGATCTTACAACTTCTAGGACCATATCCTTTGATGATTATGAGATACCCGACATTATACCCAAAGATCATGACATTCCCCTTTTTATCATCATTTATATCAATGACACCTTCATCCAATGATCCATGATTGATAATAAAGTGTTAGCATCAATATCATTTCAACCCACACCTTCAATCAACTCAAGCTTCTTGAAACTATTTTCACCCAATCACCCATGGTTCTTTGGGAATTTAATGAGACCAGTTCCCGCATTGGGAATATTCATCCTTCCTATCTATGTTGGTGAAAAATTACTCCTTGAACTCTTCTACATTATAAAAGGGAAATCCAAATTAACATCATGCTTAGACACCCATGGATTAGCACTATGGACTATGTACCATCCACTCTCTAGCATTTTCTTAAATATGAGCATGAGGGGATAATCCAAAAACTCCCCATTGATATTCCTTCCTTCAAGGCATCCTACATTACCTATAGGAAAATGACATGCTCATCCCCAAGCAAGACTCATCTTCTAAAGCTTTGACTAGTTCCTTTGTGCCTACATCTAAGTTACCTAATGATAAATCTATCGAAAACGTGATGCAATGTCTCTCACTAGGGAGTATAAGCTACTCACTCTTAATGCCCTTCCCACACCCAATCAATTTGGTAGACCCAAAAAATCTCCTATATACCAATCTAACATTAGGGATATTATTTCCTTTGGTCCACTTAACCTGAAAACTAATCTTGTCTCTTGTGGCATCGATCTCCCTTCTTCCCATGATGACAATCAACCCTGTACCAAGCAAAACAACAATGGATTTTATTTAATCTACAACAATTACTTCTCATATACCTATCTCCACCACTGTGCATGGAAGGGATTTGGTCTTGGGCACTACGAAAAAGGAATGCATGATCTTGTCCTTGATTAATCCCACAAACCCCATGAGAAATATGGATTGGGATTCAAATATCACCCCACTAAATCTCTTCCACATACTTCTTCTGAATCTACACTATGCATGGATCCATCAAAGCCTTTTTTATTCAATGACCCCTTGGACATGGATGACACCATGTCCCTTCCTCCTAAATTTTTCAAAAATCTCCATGATCACTCTAGGATTGGTCACCTATTAGGTTGAAAGTGAAACTAGGTACCTTCCTCTTAAATTCCCCAACATTGAAGAGGAGGATTCCCCTACCATTAAAATTATTCAATGAAGTGATGATGAATAAATTATTTCCTACATGGGGGTGGAATATTCTCATCTTCACAAGGCCTTACCTCCTAACAGAGTCACCCTTCTCAAAAATTCCACCATCGATATCAATATAGAGACTTCACTAGAGCCCTGCATCCTCAAATTTGACCAATCTCTTGAACCCAAAGAGCTCGAATTGTTCACTGATTTCATCTCCAAGCATATCCAATACTTTTTATGGTCATATGCCAAAATTATATGCCTTGATCCTAGTATCATATTTCATAATATTGTCACCATCCCTAACACCAAGCCAATTAAGATAAATCTATAACATATGCATCCCTGCCTAGCTCTCCTCATTAAAGAGGAATTGCAATGACTTATTTCGGATAAATTCATCCAACCTATTGATTATCCTCAACGGGTTTCTAAAATCATTCTCATTGTTAAATCCTTTAGGAAGATTTGTATCTGTATGGATTTTTGATACTTAAATATAACTTGTCCCAAGGATTATTTCCTCATTCCTGACATCGATAAGCTTTTCATCCTAACCACTGCCATGAAATTTTTTACCATATGGATGGAATTATTTGGTTACAATCAAACCCTTATCACCCTAGAATACTAACATAATAAATCCTTCATAACCCCTCGGAGAACCTTCTATTACTACATTATGCCCTTTGGTTTGAAAATGTAGGGGCCACCTATCAATACACTATGACTTATATCTTTCATGATCTCATCCAAAAACCATAGAGGATTATGTTGACTTCATCTTAGGTGAATCCAAATGTCGACAAGACCATCTTACCATCCTTGAAATCCTCTTCAAATGCCTTATATGATACTTCCTTTCTAACTAGAAAACTCCTTGGCTTCATCATTTCCATCAAGGCTATTGAAGTTAACCCGCTAGATCAAGGCCATCTTTGAGATGCCTCCTATAAACCTAAAGAAACTTTGTAGTCTCTAAGGAAAACTTCAATCATTCCACCTCTTCATCTCACAAATTTCTAATTATTTCCAACCTTTCCATCATCTCTTCCAAAAAGAGACCCTCTTTAAGTTGGATATTAATTACCAATTTTTTTGATGAACTTAAGTAATATCTTCTATCACCACCTATACTCACACCTCCACGTGAGGGGAAACCATTCTATATTTACATATATGCCACCAACCATGCTCTAAGTGCCATATTGGTACATTATGATGAGTAAGGAAGGAACAAGCTATTTATTATATCGGTCGTACTCTTCATGACTGAAACCGCTACACCAAAGCTGAATCTTTGTGTTGTGATCTTGACTTTGTAACTTACAAACTTAACCAATATCACCTTAATGACAATACATACATCAAGCTTTAAATCCATTAAACCATGCATTCGAACCATATCAAAATGAATGCATTACTTAATGGCTTATGCTCATGACTACATTTTCCTAGAGTTCATCTCCCAAAAATAAATCAAGGGCTAGGCTATCATTGACCAACTCGTTGAATCCCCTCTTCTTGATAATAAACTACCTCATGAGTAATTTCCTAAAAAATAATCAACATAATCGATCATGAGTATTCTCCCCTTAAGATGACACTTTTCTTTGATGGTTCTAAGTATCGACAAGAGGGAGGTGCCAACATCATCATCATTCCTCGGAAATTCCTATTCCCATTGCCTATAAGCTCAAATTTGAATGTAATAATAACATGGCTGAGTATGAAGCCCATATATTGGGTCTCCAAAATGCTATCATACTAGGAATCCAAAACCTTGACATCTATGGTGATTCTCAACTCATCATCAATCAAGTCAAGGAATTTTATCAATGTTGAAAAAAGGTCCTCCAAAAATACAAGGACATCACTGAGTTTCTCCTCGAATCCTTTGATCAATACAAATATAGAGGTATTGCACTCATGGTAACATTCTCGGGAAGAACTTCTATGATACCATACACCATTCTTCCGATCAACCATCATCACCATCCAACCATTTGAACCTACACCATAGTAAGTATACTTTTAACCAACATCATCTATTTCTACTTCAGTTTATTAAGTTCTTCTACTACTATTATTAGTTTCCACTTGCACTCTCATTCCCCTACCATTTACCTACCTGTAAACTCAACCATTCCTCCACCCACACCATTAAATCACCTCTATTTGATTGTTACATATCTCTCGAGTATACCTAAGATTCCCAAAGACCTCTCCACCCACCCTTTTTGTCTCTGTTTAACCTCGATCAACCCTACAACTAGATCTCATCAAATTTCTTTCACCTCGACCCTACCGACGCGTCGGTTACCCATGACTATTGTCGGTCCTTTTAAACCATCATTGGTTATACCAAAATGATGTCGATATCTATGTTTAATACCTTTACTAGTAATGAGAACCTAAGAACCTTCATCCAAGTGACCTAAGCAACCTAGAACCCGATTCTCGACTAGTCCCGATGCCTTTACCAATTATCCCCATTTATATATAATTATAGCCTAGCTTGTTATGATTAGATTTTCTTATTGTATTTGAATGAGATACCTAAATCATATCAACTAAAGTAGGACTTTGTTTATTTATCCCATTAAGTTGTTTTAAATAGTGGATTGAAAACCATCTAGGGAGTATCACACTTCCTGGATCTAGCACATGCTAGGCAAAGTCCACCGCCATATATTGTTTAACTCTTCTTTTGTGGCTTTGTTTTTTATTTTAGGTAGTTACTCCTAGCCAAAAGGAAGCTCTCATAGTCAGTATTGGATTGAGAAGTCAGAATGCATGCATCAACCTCAAACTGACTAACTCAACAAGTATTCCTCCTTAGCCCATAAAATTATCTATTTCATCACATTCAAAACATAAAGAAAACGGTGTAACATGTTAGCACTCCGGTGGGACCCATCATGGGTTATGTTGCATTTATTCATTCCTAGGTGAAACTTGTGTGTTTTTTTCCCTTCAAAAGCTTGCACATTAATTTTGCTTCTCTAGAATCATTCTTCCTCTCTTTATAGTCTAAAAGCAATCATGTTTTTGGTGCTTTAAAAAGAAAAAAATTCTTCTTTATTTTCACATTGCCTTAATGAAAGAGCATTCCTTTTCTTATTCATCACTTTCCACATCAAAAATAATATTTTGATTTGGGTTTTTAAAACACTTGCATTGCATTCCGATTTGTTGCATTTTTAGTTCACATTAAAATGAGGGAAACCTATATGTTGTAAGTCATGCCCAGCTGATGGTTGACACAATTGAACCGTAGAGAGAAATCTCTTTCTTCTTCTACCAACTACACAAATCTGAATATACACATTTTCTTAAATGACATATTACATGGGAATGCCTGTCAATGATCACATGATCGAGGATTGGCAGGTAATCTCCAACTGGTTCTCTTTCCAGTCACCTATCAGAGAGCCCCCCCCACACCATAACATAACTTGAAACCTCACCTTTTAGACATCCTTCTCCATAGGACACCTTCCCAACCAAAAATTCTATTATGAACTCACATGGTCGAGTTCTAAATAACATAAGCTAAACAAACATAAGAAAATCACTTTTAGGATCATGTTTTTTCTTAGTGTTCCTCTTGACTTGTGTTTTGAGGTGTGAGACTAAGAATCTACACTGTTCTTCTTCTTGCACACTCCACTATCATAGTTAGTGTATTTTGACTTTTTCTCGAGTGTGCCAGTGGCCCCACCTTCTCATTCTCGATTTCTGAGTTTGATTCTTCACCAAATATAATTCACAAATCCTAGTTTCTTTATTTCTCTCTCAATTCACAATAACCGTGTCGGTCCAATGATCTGTCATTGGTTCACATCTGACCATCGTCGGTTAAACCTAACCAATGTTGGCTCTATATTTTTAGTTATTTCTCCTGGAATAGCCTTCATCACTCTTTCTATTCTATTTTTGGCCCTCAAGGCACCATTCTATTTCCCTCTATTGATATTTTTGTCATACACGTTTCCCATTACACATTCATCAACCCCTGTTTCACTTTCGAAACTAGAGTTTTTCCATAGGAACCAACATCGGTTGATGTGACCGACATCGGTTCCCCATTAACCATCATCGGTGTCTATGTTTGGTTTTCAAAATCCAAACCTTGACCAAATTCACCCTCCTAGCCTCATTTTCCTCTATCCTCATTGTTTTTGTGTCATTTATAGAATACAGTCTTACCAAGTTAACACTTATTCACATGGTGTTGATTCATGACAAAACTAACACTATTATATTTCACTCCATCTCACAACTACTCCCATCTAGTCCCTCACCACATTCTATCTTGTCACCCATGGATCTAACCCCGCCTACCACCATCTATATGGCGACGAGGAGTTATTACGACTCCTCAATCGAGAATCCCATGACCTTATAATTCTATGTTTCCTACTCATCCAATTGGGATTCCTTAGGTCAATTGATATATGGAATACCCATATCCATCTCTCATACCCTTTTCCCCACTCCCGCATCGGCCCCTACTAGTTCGGCATTACCCTCACTCCTTTACCCCAAGGTGATTTCATAGTTAGGCCGCACACTGATATGATGATTGCATCTGCAACATCGGTTGCACCCGTAGTATCGATTGTTCCTTCATTGACACCTAGAGCATAACCCCATCCGCATCCATTATCTCACACATACCAATTGTAACACAACTACCCATGGTGTCGATGACCCCTACCCCATTCCATAATCTTTTCCTCTCCATCCCGTAGTGTCTACCCCCAATCATTACTAGAGTCACTTCATCTGCCCCACCTACATATACATATTATCAACAACCCCCTATCTTGTTCGTCATTCATTCTGGGTATATACCCTCCATGTCGGTCCCCCATTCTCAACCTTCCTATTCAACATCACCATATATTGGAGTGCCACCCACATCACATGTTTAGCACCAGCCCTCTTACACCAAAGGAGGTGCCCTTCTATCACAACCTAGCAATTACCTCATTAAATTAATGATGGAAAGGATGGCACACTAGAAGCATAGGTTTTCGGCTCATACAATTCTCTCACTTATAATGAAATATGTAATGAGCCCATTCATCCATCCATTCCTATTCATCCATACAATGTACATTGGGAAATTCCAAAATTCAACCGCTTCAATAGTAAAGAAGACCCACAACAACATTTGTGGTCTTTAAAACATGGGTGTTACACGATTTCCCACAATGACACTTTACTCCTATGGAACTTCCGATGTCCCACGAAAAGACCTGCATTAGACTGTTATAGTGGGCTACCCCAACATTCCATGTACTCGTTTAATCAAGTAGCTCAAGCCTTCTTAGACCACTTCTTAATCAACAATGTCAAGAAAGTCACCATGAGTGATCTCTATTCCACTCGACAGTATGATGACGAGTATATCATGGAATTTTTCACTCGTTGGTGCAACCTAATTAACCAGATCACATTTCAATTACCTCAAAATGAGCTCATAGATCTATTTACTTATGATTGCATTAGACACATTTCATCAACCCTACAGTGCAGACCTTCCGCACCTTTGAGGAGGCATTCACCATGGCACGAAAATTGGAGATTCGTGCTATCGAAGAGAAGAAAATTCAGCTATGTAACAAAAACACCACATTCAAATCGAATGATGCTTTTTCATCTTTGAAACCCTAGAACAACTATTCAAAATCCTAAGGATTTTCCAACGCTATTATTCTAAAGGCTAGACCCTCTTATCCATCGAACCAAGCCAAACCTTCTTCTAATCTCTCTCCTGTCCAAACTTTGTTGTTCAAACAAGAACAATGAAAGTACACCCCAATAGGGGAACCATATTCTTATGTTTTGGAAAAAATTATTAAGGTTGGTGCCATTACCCTTCCACCTATAAAACCACACACTAGTTTTGACCCTGATCGCCCACGCCCACATGGTATAAAGAACATGAATTTTGCAACTATCATCGTGTCAAAGGTCATATTGATGGTAATTGCATCACCTTCAAGAATAGTGTCCAAGAAATGTTAGAAAACAAAGATCTAGTCTTGGATAACCCAAATGCACTAGCCAACCACAACATACATATCTTCAAAAAACCATTCCCTAATCATGCCCCATCTCCTAACCAAACTGGTGATGCTTCAACCAATGATAGCAATATTTGTGAGGTCCATGCTATTTTTGATCACATGCCACTTGATTTCCAATTGCCTACTATTCCTTCAATAGATGAAATCCTATCCCAAGCTCTCCTACCTACACAGGAACCTATTTAATCTACTCCTCCACCCATAGAGGAACCCCCTTCACTTTTTCCTTCACCCATTTAGCACTCTCCTTTGGCCTCTCAACTTACCAAGAAGTTGTCAGTAACACCTCTCCTACTCATAGGGGACACATGTCCACTCCCTACACCATCACAAGGAGAGTCTACCTCATCTAGCCCATCATCTCCTTTACCCATAGAGGATCCTGTAGAAACACCATTGCCTTTAGGTGACCATTCTCCATCGGAATTTCAAGATCATGCTGATCTACTTTCAACTCTCTTACCTACAGAGTGTAAAGCTAACCATTTCCCTATTTCTTAAACACATTTTATGGGGATTACTACCCAATCCACATCAGCCCTACGCTGTAGTACCATTTTCACACTTGGCTGATCACCTAGATTATGTTGATAGAGCCTTACTTTGGGGATGTCTTCTACTTCCTGCTTCAACCCAAATGTAATTGTCACTCATTGACACCTCCATAATCTATCCAAAAGTGTTTCAAGAGACCAAACCAAATACAACCATGACTATTGGAACACCTTCCATGTTATCACCCACAACCCAACCCACACCTATACCCAAACACCTACCCATGCCTATATCATCTCCCTTACCTAAACTCATCACTACCTTAGGGGTCATACCGACATCGAACCTTACTCATCCACCTGTCAAATTAGATTTAGCCACATCTTCCCAAATCAAAACTAAACTCATTCCTACCCCTAAAAGGAAGAACCAACCTTATAGGCCTCATACACAAACCTCACCTACCACACCGTTGTCACCTTAACCCCTTCTATCCATCTTAGGACCTCACCCCTTAACCCCGGCCAAACAACCTTCTTCTACCTGGTAAAAACCTGAATGCGAGTAGTTCACCTCCTCATCAAGGACATCTAATAAACCCATGTGATCCACACAACCCTGCTGTCACTTGTGACCTTATTACCACACATACCACCACTACATTCCATAACTTCTTCACTACCCATGATACTCTCCTCTCTTCCACTCACACCTTCTACCCAACCTCTACAAACCACCTTAACCACAACTTGGTTGCCCTCGTGGGTAACCCATCTTCTTCCACCATCTTCTTTTCCTTCTACATCCCGTACTCCCATGTCACCTTTACCCATGAAGGCACAACTCAAAGCTAAGAATTTGATACCCTCCAATAAGGTAGTCACACCAACCAAACTTCCATCTCACGGATCTTCTACCCCACCTTTACCTAATCAGATGCCTGCAAGACCTAAGATCACTCCACATACCAAACTAGTGGACCAACCCATTCCCCCTCCTATAAATCCTCTTCCTTCATAATCATCCACACCTATACCCAAACCCACACTCACCTCCCATTGTGATCTGTTAGTGGGGTCCTATGCCAATATTTTAACCAATATCTTAGAGACTTCCATCATCACATTACCACTACTTTGACCTTACAATCCTCTTAAACCCAAACCAAAAGAGTTTGATGAAACCAAGATTTGTGCCTATCATCATGTGCCAGGACATGATGTTGAAAATTATAAGGCCTGAAGACCGTTCTTATCCAACTTTGTCCTCCCGAGAAAAATTTCAATGATAAAGACCTTATCAATGAGGAACATGCTCCACCTTCACTATCACCACACAACATCATCCTTTAACAATTAGAAACCAATATCTTTAGCCCCACAAACCTTTTATCCACCCCAAAATTTGAAATCAACATGATCCACATTGCCACCCACACTTAGAAAGAAAAGGCAAAGAAAATGAAGCTAGCCCATCAAGCAACCCTGTACTCCAACATACCATCTGCACCCACACCCAAAGTCACCATTTGAGGTCCCACGTATCCTATTTCTGATGGGGTCATACATCACATAATGTTTTAACAATTGCACCAATCCTCCTCAAAATGTCTTTATATGACCTCATCCAAACCTCTCGAGTCACATCATCAAGACCTCACGGAGGTCCTTTAATCTATTGAGGTTTTACCAAATGACCCCACGCATGTAGCCTCCATCATTATTCCTCATCACATAGCCTGTCTTACTAAGTTTTTGCCTTCTTCTACATCTCCACCTACTCACCAAGTATTCACCCTCATATTTTCGGACAAATAGATCACTCCCTTCAAGTTTGATGATCCCGATCCTGCTCTTTTCATCTCCATCTATATCAATAATATACGCATAAGACATGTTATGATTGATGGTGGTGTTAGTATTAACATTATCTCCTCCCATGCGCGTACAACCAAATATGTATACCTCCCAATTACATGCATGGTAACCTAGTTATCTTTGCGTTCCTTCAATGACACCTTGTTCTCCATGTCCGCATAGGTTCCCACACTATCCTAGAACTATTCTATTTCCTAAAAGAAGAGTTCTAGTATAATCTATTTCTTGGTCAACCTTAGATCGATGTCATGGGTTGCGTCCCTTCAAATTTACACCGCTACCTCAAATTTGAACACAAAGGACATAACTACATCCTGACCGACCCATCACCTTTTAAGACCTGTAACATGCTATATCAGCCCAAATGATATACTTGTACAAAGATAAAAGCATTTTCCACTACTACCACCACACCTTCATCCACTAGCCCATCCATCAAGGCTACCATTGCCTCTCCCACATCTAACCCTGCTATTACTACTATTGCCATAGCCTCTACTGGGTGACTCACATGATTCCCAATCATCTAGTGAGTCATCTATCCCCACTACCCACATATCGACACCGATCCCTTAGAATGTGTTTTTCAATGCCTTACTCGGGGAGTACCACCTATACAATATCAACATGTTCCTTACTCTGCAAGAGTATGGGAACCTACATCAAGACCCTAGTTATGACTATTGTGTAGGTGAGGTTTCTCCTTATGGCTCTCCCCACCTTTGCATGAATGTAATGTATGGGGGAATTGATATTACCACTTATACACCTAAAACTCCATCTCAAACATGACCATTTTCATCCGACTTACACTCCCTTAATAACCGCCACTTCTCTCACAATTTCCTTCACTTTTGCTCATGGAAAGGCTTTGGATTCGGTTTTTATGAACAAGGCCTCCATACTATCATTTCCTATACCACCCATAAACACAATAATCTTAGTGGCATTGGATTTTCCACACTGATTCCTAAGAAGGCCCATGTCAACCTCATTGAGGAAGAAAAACCATCTCCACCCCGTGCACCAATGTCACCATCTTCACCCATGGAGTCCATAGACCCCGAATCTATTCCTCCTAACTTTTTTTTTTTGTAAACACAATTTCTTTGGGACCCTCGACCTATCAACGTGATGGTGAGGGTCCCTCTTCTCTCCCATTCCTATATCCTGACATGATCAATGAAGATACACCTTATGTTAATGTCATTCAATGTTAGGATGGTTATTCCATCCTAACTTACCTAGGTGCGGAAGATTCTTATATTCACCTTTGGTCGTTACCTTTTGAGATAAAAACAAAGTGTTGACTGAATTGACCATTAAAATCAACATAACACTTAGGATGACCCACATATTCTAAATATAGGCATATCTTTAGATGCTACCTTGAGTAAGAAGCCTTTTCCTCTTTCCTTTGGGACCATAGCAATGCTTTTACCCGGTACTATGCCAATAAGCCCTAGTATTGAACCAAAAATCCCGATCCATAATATCGTAACCATTCTTGATGCCAAACCCATCAAATAAAACCTACGGCAAATGCATCCTTGCATTGCTATTTTGGTCAAAGAAGAGCTTCAACGCCTTCTCTTAGTTTCCTTCATCTTACCTATTGACTATCCCTAATGGATTTCTAACATCATTCCTATCACAAAGGTGATAGGGGGACTCCACATTTGCATAGACTTCCATGGCCTCAACCTCACTTGTCCCAAAGATAATTTTCCCCTACTAGACATTGATCAACTAGTTGATCTCATCGCTGGCCATGAAATTATATCACTCATGGATGGTTTCTTGGGTTACAATCAAATATTAATTACTCCAGAAGATCAACACAAGACTACCTTAATCACCCCTTGGCAGACTTTCGCTATCAAGTCATGCCTTTTGGCCTTAAAAATGCCGGTGCTACATACCAACAAGCCATGAATTACATCTTCCATGACATCATGCATCACATATTGGAATATTATGTAGATGATCTTATTTCCAAATCAAAACATCGAACCAAAACCTGACCTTCCTTAAGGTCATATTTGACTTCATGGTCATTCCTACATAGAATGGTGGAAAGTGCAAATGCATTGACAAAGCACGAGAAAGCATCCCATATACCACCCTTTTGCTCAATACAAAAAAATACACCACAAAGAGATGGTTTCAAGATATCCACTAATCGAGATCATGTGAGGTATTTTTGGAAAGTATATCCTCTTGGAGACTTCTAAATTTTAAAGGAAGGTTAGGTAAAATATGAATTCCATAATAATGATTATTCTTCTCACTCTAGTGATAAATCAAGAAATTGTGTGGAATAAGAAGGACACATATTGTAGTAAAAAATAAGATTCTAAATTGATGAGACATCTACAACTCTTGGAAATAGAGAAACAAGAGTTGTAGGATCAACTTGATTCGTAAGTAGAATTCCTTGGAGGAGTAATTAAAGAATTATAGTGAGAACTTCAAGCTAAAGAAGAGCTCCTAGAAAATTTGTAATATTTTGAAAAGGTGATGAAAGAAGATACACCCACCAATTAAAGCACTCTAAATTATTCAAAGTGTATTCTCCTTCCCAAGAAGATGTAAATCCTACTTTTAGTGATTTTGAAAAGAATTCTAGAGGTATTGGATCAAAAATTATTTTTAAAATGGGTTATGAAGGAAAATTTCTTAGTATAAATAGTCAAGGTATAACTAACCCTATCCAGGTGGAGTTAAGACCTCATGATGCGGGTCTAGGTTACAAAAATGGAAAAAATTAGGTAGGAAAATTCTCTAAGATAGTCAAAGTGAGACAAGCATCGAGCGGAGATCCCTGTACAACTAGTCTTCCTAAAGAATCTTGTAGTAGGGTATAGACCAAACTATCCAAATATTTATGAGAGTAAAGGAAAGAAAAGAGTTCTAAGGGAGAGATCATCTAGTCCAAAAAGAATACTACAAGTAACATAGGAAATATCCTGGATCCAACACAAGAAAAGAAGGCTCAATTTCTCCCCATAAGTGTTACAAAATCAATAACCCTAAGAGGTATGATTGTGTCTTCTTTGATTACAAGAAATAAAACCCTATAATAACCCCAAATCTATTATGGACATATCCATGTATTTGTTGTGGATCCAATATCCATTGTGTGATTTGATGTGGAAAACAAAATAAACAAACCAAGAGGGTTATGGATGATGAATATGGCTAAAAATATACCTCATCTTAATCATTTGCATTTTTTGGGCACCAAAATATCAGCTAAGTGCAAGAATGCACGTGGATACATAGGACATAGTCAAATAAGGGCACGTGAGTTGAAGGCATGCAAGGAAAAATGGGTTTTGTACTTAGCCATATTTGGCACCCTAGGCAACACACAAGAAAAGCATGACCCTTGTGGATAAGGTGTCAGCCTAGCAACTGTGGGATCAAGAATGGAATATTCTAGGCATGCGATGGAGGGTTCTAGAAGAGCATCATCATGCAGAGTGGAGAGCTCGGGTCTGTGAAGGCATGCTCCCATGGAGGACCACTTCGACACTTGGTGATCGATCTATAACTCGGAAGGCATGGCGGTGGGTGCAAGGCTATATATACAAGCACCCGATAGAAGAAAAAGGAGGAGTGGAAGAGAGGTGAAGCCTTGTAGAAAATAGAATGGAGGGTGTTATGGCTAGGGATTAGGAGAGCTCTATGAGCGATAACATATAGAAGGGGATGGGTTCTCATTTTTCTTTGTAATATGATGAGCATAACATAACTCGATGCATGATTTGGCTCTACATAATATGAGGATTTGTTATGACCTCAAGGGATGTAATGTGGGTTATTACTTTGATAGTATGAATATAATGCTTCATTATCAATCATCTGTGTTCAATACTCATGCATTTCCTTTTGTATAAATCATCTCCATATGTTGCTTGCTATTTCTCTTACTTGCATAGAATGAGATGACAACTTTTTCCTAAGTTCATAAGAATGTGGTTTAGTTATTTTGTATCTTGCATTTGACTGTTTGTTCTAAGATGATGCATTATGAAAAAACTCAAATAAAGGAGAGACTCAACACCCACGCATGCCTTGGGTGAGTGACCAGCACCTGCAAGTGATAGGTCAACGTGCATGGGATTTTCCTGTTTCTATGAAGGGTACAAAAATGATTACAATTTGGTTCCATTTCTAGGACATCTTTTCAAAGTTGTGAGAAATGGCATGCATCTTTTTCCTGTGATGTGTGATGATAAAGTGCCTGACCTTAGAAAGTTTTGAAACATGGTTCAAGAGCATGGAGGATGAGTTTTCTCAAAGATTCAACACTAGATCTGAGTTCAATGCATGTAGATGGGTAGAAGAGAACCTATACCATGAGCTATATGAGACATTCTTTTGTTGCTTCCTAGTAGAACTATATGAATGGATTTTAGCCTACGCATCCTAGATCAAGTTGTTACTATAGATCACACGTGTGGACCTAAGATGACTATCAGAGGCTGCAGGATGTAGATCTGACTTGGATGAATGCTATTGATCACTGGTGGAAGAAGGTGTTGACCGGTTATACTTTACAATACGCCATTTTGACGTATCTTTTCCCGAGAGGTTGTCAAGTTTGAGTTTTTGAGGAAGTGTAGAGGATCATTTTTACATGCTATTCCTCTAGCTACGAAGATCTTGGTCATTACTTTAAGTTTAGAAGCATTCCCTGGTAATTTGGATAAGCTTCTTTAAGCAATGGGAGAGGAAGCTAGGGTGGAGGAAGATGGTGGATATTGTGGCTAAAAAGGAAAAGGAGGAAAGAAGAATCATGTATAATGAATCTCGTGAAAGGGAGATGACTAGGCAACATGAGGTTGTAATTGTGGTGGATCTATGGATGTAGACATTGTGGGAAGGAGTTGAGGTTCATGCAGAGGATGTTGAACTTGAGAAGTCTGTGTTACCCCATATTGGAAAGCATGGGAGATAAGTGCCTCTAGCTTCTGATGAGAGTTCATCGCATGGAGAAAGAAGAGTTGTCGATGTGCATCTAAACCCACCTGGTGACCAATCCCTAGTGCTTGGTTTTCTAGATCAAGGGAAGAGTATTGTTAACCCAGTTGGTATCGATGGGAGTAAATCGATCGGCACTGCCAGGAGATATAATTTATCGTTTGGGACATCCATGGCTACACAATCATTTCCTATATTTGGGGGAATCTTTGGACAAGGTGCAAATACACAAGCTTTTGGTATCACATTTAGGAGTTACATGGGGCACAAAAAGGTAAGGGAAAATTATCAAATACCATCAATGTGTAGTTCGGTGGGACACTAGGAGCCCTTGGTGCAACCACTTAGGACCTTTTTTCGACTACACGAGGTGGATTTGGTGGGTCGGGAGGAACAGGACCTAGTGGATCTAGTGTATCTAGTAGAGGAAACATTGAAGGGCACCAAGGCTGATCGGATTGCGAGGACAAGGACCCTAACCACCTCCCCAAGTGTTTTTCGAGATATCTTTACACTTACCGGATGTTAGGGGTATTGAAGATGTTGTAGAGCAGTGCAAAAGTGTGAGTTACTATGACGCGTGAAGGGGGTCACTACCCTAGATCGAGAGGAATGTGAGTTTACAACTACGTTGAAAGGGCATGCACATAGTTGGTATAGGAAGTATGACCCCCATCAGATGGTGGTAGACTATACCACATTGAAGAACAGTTTCCTCATAGAGCTCTATATTCCAGAGTTTGAGTAGAAGAGAATTACAGCTCTGAAGGAGATCTAACGAGGAATGGAAGAGATTTTGTAGGAGTATGATGCATGTTCCAAGACTCTCTTGTCGAAGTTCTCTTATGAAATTTATCCTTCTCAACATGCTCAATGGTTTTTCAAAGGATTGATAACACCATTTTGAAGAGCTCTGTCACACAATACTTTCACTAACCCGCGTGAGGAATTTGAAGCTTCCTTATGTGCTGAAGCTATTGGGAATGTTGATATTGGTGTTAGTCCATTTTTAGAGGCCCAAATATCTGTAATGGCCAAACATTTAGAGAAGATATTTGTAAACTCAGTGCATGAGGTTCGTAGTGGTATTTGGCACACGACTACAAAGTTTAGGGACACGCAAAGGATAGTTTCCCTTAGAAGTTGGTGTGCTCTATGGTAGCAGAGACTATGAGATCTACCATGGGGATCATGATGCAAATAGATGCCCTCTACTCTAGTGCATAATCCACAAGAATGTTTCTTGCTCACTGCAATATATGCACCTCAACAACTCATGACACCAAGGATTACAACCGATTGATTAGATCCATAATGTTATTGATCCGGGTGTGCGCTAGACTATCCTTGATAGAATTTCTAAGGATGATGACTATCATTATGAAGGGCACACAGATGGAGGGGAACGTGGAAGAGGTTTTTTGGGGGATTTTGTGGGTTGCAATAATCTGCGATGGGGGACGGAGTGAGTTCCCGCAAGGAACTTGTTATAATTGTGGATCTATGGAACATTATAAACATGAGTGTCCTGATCTGTTATAATGCTCATGGTGCGAAAGAAACACAAGTACGAAGAATGTCTATAACTTTATGAGCATATGAACTAGCAGCACTAGAAAGACAAGGGCATTGCTATGGTGAGCGTCAAGAAGGCTGATTCAAAATGGATGCCAAGAGTGGCATGTGAGTTAGAGCTAGAACCTATTGGTGACGACATGAGTAGAGGCTGCGTGTGCCAAGGAGATGCCAAGACCAAGGACACTAGTTTCTAGAGAGGAGGTGGTACATCGAAAGTACCAACACCTTTTCCATAAAAAATAAGTGTACCAGGAGACTATGGATGTGATTCGAAGTTTACAAGGGGAGATCCAATGTCTCAAGGAGAAATCAAGGCAGGTGGAGAAATGGAAGGATAACGAGGTTCTAAGGAATGACCTAGATGAGGTCAAGGAAGTATGTAAAATGTTGAGTCAAGATGATATTATTCCCTTCGAGAGAATGGCCGAGAGATAAGGTACCATGCACCGGATCGAGCACAAAAGGTATGTTTTACATGCAAACCTTCCTCTTCACAACCTTGAATATGACAAGGAGATTAATTTGAATGTGGTTGTTGATGGATGGATTCTGAGAAATATCCTCATCAACACAAGAGCAGAGGTGAATGTTATTACCTTAGATGCCTGACATCATATGGGAAGGCCCGCATTGCAGCCATCTTCAAATGTGTTGTATATAGTGAATAAGACTAAGGAAATGCCCATTGGAGTCTTGAAGGATGCAATTATCACCATTGGGGGCCAAGTTCACCTGGAGACTTGAATTCTTGGTGTTGGCTCAGGTAGACAACTTTCCATCATTGCTTGGGTGCCCATGGTATTACAAGAAAAATGCGACATAAGGTTTAACAAAGAGTATATCAGTTTTGAGAAAAAGCAAAAAGGGTGATCATCCCTTTGAAGGATGGGAAGTCGAGTGCCCTATATGGAGCCATTGGGGAAGAATTCCTTGATAGAATCTATGTGTTCTCCATCATATATCCTGAGATAATTCACCCCATGGAGGGAGTTATCTAGTTTGAGGATGCTCAGTCCTTAAGTGATACCACTAGTGTGGCATGTGATAATTAGGTGCATGAAACCTATGAGTTACTTGGGTGATAATTAAAAGGACCTGTAACACGGGTCATAAAGGTGTGCTCAGTCAAGTGCCTAGGAGGAAAGAATTTTCCTAGTTACTCTGGAGGGGCATACCCTAAAATTTTCTTGCATGAAATGGAAGATTGGTGGAGAAATGAGGAAAAAAGAAGAGGAATTCTCAGCTATAACCTACTTAAGACTGCAAAGTGGCACGGTGGGCTACACATTGAGAGAACCACCGGAATGGCGTGAGGTGAGGATCACATTTTTTGTAAGGTTCTACAGAGCAATTTTCCCACGCTCATACAAGACTACCATTACAAAGAGACCACTTTGTTTCACATCCAAGCATGTGAGGAGGCCTGTACGGGAAGTGCAAAAGAATTTCTCCCTTCATTATGGGTACATAACTTGTATTCCATATTACAAAATTGTGTGCATGCTTCGTACATTCATTTGGAGATGCATCGTCAAATTGTTAAATGGAAAGATTTTGTGGTTAATCTCATTCAATATTTTGAATATAGAAGTACCAAACCATCAGTAGATAGGGTGTTGTAAACAATCAAGTTCCTTACAATGGGAGATAGTTTCATGGTTGAGAATAGGTTGCTAGAATTTCTAGGAGAGCCTTATTTGGAGATGCATCTCAATGAGGAAGAATTAGAGGAATTACATTTTGATCATGCTTGTATGGAAAAATAAAAGGGAAAAGTGGTCTATGTAATGCAGATAAAAGATGGAGATGTTGGATGTTAATCATTCAAAGGGTACATGCAAGGTTATAGATAGCCCTGATGAGAGAGCACGTGCCTACCATGATCCTTGAAGATGAAGAAGGTTAACCTTGGGATGGAGGAAGAACCTAAGGAGGCTATCATTTGTGACTACTGGTTAGAAATAGAAGTTTTGAAGATCACCGATCTGTTGTGTGAGTTCTAATATTTTTTCCCTCATGGGTACCATAAACTCATTGGCATCCACCATTCCCTGGTGGGAAATTAAGATGAAGTTAAAATAAGGTGCGCTTTGATTGAAGAGACCTTATCAGATGAATCCAAATTTACGTGTATGGGATAAGGAAAAGATAGATAAAATGATAGCATCTGGTATCATTAAGGTAGTGGAAGAGTCAGAATGGATAAGCCCAATGGTTATCAATATTAAAAAGGATGGTAGGATAAGAATTTACATTAAATATAGGGATCTAAATGCAAAGTGTGTGTCACCAATCCCTTTCCAACCCCCTTTATCAAGAAATTATAGAGAGAGTAGCTAGGTACGAAGTCTACCCTTTCACAGATGGCTTCTCAGGATACCACCAACTCAGGATTGCAAGGGAAGACCAAAGAAAGATAAATTTCACCTCTAAATGGGGATTTTTTTCCTACACGGTTGGGTCCTTTGGATTGAAGAATGCACCTATTCTCGTTTCTTGCACATTGTGTTACGAGTGCATTCCATGACTTCATCCATAAGTTTCTTCAAGTTTATCTAGATGATTGGACTGTGTATGGACTAGTGAAAGACCATTATGAAAACTTAAGACTAATGTTTGAGAGATGTCAGCAATTGAGGATATCCCTCAACATTAAGAAATGTGTCTTTGCCACTCCATTTGGAACCCTATTAGGGCACATTATATGCAAAGATGGCTTACTAGTGGATCCCACCAAAGTTACAGTTATTGTAGGATTAGGGGAGCCTACTAGTCAAAGTGTAGTGTGTGGATTCCTTGGACACATGGGGTATTACAAGAAGTTCATCAAGGGGTATGTAAAGTTCTTTGTGACCTTAGAAGAATTTTTGAAACACAAAAGTTCCTTTCATTGAGGAGAGGCATAGCAGAAGGCATTTGAAAATTTAAAGGAAAGGCTTGTCACAAAGGCCCATATTATGTTCTCCTTCTTAGGATAAGCCTTTCTATGTACATGTGGATGTCTCGGTGGAAAATTATGGTTGTAGTGCTAGCACAACTTGATGAAGGAATTGTTGATCATCCCTTCATCTTTGCAAGTAAGAAGTGACACCAGCAGCTGAGAATTACACAACTATTGAGCGCAAAGCATTGCCAATAATCTACATGCTGCATAAGTTTAGGAAGTATCTGTTGGCAATGCCCTTCATATTCTACATAGACCACATGGCATTGAAATACTTAGTCAACAAACCCATTCTGCAAGGGCGCATATGTCGTTGGGTCCTTCTATTTTAGGAATTTGAATTCATAGTGGTGGTGAAGTCGGGAAAGAGAAATTCAGGGCCTGACCACTTATCAAGGATTGATTCGGAGAGGACGTGCAAAGAATTGAGGATACCATACCATATGCATGTTGGGTTTCATAATAGAACATGGGTTGAAACCATATTCAAGGGAAAACAATCCCCTCCTCTTTAATGGGAGAGGTTCCCTTATTGAAAGTAGGAAAAACAAATGTACAAATATACAACTCTCAATGTTTGGACCCTGATATACTGGAATGTTTTCATACTTAAAAGATTATCAATCAGAAGGAATAGAAGAATATGGAGATGGGAGAAGGAAGAAAACAACGATGCTTTGGGAAAATATAGATAACAAAGTATCTCCCTACTTACATTGAACCAAGAAAATATAGAAAAGGATCAATTACTTCACCACCGGTGTAAATCTATAGACACAAAGTTCTAAAGATTCACACAGACCAGAATACAAAGTTTCTATTGAGTTCAAAAAAAAATCCATTGAATTGAGCAAGGAGAGATAAATATATAACAAAGGAAAATAAGAAAAGAAAGAAAGAACTTCTATATTGAATTACTTTAGAATTTACAACCTTCCCAGAAAACCATAATCCCCATTTCCTATGGCCAAAACCATATATTTATAACAATCCGTATACATCCATACTTTGTCCCCAAGAAAAGAATATCTAAAAGGAATAATGTTTGTTGCAAATCCACTTTTGGAAAGTGACATGAAACAAATGCACTCATGAAAATCGAAGGTTCAAAAAGGTGAATATTTCGTTAGTTCGAGCATGATTACTTTAGCAGGGGCATCTCATGATTTTCTTCTTCATGTGGTCCTACCATTTCTACCTTTTAACCACTTTCATAGCACTCAAGTGCTTACTAGTAAGTTTTATCCCTTTTATCGCATATGCCCGATAAACTCCGTTTTTTGATGATCAAACTTTACATCACTTTAAACTTATCGATTTGGCTCCATAATAAACCAGAAATGCATCTCATGGAGAAACGATAAGAATACAAAAAATAATGAAGAATGATCCATTTTGCATTTTGCAGAGCTCTAGTTCGTTAATGGTGTTAAAAACTAGATGAGTACATTTGGCTATCTTTTCCCCTTTTTACCTTCAAATTTGGACCCTACACATGGAAGATCCAAGCAATGATGACCTTGGGGGAGAAATATGCATTTCTTGACATCCTGGGGAGAAAAAACATGATTTCTCATTTTGCTCCACCCCTCTACAGCTCTACCAAAGGCCAGACACGTGGCGCCATTTGAGTGGCTGAGGAAATGTGGTTCAAATCTGCCATTTAAACTCTTTTTAACAAAAGGATCAAATTCTCAAAAATATCTATGGGCTGTTGTTTCGATTTCATTCTTCAATGTGTGGCACCATCTCGACTAGTTGTGGGGGCGTGTTTCACTTTTATACTTTATCTATTTTGGAAAGGGAAAAATTCCAATCTTTCCCCGAAATTCCATGCCCTCGTCGTTGAATTTTCAACGTAGGCCACATGTCCCTTCCTGATTGACTACGGGCCTTAACTTAGAAATTTTCCCCTTCGCATGAGCGGGGCCACGGGCCATTTTAGAACTTTTCACCCTTTGTGGAAACAAGGCTAAAATTCCCAAAGTCCTCTGCCGGTCCGCCAAAGTGCCTACGGATTAAAAATGACCATGTGTCCCTTTCTGATTTACTATGGACTTCAACTCGGAATTTATCCTTTCTCTGAAAAAAGGTTAAAAATGAAAGATGCAAGGTCCCACACATTCCAAACACATAAAATAAGAACTAAATCATTCCCCATCCATTGAAAAATAGGTAAATTTTTTTAACTTCAGCAAACTGAGGGAATTTTGATTAAAAACGTGGGAAATGAAAACGAGCATCTGAGGAGTTTAAAACATGAATTTCTTCTATGGCAGGGCTCCAATTTTCATGAAATTAGATTCAAAAGGGTGGGGAAAATTGAGAGGAAAATAGTTGGCTCCTTTTAGGGATGATTTGGCATAGGAAAGAGGAAAATCAAGAACCTTAGAGAATTCTAGGTAATCAGATCGAATCAAGTGTCTTAGCCAATGGGCAATGGAGTCAAAAGAAGCAATACCAACATAGAAGAGAACACAAGAAGGAAACCAACCAAAACAAAAATAAGGAAAAAAATGCTATACAAAATGTACAGAGGGACTGCCAAAACTCCTAGGTTTTGAACAACTTCAAAAATTGCCCACTATAAGGAAGTGGGAGAGGAGAACCATCCATGTAATCCAGGTAAAAAGAGTTCTCACTAGAAAAATGTCTGATTTTAAAAGGACCAAGCCAAAGGGAATCAAATTTACCATGGCTACCTCAAGGTTCATGCCTTTTGTCCCAAAGAAGAACACTGTCTCCCACTTGAAAAATTCTGGGTTTAGCCTTTTTGTCAAACAAAACTTTTACCTTGAGTTGATGAACTGATATTCTATCAACCACTTGCATTCTGTCTTCATTCAACTTCTAGAGGTACATAATTCTTTTGTCAATGAATTGGTAAAGTTGGCATCCTCAATGGCCTTCATCAAATGTAAGGCTGGTATTTCCAATGTCACTAATAGTTGAGCTTCAACTCCATATACCACTTGAAAAGGAGACATTCCAATGGCTCTCGTAGGTGTAATCTTATCTTCCCATAAAGCATCATATAGTTTCTTATGCCAATTCCTCTAAGAGTCATTAACAAGCTTCTAAACAATGGTGACCAAGTTCTTGTTAGTTGATTATGCTTGCCCATTCCCTTGGGGATAGTAATCTGAAGAGTGGGAAAGGAAATGCCATAGCCATAGTAGAAATCCATCATCTCAAAGAGAAGAAAAATTAGAATCATTGTCAAGTGACAAACTTGTTTTGGTATCTTAAACCTTATTAAGATGTGATCCTTGATGAAGTTGCATACTAATTCAAAAGTAGTACTTTTAACTGGAATGGCTTCCACCCACTTAGTGAAATAATCAGTGGTAGTCAAAACATGAGTATGCCCTACACTTGAAGGTGGCTTGAGTGTCCAAATGATGTCCAAACCCCATTGTTGAAAAGGTTCCTCAATCACCATTGGTTTGAGAGGTAAAGCATCCATTTGGGTCTTCCAAAAAGGTTTGACATGCTTCACACTTGCCTACCCACTTGATGCATCTTTGAATAGGGTAGGCCAATAATACCCAGCATGGAGGATTTTGTGGGCCATGACAGCATGAAGAGAAATGACCTCCATAGGCTTGGTCATGAAAGTTTGAGAACAATTTCTTTTTCTGCTCTTTGTCAACACATTTCAAAAACCTTCCATCTATCCCTCGTTTGAACAATGCATTTTCCCACAACACATATTGTGCAAACCTTAATTTGATGGCTCTCTTATCTTTGGCACTCAAATGGGATGGACATTATCCATAAGTAAGAAAGTGTGCAATGTCATCGGTTGATCGAGGAAAAGTACAACAGGATATCAACTTCCTCTTTAGAAAATTTGGCATCAGCTCCTTTAGCAATGAGTTCACATAGGCCCTTTCCTCGATCTAGCTTGGTGGGTTTGATGTCAAGATCATACTCCTAAAATTTGGCTACCCAATTTCCTCTCTTGGTTCCAATTTTTTTGGTAAGAATGGATTTAATAGTTATATTACGCACAAACACAATAGAATGAGAGTTGGGGATGTAAAAACAAAACTGTTTTACAACTTTGACCATTGCAAAAGCATGTTTCTCCACCATGGTGTACTTAAGCTCATGGGATTTCAAAATATAACTCATGAATGCTATGTGGAGTTCATGACCTTTAGCATTCTCCTAGGTTAACATAGTAAGTAGAGTAATTTTAGTAGCATAACAATAGATAATGAATTCTTTGCTATAATCAGGGTATGCCAAGATTGGAGTATTTTCTATAGCTCTTTTGATGTCTTCAAATGCAACCTTTCCTTCAGAGGACCAACCAAAATTCTACTTCCCTTTCATCATGTGGGATATGTTCAAAGTAAGTTCAGCAAAATCAGGTATGAATCTTCTTAAGAAGTTGATCTTGCCAAAGAAAGAGTGCACACCCTTCTTGCTTGTGGGGAGAGGGATCTACTTGAATCATCTGGACTCTTTCTAGATCAATCTTGATTCCCTCCTTGGAGACAATGTGTCCCAATAATTTTCCCTTGGTGACACAAAAGACAGATTTCTTGGGATTCAAGGAGATGTCATGCTCTCTACACTTTTGGAGGACAGTTTCAAGGTGTTGGAAATGATCAGATCTGGTTTTTGAAAACACAGTCAAATCATCAAGGTATACAACTATATATTTCCCCTGAAACTCGCCAAAGGCCGTGTCCATTTCCTCTCGAAAGGTGGCACCATAATTGATGAGTTCAAAAGGCATTCTCCTGTAAGAAAAGGTTCCCCAAGGAGTGATAAAGGAAGTCTTATGCTAATATGTAGCACTTACTTCTACTTGATTATATCCTGAGAATCCATCAAGCATGGACATCATTTCTGAACCTATAACAGCCTATAACACTTGATCCATTATAGGGAGAGGATAATTATCCTTCAAAGAGGCTTGATTCAAATTCCTAAAATCAACACAAATCCGGATCTCACCATTCTTCTTCTTGACAAACACAATATTAGCAATCCACGTTGAATGGTGAATTGGGAAAATGTTCTTAGCCTTCAATAACTTTTGGATCTCTTGAAAGATTGTATCATCAATTTTAGGGTTATATTGCCTCTTCTTTTTCCAGAAGGGTTTGATTACGAGCTTTAGAGGAATGAAATTTTACATCTCTTTTAGCTGAAAAGCCTTGAGATCATCATAAGAATATGCAAGAACATCAACATAACTTTTCAACAGATTTGTTGCTTTTTTTCTCTCCTCTTGCATGTAGCACTTTCCAATGTTTACTAGCATGGGTTCATTAAGACTCCTAATGTTTATCTTTTCATAGTCAGGAGATATGTTGACCTCCTTTGGAAGTTTTGGACTTGATGTACCTATCATGTTTATCAAATAACTCTTCCAAACTTGCCAACCCTTTAGGTATCTTATTACCTTTTAGTTTTTGTAGCCATCATGATCCATTTCTTCTTGGTTATCTTCTTCATTTGGGGGCACACACTCTCTAGGTAGATTCTAACCTCCTTCAAAGTATAGCTGGTCAAAATTATCTATGAGTTCAAGGAAGGAAAGTAAGTGTTGATCATCATTAAAGACATGCCAATTGTTTGCATTGTCAGCACACTAGGCCTATGAATAATCTCAATGGTGAATTTATCTTGGGAGAAATCTAGATGAGGGATCTAGTAGAGACCCCAAGATAACCAAGGAATCAGCCCTGGTGTTTCTTTCCCTTGGCATGGCTTCAATGGAAAAGGCATCAAGGAACTCAATAGAATCCTAGACCAGATTCCTGTAATGTTTCAACCTTCTATTCTTCACTTGAAAGAGATCTCTGACCTGTTTTACAATCAACTCTGCATCTCCACGAGAAAGGATATTCTTGATCTCCATCTCTTTTTCCATGCTTAAACCAAGGATGAGAGCTCATACTCAACTGTATTATTTACATTTTCAAATTAGAGCTTGAAGGAGAAAGGATGAATTTTCCCTTTAAGAGAAAAAAGCACCACACTAGCTCCAGAACCAGGTGAGGAGTATCTCCCATCAAATTCCACGATCCAAATTCCATTAGCATCAAGAAGCACTTCCTTAGGATGGTTAGCCTCATCTTGTGACATGATCATGTAGTTACCATGACCAATGTCCTCATAAAGTATTTGTGCCTTTGGGTCATCTAGTTTTTACACAATATATTCAGTTTGTTTCTCAGGAAGTAGCTTCTTCATTTTCCCATTCACTAGAAAAAGAGCATGTGACCAATCCATCATGATTTCTCCTCTAACATCTTTGCAAAAATTTCTACTCAGTAGCATGCCATAGGAAGGGGAATATACTCTACAAAAATGGTGGCTAAAAATCTCTCTTCTGGCAAGGAAGCAAAGGCTACTTGTGCATCCTTGATCCTTCCAACCAATGGCCCTTCTATACTTTCCATTGAGTAGCATGCACAAAAAGTGTGGGTTAGGGTTAAGCCTAGGGAATGAGCTACCTTAGCAGGAAACACATTATCTCGAAGCACTAGAATCAATAACACAATCGTTGAGTTTGTGGCCAGCCTATGAGGAGAGTGACATAAAATGGTTTGATCTTCTCATCGATGAAGTGACTACCGCCACTAGGCTTGGTTGAGATGAAGGAGAAGGAGTGGGCAATAGACCTTTAGAACTAGTAGATGAAGGCTTGGATTTGAAGTTTACAAAGTATACCATCTTAGAAAAGGCCTTCAGATGGGTTTGGTAGAATTCGGTTTCTGAGATCTAGATCTTAGTTTCCTTGAGATGGTTAATAATTTCAAAAGAACTAGAGGTAGATGGAGCATCATTAATAGGAGTAGATGAAACTTTTGACTTATCAACTCTATCATTTGAAGAGCAAGAAGTTTTAGGAGCAGAAACAGAGGGAAGGGACAACAAAACTTACCTTGGGTGTGGAAGAAGTTGGAATAGGAGCTCCTCTCCTTGCAATCACTGGAATGACTGTAGGAGGCTCCTTATATCTTTTAGCAAGCTACACCACTTTCTCCTTCTTGTTTTCTTTCTCATGAGTCATGACAGCATATGATTCATTGTTCATCTTTACAACTCTTTCTTCATAATCATCATCTTCATCTAAAATTTCAGTGGTGAGAAAATGGACATGAGATCCACTCAACTCTTCTAATTCTTCATCAGCTTCCTCTTAATGTTCTTCATGATTTAATCCTCCTCCTCATCATCAGGATCCAACACTTCACATGTTGCATTGAATGGAACTTTAATAGGTGGGCCTTCAATTGCCAATCTGGTCTGAGTAGAGGGCAACCGATTCCTGGGCTGAAAGTTCTTCCTAGGAACATCTTGATAAGGAGCATGCTGGGTGAACTACTTCTTGAGAGCAATAATATCATTAGCAAGTTTCTGTACCAACCGATCTGCATTAGCTCCTGGAGAAGATGTGGAAGAAGGAGATGCTTTGGATTTGGTTGAATCTCTCCTTAGCTTGCCAGCCTATGATCGAGACCATCTTCAACACTTTGCCTAAAAAAACCTCTTATCAACATCTAAAGTTGAAATATTAGCTCTTCTAAATGCATAGCTCACATCGTAGTTGGGCATTAAGGAAGAAACATTTATGAATCTGATCCATGGGCGTGTGTTTTGTTGGATCATGTTAACCATCTTGTTGAATTTGGACACAAATTCCCTCATGGGATCATGTGACTCTTTCTTGATTTGAGAAATCTGGGCTAAGAAGGCATGTACATCCTCGGTAGGTTTGAAACACCGCTCAAACTGGGTCGTCATGGTGTTGCAATTGGTGATGGACCTAGCAGGAGATGATAGAACTAATCAGCAACATTATTTTACAATGTCTCCACAAAAATTCTAATAGAGATATCCTCATGTTAAACTCGAGAACACAACAAGCAACAATGAAGGCCGCAATATGTTCATCAGGATGAACCTTACCATCACCTCTCCGAATTTAGGGAAATTATTTCTATTTCCCCTAGGCAATTCATGCAATGGTTGGGGAAGAGCAAGAGGCCCAACCCTTTAACCCCAAGGCAGAGGAGTTTCCATCCTTGGAAAGATTGTTTGGAGAGGAACTAAAACACCATCGAGAATCAAAGCATGAAAATTAGGACTAATTTGATCTTAAGGGATGTCACTCCCAGAAGTTTTGTCTCTAACAGTAAGAAGGAGTGATTGCAGACCTTGTTCCTCTTCTTTTTCTTGTTGATGAAGGGAGAGAGAAACCTTAATGATCTAGAAGTTATAAATGAGGGTCTTCTTCCCCAAGGGTTCTTCTACCCTGAGTGTATCTTGGAGTCACCAGATCAAAGATAATCAAAAGTTGTTTTTCAAAACCGGTATCCATTTGCAATGAAATCCCCAATGGAGTAGCAAAAATTGTTGGTTTTCAGAATGGAACATGGGTTAAAACCAAAGTCAGGGGACAACAAGTCCCTCCTCTTTAATGGGAGAGGTTCCCTTATTGAAAGCAGGGAAAACAAATGTACAGATATACAACTCTCAATGTTTGGACCCTGATATACTGGAATGTTTTCATACTTAAAAGATTATCAATCAGAAGGAATAGAAGAATATGGAGATGGGAGAAGGAAGAAAACAATGATGCTTTGGGGAAATATAGATAGCAGAGTATCTCCCTACTTACATTGAACCAAGAAAATATAGAAAAGGATCAATTACTTCACCACCGATGCAAATCTGTAGACACAAAGTTTATATTGAATGCAAAACAAAAGATCCATTGAATCGAGCAAGGAGAGAGAAAGATATAATAGAGGAAAATAAGAAAAGAAAGAAAGAACTTCTGTATTGAATTACTTCAAAATTTACAACCTTCCCAGAAAACCAGAATCCCCCTTTCCGTGGCTAAAACCATATATTTATAACAATCCATATACATCCATACTTTTTCCCAAGAAAAGAATATCCAAAAGGAATAATGTTTGTTGCAGATCCACTTTTGGAAAGTGACATGAAACAAATGCACTCATGAAAACCGAAGGTTCAAAAAGGTGAATATTTCGTCATTTCGAGCATGATTACTTTAGCAGGGGGCATCTCATGATTTTCTTCTTCATGTGGTCCTACCATTTCTACCTTTTAACCACTTTCATAGCACTCAAGTGCTTACTAGTAAGTTTTATCCCTTTTTATCACATATGCCCGATAAACTCTATTTTCTGATGATCAAACTTTACATCCCTTTAAACTTATCGATTTGGCTCCATAATAAACTAGAAATGCATCTCATGGAGAAATGACAAGAATACAGAGAAAAGAATGAAGAATGAGCCATTTTGTATTTTACAGAGCTCTGGTTTGTTAATGGCATTAAAAACCAGATGAGTACATTCAGCTATCTTTTCCCCTTTTTACCTTCAAATTTGGACCCTCCATGTGGCAAGATCCAAACAACGATGGCCTTGGGGGAGAAATCTACATTTCCACACATCTGGGAGAAAAAGTGTGGTTTCTCATTTTGCTTCGACCCTCCACAATTCTCGCCAAAGGCCGGACACGTGGCGCCATCTGAGTGGCTGAGGAAATGTAGTTCAAATATGCCATTTAAACTCTTTTTAACAAAAGGCTCAAATTATCAAAAACCTCTGCGGGCCTGCTATTTCGATTTCTTTCTTTGACACGTGGCACCATCTGACTAGTTGTAGGGGTGTGTTTCACTATTAAACTTTATGTATTTTGGAAAGGGAAAAAATTCCAATCTTTCCTCCGAAAGTCCATGCGCTTACTATTGATTTTTCAACGTAGGCCCCATGTCCCTTCCTGATTGACTGTGGGCCTTATCTTATAAATTTTCCCCTTTCGCATGAGCAGGGCCACGAGCCATTTTAGAATTTTTGCCCTTTTTTGAAACAAGGCTAAAATTCCCAAATTCCTCCAGGTCCACCAAAGTGCTGCGAATTGAAAAATGGCCACATGCCCCTTTACGATTTGCTATGGACTTCAACTTAGAATTTATCCTTTCTCTACAAAAAAGGTTAAAAATGAAAGATGAAAGGTTTCGTGCATTCCAAATGCATAAAAGAAGAAATAAAATCATTTACTATCCATTGAAAATAGGTAAAACATTTTAACGGAAGTAAACCGAGGGAACTTTAATCTAAAACATCATTGGAAATGAAAACAAGCATTTGAGGAGTTTAAAATATGAATTTCTTGTATGGCGGGGCTCCAATTTCCATGGAATTAGATTCAAAAGAGTGAGGAAAATTAAGAGGACAACAACTAGGTTGGTTGAGGATAGGATGCTAGAATTGCTAGGAGATCCTTATTTGGAGATGTGCCTCAATGAGTAAGAATCATAGGAATTACATTTTGATCGTGCTTGTATGTAAAAATAAAAGGGAAAAGTGGTCTATGTAATAGACATAGAAGAGATGGAGATGTTAGATGTTAATCATTCAAAGGGTACGTGTGAGGTTATAGATAGTGCCGATGAGAAAGCATGTGCCTACCATGAGCCCTTGAAGACAAAGAGGGTTAACCTTGGGACAGAGGTAGAACCTAAGGAGGCTATCATTTGTGACTACCGGTTAGAAATAGAAGTTTTGAAGATCATTTATCTATTGGGCGAGTTCGATATTTTTTCCCTCATGGGTACCATGAACTCATTAAAATCCACGTTCCTTGAGGGAAATTAAGATCAAGTTAAAATAAGGTGTGCACCTGATTTAGAAGAGATCTTATTAGATGAATCCAAATTTACACGTACGGGATAAGGAAAAGATAGACAAAATGATAGCATTTGGTATCATTGAGGTAGTGGAAGAGTTAGAATGGATAAGCCCGATGGTTATTAGTATTAAGAAGGATGGTAGGATAAGAATTTACATTGACTACAGGGATCTGAATGTAGTGTGTGTCATTGATCCCTTTCCAACCCCCTTTACTAAAGAAATTCTAGAGGGAGTAATGGGTGTGAAGTCTACTCTTTCATAGATGGCTTCTTAGGATACCACCAAGTCAGGATTACAAGGGAAGACCAGAGAAAGAAAAATTTCTCCACTAAATGGGGAATTTTTTCCTACATGGTTATGCCCTTTGGATTGAAGAATACACTGTTGTGTTCTCGCACATTGTGGTATAGGCATTCCAAGACTTCATCCATAAGTTTCTTCAAGTTTATCTAGATGATTGGACTATGTATGGACTAGTGAAAGACCATTATGAAAACTTAAGACTAAAGTTTGAGAGATGTCAGCAATTGAGGATATCTCTCAACATTAAGAAGTGTGTCTTTGCCACTCCATTTGGAACCTTGTTAGGGCACATTATATGTAAAAATAGCTTACTTGGTGGATCCCATCAAAGTTACGAGTTATTGTAGGATTAGGGAGCCTACTAGTCAAAGCGTAGTGTGTGGATTCCTTTGACACACGAGGTATTACAAGAAGTTCATTAATGGGTATGTAAAGTTCACCGTGACCTTAGAAGAATTGTTGAAACAAAAAATTTCCTTTCATTGGGGAGAAGCATAGCAGAAGGCATTTGAAAATTTAAAGGAAAGGCTTGTCACAAAGTGCCCATATTATGTTCTCCTTCTTAGGATAAGCCTTTTCATGTACATGTGGATGCCTCGGGGACAATTATGGTTGTAGTGCTAGCACAACCGATGAAGGAATTTTGATCATCCCTTCATCTTTGCAAGTAAGAAGTTGACACCAAAGAAAGCTGAATTACACAACTATTGAGCACAAAGCATTGTCAATAATCTACACGATATGTAAGTTTAGGAAGTATTTGTTGGCAATGCCCTTCATATTCTACATAGACCACATGGTAATAAAATACTTAGTCAAAAAACCTATTCGCAAGGGTGCATATGTCGTTGGGTCCTTCTATTTCAAGAATTTGAATTCACAGTGGTGGTGAATCTAGGAAAGAGCAATTCAGGGCCTAACCACTTATCAAGGATTGATTCAGGAAAGGATGCACAAAACATTGAGGATATCATACTAGATGCACAACTATTTAGATTATGGTGTGTGCCCTCAGACTTGGAAGATATCACAGTGTTTTTAAAAATAGGTGTGGCAACAGAAGGGATGAAGGGTGGAGAGAAATAAGTTGGCAATACATGCCGCCTCTACATGTTGATTAGTGGAGACCGTATAAGTTGGGTTGTGACGAGGTTACGTGCCAATGCGTATTGGAACATGATTTTGTAGAAATTATGTAAGAAGCTCATGGTGGGATCACAGAGGACACTATTGAGTTTTGCAAGGCCTATGACCATTGTCAATGCCTTGGAAAACCTATAAAGAGAGATGAAATTCCCTTGTGACCAATAGACAATGCTAAACCATTTGAGAAATGGGAAATCAACTTTTTAGGACCAATTATGCCATCTGCGCGAAGGACTGGTTCATGCTATATCATCACTTGCACTGATTACTTGACATAGTGGGAAGAGGAAGCACCTATAAAGGGTTACACCATAGAAATAACTTCTAGATTTTTTTGGGAAAAAATAATCAGTAGGTATTATTTCCCTTAAATTTTAACAAGTGATAGGGGTACACACTTTCTCAATGAAATAGTCAAGATTCTATTAGTAGAATTTATGGTGGCCCATCATAAGACTACCCCATATCACCCTCAAGAAAATGGGACTACTGAGGCATTTAACAAAATACTAAGTCACACGTTAACTAAGATATGTGACGTTGGAAGACAGGATTGGGATGATAAGGTATCAATCATTTTATGAGCATACAAGATGACATATAAAAGGTTGAACAAGGCCACACCATTTCAATTGGTGTTTGGTGTAGAGAATGTTTTACTAGTGGAATTCATGTTACCATCACTATGACATGCGGTGGACGTAAGAGGATTAGCCAATGAGAAAGCACTGGAAGAAAGAATTGATAAATTGATGTAGTTGGATGAAAGGTGATCACTTGTTAGATGGAGTTAGAGAGAAAAATCAAGACAAAAAGCATGGAATGATATTCATATTAAGAAAAATAAGTTTGAAGTTGGGAAGTTGGTGTTATTTTATGATTCCAAGTATTTACACCATCCTGGGAAGTTAAAATTCCATTGGTTAGGACCTTACATCATCTCGTACATTCTTGATTCAGGTGCTTTCTAGTTACAAGCATTGGATGAGACGAGGTTACCAGGTCACTTCAATGGGAGTAGGTTGAAGCCCTATTATAAATAAGTCTTCTTGGTGTTTGTAAATAAGGCAATGTTATCAATTAGTCTAGAATTTCCTTTATGATTTTTCTTTTCTTATGTTTCCCTTTCTTATTGCTTGTTCCTCTCTTTGGTTTTGTTTTGTGCCTTGTGTGTGTAACCACATTATTTTTCCAAGGTTGTGTATGTGTAGAGGATTGCGCATCTATTTTAGTGTGGGGTGGAGTGATGCAAAGTATAGGCCCGTAATACAAGATTGAACTGGTAGTAGAAGTTCTTGGTAAATGGCCCTAGTTGATGGATACAAAGCACGTAAGGAGTAAGAAGCACGTAGAAAAGAGGTGGATGAGAATGGTTGGTGTTAAAAAGGATTTACGAAAACCACGTATAGAAAGGATGAAGAGCATAGGAACAACATGAGGTAGGCGAGGGAAAAAATTAGGTAAAGGATAGAAGAAGTTCCTTCGGTGTTGTAGACGCACGCGTAAGAGTCTTCGGCCAAGTTGGATTTTTGCACACCAAGTTGTAAAGGGTTTTGCACATAGGATGTGGTGCATAGGTAAGGGTGCTTAAAATCATCTTAGTGGAAAAATCCACATTTAATGTTAAAGTATGGTGGTAGGTAGTATAACATTTAATGCGAAAAGAAGGAAAAGCTATAAATATGAAGTTAGACACTTCATTATTTTACCTTGTATTTATGAAGTGAAGAAAGCTCTCATGAACTAGGGCATCCAAAATTGATTTGTGTGAAGAAAAACTAGAGAGATCTAAGAGTGCATCTAGGGTAGATCTGCAAACCAGTTTGGAAGGAGTACACAGGCATGGGAAAGTTTGTTGAGGAAGCACCATCTTGTGGAAGGATTTTTCTAGTTAGGGTTTGGTGGCTAGGGCACAGAGTTAGAAGGATTTCTTCGCAAGGTTGAGCTTTGGGATTGGATAGAGTGGTAGAAT
Organism: Taxus wallichiana var. yunnanensis; assembly: GCA_018340775.1. Classification (NCBI taxonomy): domain Eukaryota; kingdom Viridiplantae; phylum Streptophyta; class Pinopsida; order Cupressales; family Taxaceae; genus Taxus; species Taxus wallichiana. The sequence continues at coordinate 356,194,703 of CM031243.1, read as the reverse complement.
AGAGCAAGGGGAAGAGGATTTAAGTGTTAGCACTGACCAGAAGAATGGAACCAAGGAAACCAACCATTTCACTAAAGAAAACAAAGGGAAAGGGAAAGGGAAAACAGATCATTGTTGTCATGAGCACCAATGAAGAATGGTACGTGGAAATGCAGTACCTAGATGGGGTATTGCTAGGAAAAGAATGGGAGTCACACTGTGGAAGATGGTCATAAGTGATTATAATCATTGCATGAGCACAACAGAGAAGGAAATGGCCTTGGAGTTGGTTTGCCCAACCAACAATAGAACATCGATGGAATTTCCATTTATAATGATGAGGTGAAGGTCAAACTAGAAAATACTTGGGTTGTTACAATTATACGAGTTTCCCTACTTTGGAAAACCTGAGTGCCTTTACCAGTGGACTGATGTCACACATGCATGAAGATAATTTTTATTTCACAGGTGCAAGATGCGCATCACACCACAACTGATATCCAAGTTCACATGCCTTAATTGTGAAGGAGATAACATTGATGATGATCTAAGTGACAAAGAGGCTATCAAGGAGATTGTAGCCACATATGACTACAAGAAGGGTTTGAGATACTTTGACATCTCATAAATACCAGACCCAGTGATGAGGATGGCCATGTGCTTAGTCACCAAACTCAATGACCAGGAATGATGGACACAAGTAAATAAGGCATGGCTAAACATATGCCGGAAGATATCAGAAGGGACCATCTACAACTTGTCCACTTTCATCACAGATGAAATTATAAGTAGCATGTAGGAGGGAGAGAAGATACTTTTTGGAACATCCTCCTTACCATTGTGTTTTAGGAGATTGGAGTGCCCGATGGGCCAAGAAAAATTTGTTTGGGAATATCCGAAGAGGATCCCTCACCCGCAAAGATATTTTTGAAATATACTTGTGAAACCATGATGATTGCTCACAAGGTGCACCTAGAGAAGTGATATAAGTGAATGCGTAACGCATTTCGGGATGAGTGGAGAATCCCAGAGTAGTTTCTTGTGGTCGTGAACAGAGAATCAAAATTTATAGTATACCAATACTTTTACATTGGCATATTGAGGTTGATAGATGAGAACATGAGTTCGTAGTGCAAACTACCCTTCTCCTTCACTGTGTTATACCTATGTTATCTAAAATAAGATCATGCTTATTTTTGGTTAACTACACCCATTTTCCATCTTTTAAGTGCTTCAATCAAATTTTTTAGATATTCTAAGCACTTAAGGCTTCCTGAAAGCATCTTCATCGGTGGGAAATTTCTTCCCGTTTCTAAAAATATAATGAAGTCCTTCTAACTCCTCATATTTTGCAAGCTGTCAGGTGATGAGAGTTTTTAAGGATTTTTGCCAAATGCAAAGAGGTGGTGGCAGGAGATTTTGAGACTTTTTTCCCAAATGGAAAATGTGGGCTAGTGGTCCAGAAGAGGAAAATTTTACCAAGTAAATTTCAGGGTGGTGGGGAGTTTTGGAACTTTTGTGATTTTTGTAAATTGGGAACAAAGTGAATTTCAGGCCCGCAATCCCATGGGGATCTTAAAGTCAAATGAAGAAAAATTCCTAAGGCTTGCAAAGGGACACATGGCCATGTTGAAAAGTCAAAGTGGGCTAGTGGTTCATCGAAGTAGTTTAAACTATTTTCCCCAAGGAGGTATAAAGTGAAAAAATGATCCGCACCTCTATTGATGCCTAAGGAGCCACGTGTCAAGCCTCCTCGGTGCATGCGGGCGCTGGGTTGTCGACACTAAAATTTTCATCCGTAATTTCTATTTCATTAATGTATGTATTAGGAATAGGATGTTGTTAAGTGTAATTAGTAGTAGCGTCTGATAGAAGACAACGACGCCACAAGTCGAAGATCTGCCAATAATGTAGAGTACGGTAACCGTCAAAGTACAATAGGAATGTTGTAAAAAGTAAATATTTGTCGTAAGTGGTCCGGTAATGTTAAAATGTCAAAGTTGGGATAAATAGAGAAGTAGGGTCTACATGATTAGGAATTAGAAATATTATATTGGTAATAAGGACAAGGAGTGAGGTCATAAATATTTTGTATATTTTATTTGTAAAAAGTCTAAAAATGTGGAACCCATGTGAAATGATAAGGTTTATCTTATCTTAAAAGATAAGCTTACATGTACAGATAAGAGTTAAGGTATGGAAATGATTCCTCCAGAGTGGATTTCTTATCCTATCTTAGAGATAAGATGGATAAGCCTAGAAGTCTATAAATAAAGAGGCCACCCCCCTCATTTAGCATAGAAGGAAGTAGTGAGAAATATTGTATGAGTAAGCCATCAGTTTAAAGGTGTGTTGAAGAAGCCATTAAGAGGTGTAATTGTGAAGTTTCTCCCATAGTATTGGTGGAATGCAAGTGAAGTCAATAACACTTGAAGTACCTCATGGGTGAGATTGTAACAATTTCATGCTAATATTATAATTTACTCTGATATTTCAGATTTATCATCATTCCTTTTTATCATAGTCTATGGTATTCTTGTGTTATGTTTGTTTTTGTGTTTCCAGATTACATCCACCAAACTAAAGGCTGTGCATTAGTAAATAATCATAGCACGAGGAGTTCCCGGTGAAGAATTATCATAGTGTTGGATTGGTGATGACATTTTAGTTCCGTTCTTAGGGACCATTCCTCGTTGGTATATTTTCTCGGAGAGATATTCCCACTTAGTCAAAAATCAATTGGAGGGTAACCTTATTTTTACTGTGCATAGTAGTTACCATGGTAAAGTCATTTTTACCGTGAATAGTAGTTACCATGGTAAAGTCATTTTTGCTGTGAATAATATTTATCACAGTAAAGTCACTTTTTACCGTGAATAGTATTTACCGCAGTAACTTCACTTTTTACTGTGAATAGTGTTTACCACAGTAAAGTCAATTTTTACCACAGTAAGTCAAGTTTTACCATAGTTACCGTGGTCATTTCTATTTTACTATAGAAAGGTGTAAAGTCACTTTCTATTACAGTGATTCCAATTATTTTTGCACATAAGTCTTGTTGATTGTACTTGTGGGTTGGTATTTTATGGTGGTTACTTTTGAAAATCGGGAAGATTCTTGTTTTTTCAGCCCAATGTAATGAAGATGCTTCCTCTTTCATTCAAGAGTTTAAACGATCTTGTATTTGTAATGGCCTTATAAGAAGGGAACAATGGACTGAATTTTTTCCTACCTTTTTGGATGGTTCAACACTTAGGTGGTTTGAAACACTAGGTGAAAATGTGAAAAATTCATGGGATTTATTAACTGAAAGTTTTCTTGAAGAATTTGGTGAACAATAGAAATATGCAAATCTCATGATTGAGATCACAAAGCTATCCCAAGGAGAGAAGGAGAAGATAAGGGATTATCATGCTCGTGTTCTAGAGCTAAGGAGGAAGCTCGATGCCCAGATCCGGAAGGAAGGATTAGCAGATGGGTTGATGAATGGCGTAGATAATCTCCTATGTAAGCACTTCATTTTTGGGATGAAGAGAGATCGACAATGAGTGAAGTATGACCACCCACTACCATTGAAAAAGCAAAGGAGATTGCAAGAAGGCAAGAAGAAAATATGGAGGAGGAGCCCAAAGAAATTGTTGCTAAAGTAGAGCCTACACCAGCACCTTTGGTCTAGAATCCACAACCACTCCCGGTGAGCACAAATATTTCTCCTAGTACATCTACTGAGTATGAAGATCTGCTCAAAAAGATGGGTCAGTTAACTATTAATCTTCTTCAAGGAAAAGAATTTAGTTCTCAGGGAGGAGATAGAGGTCCAAAAAGAAATATTTCTGAAGTTGTATGTTATGGTTGTTATAAAAAGGGTCATTATAAGTATAATTGTCCAAATAGAGCTTCTACATCTGGTAAAGGAGATAATGATAAAGGAAAAGCACCTGTGAATTCTTTTGATGTAGTAGATAAGAGTAGAAATAATGAAGTAGATGTGTTTGTAATAAAAAAAAGAAAGAAAAAGATAATCAAGTGGAAATGATCCTAAGAAGATGAAAGGAGAAACTAGTAAGAAACATAGGAGAAGAAAGTTGGGTGTGCAGGATTTTCTCGATTTCACAAGGGCAAGGACCATACTCCATCTTGGAAGATCTATCCAAAAGGCTCGCAAATATTACATATGGTCAACTCTTGGCTATGTCTTCTGAGAAGAGGCGGGAGTTGCGAAGTGGACTCAATGCTTGACAAAGGAAGGAGGTTGAGGTCCCTATTTTGGAGGTAGAGGCGGATCCCTATGCTCTATAAGTGAGGTATTATGTAATGGTATTTTAATTCATGATGTCTTAGTTGATGGAGGTGCTGCGATTAATGTAATGACCAAGTTTGTAATGAATATGTTGGGTTTAAAAATTGATCGCCCTTCAACACTTATGTTAAGGGTATTAAATAAAGGAAAAACTAAACCAGAAGGTGTAGTTTCAAATGTGGCAATATCTGTTATGGGTGTTGTATGTGTGGTAGACTTTCAAGTGATGAAAATGGTACTTGTTGCATACCCAATCTTTGCTTTGGGAAGACCATGGCTAAGGAGAGTTCATGCAAGAAACTACTAGAATGAAGGCTTCATGACACTTGGATGTGGTAGAGAGAGGGTGAAGATAAACATGATCCCTCGACATCATAAGGTAGAACTTGTGGATTCAAGTGATGAAACTGATGATTGGACATCCTCTGATTACTCTAGTACCAGTGAAGTGGACACTGAAGATGAAGAAAGTGAGGTTGATGTTTCAGTCATGGATATCCTTCTAGTCACACCAACTCATGACCCCATAAAATTATTTGAAGAAGAAGTTGATGATCGTCTCCAACAAATAAATATTGGTGATGCTGTGATGGAGAGTGAGAAGGAATCCTACCTCCAGCTCTTTCGAAGGTACATACACATATTCACTTTTGATTACAAGGAACTCCGTCAAGTAAGTTGGGTAGAACATTCTATTGAGTTGGTAGATGGTGCTAAGCCCATAAAGAAAATGCCATATAGAATGAATCCTAATTTTTCCAAGACTGTAAAAGAAGAAATAGATAAGTTGCTTGATGCAAGATTCATATTTGTTGTGGAGAATTCAGAATGAGTTTTTCCCATTTTGATCTCAATAAAAAAGAATGGGAAGCTATGCATTTGTGTTGATTACAGGAAGCTCAATAAGGCAACAAAGAAGGATCATTACCCTCTTCCATTTTCAGATCAGATCTTGGACGAAGTAGCTGGCCAGGAGTGCTTATAGAGTTATGCCTTTTGGGTTGTGTAATGCTCCGGCAACATTCCAGTGTTTGATGAATAGGGTGTTTGAACCCTACATTGGGACCTTCATCAGAGTATTTCTGGATGATTTTTGCATCTATGGGAGCAAGTTAGACCACCTGCACCAAATGGAGACAACATTTTAAAGGTTAGATGAAGCACAAGCCTCACTAAATCCTACAAAGTGTGTCTTTGGATGTTCTAAAGGTGTTTTGTTAGGGCATGTTGTATCCAAAGATGGTATTGGTACTGATCCTGATAAAGTTTCAAAAATCAAAGAGTTACCATTTCCTATGAATAGAAGTAAGTTGAGATTATTTTTAGGCCATGTGGGGTGCTATAGAAGGTTCATCAAGAATTTCTCAAAGATTGCACACCACTAACCCGCTTCTTGAAGAAGGATGTTACTTATGAACCAGAAATAAGGCGCATGAAGCTTTTGGACAATCAAGGAAGCCCTGGTGTCTTCACCTGTTTTAAAGAATCCAGATTGGAGCAAGCCGTTCATTGTGTACACTGATGCCTCGGATGCAGCACTAGGAAGTACTTTGAGCCAAAAGGATGAAAATGGGAATGAACATCCAATTTACTTGGGGGCCGACAAATGAGCAAAAGTCTTTGAGGTAAATTATATCAGAATCGAAAAAGAGGCTCGCTATCATTTTTCTTTGTAAAGAAGTTTAGGAATTACTTGCTAGGGAAAAAATTTCTAGTTGTCAGAATCATCAAGCTCTAAAATATATTGTAAATAAGCCTAACCCATCAAGGAGGATAGCAAGATGGATAATTTTGCTACAAGAATTTGAATTTGATATTATAGATAGGCCAAGAAAGAAGCATGTCAATGCAGATGCACTCTCTCGAGCCTATGATGGTTTAGGATCATCTTGTGATGATGATGATTTCCCGATGCAGCATTTTTATCCCTTGACACAATCCCTAGTGAATACATAGATATTTGGAATTATCTGAATGAGTTCAAGTTTCCTAATGGTGCCAATGCAAAGAGTAAGAGAAAGATTACTCAAGCCAGTCGTCCATATTCTATTCTGCATGGAGTATTATTTCGAATAGGACCTGATGGATAGTACAAGAGGGAAGTTGGACGTGATCAAGGGAAGGAACTGCTAGAAGAATTTCACAATGGTACATGTGGAGGGCACTTCTCTGGACAACTTATAGCAAGAAGGATCTTGGATGCAGGTTATCACTGGCCCACTCTTTTTAAAGATTGTTATAATTATTGTAAGACATGTGATATTTGTCAAACACATGGTAATCGTAAGACTTCATCAGCTCCATTATGTCCTATTCTTCCACTTGGTCCCTTTGAAAAGTGGGGAATAGACATTGTAGGTCCACTTCCAACTACCTCACGCCAAAATAAGTATATTGAAGTTGCATGCATTATTTAACCAAGTGAGTTGAAGCTAGGCCATTGAAAACAACTTCCATGGATGAGGTGGCAAGGTTCATATATGAACGCATTGTCACCAGATTTGGTTGTCCATTAGAAATTGTAACAGATCAAGGAAGCCACTTCATTAATGAGGTAGTAGAAGCCCTAGTCAATAAATTTTCTATTAAGCATAGGAAGGAAAAAACATTCAAGCCAAGCACAAATGGACAGGTGGAACGAATTTTTTTGTGTTGTGTCAAATTCTAGCAAAAGATGCAGCCTTGCAGGTACATAAGTGGGATAAAAGGATTCATGAAACATTGTGGGCATATAGGGCAACATCAAAGTTAGCAACAGGATACTCCTCATTTCAGTTGGCCTATGGCATTGATCCAATTCTTCCTATTGAGTTTGATATTCCCACTATGAGAGTTATGAAAAATGAAAGGATGGATGAAAGTGATTCAGTAAAAGAAAGGTTGGTACATCTTCATTTGCTAGAGGAAATGAGGGAAATAGCAAAGGATACAAGCCATAAGAAGAAAATGAAGCAGAAGGAATACTTTGATCAAAAGATCCATTGGTCTCCATTTCATGTGAATGACTTGGTTCTAGTATATGATTCCAGATACAAAAAAAGAAGACAGAAAATTTCTTCCAAAATGGATGGGGCCCTACAAAATAGCAGCTATGCATGAAAATGGTATGTACCGACTGGAGGAATTGGATGGCACTCCCATAACAAAATGGGTCAACCACGACAAGTTGAAGATTTTCCAAGCACCAGAATAGTCTACTCCGAGTACGGAGTAGAAGCTAGAAGGGGAAGACGTCGACACTAAAATTTTCCTTCGTAATTTCTATTTCATTAATGTATGTATTAGGAATAGGATGTTGTTAAGTGTAATTAGTAGTAGCGTCGATAGAAGAAAACGGTGCCATCGATGCAGACGGTGCCGCCAATAATGTAGAGTATGGTATGGTAAACCAAAGTACAATAGGAATGTTGTAAAAGTAAATATTTGTCATAAGTGGTCCGGTAATGTTAAAATGTCAAAGTTGGGATAAGTAGAGAAGTAGGGTCTACATGATTAGGAATTAGAAATATTATATTGGTAATAAGGACAAGGAGTGAAGTCATAAATATTTTGTATATTTTATTTGTAAAAAGCCTAAAAATGTGGAACCCATGTGAAATGATAAGGTTTATCTTATCTTAAAAGATAAGCTTACATGTACGAGATAAGAGTTAAGGTATGGAATATGATTCGTCGAGTGGATTTTTATCCTATCTTAGAGATAAGATGGATAAGCCTAGAAGTCTATAAATAAAGAGGCCACCCCCTCATTTAGGATGAAGGAAGTAGTGAGAAATATTGTATGAGTAAGCCATCGGTTTAAAGGTGTGTTGAAGAAGCCATTAAGAGGTGTAATTGTGAAGTTCCTCCCATAGTATTGGTGGAATGCAAGTGAAGTCAATAACACTTGAAGTACCTCATGGGTGAGATTGTAACAATTTCATGCTAATATTATAATTTACTCGATATTTAAGATTCATCATTATTCCTTTTATCATAGTCTATGGTATTCTTGTGTTATGTTTGTTTTTGTGTTTCTAGATTGCATCCACCAAATTAAAGGCTGTGCATTAGTAAATAATCATAGCACGAGGAGTTCTGGTGAAGAATTATCATAGTGCCGGATTGGTGATGACAGGCCTTGGAATGACTTTTTCCCACTGGAAAATGCAGACCGTCGGGCCCAAAAATGATTTTTTACCAAAAGTGAATTGTGGGGCTGTAGGGAAATTTATACATTTTGTATTTTTGGTACCAAAAGGCACATAATGAGTTTCGGGCCCATGGATATGCTCTCGCTAACCTGGTTTTCACCGAGTTTTGTACTGACTCAACTCAAATATTCAAATAGACATATCTTTCGACCCGAGTGCCATAAATTCAACAAATTTCACACCGTTGGAAAGGTCTCAATCTCACCTACACCATGGAAACCTAAAACATTAAATTAAAAGATTTTTGGTGGGTGAAAATGGGGAAGTGTCTTCATACCATTACTATGCAATCCAATTGTCCCCAACAACTAGATTAGATTTGATTTGATCTGCTGCTCTCTTTTCTTCAACATGTAGAGCAGACACAAAGTAGCGGAGATGACATATTTGAGGAGGATTTGTAGAGGCATTGATTTCTAGTAGATGAGATTAAAATTAGTTTTCCCACTCTCTCTCCTCCTCTCTATGCTGAATCTATAAAAGAAGGGGGCTCATATCAAAGGGTTAGACATTTTGTTCCGCACCCTCCCTTCTCCTCTAGTTTGTAGATGAGTTTGTGGAGTCCTAACCTCCCAATTCAGGTTGTAATGCTAAGTTTTGCCTCTTGGCCACTATAATTTATTGTATCAAATTTGGAGCAATAATATATGTCTGTGTATGATTTTGACCCTCTCATGTGTTTATTATTGCCTTCTAATCTCTCATTATAGTTTGGTTACCTGTGCATGGTGTTTGTATTACATTTCTGTGGTCTGTGTTAAATTGTAAAATGATTGTCTAACATTCCTTTGGTGCATCACCTCATTAGCTTAGGTTTATTTTATTGTATCTTCTCAACCCTGTCTCCTTGGTAAGATAGAGTAGGCTTAGAGTAGATCCTCTGCAATATTTTATTTGCATGCACCTGAACAGAGGAATAGGAACTGACCTTAATCTAGAGAGCTCTCTCAACTCGCAAGGTCCCACACTTTAAGAGATGCTCCATGATATGTAGTAAACCGAGAGTCCCAACCTATCTAGTTGTAGATATTCGGGGGTGTTATGATTCGCACTAACAGTTTTGACACACTCAGTGGGACCAAGAGGTCTGCATCTTTATTGCAGTAAGATTTATATGCACTTGCTATGAGTTTTTAGCTTTTAAGAAGCTCTGAAATTGAACATCTGGTGACTCTAAAGAATCATAATATACTAGTTTCAACAGTCCAAGCTTGTCAAGTACATGAGAAGAATATAAACAATGTCTACACTATTTTTAAGGGAGAAGAAATGTCTAAGCTTGTCAAGTACAAGAAATATATATAAGCTAGAGTATATATACAATGTCTACAATGTATATAAGCTTCTCAAGATCAAGGAAATGGACAAGTCGAGTCAAGTAATAAGAACTTACTCAAGATCATTAGAAGGACCTTGGAAATCAACAAGAAGAAGTGGGGAGAGCAATTGAAATTTGTAGTTTGGGCTGATGGAATAACTCCTAAAAGAGCAATTGGTAAGAGCCCATTTGAATTAGTGTATGGAACTCAGGATTTGCTTCCCTTACACCTGTAATTACCCACTTTTTAGTTTGCCCAACAATTGGAAGATCAAGAACATGGCCCATATGAATCAAGAATCAATTAGATCATTGAGTTAGATGAGGAAAGAAGAGATTCTCATCAAAGGCATATCAGATTTAGAGAGAAATTGAAGAGGTTATTTGATAAGAAGGTCACTCCTAGAGCCTTCAATGTTGGAGATCTAGTTTTGTTGTGGGATAGTAGGCATGAAGACAAGGGCAAGCATGGCAAGTTTGATGCTCTATGGATGGGCCCTTATGCCATTGATATCGTGGATTGGAGAAAATACATTTTTTCTCAAGGATTTGGATGGGGATTTCTTTGGAGCTACTGTTAATGGAAGACATTTAAAAAATTTCTTGGACTTGAAAAGCTTGGACATTTCTTCTCCCTTAAAAATAGTGTAGACATTGTTTATATTCTTCTCATGTACTTGACAAGCTTGGACTATTGAAACTAGTATATTATGATTCTTTAGAGTCACCGGATGTTCAATTTCAGTAGATTCTTAAAAGCTAAAAAATCATAGCAAGTGCACATCAATCTTACTGTAATAAAGATGGAGACCTCTTGGTCCCACCGAGCGTGCCAAAACTGTTAGTGCAGAATCATAGCACCCCTGAATGTCTACAACTAGATGGGTTGAGACTCTCAATTTTGCTGCACAACATGGAGCATCTCTCAAAGTGTGGGACCTTGGGAGTTGAGAGAGCTCTCCAGATTAAGGTCGGTTCCTATTCCTATGTTCAAGTGCATGTAAATAAAATCTTGTAGAGGATCTACTCTAAGCCTACTCTATGTTACCAAGGAGATAGGGTTGAGAAGATACATACAATATATACATTGTTAGAAGAATATATATAATGTCTACAATGTATAAAAGCTTGTCAAGTAATAGGAGGGACTATTTTTCTATCTACACTTGTCCCCAGACAGAAGGGGAATAGGGAGAAGAGCCCAGAGGTCTCCATCTCCACCAAACAAAAATTTGTCAACACCTACTCCTGGTAGGCCATTCATTCAATCAATAAGGGTTCTTAGACCAATGAGGATCACATGACTAAATCCTTATGTAAATTTCCTTTAGTAAAGTAGCCCACTCACCATCAATGCACAAAATCCAATCCTAGTGGCAGCATTAAAGAGCATCCCATATTTCACTAGAGAAAACTAGACTTCTCCTAGTGACCACATTCAAGACATTGCAAATGTTTGTGTAATTCATGAGATCATTGAGATGGACATTACAGTCAAGTTGCCATCCTCTTCACTCAAGGGTAAAGCTTCACAATGGTTCAAGATTCTAACAACAGGCTCTATTCAAACTTGGGACGATCTGTGCAGAGCTCTTCATAATCAATTTGGAGAGAAGGGAGATAATTTATCCTTATTAGAACAACTAACAACAATCAAGAGGGCCCATAGCGAGCAGTTGATAGATTTCAACCTCGGATTTGAAAGGACATGGGACATGATTCCATTCACTATAAATCCCACAAATGAAGATGCTTTCTTATACTTTCTTAGAGCTCTAAATTCTGATATTGCTTTAATAATTCAATTAATGGGAGGCACAACCTTACCTGTAACCTATAACATTTCCATAAAGATGAAAATTTCCTAATTTAGGTTGGTATAATTGCTCCTAGGCCAACCATGCCTCTATACCCAAAACTAGGAGATCCAAGTACTAGTCAGACACCCACATTAGCTCCTATACCTACTCCTAGGAATCATAGTTTAGATGAAGCCTCAACCTCATCCTCTAACACCTCACAATAGATTCAAGAAGTTATGAAACAACTGTAGAACCTAGGGAATGAGCTAGTGACTATCAAAAGGTAGCAAGATCAGAGTTCTAGGCCATACCAACCTCAAAATTAGTATCGTGCTAGACCTCCATATCGAAAAATAGGCCACCATATCGGGATAAAAATTAGAACCAAAACCAAGGAAAACCTCAAGATGCTAGTCCCTTCCAATCATATGATCCAAACGCATCTTCAACATCAAGGACCTTGGTTCCAACACAAAACAATATGGCACAAGAATATGATTGGTGTTTCCCATGCAATCAGCCCCATAACCAAGCAATGTGTTTTAATGGTTCACTAAACTAGGCCTTGATGGTACAGACCATTGGTGTGTCATAAGATTCCAGCCAAGAAGAAAATCAGCATTAAGGATTTCAGGAAGAAGCATCTCCAAATGAAACTATGTCACAATCAATTGGCAGTCAAGACTCTGTGGGATGAATCAAACACCTTCTTAAAGTGTAGCTATCAATACAAGTTCCAAGAAAAGGAATATTGGAGAGGGAAAATTACCAAACTTAGGTAATCCTCAACCCTCCATTACTCCACAAGGTATTGGCACTCAAAATGCAACTCCCAATATGCAGATTCATTCCAATCCACCTTCCAAACCCACTTAGGCACTGGTTGTAACAACCCATGTGCAAGAGAAAAATGTACCAAGAAAAGGGAAGAAAAAGGATAGCTCATTTAATATCATTGAACAAATGAAGAAGAAAAATGTGAACATTTCAATGTGGGAGTCACTGGCCATTCTAAGATAGAGAGATCTGTTGTAGACTGCTATGGCCAATTGGTCAAACTCAAATAAGCCCCCTAACCAGCAAGAGAAAGTGCTTACCAATGCAGTTCAACTGGGAAATCATGGAGGACAACAAGGTAAGAATATGAAGCCTCCTCCATTCTATGTTTCATTGATCATTAGGGACAAATTGGTACATAATTACATGATTGATTCGAGAGCAAGTAGCTCCATAATGCCAAAGCAAATAGCCGATTAACTTGGTCTTCAATATGAAGTCAACTCTAGGGGGTAGTGCAATTGGATGGGAAAACACTCGAAAACTGTCAGAGTCATCAAAGATTTGAGCCTCACACTACATGCATGCCCCAATGTGACTATATTGTAAAATATATCAGTCATAGACTTGCCACCACATTTTGCATTGAGTTTGTCTAGGGACTTCACTACCAAAATTGGAGGTTATTTATCTGTTGATTGGTCTCACATGATTTTTAGAACAAGGTATGGAGCTAAGACCACAATTAGATCCAAGCCCGTTGTAGATTACCATATTGAGTCTTATGTACCCAACCCGATCAATGCCAATTGTTTAACCTTTGATCAGGAGGACCTCCCAAGCACTTGTGAGGTAGATACCAAGGTTGGGTGTATCAGAATTGATCCTCGACAAGTGGGAAAACAAGAGGCATGATTTTGACCCCTATAAGGAAATGGAGGAACCTGAGTTAGGAGTCTATTGTTTATATGAGGAGAATCATCCTCTTCCTGACATCATTAAGCCAAACCACAAATATGACAATGAGGTATGATAGCTATTCTTTGATGGCTCAAGAAGTAGGCAAGGAGCTAGAGGAGGATCTATGCTTGTCTCACCTCAAGGTATGAAATACTACTCAACTTTCCGTTTCCAATTTACGTGTTCAAACAACACAACAAAGTATGAGGCTTTGGTCCATGGGCTTCATTGGGCAAGGAAAAGGAGTATAAAGAACTTGCAAGTGTTTGGCAATAGTGAACTAGTTGCTAATCAGGTACGAGGAAAAAATTCTACCAAGAACGACCTGTTAAAGAGCTACAAGAACTGGGTATGGGACCTCATCGATGATTTTGAGGAATTTAACATCAATTCCATTCCAAAGAAGAAGAATGAAGCAACATATAGATTAACATCAATTGGGGCAGCCTTTGACGTTGTGGAGAGTATAAAGAGTGATAAATATCAGCCCCATATTAATTTGGTTGTGAGGCCACCGTCCTGCATAACAACACAAGTTGACAAGTCTTCAAAAATGATCAACAAATTGTCAAATTTCTACAAGAGGAAGCTGAGTTCTCCTTAAGGAACCAAGGCAAACCTGGAGCAGCAAGATGGCGATCAAGTGGTACAACCGAGGACAAACAAACTACTAAAGGGTCTTGTCACTTTGGAATAAATATTTAACTCAAATGACCAATTCTAGAAGGAGAAGGTGAATATTCGGGTAAAGGGTGAGGATTCAAAGCCCATTTACATAGACAAGGCAAACCATTGTAGATTGGAAAGGTAAGCACTCAACAAGAAAAATTTGAGTTTATTCAACTCTATCAAGAATTCCTAGATGTCTTTTCCTAGACTTATAAAGATTAAGAGGTTTCAACCCAAAGTCGGCACAATACACTATCAAGTTGGATCCAATATCTAATCCTTTCAGATAGAAGAAGAGGCTAGTAATCCTCACATTGATCCTCTTATGAGGAAAAAATTGAACAAGCTAATTGAGTTTAGCATCATCTTCCTATCAAGAATTCAAGTTGGGTCAGTAAACTTGGTACTGTGAGGAAGAAAAATGGAGAAATCGGGTTTGTGTGTGGAATTTCATGATCCGAAAAGAGCATCACTCAAGGACCACTATCCACTTACATAAATGGAATAGATCTTACAGTTGTAGTTGGCTCGAGAGGTTTTCATTGTTAGATGGATACTCGAGTTATAACCAGACAATGGTGAAAGAGGAAGTACAATTCAAGACAACCTTCACCACCAAATGGGGAACATATGATTATAAGAAGATGCCATTTAGATTATCAAATGCCGAGAAACATTTCAACGAGCAATGAACATGGCATTGAAAGGCCTAATTAACAATATTGTCTTGGTGTATCTAGATGATATCACCATCTTCTCAAAGAATGTTACAGACCATATCTTCCACCTCGTAGGTCTTTCGAGGTGTAAAAGGTTCATGGTATCATTGAGCCCAAAGAAGTGTGTGTTCCTAGCCCATGAGGGGAAGTTTTTGGGCCACATTGTCTCTAAGGAAGGGTTGAAAATTGATCTTGAAAGGGTTTAAGCCATCCGGACACTTCCATTGCCACCAAAAAAAATCTCTCTAAAGTTTCTTGGGGAGGATAAATTTTTTTCACAGGTTTATACTTGATTTTTCCACTCTTGTGAAGCCTTTAACAATGATGTTAAAGAAGAGTCTTGCATTTAAATGGACAGAAAAAGGAAAAGAGAGTTTTGAGGCCATCGAGCTCACAATATCATAGGCCCCAACTCTTATTAATCTAGAATTCTCAAAAGACTTCATGTTATATGCTTTTGGAGGGTCGACACCATCTCAACCCTCTTGGTCCAACCCAAAAATGAAGGTTCGAACAACCCATAGCCTTCTTCAACCATATCTTGGAGGACTACAAGGTAAAATAATTTTTCATTGAAAAACATGTCCCTTGATGTTATTAGAAGCTTGAAGAAATTTAGACACTTAGTGTCAAAAATAAGATTCAACCGCTAGTATCTCATGGTGGTGTCAAGGATTTTCTCCGAACAAGGACTTGAATGAGAAGAGAGCAAGTGGATCACCTAGGTAATGGAATATGACATTGAGATCAAGGTGACCAAACTAGTTTGAGGCAAGGATCTATGTGAATGTCTCACCTCTAAGCAAAGGTAGGATGAGTTAGAGGGTGGAAAAGAGGCTATCCTATTTCTACAAAATGATCAAGAGCAACCAGCTAATGACACATCTACTACATGTTGGACCCAATCCTTGGTGCATTACCTCTAAATAATTTTGTGCCCCCCAAAATGAAACAAATCAAAGAGAAGATACTTTAGACTACAAGCCATTCCATATTTACTTGTTGATGGTGTCTTGTTTAAAAGGATATCAATAGTTTTCTATTAAGGTGCATTGGGACAAAGCTAAATTGAGAGAGTGTTGCATGAGTTTGATGATGGAGAGGTGGGAGGTCACTTTTCCCCTCGAGTAACTGTTATCCAAAATGTGCCCTAGCTCATTTTTTGTGGCTAACTCCTTGTGTTCTTTCCTCTCTTGTGCCTCAGTCCACATTTTTTGATTTTAAGGCACTCAAGGATTTCTAGAAATGGAACCATCAGATAGAGCTCTCTCTCAGCTTTCCAGAAAGGTAAATTTTTCCTCCTAACTCCTTATATTTTTCAAGTTATGGCTCGGCGGAGTTTTTGTGGAAAATTTTCCCATTTGAGGCCCGCAGCCAATAGGAAGCTGCCACGTGGTAGAGGAGTTCGGGGGTCGGAGGAAAATTGGAAATTTTTCCAAGTTTTGGTCGAAGGTTCAAGTGGAAAATTTCCCATGGGGCCCGCGGACCAATCACAGTGTGACACGTGTCACAAGGGGAGGCGCAATAAAAAATTTGGCTAAGTGTTTTCCATGGGCGAATTTTTGAATTTTGGCCCGTGGCCAATAGGAACTCGACACGTGTTGAGGGAGGCTCACGGGCGTCGGGGGCGAAATGGAAATTTTTGCTAAGTTTTTGTAAAAGTTTCAAAGGCCAAAACTAGCCCGCATAGCCCGCGTCCAATGGCAGTGAGCCACGTGTCTTCATGGATCAAAGCGGCGGAGGAGAGGGTGGAAATTTTGACTAAGTGTTTTTTGGCCGAGTTTTTTAAAAGGGGCGAGTTGGAGGGTTGGCCCGAGCCAACCGGAGGAGGACACGTGTCCTAAGGAGAAGGGGAGTGTGGAGCTCGGGGAGGACTTAGAAAATTTAGCAAAAGTTTTGGCCAAAAACTAAAAGGTAAAGGTTCTCCCCGTGCCCCTGTCGACGAACCAAATGATGCCACGTGTCCCAAGTGGCGGGGCGCGGGGAGAAAATGGGAAATTTTCCCAAAGTATAAAAAGGTCAAATTTTCAAAGAAAAACCCACGGAGAAGAAAGGAGAGAGAATTGTGTGACGAATCAGAGCTTGCCACGTGGCATCTAACCAGTGGAGCGTGGGGAATTTTTGAAAATTTTCCAAAGACAAAAAAGAGGTAAAATTTGAAAAATTTCCCGCCGATCCGTTTTTGGGCCGTTTTTGCCCTAAATCTTCAAACAATCATATCTTTTGATCTAGAGCTCAGATTTTTGTGTTCTTTATATCATTGGAAAGATGTTAAAATTCTCTACATGATTTCATGGTAAATTTCTAATTTTGGTTCAGTTTGGAGAGAGAAAATTCAAAAACGGTTCTGGTACGTGTCCATGGCCAGAAATGACATTTCAACAACCAAATTTAATACAGAATGGGTCGCATTCTTCTCCAATATGGTCAAAAATGATAGGGTATGGGTTTGTAAGGTCCTCCATGTTGTTTTAATGCATTTTCCATCAATGAGGAATGGGCTCCCACATTTTTATGTTTTCTCTCTCCTGGGCTCGACCCATGCATTGTAAAAGCCAGATTTGGCTCATTTCTTGAGGGTTGAACACTTTTTGGCATTGAAAACTTCTTCTTTCACCTCCAGCAAGTGATAGTTGTAAGAATCAGACCTTTTTCATAGTTTGTAACAGGTTTATACCTCTTTGATGGTGGAATGCAAGAGATTTTTTCATGAAATTGACAGTGCAAACTCTGTGAATGCTTTCAGTCCTCTGTTTGTATTGTTTTACTTCATTTCAAGACCTCTAATTACATCTATCAGCTTGTGTATGTTTTCCCTTGTTGCATTTCATGAATTTGTGTCTATTTATATGGCAAGAAATGTTTCACCACTCCTTTTGGTGCATCACCATCTTTAGTTTAGTTTCATTTTTGCATTTTTATCCCTGTCTCCTTGCAATCTAGGGTAGAATTAGGATTAGAACCTCTGTAGTTGTGTAAAATATAGATATAAATCAGAGGAGTTTGAGGAACCAACCTCTAATCTAGAGATTCCTCTCTCATTTTCACAAGTCCCACACTTGGAGAGAGGTTTCCATGTTGTGCAATCACACTGGATGCTCTAGAATCAACTTAGAAACCTGATTTGCATCCAGGGGTGCTGCTGATTTAGAACAACAAGAATAATTATCAAGATCATGAAAGCTAGTTATTATTGGCCTACAGTGTTCAAAGACTGCTACTCATGGGTCAAGAAGTGTAAAAAGTATGCATTCTTAATAAGAAAGTATAAGCTAGCATCCCCGCCCCTTCATCCCATTTCAAAGGATCAACCATTCATGTAGTGGGGACTAGATTTCATTGGGGTGATTAACCCAAATTCAAGCCAAGGCCATAAGTGGATAATTACTTCAACAAACTATTTCACCAAGTGGAATGAAGCAGTGGCACTAAAAGAAGCAAATGAATTAAACATCTTGGATTTCTATGAAGGAATAACCACCAGGTTTAGAGTCCCTGCCACTATTATATTAGATAATGCATTGGCATTCCTTAGTACAAGGATCACTGAGTGGGCTGTCAGGAATGGTGTGTACCTCAACACTTCATCAAATTATTACCCTTAAGATAATGGCCAAGAAAAGTCTACAAAAAAGAACTTATTAAGGATTATCAGGAGGACTCTTGATGAAAATCAGAGAACTTGGCATTCAAAGCTCAAATCAGCTCTATGGTCTGATAGGATCACATCCAAAAGTTCCACAGGAAGCTCCCCATACAATATTTTATATGGAAAATGGGTAGAATTTCTTATATCATTGGAGTTTCCCACTTTGAAGCTCTTGAAATAGTTGGAGCTAGTCGAGTTTGAACCTATGACAATCAATTATGCAGAGCTAATGCAAGTAGGAGAGGTAAGAGAGCATGAAATGCAGTGTCATGGAGAAAGATCAAGCATCTATCAAGAAGACCTTTGATAAGAAATTAAGAAAAAGACCTTTCAGAGAGGGGACTTAGTTCTAAAATGGGATGCTGATTGGGAAAAGCTAGGAAAGCATTCCATGTTTGATGCCATTTGGAGTGGCCCCTACATGGTCACAAGATGTACAAGTAGCAATGCCTTCCGGTGGCTAAGTTGGATGGAAAATAATTATAGATCCCAGTCAATGGGATCTACCTCAAACATGTAACTAAAGGGAAAAATTTATTTCCCTTATAAAATATTAGCCTAGGTTTTTAATTTCCCTAAGTGTGTATGCACATTGTTTTTTTGTAGTGTAGGTTTTATTTCCCTATCTACCTGTGGCAAAAGTTTTTTATTGCTCCGAGGTTTGTGTCGTTATACAATTTGATGTGCCTCTAGGTGAATACACCTGAGCCCTTCAAAGATTTGCATTAGGGAGACCCATGGTCACCATGACAGTTGCTAATTTTAAAATGGAACAAATAAAGAGCAACTAAATCGAGTCTCAAAGGACCCATTTCCAAAAGATTCAGGGTCAACTATGGTTCTAACAATGTCCAAGTGGCTTAGGGATCATATTTTCAAAGTTTAGATTAGATCGGACTATTAATTGAAACCCCATGCCCAATGGATGCTTCAAGGCCACTGATCCTTTCATCTAGCAGGCAAATGTCCCCTATGAGTCACCAAATTGTTATCCAAAATAAGCTCATGCTTATTTTTGGTTAACTACACCCATTTTTCCTCTTTTAAGTGCTTCAATCCAATTTTTAGATATTCTAAGCACTTAAGGCTTCCTGAAAGCATCTTCATTAGGTGGGAAATTTCTTCCCCTTTCCAAAAATATAAAGAAGTCCTTCTAACTCCTCATATTTTGTAAGCTACGGGCCGACGGGAGTTTTTAAGAATTTTTACCAAATGTGGAGAGGCGTGGCGGTGATGGGAGATTTTGATACTTTTCACCCAAATGGAAAATGTGGGCTGGTGGGCCCAAAGAGGAAAATTTTCCCAAGTAAATTTTAGGCCGGTGGGTCTGCGGGGAGTTTTGTAACTTTTTTCCTTTTTGAAAATTGGGCACAAAGTGAATTTCAGGCCCATAATCCTGCGGGGATCTTAAAGTCAAATGAAGAAAAATCCTAAGGCCTCGCAAAGGGACACGTGGCCATGTTGAAAAGTCAAAGCGGGTTAGCGTGAGTCTTTAGAGGCGGTTGGAAAATTTTTCCCAAGAAGGCATAAAGTGAAAAACTGAGTTGCACCTTCACCGATGCCCAAGGAGCCACGTGTCAAGCCTTAATTGCATACGGGACAATGGGCCTTGGAGTGACTTTTCACCCAAATGGAAAATGTGGACCATTAGGCCCAAAAATGATTTTTGCCAAAAGTGAATTGTGGGGCTATGGGGCAATTTTTGCATTTTGTATTTTTGGTTCCAAAAGGCACAAAGTGAGTTTCAGGCCTATGGATCCACTATGCTAACTAATTTTTGCCATTTTTGTACAGACCCAACTCAAATATTCAAGTAGACATATCTTTCGATGCAGTTGACTAAAATTCAACAAATTTGACACCGTTGGAAAGGTATCGACATCGCCTATGCCATGGAATCTTGAAACTTTAAATTCAAAGAAGTTTGGTGGGTGAAAACTGGGAAGAGTCTTCATTCCATTAATATGTAATCCAATTTTCCCCAACAACTAGATGAAATTTGATTCGATCCGCCTGCTCTCCCTTCTTCAACATGCCGAAAGTGCAGTGACACAAAGTAGAAGACATGAAATATTTGGGGAAGATTTACAGAGGCATTGATGGAAAGTAGTTGAGCTTCAAATTAGTTTTCCCTCCTCTCTCTCTCCTCCTCTATGTAATGAATCTATAAAAGAAGGGGTGGGGCTCATTGTAAAGGGTTCGACATTTCTGTTTTGCACCCTCCCTTCTCCTCTGGTCTGCAGATGAGTTTGTGGAGTCCTAACCTCCCCATTCAAGTTGTAATGCTAAGTTTTGCCTCTTGGCCACTATAATGTACTGTATCGACTTTGGAGCAATAATATATGTATGTGGATGATTTTCGACCCTCTCATGTGTTTATTGTTTCCTTCTAATCTCTCATTATAGTTTATTTACTCGTGCATGGTGTTTATATTGTATTTATGTGGTCTCGTATTAAATTGCAAAATGAGTGTCTAACATTCCTTTGGTGCATCACCTCATTAGATTAGGTTTATTTTATTGTATCTTCTTAACCATGTCTCCTTGGTAAGATAGAGTAGGCTTAGAGTAGATCCTCTGCAAGATTTCATTTGCATGCACTTGAACAGAGGAATATAAACCAACCTTAATCTAGAGAGCTCTCTCAACTCTTAAGGTCCCACACTTTGAGAGATGTTGCATGTTGTGTAATCACACTAAGAGTATCAACCCATCCGGTTGCGAGACATTCTGGGGTGATGTGATTCTCGCACTATCTTTGACAAATTGTTATCTTTCTCTTTTGCATTACAAGTGTTGACATGTGATTTTTCTAGATAAGGAGTGTTCCTTTGATTTTTGGAAATCATGCTTGCCATGGATGAGTCATTTCTACTCTTGGATTCATTAGGATGAAATGATATTGCTTGCAAAGAATCCATTTTTACTTCTAATAGATAAGTTGTAATATGGAAATGAAGTTTGCAAACTTATCTCTTTTTATTAACAAATCCTTGGATCAATTCCATTAATCCAAGGTATGTTTTAAATCTTCTTACCTGATTTGAATGGTAAACTGACATTCAGAGGTTGGAGGACATAATGGACTGAACTCTTGTATGTTTACAAATTCTTTTATTTTCTTGTAAGATCATATCTTGCATTCTCGTTGTATGTTATGTGCTCGGATCTTCTTGATTGATCTCTTTAGGACGCTAATGTTGTCAAGTGGTATGAGGCCTGCAGGACTATGGAGGAAAAATAAAAACTAAGTCCTAGGCCTATGAGATCTATCCTAACGGGATTATAAACTAAGGTAAATGTACCTATCTTTTATCTATGCCTATTTCATTCAGATAACATCCTAACCTAGGTTGCATGTTCTAAATTGGGGTGTGGGGAAATAACCTAAGGTGATGCTAGGCTTATTTCTAACCTTATACCTAATACTAAATGGCTATGAGCTATGACCTAACCTAAGATGGAAATTTACCTATTGAAATGTTTCTAAACCTAAGGTAAATACTTCTAAACTATCCTATGGTCATATCCTAAGCTAAGGGAATCTACCCTAAACTAATGAAATGTGGAAAGGGGACCTAAGGGTCATATGGAAAGTGGTAAGCTTGGTGATGGTTCCTAAGCTATTAATGTGATTTGATTTTTGAATTAATTGGAAAACGTACTGCCAGTTTAGGTAGAAGCATGAAATTTGGTGGGAGTCTACATGGAGACATCACTAAGGTTTAGTGATGCATGCAGAAGTTGAATTGGGTCTCGCCAATTTTGGATGGTGGTGGCAAAGAGAGATAGGTGGGAATTTGAGAGTTAATGGCATTAATGAGCCTCATTTTTGGTGAGCAAACCACCTTGGAAACCATGCGGGTGGATTTGTTGGAGGTTGTTTGGTCATTCATGCTCTCTGATTTTTTCTCTGCATGGAGCTATTTGGTTCTTCAAACCAGCAGTTCTATTTTTAGTTTGAAGCTATTTTTGAGTTCCTTGATCTATTTTTGATTCAAGGGAAGTATATGAGGCATTGGGAAAGAGATTTTTGGTTGTTGATCTTGCTTGAGAAGAAGAAGAACTGTTGGAAGCATAGATGGAAGTCCTCTTCGAATGGAAGAAGCACTATTAGGCATGATAGGCTCTATCCATTAAGATTTCTTTCTTTTCTCTAAATGCTTCATTAAAACAACTCGATCTCATGAGATAAATGGGTTTCTATTTTTGTTTTGGTTATTTTATTTCTTTTTGAAAGAATCTCTGTGCTTTTGGTTTTGGAACCCTTGCATGATAATGTTGTTTTTGGGTGTTCTCTTTGAGTGAGTTCAAATGATGAAATGCATTTACAACTGTCAAGACTTTAGTGTTTTGATTGGAAATATATACTCTGGACTATCTGCTTGAAAAAGAGTTTGAGTAAGTAGTTTTGTCTTGAGCTTCGAACTGGAAATCTCTTTTGAAGGTAGAAAGTAAATGGATACTCTTCTCTAATGCATCTTTGAGTTTTAAAGTTGTATTACTCCTTCTATGATCTGTATGGGTATATGTTTCATCTCATTGTATGAACATGAACTTACGTGAAAGTGAGGAATGAACATCTTGTTTGTATATATACTGGTAAACTTGCATGCTTATACTGATTGTCTTGGATTGTTTTTGAAAGGTAGAAGAATACCCTTCTAAACTGTATCTTGTTTTGTGAAGTTTTAATACTTCTTTCTCGGGACTGTATTTGTATACTATGCCCTTCAGTAAGAAATTGAACTCGTGAGAAAAAGGGTTAATGGGTGTTTGAGGTTTATGGAATTGTTTGTGTTCTGTACTTCAACTTGTATAAGATCTTAGAAGAAATATCTTGTTCTTATTTTATACTATTTAAATCTCCACTACTTCGAATCATAATTCGATGGGAGTTGGGTAAGTTTTGTTATTTGGAATTACTATTATAATTGAGCTCGTGAGGAGATAAGAATGAAAGTTGTCTTATACTTTGGTTGTTTGTTACTAGAATTCTCTTCTCCGAAACTCTGTAAGGTGATTACTGGTTTATTGAAATCTGGAAGATGAGATGGTTGTCTTTGGTTGAAGTTTTTTTGATGTTTGAAATACTCTGGTAGTCGGCCTTCTCCAAGTTGTTATGGTGATTATCTTCTTAGGTCTGTTCAAATTTCTTAAGTTCGATTTTCTATCCTTTTTGGGCTTGGGTGAGGTGATGAAAACTTACTCGCTAGAGTTGGAAACTTCCTTGTAGTTTGTTAACTAACATGTTATGAGATGACTGTGGTACGTTCATGGGAATCATTGAATGTATAATCAACTTTTGGACTGTTACTTTTGTATATGGAACCAACCAAACCGTTCCGGTTTATAAGATTTATTGATCTCTGTTTATTTGTGTGGAATTGAATGTCTTGTCGATTCACGATAGTGTTTAGCTGAGCCTATCCTGTAGAAAGGAAAACTTAACCATTTCTTGACTGATTATTTTTCAATGGCTGAGTCATGCATCGTTATGAAATTGTTTTCAGATGGACTCTTCTTTGTGCACTCAATGGATGATTTCTTCCTTCTCTGTTTGGTCATGATTAAGGGGTGATCTTTTTATAGTCTTACTTTATTTTGATGGAACAAATGGTTTGAATCAATGACTAAAATATTCAATGATATAGAAAGATTCATTAAGGTTGCAAGTAAGTTAATAACTATTTTGATGGGTAGGATGTAGACTCTTCTTTTCTGAAGATGCATATGAGAATTTGGTTTAACTGAATGATAAAGGAAATTGTAAACTATTTACTCTTCAGCTCGTTCTCCTTTCTTTATATAAAACCTGTCATAGGTTTAATTGAATCATTTGTATTAATTTTATTAAGTAATTGATTAGTAGTTGTTACTAATTACTTCTCTACTTAAATTATATTTAAGGAAATAATAATTGTTTCAGTTAATTGAAATGAAACATTGTTGCTGGGAAGTACTTTTCCATTGTTAATAAGAGGCCTAATCTAAGAACCTAGGTTATATTTATTTGACCAAGAATTAGGCTGTCACATCTGAATTGTGAATCTCTTATTTATTTAAGTTGTTGGTTGACTCATCTTAAAAACGTAATGATGCTGAAATGAACTTGTCTTCACATGTTTTTTGGAAACTTGGTAAAGATGACAAGAAGGTCTTTGATTCTGAAAGTAACTCTTTTTGTTTATATATTGAAGTTAAATTTATATTTCAAATTTAGAAAGAATTATGAAATAATTTAATGTTAGGAGCTGTTATTTGATATAAATAAGTAATTGTTTGGGACAATACTTATCTGATATAAGGTAGTAGTTTGCTGATTATATTATGATCTTTTCTTAAAAGTGAATTCAGATTGTTAATTGTGCTTCTTTTATGGTTGTTATTACTTATGTTTTATTTGAATGATTACATTAATTATTTCATTAAATAAGAGTTGTTTTAATGGAACAATTAGTGGAATGCACTTCATTTTAATGCTTAGTGCTTATCATGCTCAGTTCAATGAACTGACCCATGCTAGCAATTTTTACAGATGGACTTCGTAAGTGATAAAAGAAGGCAATAAATTTTATGATGTATTGGCTGATTTAAAGTCTGGCTCTTTTAAAGAGAACTCCAATTCATTCTTGAGATGTATTGAAAAGGAAAAGTTGTATTCTTTAATGATCTTAGTACTAATTGACATGTAGTTTGTCTAAGATGCATAGTCTTGTAAATTGTGTATTTTATCATGATGAATTGAAAAGGTTGGATGTTTACTTTGAATTGTTGTGTAATTTCTCTTGTACATTTTATGAAGGAAGTTGGAATACTATCTTGTTGATATTTGGCATATCTGTTTTCATTCTTATTTCTGTTGTCATTTGATAAGTTAGATGAATAGAAATAGTTTAAATCTCTCTCTCTCTCTCTCTCTTACTTGAAAGCAATGTATTAAGTTGCATAAGATGACGTTATTTATCTAAATAATATATTATAATAATGGGATGTATAATGAATATATAATTAAACTATAGAAAGTGTGAAAGATATAAAGGGTATGATAAACCCTAACACATAACCATGTAGAGAGGAAGACTCTTCCTCTCTCAAAAGAATGTAAAGTAAAAGAATGGTGTTTATGATTGTTAATCATTCAGACTTCATTTTCTATGAAGTCTGCTCTAGTTGAACCTGTGTGGTTGCTACACCTTATTTGAATAGTTGAGTTACATTAATTTAACCTTACGATGTATGTTGTTCTATTTTTGGATAACTGCTTGGCAAGTCAAAGATAACAAACATAAAAGCAATCATGAGTTAATGAAGTTCTTTAATATTAATTAAATCAAATATGGATGAAGAACTTAAGGGGTGTTGGATTTAGGGTTTGGCAAGGTTTCCGTAATTTGAATCTTAATCCAAAATTAATTATAAGTTAATGACCTCCTAGAGGTATGTACATCATGATGAAGTAGTTCGTCGGATGTTGGCACATGCCAACTGTAGAACTGTACCTTTGTGAAGACTAAGGTCTTCACGAGGATACAATGTTATAGTTGACATGTTGTAACACCCTTCCACATTAGTTCATCTAGATCTACACACATTTGGACTTGAACTTAGTTTCTCTCTAGGTCAAGCTAGCAATATGAATTGGAATAGGAAGTAGCTTTCTATGACTCAGGGTACCTAGGAACATTCAATTGACTTAGGTCAGTTGAGTATGCCCATATACCCTAAGTCATCATGAGTGTCTCCCTATAACAAATTATGTCGCTAACCTGGGTTAGGGTCAAACCTTGGGCAAGTGGACTGACAAAAGTCAGTGAAGACCATTCTAGATAACAGAAGAGTGAGGTGAAGGACATATTTTGATTTGATGAATATGCCATCTAGGAATAGTAACATGAACAGTATGTTGGAAATCTTTGGCCAAAGTATCACAAATTCTGGTTGTGTTGTCTTATGTCACCTAGTTTAAGGAACATGATTTCAGATGAATATTGGTAACAAATATTCAGATAGGTTCTTTAAACAGTCACTCAGTACCTAGATTAGGGTAAGAAAACCAAGTATATGTAGTATACATAAAAGTATTCAATACTTAAAAACAAGCATGAGATATCAGTTAGATACCAAGTCATGCAATGAGAGATCGGTAATTCACCGAGTCATTTACAATGCATATGGTTATTTGTTATGAGATTGATTGGCATGGCATGTGTGTTCTTATGTTTTATTTAGAATAGAGAAAATTGTGTAAAAGAAAATTCCCTTGTTTCTAAAGTGTTAAAAGCGGGAATGTTACAATTAGAATTAGCCAACCAATTTAGCTTAAAATAAAACAATCGAATTGGTATATTTATGCATTATTTAGGCATGTCCCGTGTATAAATGGGATCAAGGGGGTCATTCAAACACAATCCATCCAAGCTTAACTTGAAGCTTGAAGAGTTTTTGAGAGAGCCTTAAGAAAATTATAAAGGCTTATAACGCCTATTTTGAAGAATTTTCGAGTCTATTTAAACTCATTATTATTTTCTAAAAAAGGCTATTGATACTTTAACTTCTTTTATTATTTAAGAACTCAAGTGAGGAGTTGTCAAGAAGCTGGAGAAGCGTGATACATGAGCTCTAAATCTTCACTCGTTAGGCATTATTACATGCAAGTTCATATTGTTTAGAGGTTGTGAAGGAGGGTCATGTTTTTGAGCTCGATAATAGAGATTATCCGACTTAGCTCTATGTAGAGGCTAGAGGTCATGCAACAAAGGGGAAGTATATAAGATGTGTGAAGTTGGTAGGTCATTCCAAATCATTGAGTAATCCTTCTAAGGCCAGTCTATTTTTACGAAGGACCGTTTGGCACTAAGTTCATGGTGGACTAGGAAATTCATTATAGTATTGTAATTTTCTTTGTACTTATGATCAGAAATTTACAATGTATCATTTTGTCAATTAAAAACCTAGAGATGTGGCACTTACCAAACTTCATTAACAACTTGAGTGCAAAGTGTTCATTATTTTTTACATTTCATTTAATTTAAATTTATTTTATTTCATAGTGTTAAATTTTGACATTAAAATAAATTTTCCTATAAGGATGGATTGGTTTAAAAATCATAGTGAAAAAACCACCATTTTACAAAACAAGTTTGGTATCGAATTGGTTTGTCATTGCGATAACTTTTAATGCAATGAAAATGAAATTTTACCACTCATCCAATGGCCCATTATACACACCATATTGGGTGCTATAATACACATGGTGATACCACATCATCAAGATATGGCATGTCAAATTTTTGAATTTATACGGAGCATAGAACTCCTATAGTACGTGTTACAAGAAGAACATCAACACTAAGGGACCCAAGAAGAATGATATGGTCCTCATGTATGTGCACATTGATCTATTATCGCACGTGATGTGGAACAATATTAGTATTTATTCCGAGACTAAGGACCATAGTGGTTCCAATGTAGAATTGTGAAACATGGAAAGGCATTAGAAAATCCTAGTAGCGACCCAATCTGCCATACCTATAGCTTAACACACAAAAAATACACCACTGAGAGATGATGTCAAGTTGACTATTGATCAAGATCATGTGAGGAAATTTTGGAAATAATTTCCTCTTGGAGACTTCCACGTTTTGGAAGAAGATTAGGTAAAATACGAATTCCATAATAATGATTATTCTACTCACTCTAATGATAAAGTAGGAAAGTCTCTGTGTGGAAGAAGAAGGACACACCCTATAGTCCAAAGGAGGCATCTGAATTGATGAGACAACTACAACTCATGGAATCAAAGAAGAAATATCTAAAGGAATGAATTGATTCTCAGGTAGAATTCCTTTGAGGAGTAATCACATAATTACAACAATAACTTCAATCTAACAAAGAGCTCCGGGAAAATTTGTAGAATGGTGAAAAGGTGGTGGAAAAATATACGCCCACCAATAAAAACATTGAAAGTGATTCATTGAATTTTACTTCCCAAGAGGATGAAAATCCTACTTATGGTGATTTTCAAAAGCAAGCTAGAGGTATTGGATAAAAATTTCTTTTTAAAATGGGTTATGAAGGAAAAGGTCTTGGTCTAAATAGCCAAGTTATAGTTAACACTATCCAAGTGGAGGATAGACCTCAATATGTTTGTCTAGGTTACAATAGTGGAAAAAATGAGGTAACATCCAAAGCGAGAGAAGCATCAAGCATAGAGCACATGTTACTAGTTTGAGAGGTACAAGAAAATTACACACTAAAAATATTTTATTAATCAACCACACATGATATATAAATATATAGTTATTTTCCAATAACCACTAACCGAATATATGTGATTTGTTCTTGATTAACTAAAATATGAATTTTAGAAGTTAATCTAATAAGTAAAATAGTAAATAAGAGCTAACTAAACAAGGAGAGATGAGCTAAGAAACTAAAAATAGATATGTGAAACCCTAGAGTGCAATAAAAGGAGGAAACAAATGTTTTGGGGTCTAGAAAAGTATAGATCTAGAAAATATGGGTGGACTAGGGTGCCACAGATAGGCAAAGGGCACTTGTGGGCCCCTAGTCTAAGAAATGGGTGCCCGGTATGTGAAAAATCTTAGTAAACCTCCTCCGAAGTGTCGCTAAGTGATTACCTATATTCTCTTCTGCCACACTATCTTCCCTAGATTGCGCAATATGATGCTAGAAATCAAAAATGAAGATGACACCTACAAACCACAAGACAAGCATCAAAACCCTAAAAAGAAAGTTGCGTATGAAGGAGTCAAGCTGTCCTCGCCGCCACAATGGTGGACTTACTAACCGAGTGCTACACTAGATATTAGAATTGATGTAGTTCTATGTGTGTGTATAATCATGTCATAGGCGCTCTTATGCCATTCACACTTTGTGAAAATAGTGAGAAATAACTATGTGTAGGAATGTAATAAATGGTGGATGGAATAGAATAAACTTCCCTCATATGATGTGTGATGCGAGATAAACTAGCCTTGTCCCTTTTGATGGAGCTAGATGGATGCAAATGAGCTCTAGATGCCTTAGATGGAATGCAACCTTAGGTGATGGTAGTAGTGCCTAGTTCTTGGTCCCTCATTATGGTCTCATAAATTTATATTTATATGGTTCTCTTGTTCTAATTTCATAATTAACCTTGAAAAGGCCGACCACTAAAAATATAGAATGCTCAAATGGCTAGAAAGTGCCCAAAAGATGGAAGTAAAGTGGGAAAAGGATCAAGGTTCCCGAACAGATACTAGGGAACTGTGGGTGCCCCAATATTGGCTTGGGTGCCCCAATCAAGGCTAAAATGATGCAAAATGACAAAAATAGACTAGGCATGTATGTGTGAGAGGTTGATAGTGATGATAGAAAGCAAAGTAAAATGGCCAAAAGATAGGGGTTAATTAGTACTTTCTTCACTCAAAAACCATATGAATAGTAGTATGATACCGAGACTAAATAATACCCAAAGTGTGTGATTTAGTGTCTATATTTGCTCCCACTTTTATATAGGTGAGTGAAATACTCAGTAACATAAAGTAAATAGAGATGCGTACTTGATGCCCATGTAGAGTGATGTTGGAAATGCACCGAAAGACTAGAAAAAGTGTGGAGTGAAAAAAATATGATGGAGCATGAAAAATAAAGATGAAAAAGATAAAAAAGTGATGAGAGTGAACCTACGGTGGAAATTATTGTGTAGTTTCCAATGTGTGTGATGTACTTGCATGTTAGTATGGTGTGTGTGCTACCATAAGATGTTGTTGTTGATGTTGTTATTGGTGTCCTTTTTTTTATTGTTGTTGTTGACTACTTGCTTCTCATATGGTTAGACTTGCAAGGAAAATACAATAAAGTAGTCAAATATGCATGTATATAGTAAAAATCATGTAATATAAATGAATTATGTTAAAAGAACATGTGCACATGATATTTGATGAGATAAAGAGTGTAGAAAGGATATCTTGTACTCTGCAAGTTTTTTTGTGATCTCATGCCGCCCACAAGTCGAAGAAGTGTAGGGAGAAAGCTGCATTACACTCCAACTCAGAATCGCTTCCTTGAAGTTATGTGAAGAAATATTTGTGCTATCTAGTTTTTTGGGCAATTCGATGCCATTGGATGAAGTAGTGTAGAGAGGAAATCCATTGTATCCTCTAACCTATTACTTCTCCCCAAAATGATAAGGATAACCATGTCCTATAAAAGCCATTATGTACAGGGTTAGTAGAGGAGCATGAACCCACTTGCTGTATAACCCACAATGCAATGGTAGAAATTGAACCGAATCAACCAAGTGTAGAATCATTGTGTAGAATATAAACCCCAAATGATGCCCCTTTCTTTGGGGTTGTTATCCAAAATGAGCCCCCTACTTATTTTGGCTAACTTGCCTTCATTCTTCCCTTCCTTGTGCTTCAAATTCAATTTTCACACATTTCAAGCACTCAAGGGTTTCTGGAAATGGCTCCATCAGATAGGATTTTTCTTCCCCTTTCCAGAAAGGTAAAAGTTTCCTCCTAACTCCAAATATTTCGAAAGTTATGGCCCGACGGAGTTTTTTGGGGAATTTTTCCTTCATGAGACCCATGGCCAATGAGAAGGTGCCACATGGTAGTGGAGGTTGGGCCAGTGGAGGTAAGTTGGAAAATTTTCCAAAGAGGGAAAAGGGCATAAAGGGAAAATTTTGGCTTGCAGGCCCGCAAAGGAGGATGGAGAAAAATTTATGGAAGGCCCGCGGCCAATGAGGAAGTGACACGTGTCCATGACAGTGGCGGGAGTTGGAGGTGTGGAGGAAACTTTGGTTTTTGCCAAAGTGATAGAGGCACAAATGAAGAAAAAGAAGTGTGCACCCTCGCTAAGCAACTAGAATCTGACACGTGTCACCGGAGTGGTGGAGCATGGGGAAAATTTGGGAATTTTTCCCGATAAAAAAATCAAAGGGGAAAAGTGAGGTTTGAGCCTGTGTTTCCATTAGTGAATGGGAAAGCGCCATATGGCAGAGGAGCAACAGGGTGTGGGGAATTTTGGGAAATTTTCCCAAATTCAAAAAATGGAAAATTTTCAAGTTTCAGCCCACCAACCCGATTTTTGCCCTAAAATTGCTATTTTTGCCCTAAATCTTCAGAGGGGCATAACTTTCGATCCCAAGCTCAGATTTTCATGTTCTTTATATCATTGGAAAGCTGTTGAAATCCTATACACGATGGAGGGTTCAATTTTTATTTTTGATGGATATTTTCTAGAGAAAAATGAAAATAATGATAATCGAATCATACCAAGCCAAGAACACAGATGCTAATCAAACACCATGATCAATAAGATGAAAGCAATTTGCTAGAATAACTTTACATAAAACCCTTGTAAACAAATGAGAAATAATATCATATATTATTATGGAACTCAATGCAATACAATGAGAATGGTCCTTCCTTATATAGGTAAGGAATAACAATCTAAGAACCATTCAAGGTCAAAGATCAAGCCATAAATCATGGAAATAACTAGTCGCCAAAGAACTAGTCAAGTCCATAGATTTATGAGATAACTAGACATCAAGGATCTAGTCAATACCATAGATCTAGGAAAGAACTAGTCAATACCATAGATCAAGGAAATAACTATACCTAACAACTAGATAATATCTCCTAATATCTAAATAAGATAAAAGAAATATCCACACACATAAGTGGGTGAGGATAAATACAATAAAGGTAAATAAAGTACCTAGGTGAACATGAGCTAAGGTAAATACCTACTCTAACATAGGAAAATGTCTTTTGCATGCAAAAATGAAGAAAACGCCCCAACCAAAAAAAAAAAAATTAATGAAGTATGGGCCTCTTTCTTGCTCTGTAGAGCAATGTAATTTGGCGTATGGGTTTTTCCATGAAGCCCATCACTTTGTAGGAGAGATTAGAGGGATTTTTTGGTGGTTGGAGTTTTAATTTGATTAGCCTGCATTTTTCACATTTCTTTCATTTTGTTCGATGGTTAAAATCCAGATTTGGCTCATTTGTAAAGGTTGTTAACCATTCTTCTCTACCTCTCCCTTCTTTTTTTCCCCAGGGTTGAAAATGGAGTTTGAACTTCCTCCCCTTTCTCTGTAATGGTATTTTTCCCTCTTACTAGTAAAATTATGTTTTTTGCAAACTTCTAGAGCAAGTAAAAAACATGTTTTGTGATGCATTTTCCATCCTTGATTGTTTTGCTTGTCTTCTTCTTGCTTCTCTTTATTGCAGGTATTTGTGCATGTTTAAATGTTCATTTCAAGTTTTGGAGATGTGTTCATGGAGTTTTGGAACATTTTTGTGTGAAATTTATCCTTGGTTTTGTGATGCACTTGTCCATCCTTTCTGTTGCTCACCTCTTCTTGTTCCATGTCATTTTGATAGATGTTCAACATTTTACTTCTCGGTGTATCAACGTTTTAGTGTAGGCTCTATTTTTGCCTCTTTTTCTCTCTCTCTCTCTATCTCCTTGGCATAGTTAGATCAGGATTAGATTAGCTTGCACCTGCACCTGGAATAACTTGTGACAGTAGTTTAGGAAGGGTAACCAACCTTATCCGGAGAGCTTTCCCCATTTGCAAAGGTCCCACACTTTGGGAAAGCTCAATGTTGTGCATTCACACCAAATGACATTGCCTTAGAAAAGTAGATCCATAGGTCATTTTGGGGGTGCTGTGAATTTGCACTAATAGTTTTGGCACATGCCAGTGGGACCTTAGAGGTCTTCCACTTTATTTTTGATAGGTTGGTGTGTTCCTGTTAAAGATTCATCCTTTGGAGGCATATTCAAAAGCACATCTGGTAACTCCATCTGGTAAATAACTCATTCTCTGAGTTGCATACCCTCTTTCCATTCATTTTTCATCCATTCTTCCTTCCATCTCTTCCATCTTCTTTCATTTCATGAAGTTGTGCAATCATGACTTCATTTCCATCATGGAATTCACATTTACAATAGCAGTATATTCCACCTCCAACATGTTTTACAACTCCTTCAAATCAGCATTTTGATCAAATTCAAAATCAGTATGCATATCCATATGAGCAGCAGTGCCAAAATCAGTTTGGCTATGGTTCTTTCCAAGAGCAGGAGTATGCAAACAATGAAGACAATCAAATGGAAGATGCTGATTTTGTGGAGAAGATCCAAAAAATGGAGGTTGGCATGGTGCAATCAAGAGCAACAACTCAAATGAAGGCTTTCAAAATTGGTTATAGGGCACCTTTTCCATGGGTTGGCCCTTTTCCAAGACACTTTAGCCCTTAGGAGAAGCTGGACTTCATGATGGAGATGCTACCCCAACTTGCACAATGGACAGTGGAGATAGAGGCCTATAAATTTGGTGTTGAGAAACCTTGTCAATGGGTAAGTTCTACACCATCATCTAGTTTTTCTCCTTCCATTCCTCAAGTAGCACCATCTCATTTTGAATGCCAAATTCCAAATCCAGCCCATGCTGCCCCAAGAGTTGATTCCATTTCTCCATCCCCTAGTCTTCCATCCCATCTCAATTTTTCTTCTCTCTTCTCTTCCAAATCCAAATCCCCTCCACAAGAGAAAAAATAAATACCTTCCACTCCAAGGAAACAAGAAGTTTCATCTCCTCCACCACAAAAAATAATTACAAAATCAATTGAGTTACAACCCACCCCTCCTCTTGCATTCCCAATTCCATGTGGGGAAGAAGAAATTGCAAAAATTAGTCATGAAGGACAACAAGAAGAAGAGCCAAACAAAGAAGAAAAAATCAGAAGTTTGGTAAGCTTGGCTCTTAAATTTGGGATTACAAAAATCCCCTTGATGGTGAAACCAACAGAGGAGGCCAAGGTTGAAGAACAAGTGGTGGTTAGGACTGATTTTGTTGCAGCAGAAGAAGAGCAAAAAGAAGAGGAAAATCAGCAATCAATTTGCTCAGAATGTAGTGTCCATGTTGGCACTCTACTTGAAGAAGATGCTGATCCAATTCAAGTTACACAATCAGCCATGGAAGAGGAAAGATCTAAAAGAGATCTTGCAGCCCCAACTCATCCTATAGAGCAGCAGATTGAAGAGTTTGACTTGAAAAACTTCATGCTAGAGGAAGAGTTCAATCAAGAGCAATATTGTCTTCAAGTAGCAGAGGAAGGAGAAGCTGCTCCAAATCCAAAAGAAGAGGAGAACATTCCAGCTGTGGGGGAGAAAAGTGCAGATCCAAAAGCTTTGAGCACAAAGCAGGCTATAGAAGAACCTTCAGTTCTTCTTTCTACTTCATCTCTCTCGACTTCTAGTGCTGAAGAAGAGTTTGATCTCTCAAACTCAATGTTGGAGGATGAAAGAAACCATGGTGATCAAGTTGCAAATCAAAATAACACCATGGGGGAGGTTGAGCATTTGCAGTAGGACAACAATGAGGTAGTTTATCTATCAGATTTGGAAGACTGTTTTGATGAAGAGGAACCAGTTGAAATCACACCATTTTCTCCTTCATCACCCACATTCCAAACACAAGAACCTACTGCCATGAAGGAGAGCATTCATTTGCAGCAGCCTACATTTTATAACAGCCTTTTGGAGCCAAGATTGGAAGATATTAATCTTCCATGTTCTTCATTGGAGGAAGAAGGAAAATAGCAAAAGAACTTCATCACTTCTCCCACATCATCCATCCAAGAAGGTCTACAAGAGGACTCCATTTTTGGAGTTGAAAATCAAAGCAATGGGCATATCAAATGGATTAGACCTTGCCCAATAAGGTATTTGGCTTCATTGGAGCCAAAGGAGAAGTCACAACCAGTCATGCTTGCTTCTAAGCATGAGGATGAGCATCTAAGCACCAAGGATCAACTGCAATACCTCTACAATCCAAATGCAAAGCAACTAAAAGAGGTATCTAACTTGTTTTCAGTTGACACCTTGTTGATATGGGTAGAAGACTAGCTTCTTGTTGATTTTCCACTCATCCTAACAGCCATGATCAGCTCCAAATCAATTGCATGGCTGCCCATTTTGAAGAAAGGAAGCTATTTTGCACAACCAGTTGTAGGGTTTGTTTAGCTCACCTTTGCTTCTAGTTAGAGTAGAGTAGGTAGGTTTGCTTTCAGTAGAAGAAGTGCTTGTGCACACTCTACATATCCCATTTGGGGTATGTATGATTTCTAATTTTGTACATAGTTTTTGGTGTTGTTGTGCTGCTGTTGCACAATCCATTTTAGTGGGTTTTGGTGAAGATCAACTCCAAGTTTCGGTGGGTTTCCAAGTGGTTGAGAGGTCGATTTTCATAGTTCAGATCAAAATCAATTTATTAGGCTTGACTCCATGCCCAATGGATGCTTCAAATGCCATTGATCATTCATCTAGCAGGTAGATGACCCCTGAGAGTCGCCAAATTGTTATCCAAAATGAGCCCCTTGCTTATTTTGGCTAACTTGCCTTCATTCTTCCCTTCCTTGTGCTTCAACTTCAATTTTCACACATTTTAAGCACTCAAGGGTTTTAGAAATGGCTCCATTAGATAGGATTTTTCTTCCCCTTTCCAGAAAGGTAAAAGTTTCCTCCTAACTCCAAATATTTCAAAAGTTATGGCTCGACGGAGTTTTTTGGGGAAATTTTCCCTTGACAGGCCCATGGCCAATGAGAAGGTGCCACATGGTAGCAAAGGTTGGGCTGGTGGAGGTAAGTTGGAAAATTTTCCAAAGAGGGAAAAGGGTGCAAAGGGAAAATTTTGGCCCTGCAGCCCGTGGAGGAGGATGGAGAAAAAGTTGCGGAAGGCCCGCGGCCAATGAGGAAGTGACACATGTCCATGACAATGGTGGGAGTCAGAGGCGTGGAGGAAAATTTGGTTTTTTGCCAAAGTAACAGAGGAAAAAATGGATAAAAAGAAGTGTGCCCCCTGCCAAGAAACCAGAAGCCGACACATGTCACCGGAGTGGCGGAGCGTGGGGAAAATTTGGGAAATTTTCCCAATAAAAATCAAAGGGGAAAAGCGAGGTTTGAGCCCGTGTTTCCATCAGTGAATGGGAAAGTGCCACATGGCAGAGGAGTGGTGGGGTGTAGGGAATTTTTGGGACATTTTCCCAAATTCAAAAAATGGAAAATTTTCAAGTTTTGGCTTGCTAACCTGATTTTTTCCCTAAAATTGTTATTTTTGCCCTAAATCTTCAGAGGGGCATAAATTTCGATCCCGAGCTCAGATTTTTGTGTTCTTTATATCATTGGAAATCTATTGAAATCCTCTACATGATGGAGGGTTCAATTTTTATTTTTGATGGAGATTTATAGGAGAAAAATAGGAAAACATCTTTGGCATGCAAAAAATGTAGAAAATGCCCCCAACCACCAAAATTAATGAAGTATGGGCCTCTTTCTTGCTGCAGAGCAATGTACTTTGGCGTATGGGTTTGTCCATGAATCCCATAAATTTGTAGGTGAGATTGGAGGGATTTTTCAGTGGTTGGAGTTTTAATTTGATTTTCCCACGTTTTCCACATTTCTTTCATTCTGTTCGATGGTTAAAAGCCAGATTTGGCTCATTTGTAAAGGTTGTTCATCATTCTTCTCTGCCTCTCCCTTATTTTCTTCCCCAGGTTGAAAATGGAGTTTGAACCTCCTCCCTTGCTCTGTAATGGCATTTTTTCCTCTTACCAGTAAAATGATGTTTTGTGAAAACTTCGGAGCAATAAAAAATGTGTTTTGTGATGCATTTGTCCATCCTTTCTCATTTTGCTTGTCTTCTTCTTGCCTCTCTTCATTGCAGGTATTTGTGCATGTTTGAATGTTCATTATAGGTTTTGGAGCTGTGTTCATGGAGTTTTGGAACATTTTTGTGTGAAATTTATCCTTGGTTTTGTGATGCACTTGTCCATCCTTTCAGCTTGCTCACCTCTTCTTGTTCCATGTCATTTTGATAGATGTTCAACATTTTACTTCTCTGGTGTATCACCGTTTTAGTGTAGGCTCTGTTTTTCCCTCTTTTCTCTCTCTCTCTCATCTCCTTGGCATAGTTAGATTAGGATTAGATTAGCTTTCCTGCACTGGAATAGCTTGTGGCAGGTAGTTTAGGAAGAGGAACCAGCCTTCTCTGGAGAGCTTTCCCCATTTGCAAAGGTCCCACACTTTGGGATGGCTCAATATTGTGCATTCACACCAAATGACATTGCCTTAGAAAAGCATATTCATAGGTCATTTTGGGGGTGCTATGAATTTTCACTAACAAGGGTCACATGTGACATCATTGATAGGATAATTTAGTCCGAAAAGAGGACCAACCACGCCTTGCGAGGAGAAGGGAATGCACTTGGTAAGAACTGGGGCACACGTAAACAAGTAGCTAGATTCAAGTGTTAATACAAATAAGCATGCATGTGAAAGACAAATGTATGTTATGTAAATAGTGTATAAGCTAGAATGCAAGTAAGCACACAAGAAATCAATATAGACCACCAAAGGGGGTTGCAAACATGGGAAACCACTCACAATGTTGTAAGAAACTTAAGGCCATAATGGCCACATACAAAAAAAAACAAGTGTGCACACCATGTAAATGGAAATAACCACATATAATAATAAATAAGAGACAAAAAATAATAAGAAAACAAATAGATAGCCATGGAAGTAAGTAATCATGCAAATAAATGTTGTACATGAAGCACCCGTTAGCATATTAAAAATATAACCAGGATGTCAAAAGCATGTATAACCAAGTAATGAAAGTGTTCTAAGTACAAAATGAAACAATAGCACCTAGAAAAGAAGAAGGTGGATGTCCCAAAGTGACCATTTTAGGAGTAGTAGAAGGTGAGTATCCATGCTACGTGTAAGAAACCCTGCATATCTAATCACAACTACGTAAAGGCATGAATGTGCATCCGTGTATGGTAAAGATAATGACATAAAAGAAGCCTATGTACCATGTGTAATATGATGACCATATACAACAAAATGTAAGAAAGAGTAAAAGAAACCAAGATATGTAGCATGTTATGGATGGATGGAATGGAATGTAAGATGAATGATAGGATCTCGCATTCTCCTCGAGTGAATGGAAGTTTATGCATTGAGGTTCATTTAGCATGCCCCCTCAAGATTTAAGAATGAACCAAAAATGAGAGTGCATCATTGATAAATGTTCAAAGTGCGTGTTGTGTCCAATGTGATGTGATGACTATGTATGTGTGTTCATGATATGTGATCTAGAAATGAAGTATGTGCGTGAACCTAGAGACAAATAATATATCATGAAAAGATGAGTGTAGGAGTGATGATGTATCCTAAAGTGTCTATCACTATAAAATGAATAGAGGGAGTGGTGATGTAGCCTAAAGCATATACCAATACAAGAGGAAGGAATAGGTGAACATTTAGCCTAAAGCATATGTCACTAACCTAAGAATATTGTATGATGGGAGGTTCAATGATGAACGTCTAACTATGATAAGGTCCATTTGATTTGTAAACCATTGGAAATCGAGTATGGAGTGATGGAACTAAAGTACATCATTTTAGACACAAAAGCATGCACTTTAGACATTATTTAGTCCCAGTCGTATAAAAATATTCATATGGTTTTTAAGTGAAAAAAGTATTGTTGATAATTTTTATACTTGTGAAAAAGTGGGCAACTCGAAACTTTGTTATGATGGATAGCATTGGTGAAGTATACCTAAGCTTTGGGAGATTATATTAGATTATGTTGTTACTACTGATTTGTTTAAAAGATTACATGAAATTTGTAGCTATGTGTGCTGTTACAAAATGTAACAGATCACATAGTCTGTAATTTCATGACCATCCTCAATAAAAGAACACAAGCCCCGAAGGATAGTTATGTTGTCTTGATGAGAACATCCAATTATAGAGTAGGTGAAGTGTAAAGTTTTGGAACAACAAACATAAGTGCAGATCACACAAAAACTAGAGTTCATTACTTAATGTTACAAGTTCTATTCAATGTTCTTTCCTTCATGATTAAGACATTCAATTATGTTACTGAGTTGTTTAGTTCATTATACAATCCATATAGAAAGTAGAAATGTAGAAAGAGATATACAACTCATTTACAGAATTCAATGTTTTATTCACAAGGAGAGTCAAATGTTTCCCACACAAGCCATGGGATGTAATTGAAAATTAAAGTACAACTACTGAAAAGAAAGATACACATGCATGAAAGAGAAAGCAAAGGAGTATGAGGGTGAACCCATCATTGCCTTGTATATTCTTCGTTGTGCAGAGCATCTCCTTGCCAGCTCCTTCATCCTCAAGGCATGGTACCTGAAAAGCAAAAACAAGTCAACCATCAGTTACGAGCTCAGGGATCAAACCATATTCCTACACTATCCTACTTCGTGCATATGAATCTTCCCCTAAGTAGGAGATGTATTCTACTTGAAGGAAAAATTGCATGCATGCTTTAATCACTCAGAAAGAAGAAAACATGGACATAAGAGAGGCCAAAAATCCTAAATATTTCCTAATTGTTTCCCTAAGTGTGCAGGTACAAGTTACAACCAAAGAAAGAAATAGATAAGTCATAAGTACATGCTAAGAAGAAGGAAGAGTGCAACTCAAAGTTCAAGAAAACATTTTGTAAATGGAAGAGGTTAGAGCTTAGAAGAGAGAATGGAAGATAGAAATACATTTTTCAGTTTGTAAAGAAGAGGGAGAATCATATTTCAACAAGCTGAAGCTAAAAGTAAAAAGGATTACAGCTGAAATAGGATGAGAGAGAAGATTTTGGGAAAATTTTGACAGGGCTTCACCATGTAAAATGGACATTTACAACTTTTCATCATGTTGTTTCAATTACTACATGCTTTAAAAGAACTATGCAAATCAAATAAGTGATATAGAAATCAAAAAGCATTACATGATCAAGAGAAACAACTATCATGTTTTCACTTCTCAATTGCTATATTAGTTCAAAGCATGAAAAGTGTTACTTTTTGTACCCTGGATCAGAATATATAACTACTATTTCTGGAAATGCATTAAACATTTCATATTTTCCAGTATACATATCAAAGTCTGTAATGAAAGGAAATACAATATATAATGCAGAAAATAATTCTTTATAACTTAAACAGCTGAAGGGAATTGAAATTCTAAAATAATCTTACAAATTTCAGATTTTCTAAGTTACAGTTTTCAAAAATAATACGAGAAGAGAGCACAAAATTACTACAATGTCAATGAAGTACATTCATTCAAACAAGGTAGTACTCATCTACAACATAAGTAGAAGGCATTACAAGTGAAAAAAGGATCTATCTCATGAGGAAATTAAAAGTAAACACAGGAACAGTTTGATAGTTTGAAGTAAGCTACAGAAAACAAAAAGTGCATGAATGATCATCATATAGTAGTCATACAAGCAAAGACCAGATTAAGCTACAGGTCTTCATGAACTCAACTCAAGAAAATGCTTCCGGTATCAACACATCAATAGATGGAATGCAAAGAACAATCAAGAATATCTAGGGTTTTACAAAAGGTTCAAGGATTGACTAAGAACAAAATTTTAATCAGAGACACATGTAACCCCATGAAGATATAGCGGCCATGAATATAAGCATTTTTTAGAATAGAGGGGATATTTGTAGACAAGGAACATGTCTAGGTTGAAGATGTTTTGGAAAGAGAGATAATTCTGGAAAAAAATTGGTAGGGCTTCGCCATGTAAAATTAATATTTACAACTTTTCCAACATCTATATCAAACTGAAATCAAAGAAATGCAGTGAAAGTAACAGAATAAAGTATCTGAATCAAGGCTTATGCCTAATAGTGACATCAAAACAGATCAAGAATTGCTTAAAATTACTGTATATATCAAAGAGTATAAGTGAAACTTGCATATTACAAAGGGTCAATTCTGTTATCTCATTTTTAGTGATTCTAGCTAAAATTGAGATAACCATAGAATTTTTTTGACAAAACCTCCTAAAAATGCCCTTTGAAGGAGATTTTCGGGTTTTCGGGTTTCCATCGCATGGAAACATGTCTTTTACATGCTTCATGTCGAGTGTCTTCCAAAACCCAAAACCCGATTACATGCCATAGTGTATCAAGTTTTGGACCAGAGCATCGAACATACCTTACAAAAACATGTTACATGTTGCTTGTTTCTCGAAACCTGAAACCCGACATGATCCTTTGTGTCGGGTTTTGGAACTCGATAGCATCCAGACATGTCTTTTACATGCTTCATGTCGGTTGGTTCCTGAAACCTGATTTGTTAAGAAAACCTTTGTTTTGGGTTTTGAAGTGCTAAGCATGATGACATGGCATTAATGCCGAGTTGTCGGTTAGTTGGCACACATGTCGGAGGAGGTGTAATAAATGCTAGGGTTTTATAAATAGTCCAATTTTACATGTCATTTCTACCTGACATATTTTTACTACGTGGATTTTCATACATGCTCCATTAACCTCCAAACCCAACCAAACTTCTCGATTGATTTCGTGATCCATCTTCGACCATTTTTTCAAATTTATTGAAGGTATTTTTCTCTTCTTATCATTTTGTGGTCTTTGGGTTTGTTTTTGAAGTGTTCTTTTAGCGTTTTTCCTCTTTTCTTTTTCTTGCATCTAGGTTTAGGGTTTAGGGTTGTTTTCTTCATTTTCTGTTGAATTTCCAAGAAACCCCTTGTTTAAAATTCATCCTAGGTGTTTTCTTATTCCCTTCCATGGATATACTCTTGTGGTTTTTGAGAATAATCTATAAAACCTAACTTACAAGCTTGGAGGAAATTTTACCTGTTTTGACATCCCAGAAACCCGACGCCTTTGTTTTAGGCTTTATAGAGTGTCGACCTTTGTTTGGTTTCTCTAGTCTATCGAGTTTCATGAAGTTCTCAAGCATCATCCGACTTCCACTTGTGTCGGGTTTCTCAGATTGTTTGACATCTTCCAACTTCCGCAGAGTGTCGGGTTCCACAGGGTGCTCAACATCTCTTGATTTTTGCCTTTGTGTCGGGTTTCATGAAGTGTTCGACACGACCTAGTTTCTGATATACTCGTGGTGTGTTAGGTTTCACGAAGTGTTTGACATGTCTCAAAGTCCATTTAGTGTGGCGGGTCTATAGGGTTGCTCAGCAAGCTTCCAAGCCCGATTGTTCAAACCAGAAGTTATCTAGGCATTCTTTCTTTAGGACTTCTCATGTCAGATCCTGGATCATCTAAGGATAAGTTAGATAGGTCAAGAAAGATGAAGTACAAGTACTAGAAAATGGAAACCCCCTCCTACATAGGTTACAATTACGACATCCGATACATGGAGCTTGGTAACATGGACATGGACGACTTTTTGGAACAAAACCAAGGATTCTTCTTAGAGTCCCTAGATGAATTCAATAACCAAGAGTGACCTCCCTCATGAAGTAGGATTCCCAAAATCTACTCAATGCCCCGAGTTCATTCTCGGCTCGTGCTTCTAATTATGACTCGGTTTCCCACTCGGTGAAAAATCAAGCAGAAAAAACCATAGTGAAGTTGGATGGAGGTTACTTTGATGACCTCTTAAGATTGCCCAACTTTGAGGAATATGTTGATGTAGATCTTAAGTCAGCATAGAAATCCTGGGACAAAGATCAAGAAGATTATATCAAGCATGTGAATAAAAAGTTCTTGATCAAGGCCAAGCCAATCGTCTCTAGGTTTCCCAATTTTGTCCCTAGGAGTGATTTCATCCTTGAAATTAGTGACATCATAACCCTGTTGAGTTGAGTATTTGGACTCCCGATTCAAGAGACTTCCAAATGTGGATATATCAATTCATGGTCATTATAAAGAAGAATGAACAAGGGATTGATTAGATTAGTCTTATAAGTAATGAAATTGATTCCCAGATGAATACATTCTTGACTACCGACAAGTTTTATATGTTTTCATATGTCACCTCTACCCGATCGGCATGAGGAATTATCTAGGGTTGGACATGAAGGGAATTAGGTCAAAAAAACATATATATCAAGTATTTCCCTAAGCTAAAAAGAAGGGGTCGAGGATCAATTCGAGAAGAGTGAATGACACTTTCTTTTATGAGAACATCTACATGTTGAACCCGATTTAAGAAAGAGAAGAGTCTCGATGAGGTATGGGCTGAAGTATCAAATTGGGGTTGTATCTTCTTACGGTTCAAGAAGTTCACATACCTTCGGTGGTCATGTGCACAGGTGATCCTTTTGGATTGCCTAGGTTCCCATGTGATAAGCTAATACCGATGGAGTTGGTTAGACAATTGTTGGATTTTTAAAAATTGCACGGACAGAGTAAACACAAGGCTTCCATATCCTTCCCTATTTCCATCGGAAGATACACGTGCTCAAAAGTGGTTAAATCTAAGAAAGTGGTGCAAGCTAAGAATGTGGTGCATGAGCTTCAGGACAAGTTGAAGAAGCACATGAAGCACAGAGATGGATTTGATTTCGATGAGTCCTTAAATCATATGGGACTTTATATCTACATGTTTCCAACATACAAGATATTTGGGTTGATCTTCGAGATGAAGTTGTCATCCAAAGAAAGGACAATAGTAGGTTGAGAATTGAAGAAATCTAGATGCTAGATTTATCCGATATCCAAGAGGGCACCACGAGATAATGAGAGTGTCCTTGACACCTTGTATGATGGGTTAAACGAAGACCAATATGTATTCCCAACCATTGATTGGTCCATGTTTGAGAAAGATTCTATTTAGGAAGAGCTACTCAAATTCTTTCCCATACTAAGGCATGGATCATTTCTTGGTGAATGAGTTATAAAGAAGGGAGTTTTTCAAACTTAGATACTTTGGAAGTGGGACCCTCATAGGGAAAAAGGAAAAATATAATAACCCTTCTAAGAGGCCCATAAAGGTTAAATTTGTTAGAAAGGGAGAAGATCAAGTAACCACATCGGTGGCCACTCTCCCAAAAATAGTTAAGATTCTTGATTCACCTCCACCACCAAAGATAGGAAATATTCCTTCAAGAGAAGAGATTGTTGAAACTCCCATTCCTCTTGTGGTTGACATTTCATTAGAGGTAAGTCTCCCTCTTATCTCTCAAGCTCTAATTTTAGAATCATTGCCTCCTCCCATTTAGCCTTCCTTGTCTCAGATTTCTTCACGAAGTTCCTCATCCATTGCTAGTATCTTATCCGGCCTCTCACCTCTCCCCACTGGACCCCGAGTCAACCATGGATATGCCTCCTCCTTCGTGCCTTCATTCCCTAAGTCCATTGTCATGAACTCTACACTTGCAGTGGTCACCACTCCACAAGCTAACCTTCCTCCACCTAAGGATGTGATTGTAACACATACAATGGGAGAAACTTCTTGCAATACACCTCAAT
This sequence comes from Taxus wallichiana var. yunnanensis, assembly GCA_018340775.1. Classification (NCBI taxonomy): domain Eukaryota; kingdom Viridiplantae; phylum Streptophyta; class Pinopsida; order Cupressales; family Taxaceae; genus Taxus; species Taxus wallichiana. The sequence continues at coordinate 356,150,007 of CM031243.1, read as the reverse complement.
GGTTAATAGATCAAACTCTGAGGAAGAGGAAGGTGGTAGTTTCCCTACCAGCCTTTGATTTTAGTTCCCTCAAGGTCACTCCTACCATGTCGGCCAAGAAACCCAAAACAGTTTCAAGGATTTCAGTGGATGCCTCAGGGCATAAATTTGTAGAAATTGCTACTCCCATGGCTGATAAAACCAAGGATGATATAATGGTCACATATTATCAAATCATAAGGGTTTATCTAGGAAAAGTAATAATGGAGGGAGCACAACAGGATGCACAAGATGCCATGAATGTGTTGTGCTAGAAGCTAAAGGAAACTAAGGAAAACAAAGATGAGCTAAAAGAGAAAGTAGAGCAGCTAACAGAAGTACTACTCAAGCTCTCAAAGCCTCCTGAGTCAACACCATCATCCTCTACTCCTATCAGGTTTGATTTCTCATTGGTACCCATGATTGAGAAGATTAATGAGAAGGGGAGAAAAATCGATGAATGGATCTAGAGGCTGCTCCTGCAAGGAAAAGAAGTCATTGATGACACTGTGGAAGTCTACAAATCCTTGGAGGATATAAAGAAGGATGGAGAGAAAATGGATGATGAATTTTCAGCAGAAGTCGGGAACCTAGAGTTAACTTTTGAAGCTCTCCAAATGTTGAAACAAGTTCCATCCCACATCTTGGTCGAAGAAGGCATCATTCCACATGGGGACAAGCATTTTCAACTAACCAAAGCCATTAGATTCAAAATAAATATTCTCAATGAAGCTTGCAGCAAATTGAGGGAATTAAGAGATCAATTGGTCGATGGCATGAATGACATAGAAGAAGAGCTAATCAAGATTTACACTAAGGTATTGAATGAAATTTGGGGTATTCTTCTTGTTAATGATCTTTACAAGCAGATTCAAGAATCAATTCAAAGCACAAACCAACTTATGGCTTCATCCTGGAAATCATTGATAGGTTTGTGAAAATTGAACATTCTTTGGAAACACTGAGGAAACTCAACAAGAGACTAAAGAAGCTTCCTAGAAATGCTAACAATACTCAGGAAACATGTGAAGTTCTAAGTGATTATTCCATTGTGCCTGATGAAAATGAGATGCATGGTATAATCTGAAAATTCCAAGAATTTTGGGACAAGCAGGCTTTATTGGAGGAAGATAAAGATGATGAAATGGAATAGGCATATTGTTGCATGTCATTTCAATCATGAAATCGACATGTCTTTTTCATTTTTGTTTCGTCACATAGGAAGCAAATTTTGACTTGGTCTCCTGCATGAGAGTCAAGCAAAATAGGACTCTCACTAAAAAGACTATTTTCTAGGATTTCTCCTATTTTCTCTCTTCCCTTTTTATTATAAATAATGGATGCTTGTGCATTCCAAAGGGTTGAATTTTTTATAATATTGAGAGCTATTGTGAAGAAGAAAGACTTTGTGTTTTCTTTTAATCATTTGAGGAATAGGAGTTGATGCTATTTTGTAAAATTTGTGTTGTGAGATGTATCTTTCTCAAGATATTGTTCTTATGTTCATAATCTTAAGCTATTCCTTGTTTAGCATCTTGATTGTTCTAATAATTTCAAACATTACATTTTTTGTCTAAAACTCATATGATTATTTCATGATCTGTGTTTTCTTGAAAGAAAGTACATTCCCCTCATTTCCTTTCCATTGTGTTTCTTCCATAATAATAATTTCCTTTCCAATCCATTTCATTTCGAAAAAACAACAATATCTTCACCTAGTGTGGATATGGATTTCGGGATTCTATCCCAACCCCAATGGTTAGATTAGTGTGAATATTGTACATATTATTTTTGTTGTGTTTTAGATTAGTAATAAATAGGCAGCCTCACCTATCTTTGAGGAGGGATTTAATCCCATGTATTGTGGTTGAACCTCATATTTTGGCTTGACAAAATATCCAACCAACGATTTTGGAAACTTCGTTGGGAATACGGATTGATAAGACTAAGATTATCCTATTGGTGTCTGGCAACTCCATATTTGCCTTATTTTCAAGAAGATCCATTTTCCAGTTCAAGCTGGCTAGGAAGATCTTCACTCGGTCAAGCTGATCCGGGGTGAAACTAATCCGTTCTTTGATCTACTTCAACAACATAATTTTAGGCTTTCACCCAACAGTGTTGCATCTAGTCAAGCAAGAAGTTCTTCGCCCATCCGAAGAACTTGGATTCCTCAAGAACAAGAAGTTTCTGCAACTTGTCATGCATTATTCTTGTCGGATATTCATATTCTTGTACACACTTCATTTAGAAGAATGGTAGCACAACCTGTGCCTTGGGGTGCAGCTATTGGTCCTCTTTCCCTTACTCCACCGTTGCATGACCTACCTCATGGATCATGAAAGAATATTCCTAAGTTCAATGATGATGGAAAACAACATCCTGATGAACACATCGCTTCATTCTTTATTGCATGTGGCATTCTTTAGGTTGCTCATGAAGATGTCTCTGTTTGACTCTTCGTTGAAACATTGCATAAAAATGGTTTTACCATCTCCCAAATGCATGCATTCCCAATTGGGCTACCATGAGATCTGTATTTGAAGCAAGGTTAAAACCAGATGAAGATTCTCATGCCTTGTTAGCACATCTTACATGCATGAAGAAGGAGTCTTACGAATCCATGCGGGACTTCATAGCCAAATTCAACAAGTTTTTCCGTAAGATTCCATACCTAGTTGTTCCTACTCTTGAAAATAAAAAGTGTTTCTTCATCAACACTCAGCCTCCTGATGTAAGCTTCTTGTTGAGAAGATTTGTTATCCCCGATTTGGCCACTACTCAAGCTACAACCACCGAAATAGAAGATGATCTTATTCTAGCTGGAAAGATCATAAGAGAATCATCAAAGCCTAAAAATTAGAGTTCTTCTCAGAGTACTATTGATCCTATGATTCAGAAGATGGAAAATGAATTGATCACTTTAAATAAAAAAATGTCTCAACAAGCAACGGGCATTCCTTATCGGGATATTCCTAGACATAATTTCAACAATGCCAATGGCTCTCCCGAGAGATAGAAATCGATTGTTCATTGCTCCCACCAGGATGGCCATTGAAGCCCTCTTGTTAATGCAGTAGTTGAAATAATTAAGGATGATGAGGAACTAGAGGATCACGACTCTCATGAAGTTTTCAAAGCTTCAGGATATGTTGATGAGTCTTTTGATGATTCAGCTGACAACTCTAGCATTGGTTATTTGGAATACGAGAAAGATGAAGATGAGCATGATGGACAATCATTTGTAGTTTTCACTCGATCCCAATCTTAGAACCCTAGAAAGCTGATTAAAAGCTCTAAGGATAAAAGTAAGGAAGCTCCCGTAGTTATGGCTAAAAGAGGATCTCCCATCTCGACAAACCTGGCGAAAGGAGATAACGAAAAGGTAACTTCACCTTCCAACTCTATTTCTCCTACTTTCAAGGTCAATACCTCAGCTTAGACCAATACAACCAGAACCGAGCCCTCCATCATTCCTTCATATACCACTTTTGACATCATTGATCATGCGAAAAAAACTAAAATCTAAATGTCAAAAGCCGAATACCTTTAGTCCAACGCAATTTGATAAACTTGCCAAATTCATTAGAAGCAAGGCTACTATTCCTCCATCTTCGAAAGACATTTTCCTAGCCCCACTTAGCCTTCACCTCAGATTAATATGAACTCTCTCTGCTTCTTCAGAAATATTAAACCATTTTATTTGTCTTTACTTATAAACGGTTTCAAACTCAGTAATTACATAATTGACTTAGGAGCCTCTGCTAACGTAATGCTCGCAAAAGTATCTCATGCCCTTGGACTCAAACTAACTAAATATTATGGGTGGTGTTACTCCATGGAAACTAAAATAGTCCCCTTGATTGGCCAAATCAAGGATGCACAGTTTGCATTTGTTGTATTTCCGGAAAAGAGAGTAAAAATGACTATCCTAGTTTTTGATATCCCACATTTGCTTATGAGATTCTCTTGGGGAAAGGGATTTTGCAAAGATGTTGGAGGAGAGATCAACATGGATTGGACCAGAGCTAAAATTATAGTAAATGGAGTTCCTCATGTCCTTCAACCCGAAGCATAAGCAAAGTACCTGGTTACTAAATCAGATGATCCTAAGGCTCAAATTCTCTTTAAAGATGTAGGCTTGGGTAATTATTTCCTGACATCTAAGGTGCCCTCTGTAGAAGTGAAAAAAGAAAATCCTAATGATTTTTGGACCCTTGAGTTCAACGGGAACTATTCAAATACTAGTTCAGTGCCGGCGTGGTTCTTATATCTCTAGATTTTGAGATCTTTCTTTGCTTTGGGTTGCGGTTTGATAATACTAATAACACAACCGAATATGAAGCTTTGTTATTAGGATTAGAAATGGAAAGACAAAAAGGAATCCTAAATCTCAAAGTACAGGGAGATGCTAAGTTGATTGTGAATCAAGTAAGGGGGGTTTATCAGGTAACAAATGATCACCTAAAACATTACAGAAACAAGGTTTGGGATAACATAGAATGTTTTGATGCTTTTTCCATTAAAGCAGTCTTAAGATATTACAATGATAAAGCTGATTCCTTAGTTGTTTCTACATCTCTTCTTCTCCCCCACCCATAGTTCAAACAAGACACATATACCATTGAGATCGTATATCGTCCAAGCATCCCAGATAACTCAGCCCATTGGCAAGTATTTAATGATGACCGAGAGGTATTGTCTTTTTGGAGAAAGATGATAATTTTAGTGAGCTTTATTTTGAAGGATCAGAATCAGATTTTCGCAAATCCGTCTTGAATTCATATCAAGAAATTGATGGTGAATTCATCTAGCTTAAAGGAAATAAGATTCCAAAGGGATTAGTTTCTCTAGAAGGTCTGTTTTACAAGCATGACCATTTCATTCAGGATAAAAGGCAAGCTAAAGGTGCTTCCTCATCTAGAGGTAGATCAAGTGAACCTGGGCTCGCTGATCAACCACGAGATGGTAAACATTGGGAAATGTTGTTCTCAGAGGAAAGAGAAAGATTCATTTCACTCCTGAAGAGATATATAGACGTCTTAGCATGGTCCTATGCAGATTTGAAGTCTTTCAAGCCCAAGGATGTGCAACATAGTATTCCTTTGAAGCATGAGGTTAAAACCTATAGGAAGAAGTAGAGGCATTATAACCCAAAGATATCGGGGACTATTCTTGCATAAATTTAGAAAATACTAGACGCAAGAATTATCTTTCCAATACATCATTCCACATGGGTTGTGAACATTTCCTATGAGAAAGAAGAAAGGTGAAATATAGATTTGTGTTGACTTCGAAACCTTGACCAATCTTCATTAAAGGAAAATTATCCATTACCCATCATGGACCAGGTATTATAGATTGTCATTGGATCAGAAATGTTATCCATGCTTGATGGATTTTCGGGGTATAATCAGGTTGAGGTATTTCTTTGAAGATCAACATAAAATAGCGTTCACTACCCCATGGGGAAACTTTGCTTATAGAAGGATGCCTTACTGGTTTGATCAACACCAGAGTGACATTTCAAAGGGCTATGGACTTAGCTTTCAGATATTTAATGGGTAAGGTCATAGTTGTGTATTTGGATGACTTGACGGTCTTCTCTAAAAAGTGAAGTGATCATTATGATCACTTGGAGCAGGTACTCTTAAGGTGCAGGCATTATGGGATTTCATTAAATCCTAAAAATTACATGTTTAGAGTGACAGAAGGAAAGTTGCTGGGTCATATTGTGACTAAAGAATGGACCAAGATCGATCCAAATAGGGTGAAGGCCATCCAAAGCCTTACCCTACCCACAAGCAAAAATGGGGTGCACTTCTTTTTCAGGAAGGTCAATTTCCTAAGAATATTTCCTTGGAATGATGAAGGATAAAAATCCATTTCGATGGAGCAATCTTTGAAGGGAAGCTTGCTTTTGAAGAAGTTAAACAGGAAATTTCTCACGCTACTATTCTAGTATGCCCAGATTTCAAGAAAGATTTCATCATGTACAGCTACGATTTTGCACATACAATATTAGCCATCCTGATGTAGGAAAATGAAGAATGAATTGAAGCTCCCATTGCTTTCATGATCTTCCCACTAAAGGAACATGAATTGAGGATGTCACAGATTGAAAAACATGCTTATGCAGTGTTGAGAGCGGTGAAACATTTCAGGTATTATGTCTTGAGTTCCCACACTCTCGTTCTAGTTCTTGATACCATAGTTAAATCCATTCTGACCCAACAAGAGTTGGGTAGTCAATGGGGTAACTAGATAGACAAAGTCTAAGAATATGACTTGGACATTAGACCTACCAAGTTGGTGTGAGGAAGAGGCATGTGCCAATTGATTGCAGAAAACAATCTTTGAGATAGAATGTGAAGAAACTGAAGGTACTTCTTCAGAATTTCCCAAAGTGCTTTTCGTAAGCACGACTGATGAATGGTACATAGATATTTCTTTATTTTTAACCTATGGTGAGTGTCCCCTACATTTAATCCAAAAAGAAAAGAGGATAGTTAAACTCAGAGTCTGCAACATACATTCTATGGGACAATGGTATATACAAGAAAGATATCGATGGTGTATTCCTATCATTGTGTTGATAAGTCTCAGTAGGAAAGGTTACTAGAGTCCTTCCACAATCTAGCATGTGGAGGAAATTTCTCTTCTTTCGTAATGGCTTACAAGATCTTATGGGCTAGGTACTATTGGCCTACTCTCTTTCGAGATTCAGCTGAATGGGTGGCCAAGTGTGAAGCTTGTCAACATTTCATTGGTCGTCCTAAGTTGACAGCTCTTCCCTTGAAGCTTGTGGTGATTGAAGAACCTTTTCACCAATGGGGAATTGATTTCATCAGAGTGTTGAAACCTACCTCTAGTGCTGGTCATAATTATGTGCTCACCACCACAGAATATTTCACCAAGTGGGTGGAAGCTACTCCAATTAAACAAGCAACCTCTGAAGCTGTTTGTAATTTTCTCAAAGGAAATATAATTGTTAGATTCGGTGTGCCTCACAAGATTGTTACCGATAACACCTCTAATTTATCATCCCATGAGTTGATGAGAATTTTTAATGGATTTGGGATCATGCTTTAGCTCATTCATCCTATTATTACCCCTAAGGCAATGGTCGAGTTGAATCAAGCAACAAGAACACAGTGACCATAATCAAAAATTTGGTCAATGAGAATCATAAGACATGGCACAAAGCATTATATGATGCATTGTGGCCCAATCGGATTACTCTAAATGAGCTATTGGAATGTCCCCATTCCAGGTGATGTATGGAATTGATGCTAAGATACTTATCTCTGTAGAATTGCTAACCTTATGGTTGGTTAAAGAAATTGAGGATGAAACTTTTCAAAGTTCTATTGAGAAAACGTTAATGTAGCTAGCTAGGCTAGAAGAAGAAGCAGATAAAGGTGGTGGATCACATTACGGACCATCGAGAGAAAGGTCAAAAGGATATTCAATAAGAAATCAAAGCAATGTGATTTCCAGTTCGGAGACCTAGTACTTCTATGCGACAAGAGAAGAGAACAGAAAGGGATGCATGGCAAGTTTGATTCCTTATGGAAAGGCACTTTCAAAATACATCATCTAAATAGTGAAAATAGCTTCTATCTATCATACCTTGATGGAGAGTTTCTCCCTCTCTTGCTCAATGGCCAACATTTGAAGATGTTCTACCAGTAATGCAAGATGCTCTCTTGCATTTTATCATAATTTATTTTCTGTTGTGTGTTTGCTTTCTTTTCTTTCTTTCTTTGTTTTGTTTTCAATTTTTCTTCTTCAGACTCCGTAGCCCAATGGATAAAGATTTTTGATATGAGTTCTCTTCCTTTGATATCTCAAATAAATTCCCCAACAGGAGTTGAGATATTATCTCATTTTTAGTGATTCCAGCTAAAATTGAGATAACCATAGAAATTTTTTTGACAAAACCTCCTAAAAATGCCCTTTGAAGGAGATTTTCGGGTTTTCGGGTTTCCATCGCATGGAAACATGTCTTTTACATGATTTAGGTTGATTGTATTTTGAAACTTGAAACCCGATTACATTCCGGTGTATCAAGTTTTGAAACTCGAGAGCATCGAAACATACCTTACAAAAAACATGTTACATGTTGCTTGTTTCCTGAAACCCGAAACCCGACATGATCCTTTGTGTCGGGTTTTCGGAACTGGATAACATCTAGACATGTCTTTTATATGCTTCATGTTGGTTGGTTCCCGAAACCCAATTTGTTAAGAAAACCTTTGTTTCAGGTTTTCGGAAGTGCTAAGCATGATGACATGGCATTAATGCCAAGTTGTCTGTTAGTTAGTACACGTGTCGGAGGAGGTGTAATAAATGCTAGGGTTTTATAAATATTTCAATTTTACACATCATTTCTACCTGACATATTTTTTCTGCATGGATTTTTCGTACATGCTCCATCAACCTCTAAAGCCGACCAAACTTCTCGATCGATTTTGTGATCCATCTTCGACCATTTTTTAAATTTATTGAAGGTATTTTTCTCTTCTTATCATTTTGTGGTCTTTGGGTTTGTTTTTGAAGTGTTCTTTTGGTGTTTTTCCTATTTTATTTTTCTTGCCTCGGGTTTAGGGTTTAGGGTTGTTTTATTCATTTTATATTGAATTTTCAAGAAACCCCTTGTTTAAAATTCATCCTAAGTGTTTTCTTATTCCATTCCATGGATATACTCTTGTGGTTTTTAGAATAATCTATAAAACCTAACTTACAAGCTTGGATGAAATTTTACCTGTTCTGACATCCCAAAAACCTAACACCTTTGTTTCAGGTTTTACAGGTGTCCGACATTGTTTGGTTTCCATAGTGTATCGGGTTTCACAAAATTCCCGGCATCATCCAACTTCTGCGCTTGTGTCGGGTTTCTTAGATTGTTTGACATCTTCCAACTTCCGTAGAGTGTCGGGTTCTATAGGGTGCTCAACATCTCCTGATTTCTACCTTTGTGTCGGGTTTCATGAAGTGTCTAACATGACCTAGTTTCCAATATATTCTACGGTTTGTTAGGTCTCATGAAGTTTCCAACAGTCTCAAAGTCCGGTTAGTGTGGCGGGTCTCGTAGGGTTGCTCGTGCCAAGCTTCAATCCCAATCTATCAAACAAAATTTTTCTAGGCATTATTTCTTCAAGACTTCTCATGTTAGATCCTGGATCATCTAAGGATAAGTCTAGATAGGTCAGGAAAGATGAAGTACAAGTACCAGAAAATGGAATCCCCTTCCTACATAGATTGCAATTATGACATCCGAGACACGGAGCTTGGTAACATAGACATGGAGGACTTTTGGAACAGAACAAAGGATTCTTCTCAGAGTCCTTGAATGAAATCGATAACCAAGAGTGGCCTCCCTCTTGCAGTAGGATTCCCAATGTCTGCACAATGCCCCGAGTTCATCCCGGCGTGCTTCTAATTATGACTCAATTCCCCGCTCAATGAAAAATCAGCGGGAGAAACCATAGTGAAGTTGGATGGAGGTTACTTTGATGACCTCTTAAGATTTCCCAACTTTGAGGATTATGTTGATGTAGATGTTAATTCAACATAGAAACCCTGGGATAAAGTTCAAGAAGATTATATCAATCATGTGAATAAAAATTTCTTGATCAAGGCCAAGCCATTCATCTCTAGGTTGCCCAAGTTTGTCCCAAGAGTGATTTCATCCTTGAAATAAGTGACATCATCACTCTATTGAGTCAAGTATTTGGACTCCCGAGTCAAGAGACTTCTAAGGGTGGATGCATCAATTCATGGCCATTATAAAGAAGAATGAACAAGGGATTGATTGGGGTAGTCTTATAAGTAATGAAATTGATTCCTCGATGAAAACAATCTTAACTACTGAAAAGTTTTATATGTCATCATATGTCACCTATGCAGTAGCCGGCATAAGGAATTATCTAGGGTTGGACGTGAAGGGAAGTAGGTCAATCAAACATATATATATTGGTATTTTCCTCAGCTGACAATGAAGGGGTCGAGGATCAATTCAAAAGAGTGAATGGCACATTCTTTTATGAGAACATTTGCATGTTGAACCCCGATTTAAGAAAGAGAAGAGTCTACGATGAGGCATGGGCAAGTATCAAAATGGAGTTGTATCTTGTTATAGTTCAATAAGTTCACATACCTTTGGGTGGTCATGTACCGGGTGATCCTTTCGATTTCCCGGGTTCCTGTGTGATAAGCTAATACTAATGGAGTTGGTTAGACAATTGGTGGATTTTCACAAATTCTAATAGAGTAAACACAAAGCTGCCATATCCTTCCCTATTTCCATTGGAAGATACACGTGCTCAAAATTGGTTAAAGCTAAGAATGTGGTACACGAGCTTTAGGAGAAGTTGAAGAAGTAAATGAAGCATAGAGATGGATTTGATTTCCGAGGAGTCCTTAAATCGTACAAGACTTTATATCTACATGTTCCCAACATAGAAGATATTTGGGTTGATCTTCGGGATGAAGTTGCCATCCGAAGAAAGGAAAATAATAGGTTGACAATTGAAGAAATCTAGATGCTAGATTTATCTGACATCCCAGAGGGCACCACAGATAATGAGAGTGTCCTTAACACCTCGTATGATGGGTTAAATGAATACCAATATGTATTCCCAACCATTGATTGGTCCATCACTGAGAAAGCTTCTATTATAGGAAGAGCTGTTCAAATTCTTGCCCATACTAAGGCGTGGCTCATTTCTTAGGGAATGAGTTATAAAGAAGGGGGTTTTGCGAGCTAGATACTTTAGAAGTGGGACCCTCCAAGGGAAAAAAGGAAAAAGATAAGAACCCTTCCAAGAGGCCCATAAAGGTTAAGTTTGTTAGAAAGGGAGAAGATCAAGTAACCACATCAGTGGCCACTCTCCCATAAACAGTTGAGATTATTTATTCACCTCCACCACCAAAGATAGGAAATATTCCTTTGGGAGAAGAGATTGGTCAAACTCCCATTCCTCTTGTGGTTGAAATCTCATCAGAGGTAAGTCTTCCTATTATCTCCCAAGCTCTAATTTGAGAATCATTGCATCCTTCCATTCATCCTTCCTTGTCTCGATTTCTTCACAAAGTTCCTCAACCATGGCTAGTATCTTCTCTGGCCTCTCACCTCTCCCCACTGGACCCTCAGTTAACCATGGATATGCCTCCTCCTTCTGCACCTTCATTCCCTGAGTCCATTGTCACGGACACTACACTTGCAGTGGTCACCACTCCACAAGCTAACTTCCTCCACCTGAGGATGTGACCGTAACACCTACAATGGGAGAAAATTCTTCCAATATGCCTCAATGGTTAATAGATCAGACTTCGAGGAAGAGTAAGGTGGTAGTTCCCCTACCAGCATTTGATTTTAGTTCCCTCAAGGTCACTCCTACCAAGTCAGCCAAGAAACCCAAAACAATTTTAAGGATTTTAGTGGATGCCTCGGGGCATAAATTTACGAGAAATTGCTACTCCCATGGCTAGTAAAACCAAGGATGATATAATGGTCACAAACTATCAAATGACAAGAGTTGATCTAGGAAAAGTAACAATGGAGAGATCACAACATGAAGCACAAGATTCCATGAATGTGTTAAGCCAGAAGCTAAAGGAAACTAAGGTAAGTAGAGATGAGGTAAAAGAGAAAGTAGAGAAGCCGAAAAAGTACTACTCAAGCTATCAAAGCCTCTGAGTCAAAACCATCATCCTCTACTCCTATCGGTGTGATTTCTCATTGGTACCCATGATTGAGAAGATTAATGAGAAGGGGAGAATGGTTGATGAATGTATGTAAAGGATGCTCCTGTAAGGAAACAAAGTCATTGATGACACTTTGGAATTCTACAAATCCTCGGATGATATAAATAAGGATAGAGAGAAAATGGATGATGACTTTTTCAATAGAATTTAGGAACCTAGAGTTAACTTTTGAAGCTCTCAAAAGATGAAATAGGTTTCGTCCTACATCTTGGTCGAAGAAGGCATCATTCCACATGGGGACAAGCATTTTCAATTGACCAAAGCCATTAGATTCAGTATAAATATTCTCAATGAAGTTTGCAGAAAATTGAGGGAATCAAGAGATCAATTGGTCAATGGAATGAATGACATAGAAGAAGAGCTAATCAAGATTTGTGCTAAGGTGTTGAATGAAGGCTTGGTTATTCTACCTATTGATGATCTTTACAAGCAGATCTAGGAGTCAATTCAGCATGAACCAACTTATGGATTCGGCTTGGAAATTATTAATAGGTTTGTGAAAATTGAACATTCTTTAGAAACACTGAGGAAACTCAATAAGAGACTGAAGAAGCTTCCTGGCAATGCTAGCGATACTTAGGAAACATGTGAAGTTCTGAGTGATCATTCCACCATGCCTGATGAAAATGAGATGCAGGGTATAATCTGAAAATTCTAAGAATTTTGGGACAAGAAGGCTTTGTTGGAGGAAGATAAAGATGATGAAATAGAATAGGCATAATGTTGCATGTCATTTCAATCCTGAAATTGACATGTCTTTTTCATTTTTGTTTCATCACATAGGAAGCAAATTTTGACTTGGTCTCCTACATGAGAGTCAAGAAAAATAGGACTCTCATTAAAAAGACTATTTTCTAGGATTTATCCTATTTTCTCTCTTCCCTTTTTATTATAAATAATGGATTCTTGTGCATTCCAAAAGGGTTGAGATTTTTCGAATATTGAGAGCTATCGTGAAGAAGAAAGACTTTGTGTTTTCTTTTAATCATTTGAGGAATAGGAGCTGATGTTATTTTGTAAACTTTGTGTTGTGAGATGTATCTTTCTTAAGATATTTTTCTTATGTTCATAATCTTAAGCTATTCTTTGTTTAGCATCTTGATTGTTCTAATCATTTCAAACATTATATGTGTTGTCTAAAACACATATGATTATTTTTTTGATCTACGTTTGCTCAAAAGAAAGCACGTTCCCCTCATTTCCTTTCCATTGTGTTTCTTCCATAATAATAATTTCCTTTCTGATCCATTCCATTTCAAAAAAACAACAATATCTTCACCTAGTGTGGATATGGATTTCGGGATTCTATCCCAACCCCAATGGTTAGATTAGTGTGAATGTTGTACATATTATTTCTGTTGTGTTTTAGATTAGAATGAGATAGGTAGCCTCACCCTGTCTTTGAGGAGGGATTTAATCTCATGTACTATGGTTGAACCTCATATTTTGGCTTGATAAAATATCCAACCAACAAATTCAAAAGGTGAACTGAAGAAAGGGATATATAAAATGTAGAGTTTTAGGCAAGCCATTTTAGTTACAGACTTTATTAAAGTCAAGGCTAACTATCACTGAACATCACTGAAGTAAGAAAATATCAAAGAACAGAGTGAAAAATTCTACGAGATCATTTCCAAAAGAGACAAAAGGTAACTCCAATTATTCACAATTAAATTTAATGGCAGTATATACAAGTTACAGAATCACCCTCAGAATCCAAAAGTATGGACTACATGTATCAAGAAACAACATCAATGAACCTTGCAAAGCTCAGAAAAGACTTCAACACCATTTGCAGTCAACTCAAAAACAAAAGCACTCGTAGCCAAAAGAAATGACACAGAAACCAAATGGGTATGAAGAGATCACAAGAGTGGAGCCAGCACCCACAAGTAATCGAGCTTCGAAGCCTCACAATGGTGGATCTCTAGAAAAGAACAAAGAATAAACACAAAATGCAGAGGCAAGAAATATTCATAATACCAGTCTGAGAGTAAAGTGAGCTCAACAGAGACCCATCAATGGGTATGAAGGGAAAAATCAGAATAAGGAAATAAGTACTTACTACTTAAATCAAATGATAGCAACCCTCGAATGGTCATCAATTTCAGCAGAAAAGAGCAACCCAACATGGGTTTCAACTCGAAATCATCAAGGAACCACGAAGGCATGGGATATGTGAGAAATAAGAAAAGCATCAATATTTTGAAATCAAGATTTTAAAATGGTATAGTTAAAAGAAGAGAGAATGGAAAACTTACCATTCCATCATCAAAATAATGATGCTCAAATCACAAAGAAGCCAAGCTTGAAAGGGAAAAAGCCGAGTCTCAGAATGACCATAGGGAGCTCGAAAGGGCCGAGCTTCATGAAGGAAAATGGTGCACACAAAGAAACCTCAAAGAACCCCGCAGGAGGTAGGAAACCCTTTTCATTAGAAAATTTGAGCTCGTCGATGCAAGATGGATAGTGAAATATCACATGAATATTTCGAAGACCGTATGCCAAACAGAGCCGAGCTCGAAAATTTCAACCATGGCGTCGAGAGAAATTTTTCCAGGGCTTCACCCACTTCACAAAAATCTGAATGAAATGATCATCAGGTTCAAGTTTTCTTTTACCATACCAACTCGAGGGGAGAGTTAATGAAACCTAACCGAGGGTCAAGCATCGATGATCAAAATTTAGATGGGTATGAAGATCAATGGTCGGTGATCATTCACTGAATTCAAAGAAAATGACCACATTAATTTCTAGTTTTAAAACCCTAACCATAGGTTACAGATCAATGGCCACCATAGAAAAGGTACATAGATCGATGACCATCCATTAAAGGAAGTTTGAATGCAAACATCAGGAGTTAGAAAAACCCTAACCGTAGTTAGGTCAGCATTAAACAGAGCCACCGACAATATTTCCTGAGGGTGAGTCACCGTGGGGAGGGGGCCAGCCCACGTCACCAAAAAATATCATTGCATTGACTTTCAAAAGTCCAAAAACTATAGTCATTTCCAAATAATGTAAAAATGCCATCATACGTGCTCATTACCGAAAGGTAAAGTTTGAAATATGCCAAGACCGATGAGTATGGGTGGCATCTATATGCCATAGTTTTGTTACAAAGGTGGTCAAATATAATATGGTGGTAACTATTACAAAGTTCCCCATGTGTATCCAAAAACATGCCCCCTTTTATATGTACTAAGTCCACAAGGTGGCCAAACCAAGCGAGTTAAGGGTGGTCCCCACAAGGAGGTTGGAGTGGAGTTGCAAAGTGTCACTCATGTGACCACTCAGGAAAAGATGTAAATATCAGAACATGTGCACATAGCAGGTGGTCCCCACAGGAGTAATTATTTTTGCAAATATTGCTAAGTGTTGTAATTATTTGCTCACAGGCAGAGAGTTGTATTTTTGCATGCTTCACAAGAAGACAGAAACAGAGAAGAAGACAAATTTGCATGCTCAAAGGAGGGAGACTTGCCTAGCAAGCAATTTTATTATTAGCAAATTATTCACCCATTCTTTTCTTAAAAATAGAATAGTCAACTTCAGTTTGACTACATTGTAAACAAGGCTATTAATGCCTATTTTTAATTGCATGCTCTAGTTTGTATTATTTTATCCCTTTATTTATTATTAAATAAAGGATAAAATTAGGATGCATGGGTGAGTACAGCCTTAGTCTATTTTTAGGAAGGGTGGGAAAAATTTATTTTGCTATATATTGTGTGCCTTTGCAAAGCACAAAGGGGGATTCTGGAGGACTTTTGGATATATGAGTACTGAAGCAAATTTTGCTAGTTTTTCCCTCTAAGTGTGAAGTATTTTCTGCCTTTCCAAGTTATTTTGCAGTCTTGTGTATGTTACATTAATCTTGTGAATGCAAATTCCTTGATCAACCACCTTACCCTGCTGCAAATTTCGGTGCCTTCTACTTAAGTTTTAATGTGCATAATAACTTATTAACACTGTTGTGATCTTCCCTAAGTGCAATCAAGTGTTTTGCCCTTAGATATTCTACAAAAAAACTATTGGTTCATGCATCAAGAATCCTTCCCAAATTAGTTGTGCATATACTCGGTCAAAGCCCTCATACAAATTTGGTGTATCACCTTAGTTGTAATCATTTTTATAGTCATATTTTACTCTCAAAACTCCGAGAAAGTAGCTTAGGATACACCAATGTGGAACCGGCATTGATCAGGAGACTCACCTCAAAATAGGTATACCCACAAACCTGAGGTGTTTCCATTGTATCTATGAAAGAGAGAGATCATTTTGCAAGCTTAGAAAACCTACAACCATCTCTCTACAGGGTGCACTTTTGAGAGATAACAAGTACTAATTAACCCCCATCTCTTGGTCATTGTTATTTACTTTCTGTCATAATTTTTGACCTTTACCGCACATATTTTCTAGTCTATTTTTGACACTTTTTGTTAATTTAGCCTTGAATAGGGCACCCATTTCCACCTGGTCCCGGTTGGGATACCCCGATCCTTTTACACTTTCCCACCACTTTTTGGGCACTTTCTAGTTGTTTGAGCTGTTATATTTTTCGTGGTCATCCTTTTCATGGTTAATTAAAAAATTAGAACAAGAGAACCATATAAATATAAAGTTATGAGACCATAATGAGGGACCAAGCACTAGGCACTACTATCATCATCTAAGGTTGCATCCATCTAGAGCTCATTTGCATCCATCTAGCTCCATCACAAAGGCACAAGGTTGGTTCATCTGCATCACACTGCATAGGAGGGAAGTTTATTCTATTCCATCCACCATTCTATTACATTTTCTACACATATTTATTTCTCGCTACTTTCACAAAGTGTGACTGGCACAAGAGAAACCTAGGGCATGATCACACATACATATAAAACTACATAAAATATAAGATGTAGTGCAACACTTAGTTATTAAGTCCACCATTATGACCGTTGAGGAAAGTCTTACATGTTTATTTACATTTTTATTTTTAGGGTTTAATGTGTGTTTTGGGGTCTTGTAAGTCTTTCTTTCATCACTAATCATTGGTGATATCTCGACACAAAGTAGAGAGTTATACACGATAGTTAGAAAAGGATTCGGATCATCTATCGACCCTCTCAGAGATGGTTTTGGACCTCGTACACAAACTAGGGTTCCCAAAATCCATACTAGTGTGCTTTGTAGGAACCATGGTCTTCTCTCAAGTGCTCCGGTCCCTTGAGCATAACTCGATCCATCCTTTTGAGAACCTTTGCATGTTCACTCCTACCTCTATAATATTTAGCTAATTTTACGACATAGTCCATATCATCCTCTGAATTAGCTAAGATCCTTCCAACCCTACTTTTGAATTAGGATTTCACATTTTCATTAGTTTAGTTGCTTGGGTAACTTTCCAGATTTATTTATCTATTGTTATTTACTGTTGTTCCTAGTTAGATTAACTACCCTAACACTATATTTTAGTTAATCATTTTTGTTAACCCAAAATTAAAATCCACTTTATGTCTAGGGTTTATTATTATTTTTCCATGGCTCACTCTCATGAAGAGTTTACTAAATCTCATCTTAAGGCCATTAATGATCACATTGTTGTGCATCTCCAAGGTCTAGATTTAATTTTACATGTTGCTCGTGAGGAAGCTAATAATTTGGAAAAACTCACCGATTTCGTGGCCATACCCACTTTTTTTGCTACTCAACGGCTCACTTCTACTCTTCCACCTATTTATAATATTCTTGTTTCTGTTACTACTCCTACCAATCACTTTAAAACACCTTTAGTTTCTCATACACTGCAAGTTTCATCCATTGATACTCAAGACTTAAATATTATTTATCGGGACCTCCAAACTCAAATTCATTGTAACAAGCCAATTCATATTGGTCATCTTCTTTAGATTCTACCTTGTTATTGCATACTCCATTTGCACCTACCATCTCCACTTATCCACTTCCTCCTAAATTTGTCACCCCTAATATTCCCATTTTCAATGGGCATGGTGACCCATAGGAACATCTTAGGTAATCTCATGTTACTGGCCTTGGTTTTACTAATGATCATATCCTTTTGGCTAAAATATTTCCTCATAGTCTCCATGATTATGTGATGCATTGGTTTTACAACCTGCCTATTCATTCGGTAACTTCATTTACACATATTTTATATGCTTTTTTTACTCATTTTTTTATCAATATCGGCTCCAAGATATCTTATGCTTAATTCACACAACTGAAATAGGGATCTAATGAACACCTAGCCAACTATGTTTTGAGATACAAAAATAATCTAGCTAAGATGACTAATGTTCTAGTGGATTCTAAACTTCAGGATTTGTTTATTCAGAGTCTATTACCACCACTATAGGAGAGTGTTCTTTTAATATCTCTCCTTCACTTGATCAACTTTTTCACACGCTTAAGCTTTTGAAACTAAACTTTTATCCATTGGCAAGCTTAAGTATCAGGAGAAATCTTCCTCCTCCCATTTTCAAAACAAGGAACCATTTAAACCTTCTATAAATAAGTCAACCAATACCAAATTTACTTTCAATGTAGTAACTCTCCTAAAGTGGATCACTCACCACCATGTAGGTGTGCATTTACTAATTTTCCTATGGCCCCATATATCATATTATAGCAACTTCTTGAGAGAAATATTATCACAATCCCTCAACCACTCTTACTAGATCCATCATGACCAAAAGTTAGGAATTACAATAAAATATTCTGATGTGACTATCATAATTGTGTGGGAAATTCTAAAAATCGATGTTTCAAGCTCGAAAAATCATTCAAGATATCATTGATAATAACAAGCTTAGATTTATAGAAATTACAGACTTTGTGCCAATAAATGAAAAGGGTAAACTCGAATTATTTAACAATCAATCTCAACAACGTGACAAGAAAGCTTCTTAATCTCTACGTTACTCATATATATCATGCGGTGCCTCCTTCTACATCGGGGATCTCGATTTCTTAGTTACACATAATGATGCTTCACCACCAGTTATATCTTTCTCCAATCATGATTATCATGTGAATTTCACCTCTAATCTCCTGCACATTAGTGAATCTATCAGTTTGGTTTCCATCAATAATATTAAGGTTGACCCTTCGTGGCCCATTAGTGCATGCTCCATTTCACTTCTTAAGGCTATCAACTACCCTCAATCATAGATTGATTACCCTTTTAACAAACCATTTGGTGTCATCAAATTACACGTTATAATTGGTCCTCTTACTATGCTTGTGCCTTTCCTCATTGGAAACACAGTTAACAGGTGTGATATGCTTCTTTTTCTCAATTGGATTTGTTGGTCTCAATATATCATCTCTATGAATCGTTTGTGACTTAAATTCATTCATTACAATCACGTTATCTCTATTGATGGTGTCCCTCCATCTAATCCATGGTTACCATCTCCTTACAGTCGTTAGCACATCACACTCTATGTTACTCAAATCACAATCTAATCCTAGCTCACCTACTCACACATTATCTACATGACCTCACCAATTTTTTAGTCCTGCACATAGGTATAGGCCCATTCCTAGGATAGTTCTTTGCATCTCAACATAGATCACCACCTCAGTTTATTCCACGTGGGTGTCCATCACCTTCGCAATCAGCATCATGTAGATCTCCATCACCAACACATTTCTCTACACCATGACATTCATCATATATTCATCCCTCACATGCACATAGGATTCATTCACCAACATAACATTTATGCATGCCATAACACCATTATTATACCGCAGTCATACGCTTTCATTGTCGCATCCATCGAGTAAAGGACCTTTTTCTATCACTTTTATTAGATAGTTCATTCATATGTACACACTTGGGGGAATATCTAACATCCCCCATCGTATTAGCATAAGTGCATCTCTTTATATATATATATATATATATATATATATATATATTTTTCATACATCAATATTCCCACATAGACATACTCATCATAAATTTTAGCATCGTCATTATGCGATGACACACTCTTGTGCTTCAGTTCACACTTGATTATTGTGAGCATACTACACATGAACCCCACACACTACACAATAGGTATTACACATTGTGTCTATTCATACATCTTGCATCATACATCATACATACTATATTTAATCTACATCATTTCAAACTTTGCACATCTATACATCTTACATCATACATCTTGCATTTAGACTACATCATTTTGATTATTTGCACATTTGCATATCATACATATACAATAATTCTATGATCTACAACTCTATAATTTTACATACTACATCATGTACATCTTACACTCGTTATTATACATCGTACATTACATCTTATACATCATACATTGCATCTCACATTACATCTTATACATCATAGACTACACATTTTATACATCATATGGTCATCTATTATCATGCATACTACATTTTATTCTATGCACTTTGCACTCACTACCCTATGACACACTTTATTTCCTCGAGTCCATACTCAACGCCAAGGGCTTTAAAATTAAATTGACCTTATCATATTTACATGATCATCATCTAACCTTTCATCATGCAACATTACTAGGATAGTGAAATACATTATAGGATAAATAGTCACCTATTTCATCATCTTGTAGTGTTATAAACTTTAGGCCACATCACCACCCCCTTTTATTCATCTACTAGTGATATACACTTTATACTACATCATCACTCACTCGATCAACTTGTTGTAATATACACTTCAGCTATAAGGTTCATGTACACATCATTTTTAAGCCGCATCTCATCAATACAAATGCACAATCATCACGGTACATTAGACACAACACACAATTCCACCATTTATCAATGACACACTTTTGTTTATGGTTCATTCTTGACTTCGAGGGGGAAAAACAAATACACCTCATTTCATACAATTTCCATTCACTCGGGGAATGTAGCTCCTATCATTCCATATTTCATTCCATTCCATTCCATCCATCCACAACATATCACATATTATGGGTTTTTAACTCTTTCTTGAATTTTATTTTTCATGGTCACTTTATTACACATGTTAGATATCTCTCTTATATGTCATTTATATATACCATACACACATACGCGTTCATGCCTTTGGCTAGTTGTGATCATAGACACAAGTCTCTTATATGCAGTATGAATGTTCACCTTCTACCCTTCCTACATTGGTCATTGGGGCATCCTCACTCATCTCTCACACTTTTTATTGTTTCATTTTATACTTAGCACTTTACATTACTTGGTTTTACACACTTTTGACATAATATTTATCTTTCTAACATGCTAATAACAGATACTTCATGTGCAACATTTTTTATGCGGGGATATTTTTTTCCATACTTGTTTGTTTCTTTATCTATTATTGCTTATTTTTGTATACGGGCCTTGCCCTATAATTGGTGTGCACACTTTTTTTTGTATGCGACCATTATGGCCATGCATGACTTGTGACATCATGAGTGGTGTCCTATGTTTTCAACCCACTTTAGTGGTCTATTTTATCTTCTTGTATGTTTACATTAGTATATTGCTTGGTAGATTACACATTTCTTTCTCCTTTGTGCGTGCCTTCTTGCCTTCTTGTTTATGTGTGCCTTGGTTTCAACCAAAAAGGAAGAGTTTCAGAGTACTTATGGTTGGTCCTCTTTTCGACCCGCATTCTCCTATCGGTGATGTTGCATGTGCCCCCAAAGAGAGGGCCATCATTTGGGGCTTGTACATTCTACACAACACTTCTACATTAGTTCAATTCGGTGCACTTTATGCCCTTATAATTGCGGGTTATATATAGTGAATGGGTTCGAAAATTTTAGGAACCCTGTACACAATGGATTTTAAAAGATGTGGTTTTTCTTATCATTCTAGGGAGTAGTTACAAGTTAGAGGATACAACGAAAACCCTCTCTACACTACAACCAATGACGTCGGATTACCCAAAAACTAGGTTTACAGAGAGATATATTCACGAGACACTTAGGAATCAGTTATAGGTTGGAGGATATAGTGAAATTCCCCCTACATTTCTTCATCCTATCGCGTCGATCTCCAAAAAACCTAGGACAAGATATCCTCTTTCTACACTCTTTCTCTTGACATGGATGAGGTGCACATGTTCCATTTTTCATTTACATTATTTATATTTACGTGTTTTCACATACATATACATGTGTCTTTTATAAGAATTTTTTTAAAAATATACATGTGTAGTTGACTACTTGATCATTTTCTCCTTACAGTTCGTCTCGTATGAGAAACAAGTAGTCAACAACAATATCTTGTGGTAACACACATCATACTAACCATGTAGGTATATTGCACACATCAGTAATTACACATGAATTTCCACCCTAGGTTTACTCTCATCACTTTTTTCACTTTTACATATTTAGTTTCCACACTCCATCATTTTTGTCATTCCACACTTTCTATAGTCCTTCACCGTTTTTCTACATCAATCAACTTGGATTATCATCTACGCATCTCTATCTACTTTATGTTATCGAGATTTCCACTCAATAAAATAAAGTGAGGGAAAATGTAGACACAAAATCATGCACTTTAGACACTATTTAGTCTCAGTCTTATACTACTATTCATATAGTTTTTGAGTAACAAAAGTATTAATTAACCCTCATCTCTTAGTCATTTTTATTTACTTTTTGTCATAATTACCGACCTTCACCGCACATATTCTCAATCTGTTTTTGACACTTTCCATCATTTTTATCCTTGACTGGAGTGCCCGAGCTAATCATGGTGACGATCCTTTTACACTTTCTAATCATTTGAGATTCTTATATTTTTGGTGGTTGGACTTTTATGGGTTAATTAAGAAAATAGAATGAGAGAACCATATAAATATAAATTTATGAGACCATAATGAGGGACCAAACACTAGACACTACTATCATCATCTAACATTACATCGTTCGGAGCACATTTGCACCCATCTAGATCCATCATAAAGGCACTAGGCTGGTTCATTTTCATCACACTACATATGGGGAATTTTATTTTATTCCATCCACCATTCTATTCATTTTCTACACATAGTTATTTCTTACTACTTTCACAAAGTGCAACTAGCATAAGAGAAACCTATGGCATTATCACACACACACATAAACACAAACACATACAAACACACACATAGAGAACTACATCAAGTCTAAGATGTAGTGTAACACTCATTTAGTAATTCTACCATTGTGGCCGTTGAGTACATTCCAACCCCTTCATTTGCTTTTTTATTTTTAGGGTTTGATTCTTTCTTTGGGGTCTTTTAGGTATTTCCTTCATCAATGATCATTGGTGATATCTAGAATAGAGTAGCAAGTTACATGCGACAAGGAGCAAAGGATTCAAATCATATTCGAACCCTCTAGAGCTGGTTTTTGAATCTCCCTGCATAGAATCGGGTGCTCAAAATTAATACTAGGTTGCCTAGAGGTACCTTAATCCTCTCCATGGTACCCCAATACCTTCAAGCATATCAGATCCATACTTTTCAGTACCTATGCATGTTTTCTCCTACCTATGGAATATTTAGCTGATTTTACAAAGCATAGTTCGATTAACCTCAAACAACTAAGCTCTTTCTAACCCTACTTGTCAATTAGGGTTTCACATTTTCATTAGTTTAGTTTCTTAGGTCACTTTCCATATTTATTTGCTACATTTATCTATTGTTATTTATTGTTATTTATTGATGTTCCTAGTTATATTAACTACCGTAAAACCATATTTTAGTTAATCAAGAGGGTAGTTAGTATAATGCGTAGAAGACAATGTAGTATGTGTGATGAGTATAAGACCATATGATGTGTAAAATGTGTAGTGTACGATGTATAAGATGAAATACAAGGTGTGTGGATATACTAGTAATGTGAGGATGTGCACTATCTAAGATGAGGAGTATGTAATGCTAGAATCTTATACAATAGGATTCTATCACATATGATGAAGACTAGTATGATGTGTAGAATAAGTAAGATGTGTAGATGCAAAAATGTTGAAATACAAATGATGTAGACTAAATGTAGGATGTAAGACGTATAATGTGAGATGTGTTAAGAGTTGTGATTTGTAAGACCTATTGTGTAGTGTGTGGGGTTCATGTGTAGTATGACATCAACAGTCAATTGTGAACCAAAGAACAAGAGTGTTTCATCGGGTAATGATGACACTAAAGTGTAGATGAAGGTGCCTACGTGAGAGGATTCATTAAGTTAATTTAAAAATGATATACATGTTAATGTTAATATAATGGGGGATGTGTTAGATGTTATGCCCCCAAGTGTGTAATAGTGAATATAGTCATGTGACACTATCTAGAAGATCATCACTATCAAGATCAAAGCCTACTGGAGCGACATTGGAAACTTGATAAGAAATAGAATGAGGTGGATCATATAAATAACCATTGTGATGTAATGTGTATACAGTCATGGCATAATCTTCATCAGTGAAGGGTATTGGTGGATAGTCATGTGCATACCAATGAGAAAGATTTGTGTCATAAATAAGAGATGAGTCATTTCCTATGGAGACACTTCCAAATTGTATAGGAAACGTGAGAGAAGTTTGGTTTACATCTATAGTACCACCAATGTAGTCAAGATAGGATTCCCAAGTGTTATTCGAGAAGTGTGAGGAGCGCGGTAAATAAATATCTTCAAATGAAATACATGAAGGCCGTAAGCATCCATGATGTGACAGTAGATGTGAAAAATATGAGACAAGCAAATTGGTAGTAAGATATAATTAATTATTACACCAAGTCTAGCTAATCCCTCAAGTGTGTAAATAGTATCTGAGGAAGTACAATCAAGTGGAATATTATGCCAAAAGGAGTTGTTGATGAGAAGCGTGCATGTGAAATGAGGTGGCAAAGATGCAGACCACATGATAAGAGATGAAACAATCTCAAAAGTATTAACAGATATGTGATAAAGTATCATAGCATTGGTAGAAGGAGGGTTATTAAACTTATATTCACTCAGGCCATTAGCCACAAATGTCTCCTTGAATTAATAATCATCTATGTCAACCGGTGTGAAATTTAGTTGTCCTAATGCTTCATCGATTAATTTTAAGTGTGTCCACTTCGTCATCGTAGTCTTGAGAATCATCAATGTTAGATCCTCATGTTGTTTATCATTATCAAGTATATTGGTAGGTTGTATTAATAGCGAAGCTATAGAAGGTGCCTCGATAAGTGAGGAAGGAATACTAATAGAATCTAATACCATAGGTGAAATAATAGATATGGTGTGAGTAGAAATAGTCGGAGTATTTGTTGTGACAGAAGAAGATTGTGAAGCTAACCTGGATCATTGACCAATTTCATCGATCAACCTATTATATAAAAAATATGTTGCAAAGGTGGAATGAGCATAATGATAATAGTTCCATGTGTGTGTGAGTGTGTATAATCATGCCCTAGGTGCTCTTGTGTTATTCTCACTTTGTGAAAGTGGCGAGAAATAACTATTTGTAGAAATGTCTTAAATGGTGGATGGAATAGAATAAAATTCCCTCCTATGCGAGATAAACCATCCTTGTCTCTTGTGATAGAGCTAGATGGATGAAAATAATCTCTCGATGCCTTAGATGGAATGAAACCTTAGGTCATGATAGTAGTGCCTATTTTTGGTCCCTTATTATGGTCTCATAACTTTATATTTATATGGTTCTCTTGTTCTAATTTTGTAATCAACCCTAAAAAGGCCAACCAATAAAACTATAGAATGCTCAAATGGATAGAAAGTGCCCAAAATATGGAAGTAAAGTGGGAAAGAGATCAAGGTTCCTATGAGTGCCTCAGTCAAGGCTATAATGAAGCAAAACAATAAAACCCTACTGGGCATGTATGTGCGAGAGGTCAGTAATGATGATAGAAAGAAAATAAAAATGGCCAAAATACGGGGGTTAATTAGTACTTTCTTCACTCAAAAACCATATTAATAATAGTATGAGACTAGAATAATACCCAAAGTGCATGATTTAGTGTCTAGATTTATAACAACTCACATCCCTATAATCACTCCTCAATCTCCCTGTGTAAGTTTTATTAACAACTTACTAACTTATGTAAGCAATAACAAGTATTTTTCTAACATTCCCCCTTAGTGCGAACATAGTAGAAAAACATCCACACACTCATCTGCAGTATGATCACCCCTGTGAAACATATCCTATAATGTGACTCGGGATCTCGATCAAAAGAAAGGCTCTCTCCTTTCATGGTTTTAAAAGGCTTACCAAAAACCTTGACATGAAAATTCCCCAACGATTTTCCACGTCGAGTGGTTTTTGGACCTCCCACAAACCCCTGTCAAGAGCCATGAACTAGCTTACTCGGTGAGTTTTTCACCACTACTATTGTACATCGAGAATTATATAGGAATCATAACTCTTTTATTACAATATTGCACAATAGAACATATATAGGAAAGAGATTTCACATTACTTCTTATAAGAATCACATTGTTCTTAATTGGAGCTACTATTGTTGATCATTATCACTCAATCTAAAACAACATAGGAAACTCAAACCGATAGGAAGCAACCTTTGAATTTAGTTGATTTGGGTGTAGAAAGTAAATAGAATATTGATATCATATTCCCCATGAAAATGTGAAATTTCCATTATTCACATAACCGGGAACACTTAAAAGAAAATCATACCAAATTGCATACTACTGACCGAATCTTGTTGTCTTGGATCTTGCTGCACATGATCACCATTTCTAATGAACTTATTCACCGAACAATCATCTTCTAATAAATTACGATAGTTAGAGTATCATTATAGTCAGATTATCACTACATTTAGAAGATCTCTACAATCATCTACTCTCTAATACAATTTTTTTCCAATATCCACAAAAACCACACAAAACAAAAATTTGAAAAGAAACACATTGTACCACTAAAAATAAAAACTCACACCAAATATATGCCACCATAACTGATATTTGGCCCCATCATTGGTGATTGATGAGAGGTCGTTGATTGATCTCTAACCTCTAATAGCTTTTTCCTCTAGTATACGTGTTGTTAATTCAATGAAATATGAACATGAAGCATATATATGTCCACGTTGTACTTTATTTTGTCTCCTCCCGTAATGTGAAACACTTTATTTTTTAGACGTCGAGTAACACCAAAATGCGTCTATAAGGAAATGTTTATTTTTATTTTTAGGACTTTAACAATGACACAACTTTTGACGACAACTCACAAATTTGACCAAACTTTTGACTCAAACAAGATGACTCACAAGAATTTTAAAAAGTAATAAAATGAGATTAATTTTTAAATTAAAATGAATTTGACTATGAAAATACCATTAAAAATGTTTCAACTCTTAAAACTAACATAATACCACTCTCACTAAAATTTGACAATTAATGAAATATTAAAAATAAAAACTAACTTATTTAAATGACTCAAATCAAAATAGA
Organism: Taxus wallichiana var. yunnanensis; assembly: GCA_018340775.1. Classification (NCBI taxonomy): domain Eukaryota; kingdom Viridiplantae; phylum Streptophyta; class Pinopsida; order Cupressales; family Taxaceae; genus Taxus; species Taxus wallichiana. The sequence goes on along the minus strand of CM031243.1, from coordinate 356,122,738 downwards.
CTAATTAGCACTTGCTAAATATAAAACTATATTTTAAAACCTTTTTAATTTTTATTTTAAAACAATGTCTGTTAGACCCACCTTCTTGTTTTTGACAAATTTAACTTGATTCACACTAATTATACACAATGACACGTACATGAATATATTTCAATGCATCTTTATTTTTAACAAACCGTCGAAATGTCTTGAAATGTGGGATCAAAGAAAACATTGAAATTATATGGATGCTTGACAACCAATAATAACCCAATGCGGTGATGGAGAATGAAAACCTGATGTCATTTGAGAAACTTGTTTCACCTCAAAGTATGTAGTAAAAAGATAAGGTAATGGTCAAGGAGGAATACCTATGATTATGTAGATGATATGCATGCATTATGGAATTTTTGATCCAAGCTGATGGTGAAGAGCTCACCTTTGGCTAGGAGGAACAACCTGTATAAGAAACAAAACAAGACCACCAAATGATGTTAAATAGCAAATGAAAATGGACTACCAAGTGATTTCTAGTTCTGGGAAGTGTGATACTTCCTAGATGGCTACCAATCCACTATTTGATTTAAATTAGGAAAGTAAATACAATAAATAAAGGTATTATTGTTAACACTTTGATTTAGGTATCTCAAATGTTATCAAAACACTAGATTAAATAGAATATTGAAATACAAAATAATCTAGCATTAGGAAAGGTATGTTTCTAGTTAGGGAAGGTCACAGAGGTGTTAGGGAAGGTCATTGGGGTATATGGTAAGGTCTAGATGGAATTTGGTGGAGTTATGGGTTGTTTGGTGGAGGTTTAGAAAAAGACACAGTGACCGATGTCGGTACAAAGGTGAGATCGATGATAGTTAAGGTGAACAATGTCGGTGAGGGGCAATTTTGAAGTAATTAAGTAAAAGCAATTTAAAGCTTCTCTCGTGATTGTGCAGAGAATGAAGGGAGAGTGGTTGGGTTTATAATATTACCAGGAAGACTTAGGAATGTATAGAAGGTAGGTACGAGAGACAAAAGTTCATAGGTGGTTGGGTTGATGGATTGGTGAGAAGGTGTAGATAAAGGAATATAGGGAGAAGTAAAATATAATGAAGGAGGTAATGGATCTAAACTTTAAGCAAGAATGAAATTATCCATGAATATATTCTCTGTTAAGTGCCATGGAAATAATCCCTGAGTGTCCCCTGTGAATAATCTAATGCCTTGGGATAAGAGCGAGATGATTTATTGGGCCTCTAGTTAAGTATTTTGTGTTGTCTGGATGTTGAGAGGCTTTTGATTCATGCTTGAATGACACATTTCTCCCAAAACTAAAAATTACCAACTTAGGTAAAAGGTTGCAAAATTGTATATAAAGTAACTGATGATGGTTAGGTGACCGATGTCAGTTAAGGTGGGAAAGTCTAGGTTTACCAAAAATAGGCATATCTTCCCAAATTTGGCATGATTTCTCATTGAGTCTACTTAGGAAAGTGGATTTCACGTGATCGAAGGAAGGAAAAACTTAGAAAAGGTCAAGTTAGGTCAATTTGGTGACTCATCACTAGAAGTGATGACTCGGTGTTGAGAGTGATGACTCAATCATTGTGAGTTAAATGCCCCTAGAATGGGTCTAAGGTGAGGTGGAGGTGTGAGGGTGAAATTAATTTAATTAAATTAATTAATAATGTGAAGATGAATAATTAATAATGGGGTGATGGTGTCATGATTAATTAAATATATTACGTTAATTGATTGAAGGGGACTAAGGGGAGTGTGACCCAAATTTGGTGTCTACATTTTTCCCTTTTTCACGTAGCTTGTATTTGGTAAGCGATGTTGACAAAAATAGAAGTGGTTTCCCCAAATATAGATGAGAGTGGGGTTGCCCCAAGTAGGGATGAAGGTGCTCCCCCTCAAACCATGAACCAATGAGGTAGGAAATGTAGTTAGGGAGTGGTTTGATAAATAGGTTATTGAGGAAATGGGTAAAGGTCGAGGTCGGGTAATGGGTAATGGAAATCAAACACATGCACATGTATAGATTGCAATATGGTACCAAGTGGAAGAGCTTGCAAACTCTACATTGTCAAAGGTCGATAGGTTTATCCAAACGAGGTTGAAGTGATTCATGTATCCAAGGTATAGGAAATGGTCGTGAAGCACAACGAGATCAAGTGTAGGAATGGGTAATAGGTTTTGTCGGGATAAACATCATGGCATTATGAAAGGTAAGGTCTTTAGGCTTAGCAAAAAGATTAGAAGCATCAAAAGGTATAGCGAGTACACAAATTCAAATGTCACAAAAGGTGGTTTAGGTCGGGGTATGTAGGTCAAGGAACAGGGGAAGGCCGAGGTATAGGTAAAAACATGTCCCTAAACATAATTAAGGAAATGCATGGTAATTTTAGGCTTGTGGGTGAGGTTTAAGAGGTGTGGAAGAGGGAACAATTATTTGAGAAATATTGTTGTTAAGGTAAAATGCGCAGTGTGGATTAAATGTCTCGTTGGGTAACCAATTATGGTTATATATTAACCGATGTCGGTTTCTAGGCACAACATGAATGACGTTGGATATGTATATTTGGGGATAATAAAGGAAAAATACACTTTTACGGATTCATTTTAACCTTTATACTTACAGAAAATAACAAAGAAGAAGACTAAGAGTGGAAAGTGACAAGACATGGTGTTTAAGTTGAGTTGGCTAGCGGCGACCACGTGATTGGAATTCAAAGTAGGTGGGTCAATTATATTGATTGGATTTATTTGATTTGTGGTGAGGTGAGGAGTTTATTTTTGGCATGGTGGAGGTGGGAGAGGGAGTGGATGGACCACCGGCATAACGACCAGATGTGCCACATGCAGAGAGATGACACCAAGTAGAGGTAGGAGACAATTTGAATCCTTCATTTTAGTTTAAAAGATTGAAATTGTTTTGTTTATTGTATGTGAAATTTGGGTAGAAATTTAATTTTGAAAATGTGGTTAAAATGAATGAAATGAGGGGTGGGAAGGTCAAATGTAGTTTAAATAGGGTTTTTAATGAAGGTAGGATGGTTTTGGGTGGGTTAGGGTATGTGTTTGGGTTATTTTTGGTAATTTCAATAATGGGGATGAGGGTTTTGGTTTTGGCTGAAACAATGACCAATATCGGTCAGTCGAGGTTGGCGATGTCGGTTGTGTTTTGTTGGCATCTGTCGGATAAAGGGTGACCGACACTAGTCAAAGTGACTAGCATCATCAAGATGATCAATGCTCGGTCATTGTAAGAAGTGACTAGGGTAACGTAAAGGTAGTTGGGAAAGTTAAATAGGTAAGGTAGGGGTATGGTGAAGGTTAGTGTAGGTGGAAGAGTGTAAGGCACCATGTTTTAGGTGTGTGATAGGTATGTAGGTGAAATGGTCTAGGGAATTGGGTAAGTATGAAAATGGAGACCATCGGTTTTAGGTGAATTAGGGGTAGGTATGAGTGATGGTTTTAGGTATGATTTGATAAAAAATGGCTAAGTATGAGGTCAATTGGGGTTTTAAGGAATAGGTAATTTGAGAGGGTTGTGACTTGACAAAGTGTTATGTTGGATGGTGTAGGCGAGAGATCAATTGAGGATGGGAAATAGCGTACCACACCTATTGATACAGATGTAGCCTAGCATTACAGCTAAGGAGTGGGGGCACATAGTAGATGTGGGACTCAGTTTGATCAGGTGCTATAGATGTATAGCCTGAGATCATAGCTTGATGGTCACTCTCATCGATAGATGGGACTCAATGACCAATACCTTTCATTTACCGATGGGCGAGATGACTGTCACATTAGAGGACATGTATAGGATCTTGCGGCTTCCTACTTTTGGGCAGCTAGTATATTTGATTTCCTCTAAATCATCAGTGGAGCTGATAGTGGTGGTATTCGGTGAGGCGATGGGCTTGTTGAGCTATCATAGTGTGAGTTTGAGCTATGGGGACATGTATGCAACCTACCCACAAGAGACCAAACTATCTGTGCTAATGATGGTGGCAGTGGGATGTTTTGTGCTTACGGATTCGAGCATGGGATATTCCCGTGAGCACTTATGGGGGTGTAACAAGATATGATCGAGGAGAGTAAACACTTTTCTTAGGCACCATATTTTTGGTTCATCTCTAGAGGGAGCTATGAGCCTATGGTAAGATTTAGAGATTTGGTATGTGTTACACATTCTTGTTACACTGCTAGGCATATGAGCACATTGTGTGTGTACACCCAATTGTATTACCATGGTAGGATTGATTTGGGGTGGATTGTACAAAGTAGTATTTAGGAGATGGGTACCACCTGGGAAAAGCCATGAGTGGCAAGGGCCACATATGATGATATCCACTATAGGCGGCTATTGGAGGGCCTATCGAATGCAGAGATATCATGTGACAGCCATGTGTTGATTATCCATCATATAGAAGCATGGTTGATGAGATAGAGTAGTTGTAGTTACTAAGATTGATACAGGGGCAGTGTGCCAGGGAACACGAGATGATACCCTATGGACAGGGTTAGATGGAAGTTTGTACTATGGTAGGCGTGCCCCACCTTTCCCATAGTACCGTAGAGATGACATGGAGAGACCCATGTCTCCACCATGTCCGAGTGTTCCCATAGGGTAGGAGGAGAAGGTGCTATATAGACAGGTCAATAGTGTGGGCATCATTGATGGATACAAACAGTGGTGGGTGACACAGTTATGGGCGGTACCACTGAGGCCAGGGAAGCATAATTTAGTGACCATCATAGTGCATAGGGATATATTACAAGGCCATGTGGCCCCCCTATAGGCACAAATTACAAGGTTGCAGGGATAATTTATAGGGTCACATGTAGAGGTGGTCACCTTACAGGTATAGGTGATTGAGGAGAGTATACACTTTTCTTAGGCACCATATTTTTGGTTCATCTCTAGAGGGAGCTATGAGCCTATGGTAAGATTTAGAGATTTGGTATGTGTTACACATTCTTGTTACAATGCTAGGCATATGAGCACATTGTGTGTGTACACCCAATTGTATTACCATGGTAGGATTGATTTGGGGGTGGATTGTACAAAGTAGTATTTAGGAGATGGGTACCAGGGAAAAGCCATGAGTGGCAAGGGCCACATATGATGATATCCACTATAGGCGGCTATTGGAGGGCCTATCAGGAATGATATCATGTGACAGCCATGTGTTGATTATCCATCATATAGAAGCATGGTTGATGAGATAGAGTAGTTGTAGTTACTAAGATTGATACAGGGCAATGTGCCGGGAACACGAGATGATACCCTATGGATAGGGTTAGATGGAAGTTTGTACTATGGTAGGGCGTGCCCCACCTTTCCCATAGTACCGTAGAGATGACATGGAGAGACCCATGTCTCCACCATGTCCGAGTGTTCGCATAGGGTAGGAGGAGAAGGTGCTATATGAGGCAGTCAATAGTGTGGGCATCATTGATGGATATAAACAAAGTGGTGGGTGACACGGTTATGGGTGGTACCACTTTGAGGCCCAGGAAGCATAATTTAGTGACCATCATAGTGCATAGGGATATATTACAAGGCCATGTGGCCCCCTATAGGCACAAATTACAAGGTTGCATGGATAATTTATAGGGTCACATGTAGAGGTGGTCACCTTACGGGTATAGGTGATGGCTCTACAGGCCTAGGTAAAGCATAGACACGACTCTGCGCAGGGTGGAGATGGGAATGGAGGTTAGGTAGCCACCCTATAGGCATAGGTGGCTAGTTTAGAGGGTCATTTAGCCACTACAGCACGGAGTTTTGCCCCAGTAGGCCCGGAGTTTCTATACGAGAACCGACATAGGCACATGGAAAGGTTCCAATAGTATAGACACTAACACCATGACAAGGTACACTCTTTATTGGGAAGAGTTCACATGAGGCAGTGATTTTGATGGCACCACCACAGACCGTATCCATTGCAAGGTTTAGGGATGCCTTGAATGAGGCTCATTATTATCAGGACCATCTAGCCACCGTAGGGATTTATGTGCCTTCATATGCCGAGTACTGAGCCCAATAGGCAACTAGTAAAAGGATGAGATCTAGGACTCACGGTTTTAGTAGGAAAGAGGAGCGTCAACCCTAGAGATAGGGCCATGGTGAGGTTATGAGTTCTCAGAGACCGGGCCTAACAAAGGGCCAAGAGGAGGAGACAGTGAGACGGAGAGGAGGGCATTAGATGGGGTGATTGGTCACTGTATGTGATAGTGTACCATTATTTTGATTTTTGATATATATGTCGGCTGTGTGCTGAAGACGTGAGATTGTACATGAGATTTTTGAGATACTGATATTTATTTATATTTGCATATATATGTATTGATACACACACACTCCCATTATATATTTTGATGATGTTTACTAGATGGATGATATACTTGTTTTAATTTCTCAGCCGTTATTGTGTACTATGGAAACTATTTGAATTAGGCACAATTAAGTTGAGTTCATGTAGGTGTGATGGAGTCACGTATAGGCATGACATATTTTAGGTGATTTCAGCATGATGGAGTCAGGCATAGGCATGGTTTAAGTTAGGTTTAGGCATGATTTGAATCAGGTTTAGGCATGGTTTAATTTCCAAGGTATTGTTATTATTATGGAAAATAATGGTGATGTATATGTATGTTGTGGTTTAAATTTCTAAGTATTTGATATCATGGAAAGGTGAAATGATTGATGTATGATATGGTTGATGTTATAAAATGGTAGGTATGTATGTTTTTATGATTTGTTTAATTTTCTAGTTTTGTGTAAAATGGAAACTAAGGTAAAATGTGAATATAAAAGGGGGAAAATTGGTTAGGGGAAAGAGTGGTGAGCTAACCTCCAAGGGCCCCATGCCCTCAAAGTGCTTCCTACATAGCCTCGGTGATTAAGGGCCTCAAAGGTTGATGTAGTTCTCCCATAATCTAGGGAAGAATAAGATGAGGATAGATGAATGGGTTGGTAGGTTTTAGGCATGATTGATTCTAGGTCATTTCAGGCATGGTTGAGTCTAGGTCATTTCAGGCATGGTTGAGTTTATGTTGAAAAGGTATGGTTAAAATTAGGTCATTTTAGGCATGGTTAAGTTTAGGTTGAATAGGTATGGTTGAAATTAGGTCATTTTAGGCATGGTTGAGTATAGGTTGAATAGGCGTTGGTGATTTTAGGTTGAATAGGCATGGGTGAGTTTGGTGGGAGAGGAATTCCTATAATGTAGGTGTCAAAGGTCTAGTCTTATGGAGGATCAATAAGTAAGAAAAGGGGTGAATGGTAAGAGGAGAAAAAAATCCACCTAATTGGTAAGAACTAGTACAAGTCTATCATACCAAAGATTGGTTGATGAACATAAAACCCTAAAGGCATTGCATGATTGACTATTCTAAGGGTGAAGAAGGTCACGTGATCACAAAATGTCACATGTGCGGTATGTCCCTTAAGTAGGTATATTAGAAAGGAAAGATGATGAGGTGAAAGAGGTTGTTTTTAGCATAACCTGGTGTGAGACATCATGCCTCTTTAGTAAGATACCCAAGATCAAAATAGGTGAGTCCATGAAGAAAAAGTTATTTGTTTCTTTTTTCTTTTGCTTTATATACTAATTGATGTGGGAAGTCTATGTGGGATGAATAGAATATCTCCTTGAGGTATTCGTGAAGCTGATCGATGTGAGAAAATTCAGAATATTTTTATTTTATTTTTACAGGAATAGTCTTCTTTTTGTGATATACTATGTATAGTATGGCTAGCTTTGTATAGCTGGCCTTCGAGGGAGTAGTCTATTTATATCACCCGATTAGAGAGACTAGATTTGCTTTTAAGGAGTCATCTTATTTCTAGAAGTTTGACTCAAGGAGTTTGAATTTGAAAATCCTGTATATTACCTTTGAATTGTTTGTGGAATTTTAGGTCATGGACAAGACTATAGAGAAGTATAGGCTTATTTTATGAAGAAAAAACCATAACACATAGGGGTAGCTATGAAAGAGAGGTTTTAAGTGACAAACTACCATGGGATTCCATCTTGAAAATTATGAAAATTGTCCATGAGGATCATGCCATGAGTAGAGCTATGGTACTCATATTAAAGATAAATTTGAAAGGTGATGGGTAATCACATGATTGTTGTTTAGTCATTGATCCTTAAAATAAGTAAGTGGAAGGTGAATGTTTCTTAAAGGACAAGTGTTTAATAGAAATAGGGTGACATAGAACTTGACTCAATAGTAAAATAGTCAAATATGCAAGGCATCAAAGGGTTCGGAGTTCGAGTTTACCTTTCATTAAAGATAAATGATAAACACCTAATCCATAAACATGAGTAATGATATAGGGTCCAAGCCAATTAGGATCAAAATTGCCCCGTTTACTTTTCTCCACTTTTATTACATGTTGATTTTCCTTCAAGACGAGATCTCGACCGAAAGGTTTGTTCTTGGATAGATTTATCACAGGAACATTTGATACATTTTGGTAGATTTGGAGGTGATTGAGAGCATTGAGACATTGTTTGTCTAATAACTCTAGTTATGCCAAATAGTCTTGATGAAAATCATCATCGTTGAGCATATTTTTGAGTGATATACAAAGTAATGGAATTTGGACTTCGAGAGGCAAGACAACCTCAATACCATAGACCAAATAAAAAGGTGTGGCAGTAGTTGAGGTATGAATACTAGTATGATAAGCCCATAAGGAAAAAGGAATGTGCGTGTGCCAATCCTTACCTGTATCATCAACCACTTTCATAAGTTGATTCGGCCTAGCCATTTGTTTGAGGATAATAAGTTGAAGAAAAAATGAGCTGAATGTCAAAGGCATCACGAGTTTCCATAGGGTTTTGTTTTTGATTTTTTTTTATCGGTGATGAGGCGGTGAGGAACACCAAAGTGAAAAAATGATGTGATGATTAATTAATTCAAAAAAATATCATCTTTTATAGAAATAAGAGGTATGGATTCAACCCATTTAGCGTAATACTCAGTAGTGGTAATAATTCATTGATGACATTGGGAAGAATGGAGATTGATTTCTTCGACAAGATCCAGAGCCCATTGAGAGAAAGACAAAACGTCTCATGTGACTGTAAGGCATGACTAGGGGTGTGATGAAGATTAGCATGTTGCTAACATCGACACAACGCTTGACATAGTCACAATAATCATGGTTTAGGGTTGGCCAATAATATCCAAGGTGAAGGATGCACTTAGTGACAACTAAGCCACTGAAGTGACCCCCACAAATCCCGTCATGAACTTCCTTGATGGTGTATGTAATTTCAAAACTCGTAAGGCATCATAAGAGGATAGCGTCAAAGCTACATTTATAGAGAAGACCACCCATGATGACATAGTGAGAGACACTTTTGAGAAAGGCTCATTGTCCATTGCGAGTAATATCTAAAGGAATAATTGAAAGGGTAATATATTTAGCAAAATTATTATACCAAAGGTCATGTGGGTCAGTTTCAATGTGTCCTACAAGGTTAATGCCTCAGAATAGATAAGAAGGTGATTAAAACCTTTGTACTATGAAAAATATTTTCGATTCGGAGGGTAAAGTGGGGATTTTGGAAGCAAGACAGATAATGGTATCCATAAATTTATTAGTGGAACATGGGTGGTTTGAAGTTCATAACATCAAAGGTAGTCAAAAGTATGTCAACATAATGCTTATACTTTTGAAGTATCTCATTATGACACTGGTATATCACTGTTAACTTGGTTCACAACCAATTGAGAATCACCAAAGATATAAATTGATTTAATGTCTAAGGCTATGGTGGTTTGAATACCTAATACGAGTGCTTCATATTCAACGATATTGTCAGTACAATAAAAATCTAGTTTGAAAGATAATGGCATAGGCTCACCATCAAGAGGAATGAGGATAACTCGAGGCACTACCCCTATTCGACATTTGGAACCATCAAAGAATAAGGTCATCGGTAAATGGTATCATCCAAGGAGAGGGTAGCGTTGAATTCATCGTGTAAATCAAAGTTAGAGGATAAGTTTCTAAAGAGAGGTGCATTTGTGAGTTGGTTAGAAATTGTTTTCCTTTGACATATTTTTATGGATCAATTCAAGATCTCGGTCTACAAGAATCATGAGCCAACATGCATCACATTGATTTTGGTAGAGCTTAGCGTACATGTAATGTAAGGGGTCAGTATTGGTGATGATAAATGTTTTTGGTTGAGTAGGTAATGATGAAGTTTAGTGGTGAAAAAACTAAAGCCAAGAATATTTTTTCAGTGTGAGTATATCTAGTTTTGTAGTCTAAATGTGTATGGATTAAATAATAAAATTCTTACTCCATGTGTTTCTCGTCATGATGAGTGAGCATGAAACCTAGGGAATGATCATTAGTAGAAATATTAAGGTAAAATGGTTGGTCATCCTTATGAGGAATGAGCACGAGGTGGTTGGAGGAGGTATTTTTTAAGGCATCAAATTTTGTGGCATTCATCATCCAATTTAAAGGAGGCATCCTTTTTGAGAAGATGATGAAATGGATGGCAGTGGTCAAAAAGCTAAGAAATAAAGCGACGAATAGATTGCAACTTCCCTTACAAACTATGAAATTGACAAAGGTTAGTAGGTGGAGGAATTTCAAGAATAGCCTTGATTTTAGTGGGATCAAATTCAATGCCACAAAAGAAATGATAAAACTAAGGAGTTTGCTTTGGAGAGAACAACAAAGACACACTTCTTAGGTTGAAGGAGAACACAATATTTGATGAGACAGTCAAAGACAACTTTAAGGACAACAAGGTGCTCGGCCCGATGTTTAGATTTGGCAAGAATATCATCAACGTAATCTTCCAATATGCTATGCATGATGTCATGAAAAATATAATTCATACCCCTGCTAATATGTAGCACCGGTGTTTTTAAGGCCAAAGGGCATGCCACAATAATGAAGGTCCCCAAGGAGTGATGAAGGTGGTTTTGTGTTGATCTTCTAGGGTGAGTAATATTTGGTTATAACCTAAGAAATTATCCATGAGTGATAGCATCTCATGGCTGGAAGTGAGATCAACTAATTGGTCAATACTATGTAGAGGAAATTTGTCTTTGGGGAAAGATAAGTTAAGGTCATAGAAATCCATGTAAATTTAGAGTCCCCTTATCACTTTTGTGATAGGAACAATGTTAGAGATCCATTAGGGCTAATTAATGGGTAGAATGAAGGAAATTGAAAGAAGGCACTAGATTTCTTCATTAACAAGAAGGAAAATGCAAGGATGCATTTTTCACAGCTCCTATTTCATGGGTTTGACATCAAGAATTGTTACGATATTGTGGACCACAATGTTTGGGTCAATACTAGGCATATCAGCATAGGAGCAAGAAAAAAAATTGCTATGATCCTAGAGGAAAGAAGTGAAAGCTTCCTGTTCAGCAACATCTAAAGATTGGCCTATTTTTTGAATGTGTGGATCATCCCGAGTGTGAATTTTAATTTTAATGGTCGATTCAATCAACATGGTTTATGTCTCAAAAGTTAATGAGTGGTGAATATAAGAATCTTCTACACTAAGGTAGTTAAGAATAGACTCATCATCCTAACATTGAATGATGTTAATGGAAGGTGTATTGCCATTGATCATATCAGATACGGGAAGGGAAGAAAAGAGGGGACCTCGCCATCTCATTGATAAGTTAGAGGTCCCATGGAAACAATGTTTACGAAAAAAAAAAAGTTAGGAGGAATGGATTATGGATCTATAGACTCTATAGGTGAAGGTGGTGAAGTAGATGAATGGGGTGGGGAATCTTTATCGTCCTCAATGAGTTTGACTCGATACTTCCTATAAGGTGGTTCAACAAATCCAATACCACTACGGTCTTTATGCTTACAAGAGGTGCAAGGAATGACATTATGGTGGCCTTGTTCATAGAAACCAAATCAAAAGCCTTTCCAAGCATAGCAATGGAGGAATGTGTGGGTGAAGTGGTGGTTGGTGAGATATTGAAGGCAAGATGAAAATGGTTAGGTTTGGGAAGGTGGCTTAGGTGAGTTGGTAGAAGCATCAAGTCCCCCATATGTTAAGTTAGTGCAAAGGTAGGGAGGATGATAGGGGATAACCTTTCCTATGCAGTGATCATAGTAGGGATGTTGGTGAAGGTTACCATAGTCTTGAGGAGTAAGGAATGTGTCAATATTATAAAGGCGGTACTCCCCTAGAGTGAGGCATTGAAAAACACCTTCTAAAGGATTAGTAGTGGGTATGTGGGTAGTGGGAATGGATGAATCATTGGTTAGTTGGGAATAAGAAGCATTATTTGTTTGAGAAGAAGATGGGTTGGCTGATGGGTCAATTGTAGAAGCTACGGTAGTAAAGTGAGAATAGAGGAGTAAGTTGTGGAAGAGGTAGCGAAGCATTGGTGGATGAGGCGAGATATCATTGGTGGATGGGTTAGTGGCTAAAGAAGAAGAGGTAGTGGTGGTAGATACCTTAACTATTGTAAGGACATCATTAGGTCAATAAAACATGTTACAATTCTTGAATGGTGAATATCAAATTTGAATGGTATAGTTGTGTCCTTCATGTTTTAATTTTAAGTAGTGGTGTAAGGTTGAAGGAACATAACCCATGATGTGGATCTAAGGTTGGCCAAGCATCATGTTGTAGTATAATTTTCCCCACTAAGAAAGAATAATTCATGAATGGTACGGGGCCTACATGAATGTGGAGAATGATGGTGCTAAGTGTGGAAGTCATGGAATAATTGAATGAGCGCATCCTAACTAGATTATTATGCATGTAATTGGTAGGGATGAATATTTAGTTGTACAAATGGGAAGAGATGATGTTAATACGACACCATCATCGATCATCATGTGTCAAATTCATATATTATTAATGTAGATAGCAATAAATAGGGTGGGATCAGGATTATCCGATTGGAGAGTTATAATCTTGTCATCATAAAAATTGAGAGAGGCTATTTGATGAGTGGTAGTGGGTACAAAGGCGATGAAGTGGTGAGAGAGGCCACATGGTGAGGAGTGATAATGGATGTAACAGTGGTTAGGTTCATTAGGTAAAACCTCAATAGATTGTAAAACCTCAATGAGGTCTTATTGATGAGACTCGAGAGGTTTAGACAAGGCCGTCATAAAGACATTTTGAGAGGATTTTGGTGAAACTATTTAAGAATTGTAAAATGGGAAACCTTGTCGAAATAGGGTATGTGGGTCCACAAATGGTGATTTTTGGTTAAGGTGCGGATGGAATATTAGCTAAAAGAGTGGTGGATGAGCTAGTTGTTTTTTCCTTTTCTTTGTCCTTTTAGGCTTGAGTAACAATTTGAACCATATTGATTTATGGTAAGGGGGCAAGTGAGTCTTGATAGGTGTAGCGACATGATGGGAAAAATATATGGTGAGGGCATATCTTTGGTTTTTGAAACTAATGCATCACATTGGCATTTTTGGAGATTTGGTTAGTTCTCTTATGTGGACCATATTGATCTCAAATGTTTGAGGAGGATAAAAGGTTTGTTGAGGGGAGATGAAGTTTTTTGAATAGGTATGGGACACGAGATGTGTTGTGATACGTGTAGGTGGAATAGGGTCCTCATATAAAATATCATCATCATCAAAGTTTTATTTAGGAGGACATAATTAGAGAAGAATAGTATTAAGAGCCTTATAGTTTTCCACATCATGCCCTAACACATGATGGTAAGCACAAATTTTGGTATCATCAAACCCTTATGGTTTAGGTTTGAGTGGGTCGTAAGGTCTAAGTGGTGGAAATGTGATGACAGAGGTTTACAAAAGGTCATCTAGGATGTTGGTGTATGACTCGCCAATGGATCACAATGTGAAGTAAGTATGGGTGAATTTGGTGGTAGAGGATCCGACGGAGGTGGAATAAGAGATTGAATAAGTTTGACTACCTATTTGATAGATAGTGTGGTTTTATGTTTGGATTGCACCTTCTTGGGTAAATATGTAGTAGGTGAACTATTTTTTGAAGGTGTTGTAGGTTTAACTACTACTTTGGAGGGTATTGGGTTCTTAGGATTTGGTTGTACCTTCTTGGGTAAAGGTGAAGAAGAAGAATTGCATCTTTGTAGAAAGGAAGGAAGATGATGGAAGTGTTTGGGTTAGCCAAGGAAATAGTGGAGGTGCAGTTAAGGATGTAGTAAGGGAAATATGGATGGTATTAGTTGAAGAGAAGGGATTGTCATGGGTAATGATGAGGATAATGGAAGTGGTGTAGGTATAGGAGGTAGAAAAGATTTAGGTGACATTGACGACATAAGATGTGTAGGTAATTTGTGTGTAATCAGAGGATCGTGACGAGGTGGGTTGTTATGTTTTTGTTTACTCTACGTAGGAGACTTCTTGGCCAAGGTTGATGGGTGGGGACCTAGGATAGATGGAAGTGGTGAAGGTGATAGAGGTGTAGTGGGAAACTCCGGTGTGTGATGCCTAAGAGGTTAGGTATTACGCTTAGGCGGAGGAATAGTCTTTGTGATGGCTTGTGAGGATGTGGCTAAATCTAGTTTGACAGGATAATGGACTAGGATTGATGTCGACATGACTCCTAATGTGGTAATGGGTCTAGACATATAGGAAGATATAGGTGCAGGAAAGGTTCTAGGAATTGGAAAACGTTCATTTGATGGAAAAGGTTTAGGTGTGGGCGAGGGTGACAAAGGATAGGTTGCTACAACTGGTATGGGTATGGTGGGTTTGGTTATGTGAAACACCTTTCGATAGATCATAAAATTATCAGTAAACAACATTTGTATATGAATTGAGAAAGGTAGCCGAAGGCATCCCCAAATCATGGAATTATCAACATGATCCAAGTGATAGACTAAACGTGAAAATGTCACCACCATAGGGGGATGATGTTTATTTGGTAGTAATCCCTATAAAGAATGTCTGTGAGATAGGGAGCTAGTTGGATTTAGACTTTGTGGGTAAAAGTGCAGAGAGAAAATCAACAATGTCCTTGAAATCCAATGGATAATTGTCACTACTAGTAATAGATATTGCTAAGGGATCCCTTATGGGTAGGGGATATGAAAAGTTAGATGAATTAGGTTCATCTTTTGGTGAAGAGGGAGGTAAGCATGACTCTCATGTGGGTAGAATAGTAAGTACTGCATTAGAAGATATGGTAGAATCCTCCGTGGGTGAAGGGGAAGATAAGGGAGACTCCTATGTGGGTAAAGGAGTAGAGAAAACACATCCCTCCAGTAGATGAAGAAGCTCGTGCAAGAATATCCTCAATAGATGGAATTGGAGGAAATTTTGGAAGAGCTAGTATGATGTCAAAACCACATGAACCTCACGAACATTACTATCATTGGTTGAGTTTCTTTTGTTTTGGTTAGACAATGGGGTGTGATTTGGGAATGGCTTCTTGAATATTTGATTGTTTTGATTAGTTGATGCATTAGGGTTATCCAACACAAGATATCCTTTATCTAACATTTCTTAGACAATATTTTTGAAAGTTATACAATTACCATCGTTATGACGTTTAACGCAATGATAATTCCAGTAATCATTTTCTTTGTTCCATGTAGGCATAGGAAGAGAGGGGTCAAAACCAGTATGTGGTTTGATGGGTGGAAGAGTAACCACTCCAAATTTTAGATATTTTTCTAAAAATGAAGAGTAGGGTTCTCCAATGGGAGTATATTTTTTTTGCTCCTTCTTGAACTGAAAATTCTGAATAGGAGAAAGATTGGAAGAAGGATTTGATTGGTTAGATGGGTGAGATGGGTTGGCTTTCAAAACTACTATGTTAGAAGATCATTTTGCTTTAGAGTAATTATTTTATAGTTTGGAAGAAGAAAAGGTATCGTTTGATTTAAATGTGGCATTCTTGTTATGCAATTGTATCTTCTTCTCCTCAATGGCACAAATTTTAAGTTTTTAGGCCATGGTGAACATCTCATCAAACATGCGGAAGATTTGAACTTGGAGAGTATGTGAGATGTGTCTAGCACAAGCCCTAGTGAAAAACTCTATTAACTCGATTTGAGTTAGTTGGAATGTGAGCTAGTTGATTAGGCTCTACCATCGAGCAACAAAGTCTGCAATAGATTCATCTTCATATTGGTGTGTCGCATACAAGTTGATCATGACGAATTTCTTGACAATATTGATAGAAAAGTGGTCTAGGAAATCTTGAGCTACTTGGTTGAATGAGAAAATGGAGTGTCTAAGTAGAGCACTATACCAATCTAGAGTAGGTCTTGTTAAGGACATTGGGAATGTTAGCAAGAGAAAAGCGTCATCATGAGTGATTTGATAACACCCATGTTTAAAAGATCATAAGTGTTATTTCAGGTATTCCTTGCTGTTAAATCGGTTAAATTTAGGAATTTCCCAATGTGTAGGGTATGGAATAATTGGAATCGATGAGTGAATGGGCTCATTGCAAATCTCATCGTATGTCAGAGAGTTACGTGAGCCAGAGAAAAATTCTTACAATGTTTACATCTTTTCAGTCATCATTTTGATAAGATCATTAGTAGGGTGTGATGATTGGGTACCACCTATAGTATAAAGGGGTAAATGATAAAGGTATGACATGGTTAGAATCCCAGAGATGTGGTGGTGTCAAGTATGAAAATTGTGAGGGAGGGACGTAGGGTGAAATAGATGTAGGTGGAAAGTATCTTGAATAAGTGATAGATGAAATAAGGGGTTGTTGGTGATAAGTGTAGGTAGGTGGAGTGGACGTAACAAACCTCATAGTAATCAAAGGAAGAGATTGCGGGATGGAGAGGAAAATATTTTGGAAGGGAGTATGGCCTACCGACACCATGGGTGGCTCAGATGTAATAGGTATATGAGAGGTGGCGGGTGCGGATAGGCTTATGCTCAAGGTGGTTGATAAAGTCATGGTTGACATCATAGGAGTGAAGATGTATAAGGTGCGACATATGCCACAAAGTAGATATCAATGATGTAGGGTCAAGCTAGGACACCACATGTGGTATGGTGGAAGAGGGTAAGGTTGAGATAGTAGTAGTTGATGTAGAAGTGGGTGTGAGGGTAGGAGGAATGGACACAGACATGTCGTATATCGTTTCCCGATGAATCCTTAGTGGATGAATGGGATAAATAATACTATAAAGTAATGGGGTTTTGATCAAGGAGTCTCGTGAACTCCTCATCACAGCAATGATGGTAATAGGTTGTTTGGGATCCATAGGTGATAGAATGGACGGGCGAAGAGATAGGCAGGAGTGGTGAAGGCTAGTGTGGAACATGAGGGCGTTGGCTTGGCTATGATTCAAAACCATGTGACTAATAGTAGACCTGGTATTTTGAGCTCCGTAGATGGCACAAGAGTACAAAAGGAATGGAGAAAATGGTTCTAGAAGGTGAGAAGACCCGGTGTTTTAACTGAAAAATTAAAACACAAAAGACCGATGGTGCGATTGCATAATGCAGTTTCACCGACAAAGTGTAACAAACTTTGGTCACAGGACCAATACTGTCATCTGCATGGAAAATAAAAGGACTTGCAAATTTGGAAATAAATGATGAAAATGGAGAAAATCTAGACTTTGACAGTGATTTAGAGACACAGAGATATGGTGAGGTAATTGAGGAAATCCCAAAAGAACAAAAATGTGATGATTGTTGCTTTGGTTAAAATGACCAAATAGTAGTAAACCTGACATTGATCAATAAACCAATGACAATGAGATGAGTAAAGTGATGACGGTCACTCGATTCGACGCGGTCACTATGAATTTTGTGAAAATATAGAAAGAAATGAATTTGGTGATTTAGATCAAATAAAAGACCAACCTATAAACCTTAGTATGATAATGGTTGATCCTAACAAACTTAGAAAGAGCCGAATACACAAGATATGATTATGGAGTGTGAAGGGTGAGAAGAATAAAGAAAACAAACTCACACCTCAAAACACAAATCAAGTGAAAGATAGTAAACACGAAACTCTGTGTGGTAGATTTTATGTTTTGGCTTATGTCATTTTGGATTGAATTATGAATAGAATAGAGTTTTTAGTTTGAAAAAGGTGCCCTATGAAAATCCAAAAACTAAGGATAGTTTCAAGTATGTTTTGGTGAGGGAGGTACTTTCTCTGAGATAATAACTAGATAGAGAAACCAGCTTGGAGCCCACTGTAAATCCTCTAATTGTGTAATCATTGAAAACTTCTTCTAGGTAAGAGGGTTTTTAAGAAAATGATTAATTTATTTGCAATGGTTTGGGATAGAGAAAGAGATGTGAAAAGTGTAAGATATGGTTCAATTCATCAACCATTAGCTGGTCATGACTTCCAACATATAGGTTACCCAAAATTTTAAATGAGCTACAAATGTAACACACAGGAATGATATGCAAATATTTTAAACCCAAATCCAAAATGACACTTGATCGAGAGAAATGATGAATATGCTATTATGTCTTTCAATAATGGAATACAAAATAGAAATAATCATTCTTTTTAGTCCAAAATATGAGTGTCAATGAGACCAATAGAAGAGAAAGAATGTTCCAAGGGAGAAAAATTAATGTGAACTCTTTCAAAAGGAAATAGACACATAATAATTTCACCTAGGAATGAACAATGCAAAAGAACCCGATGGGTCCCACCGGGCATGCCAAAATGTTTCACCTCAAAGTATGAGATAAAACAAATAAGGTAACGGTCAAGGAGGAATACCTATGATTATGTTGATGGTATACATGTGTTACTAACTTTTTGGTCCAAGCTGATCATGCAGAGGTCCCCTTTGGCTAGGAGGAACAACCTGTATAAGAAATAAAACAAGACCACTAAATGATGTTAAATAGCAAATGAAAGTGGGTGGCAAGTGATTGCTAGTTCCGGGAAGTGTGATACTTCATAAATTGTTGTCAATCCATTGTTTTATTTAAATTAAGGAAATTAAATATGATAAATAAAAGTCCTATTGTTAACAATTTGATTTGGGTATCTCAAACGTTATCAACATAGTAGATTAAACAAAATATTGAAATAAAAATAATCTAGCATTAGGAAAGGTATGTTTGTGGTTGGGAAAGGTCACAGAGGTGTTAGGTAAGGTCACTAGGGTATTTGGTAAGGTATGGATGGAATTTGGTGGAGTTATGGGTTATTTGGTGGAGGTTTAGAAAAATACATAGTGACTAGTATCGGTCTGGTGACCGATGTCAGTACAGAGGTGAGACCGATGATGGTTAAGGTGACCGATGTCGGTAGGGGAAATTTGGTAGTAATTAAATAAAATTAGTTTAAAGCTTCTCTATGATTGCAGAGAGAATGAAGGGAGAGTGGTTGGGTTCATAATATTACTAGGAAGACTCAGGAATGTATAGAAGGAATGTACGAAGAGCCAAAAGTTTGTAGGTGGTTGGGTTGATGGATTGGTGAGAAGGTGTAGATAAAGGAATACATGGAGAAGTAAAATATAATGAAGGAGGTAATGGATCTAAACTTTAAGAAAGCATGAAATGATTAAAATCACATATACTTGTATTTGCAGATCTAGTAGGTAAAGGGGGATGGTAGTTGATCCGTGAAGATCTTATGTGTTCAGTGTCGCAGCAATACTCCCAAAGTGTCCCCATGAATATTCTAATGCCTTGGGATAAGAGCTAGATGTTTGTCGAATCTTGTGGTTGAGTATTTTGTGTCATCTAGATGTTGAGAGGATTTTGATTTGTGTTTGAATGTAATAGTTCTCCCAAAATTGAAAATCACCAACCTAGGTAAAAGGTTGCAAAATTGTATATAAAGTAACCGATGACGGTTAGGTGATCAAGGCGTCGGTCGAGGAATAACCGACGTCGGTTAAGGTGGGAAAGTCTAGGTTTACCAAAAATAGGTAGATCTTCCCAAATTTGGTGTGCTTTCTCATTGAGTCCTCTTAGGAAAGTGGAGTTCACGTGAGAGAAAGTAGGAAGAACTTAGAAAAGGTCTAGTTATGTTTAAGAAGAAGTCTTAGTTAGTTAGGTCAAGTTAGCGACTTAGTACTAGAAGTGATAACTCAATGTTGAGAGTGATGAATTGGTCATTATGAGTTAAATTCCCTAGAATGAGTCTAGGATGAGGTGGAGGTGTGAGGGTGAAATAAATTTAATTAAATTAATAAAATTAATTAATAATGTGAAGGTGAATAATTAATAATGGGTCGATTGTGTTATGATTAATTAAATATATTATGTTAATTGATCAAGGGGACCAAGGGGAGTGTGTCCCAAATTTGGTGTCCACAAAACTATTTTGTTGAATCCAAGGAAGAGGAAGTATGAGATGTACATTGAATGAAAATTGATCTAGTGGTCATAACCATTGATTAAGTAAATCTATAGTCGGTTGAGAGTGTGTGTAAAAACCAATGAGAGTGAATAAAGTTTATGTGCAGTCTTATGAAGAGTACAGATGGGCATTTGGATGTGATCCATGTGCTCTTTATGCTTAGTGGATGGAAGATGAATGATCTAACAGTGGTATTCAAAAAATGAAATAGCCATTTTACCCCCATATAGATCACATTGAACAAAACTATATCTGCATAGTGTGACCCATAACGTTTTGCACATGTGTATAAGGAAGAAGTTGTGTTAAAGGCGGGATAGAAAATTCGAGCACTCTATCTATAGTCATAATTTGATTCCAAATGTCAATGAAAATATTAAAATGATATTTTTAGTAATGATAAGATAATTTTTCACCAAAGGGTATGGTAAAAAAATATCAAATAATCAACATACAAGTGGAACGATAGAAATCATACTAAAGCCAATGAACACTCGTGTTCTCTCAAACTAAAGAATATGGATTTTATCTCGATAAGTTTTGGAATTGCACTTAGAAGCATTCCTAAACAAATATTGAAATGTCTAGCTCTCCCTAGGATCCATGCATAAAAATAATTGACAAGAGGACAGTAAAATTTGAATTTCCCTTTAGAAATCAAAACATCATCTAATACCAAATGAGAGGTATGAGAAAATTTCATAGAAAAATAAAGCGATAATATTCTATGAATTAACCATACAAGATATACAAATATATAATTATTTTCCTATAACCACTTACCCGAATATAGGTGTGTTGTTCTAACAACTCACATCCTTATAATCACTCAATCTCCTATGTAAGTTCTATCAACAACTTACTAAATTATGTAATTGTTAACAAGTATTTTCCTAACACAGTCCTCTCCCGAAGTAGCTTTGTAGTAGGGTATAGACCAGACACTCTAAATAATTATGAGATCAAAGGAAAGTAGAAAGTTCCAATGCAGATAACATCTAGTATGTAGAAGAAGACTTCCAAGGAACGCAGGAAATATCTTGAAGCCAACACAAGAAAACAAGGCTCAGTTTCTTCCTATAATATTTACAAATTAAACATCCCTAATAGTTATGATAGTGTTTTCTTTGATCATAATAAATACAATCCTCGTTAAAACCCTAGAGATATTATGAACATATCCATTTATTTCCTATGGATCCAATAGTCATTGTGAGATTTGGTGTGGAAAATAAAATAATAATACCAAGAGGGTTATGGCCAATAAAGCTAGGATAAATCTACCTCATCTTAATCATTTACAGGTGTAGTGAGAAGATGATGCGGGACTAGAGATACCAAGTTAGGAAATAATTCATGACAAGTTTATCATGTTTAATGTTTCTCTTAAAAAATTGGTATTTAAGCTCTATTATAAAGTTCTTATAAAAGACCAGACGAATATTTTCTATCCTGATTTGGTAATGTCAACATCGGAGTGGTGCAACTAAAGGTCATGGTCCCATGTGACTTAGGCCCCAAGATTCTTATTAAAGGAGTATCATTTTTTAAGACCATCAAGTCAACTATAGAGATATCCTCGAGGGAGAATCCAACACAAATCAAATAAAAAGAAACTTTTTCTAGACCAAAAGCCTCCTTAGTAGTGAGATGTGATTTGGAGGTCAAATTTGGTTAATAGGATTTCCCAACATCTCCCAAAACATGTTACTTATGGAAGATATAAGATTTATAATTACTAGAGATACCAAGTAAGGAAATAATTCATGACAAGTTTATCATGTTTAATGTTTCTCTTAAAAATTGGTATTTAAGCTCTATTATAAAGTTCTTATAAAAGACCGGACGAATATTTTCTATCTTGATTTGGTAATGTCAACATCGGAGTGGTGCAATGAAGGTCATGGTCCCATGTGACTTAGGCCCCAAGATTCTTATTAAAGGAGTATCATTTTTAAGACCATCAAGTCAACTATAGAGATATCCTCGAGGGAGCATCCAACACAAATCAAATAAAAGAAACTTTTCTAGACCAAAAGCCTCCTTAGTAGTGAGATGTGATTTGGAGGTCAAATTTGGTTAATAGGATTTCCCAACATCTCCCAAAACATGTTACTTATGGAAGATCTAAGATTTATAATTATGGTGCATTCTAAATGGGCCAAAATGAACATTTTATGTCTAACATAACATTCACATGGGAACAAGATCTAGTGGGTGGAATACAAGAACATGCCAGGAAATCTAAGAGGGTCAACATGGAATCAAAAATGGCATTATGTGGTGTAGCAAAAATGAAGATGGTTTTCACCTTCATTCTTGGATAAACAAAAGGGAGTTTTAAACACTAGGTTCACTCTTGTTTTGTAGGGTGACCCAGCCACCATGAAAATCCAAGTAGTTAAAAGAGCTCGAGAACAAGCTAGTGAGTTAGGGTCGAGACAAGACCGAGCTAGTAGGAGAGCTCATGTTTGATTTGATGGCCAAGATGATTGATGAAGAGAGATCATGAAAAGTTAAGAAACAATCTCATGGTAAGCTAAGGACCAATTTACAACCTAGTCAAATTTTGAGCTCCAAAATCATTAAAATAACCATCCACCTCGCCACATAATTCAATGAGCTCTGTGGAGAGGGGTTAAACCCCAAATGACAATTCACACATTGATGTGGCTAAAGCCATACATTTATCAAACCATTTAGGATATAATCCCTATGGAATTACTTCCTCATGGAATATGGGATTAAATCCCACACACCACACTATCAAAACCAAATCCCGGGAAACATCGTGGGACATGGAAAAGTGGTAGGGACAATGTGGCGATATCTTCAAGGTCGTGGGAAGCAAAAGTGGTGGAGCTGAAAGCATGTGGCGAACGATGACATAATAATTAGCACAATAGTTCCAACCACCAACCAATTTGGCTTAAAATAAAATAAGTGGATTTGGTAAATGTTTGCAATATTCGAGCCTAACCCATGTATAAAAGGGGTCAAGGGCGTCATTAAAACACAAGTCATCCAAGATTAACTTGAATTTTGAAGATTTTTTGAGAGATCCTTAAGAAAATTATGCAAAGGCATATGAGGCCTATTTTGAGGCATTTTCAGAGTTTATTTAAACTAATTATTATATTGTAAAAACAATCTTTTAATTCCTTAACTTCTTGTGATATTTTAGAGATCAAATGTGGAGTTGAGAGGATTTGTCAAGAACTAGCGAATCATGATACAAGAGATCTAAATATTCATTCAATGGGAATTATTACAACCAAGTTAATATTTCTTGGAGGCCGTGGAGGAGGATTGTGTTTCGATCTTGACAATAAACACTATCTGAATTAGCTTTGTGTAGATCTTGGAGGTCATGCAGCGAGATGGGAAGTCTACAAGAAGTGTGAAGCCAAGAGGCCATGCCAAAACATTGAGAAATCCTTCCAAGGCATGTCTAGGTTTTTAAGGACCAATTTGAACCGATTTCATGGTGGACCTGAACATTCATTATAGTATTGTAAGTTTCTTCGTATTTTTATTAAAACTTTTTAATGGATCGGTTCATCAATTAATGAACCGGGATACGTAGCACTTGTTGAACTTTTGTTAACAACTTGAGTGCAATTTACAACATTATTTTCATTAATTTTTCTTTAATTTTATTTTATTTTATAGTTTTAAATTTTGGCATTAGAAATAATTTTCCTATAAGGATGCATTGTTTTAAAAATCAAAGTGATAAACACTACCAATTTATTGATCAATATTCATATTATAATGTCTTTGTCATCTCAATAATCAACTCTAATCTATTCTACACCTAATTAAATTGACCTAAAATTTAATTAAGGGTTAAACATTTTGGTGAACCCTCTTTTGATTGAACCCTTTCCTAATCTAGGATTTATTCCTTATGTATTTAGCTTATTGATCTCTAAACCCTAGTTTATTTAGGGTTTCATGATATATTATTTTTCTCATTAGCTTATGATTTCTTTTTCTCATCTTCATGGATTCTTCTCTTGCTACACCCATCACTCTCAATGAATATATCAAGTATTATCCTCTTTTCCAAAATATATTCACAAACCTTGGTTGTATTTTCTTTCATCATGACACATCTCCTAACAATGTCATGGTTACAATTCTTAGACCTTTCTCCTTCTAAGATGATCCCATATATTTCACCACTCATGATTTATCTCCTCAAGATATCATCAACTATGGTTTCCTTTTATATGTGCAAGTCACTATCTTATTACTTTGATCAAATATGGTCTAATTAATAATGGTAATGGTTATGGCCTAAAGATTTGTAATATTTATTTTTTACATCCTTTGGGAATTCCTACCAATGAGTTATCCTTTTCTTCTTTTAGTATAGATGGATTTTATAGTGTACCACATTAGTCCCTTTGTTATATCATGTTGTACATCACTTTGGGATCCTACACCATCCCAATCCTATGTCATGTTATGCCCAATGATCTCGGTTATAATTTTCTCTTAGGAATCCTTGGATTCATGTTATACACGCAATACCTTTTACACTTCATAATTATCTCTAATTTTCTTACCAAGGCACCATTTTCACCATCGAGGTTGTTCCCTGTCCTTTCAAATTTTATTCTACCGCAAACCCTAATGATATAATATCCCTCATGTTCATCCCCATTCCCTTTCTTATCACACTTTTGGAAAAGGATAAAAAAATTATTACAACATGGCTTCACTAGACATGGCCTTGGTTTTCATATTCAAGGCATTTGGGAGCCTCTTCACATAAAATTAAGACATTTTAAAGATGGAATCATGTATTCTATGCACCCATGGTGTAAACCATCATTAGTTTCATAGGTACTACTAAAATGAAATCAATTATTACCGAAGCATTTACTATAAAATTGACCTCACCCCGTAATTGGTTCATTATGAGATTATTGATGCTAGCGCATCACCATATATCCCATCCCTAAATTCCTTTAATAATGAAGAACCCCTCCTCAAATATTTCATTGCATATGAATATATCCCTCCCTTCTATCATAAGAAAAGGTTTCATCATATTTTATTACCTCATGCATATTTTGGGAATGGTTTTTTTGACATTGCACCCGATACACTCTGGATATCATTCCCTCTCAACTATATGTCGAAGATAGATCTACCCTATTAAATGAATATAAAATTTCTTTTAAATTTGGCACCAATGAAGACCCTTGACATGCTCTCTTATATTTTTCCCTTAGTGCCATCGAACAATCTGATATCTAACAAGTGTTGCAATATTTCCCTAACCTATTTTCTTAGACCTATAATGACATGCCAAACATTAAACCCTTTAATTTCATGCATAATATTGTATTTCATGATGATGCAAAACATGTTAAGAAAAAAATAATTAAATTCACACTAACATGGATTTAATGGTCAAAAAATAAATTTAGTGTCTCATAGATGTCGGCTTTATCTCACCATATATTACTCCGAATGGGTTTCTAAAAGAGTACTTTCCACCAAGCCCAATGGTGAGATCTATGTTACACTAAATTTGTGACCTCAATAAGGATTTCCCTGAGGATAGTTTCCCACTTACCCATATTGATATGATTATGGAATCAACTGTAGGTTATGACATATTATATCTCATGGATGGGTTTTTTGGATACAACTAAATTAAAATTAACCCTGTAGACAAAGATAAAATTATTTCCATACCCCTTAGGTACATTTTTCTACATTGTGTTATCCTGTAAAATTGAGAAGGGAAATTTTGCAGGTAACCATACCAAAATTTCCATTTTGGTTCCCCATTGAGGTCTCTTAGCGTTCGGAATGGCATAAAATCCCTTTCTAGAAAATCTAGTTTTTAGAACTTGGTCATTTTCATCCTTTTTGGGTTGGGCATAGTTTTCATTCATGTAACATCAACCAAAACTGCACCCCTCCTTTCCTTTGGTGCATTCTAGGGAGTGTCAACACTCCAAATGTGTTGCGTCTCTCTAAAGTGTGAAGTGGGTGTTGAAAACGCAGTGTCGACACTTCCAAAGTTGCGCCATGGTCCAAATCTCTTCGTGTTGACATCCACTTAAGTGCGCCATAGAAAAAGTTGGTGGCTCATTTATTGTACTTTTTCTATATATAGGCATGTCTCGATCTATCATTCACAATTCAAAAACATGAAAAAATTATACCTCTGTACTTGTTAGCATTCCATCACACCCGCGTGTTGCCATTTGTCACGTTCGTGGACCACACTTCGTCACCTTTATCATTATATATTCCTGGTAAGTGGCCCTTTCCTTCTTGTGGATTTTTTATGGTTTTGATAATGGTTTAGGTGATTAAGATTGATAATAGACAAATGAACCTAAGTACTCAACTCCTCAAACCACCTTCAAACCATTTTTCATCCTCCTTCCGATCTACAACCGGGAAGAATCTACCACAAACCAACTCAAACTCATTTGTCCCTTATTCCCGCTTTGCTAAGTTTCCCCCTTACCATAAAAATATGAGCCAAAAGAGTGAAAATCATGAAGTTTTTGTAAAAACACCCACTATTTTTCCTTCGGCACAAACTTCATCTTTAATACATCAAACATGCGCCGCCACAAAGCGCATCTATACTGCAAAGATAAGCCTTCTCCACACTTTATAGACATTGTAAATTCCCCTAGCTGCAAGTGCTAGAGCCAAAACAACTACAACAACATCTCGAATCTTGAGAAAACCTTTCCCATGCCGTGTAACCCGAACCACTTGGAGCACCTCACTCTCATTCAGCATCTACCACATCTACACAAATGGCCCATCTTGGGACCTTGCTACACCAACCATATCTACGCCCCACTTAAAAGGACTTCCAATGGCGCAAGTGCACATCCCTCGACACCAACATCTGAATGTTGTGTGTGGTCTTCCCGCACCCTGCGCCCCTTTTGGCACTATTTTCTCCCATGCAACACTTTCCCAAAGTGTGCCTTACTTTTCTAAGACCCTGCAGCCTGCAGTAGAGCTACGCCTTGTGCCTAGAGGCTCGTAAATTGCTAAATTTTCATTCTGTAATCTTTGATGGATGACTTAATAGCTAACATGGCTCTTCTGTAATGGACTTCCCTAATTCTTCTTTTAGATCAACAATCTGAACTCAGATCCACACATGTCTTCATCGAGTAAGAAGCCAACTAATTCCAAGGGTAAAGACAAAGTAATAGAAGAAGAAATGAAATATAAATACCAAAGGGTCAGGATGCCTGAATCTCTTGCAGAGTGTGATCTAGATATCAGAGATTCAGAACTCAAGCACATTGACATGGAGGACTTCTAGGCCAGAACCAAGAAGGTCACAGGTAGCACATTGATGGATAAATTAGTTGGCACCGGTCCCGCACTTTGCTGCAGGGATCCCCGTAAGTGTAATCAATAATGAGTTCATGATGCTCTTGTATTTAGAAACAAGTGAGTAAAAATGATCCGATCGGTGTTTTGAATGGGGAGAGATTATCAGCAGCATAATCTTAAAGCGGCTCCAACAACTTTTGACAACTAGGAGGTTCTATATGAACTCCTATGTGGTATATGCTGCTACCTTAGAGAGGGACTACTCAGCATTGAATCAGTATGGGGTATGGCCCCATGTAAAAATATACAAATACTATCTAGAATTAAAACTGGAGAATAATATAGCCCAATTTAGCAAAGTCAATGACGTCTTCTTCTATGGCGTCATCTACCTCTTGAGGCCCAACATGACTTACGGTCGGACGACCAAAAGCATGGTCATCACCACGAGAAAAGTGGGGAGCATTATTCATGCAATTCCCCACTTTCACATATCTCAAAACCGCTAACTTCTTAGGAGAGCCCACCAAATTGCCAAGGTAAGTGGGACCCAAGCTAATCCTATTGGAGCTATCTAGATATCTTATCACATACCATGAGAAGCATTTTAAATGTAAGAAGGGTGGAACTCCATTCCCCCTCACAGTGGGCAGGTACACCTGTACTTCATAGGAAAAATCCTGGGAGATGTTTGTAGAGCTTGAATTTCTTAACTTAAACCATAATTTCCCAGTGAGGCCAACCTTTGATCCTCGTGATTACCTCCCAAGGGAAAAAAATTGATCCAATTCATGTCCCTTAGATCAAAGATATCTACATTGATCTATATCACAAAGTTAAGCTCAGATGAAAGGATCACTCCCACCTGGCCTTGGCAGAGATCATTTAATATGGTGTGGCCATCATCCCAAAGGACTTCAAGCAAAGAATCGATCAAGAAGTTGATCGGGTTTATCTAGACATGAATAGGGACAATTGGCCATTTGCTGAAATTGATAGAAACAAGGCCCCTCAAACTATTGAGGAAATCTTCAAAGGCACTCTGCAATGCACCGAGCATTGGTGCAAGAAAAATGGTATCATCTACCTTGGGGTAGACTTCACCACATCTCCCTTGGGAGATGCACCCACCAGATGAAACACTTGCCTAAAGGAAAAGGAAAAGATATATAAGGGGAGGCAAGCACTTTGCTCAAAAAGAAGTTCTGAAAGCCCTCCCTCCACTCTTTGAAGAGCAAGTTATGGGCTTAGTGTCCCCAAGAAGAGATGAAGCGGCAAGTGCTCCAACAAGCACATCCACTTAGGATGTTTCCACTACTACAACAAGAGAGGTCCCAACCGTCCCCTCTCTCACTCCTTCCACTCCTCATGTCACTTAATCAATCGCTCCTTTGGTTTTGTCTTCCGCCCCTCCCTCTTCCTCCATTTTCTCTTCCCTCGCGGATCTATCCCCTGAATTTCTTCCCTAATCACGCAGATTCCTTCCACCCCCATGGTTTCGCTCCTACATCTACTCCTACCCCCATGAGCATTGGAATGTTGGCTTCTTTCTCGATGCCGCCACCAAGTGTCTCAACACATTTCCTCTTGTCCACTACAATTGCTCATTCTTCCACTCTGTCTCCTCCTCTTCCTCTACTCCCACTCCCTTAAGTCCGAATGGATCTCCGAACATCCGAGCCATCACAAGAGGAAATCCCCTATTACACCTATGGACTTCTTCATTATTCCGGCTAAAGGGCCTAAGAAGCAAAAAGCTATAACCCGCTTTTCTCGAGCACTTCAGTGAAAGGGTTATGGAGATCTCATACCCCGATCTCACAAAGAAGAAAGAAGATATGTCTCCTACAGATTTTACAATGACTCAGTCATGATGAGAACATCATCCGAGAGCCCGTAAGGAGAGGCCTTATTTGCCATGGATGCCCTTTGCAAAAAGCTTCAAGAAGCAAAGGAAGAGAAGAGAATATTAAAAGAACAAAACAAGCATCTTCTCCAAGCCCTGTAAAAGATGGGCAATGCCCCTCCTATAACTGTTGTCGATCCTCCTAAATTTCTTAGTCAGGAGAAGATAAATGAGTATGCCAAGATTGGTGAGCAAGGTATAGCAGTGTCCACCTGGAGAGAGAAGATCCTCAAAGATAGTGAGGAAGTGATTACAAAGTTCACAGAGCTCTATCAAAATATAAATCAAGCTAACAAGGAACTCCAGGAAATAACAGGCCTATCTCTGAAGAGTTGGACCATGCTAGGTTACAACATGAGACATTCTAGAAGATGCTTGATTGCCCAGTTGATGACTTAGTGAAATTCAACATCTTTGATCACCCACGAGCACCCAATAAATTCCTTGCTACTTTAGACTATCAAGTTGACCAAATGGAGTTTGTCTTAGAAAAGATAGAAAAAATCAAAGAGGAAGCCCTAGATGCAATGCATCAAATGGAGTAGATCGTCTTAAGAATGTCTCTAGGGTTCTTTGGGTGTAGCGTACACCTTGAGGAAGGCAAATGATACTATTCAGATTTTTAAGGAAATCACATCATAGTGTTTAGCGTCAGAGGCCACTTTTGATATAGAATCTATGAATAACCTTCTAGCCTACTGCAACTTTGTTGGATACTTGATGGAGGTAGGTAATGAATACTTCAAACTCATGGAAAGACTCAGAGATGAATGGGAAAATTGTGAAGTCATCAGGGATCACACTAAGGGTCTAGTTTAGGATCGACTTCGAGGTGATGATTAGCAAGTTCATGAAGTATCGAGCTTAGGTTCACTTTACCTCTCTTGAGTAGAAGCAGGACACTCCTTTTAAGCCAATGGATGATGACGAATAGGCTCCTTCCTCCTGGGATAAATCCCATTTTTGTAAAAATATTTAAAATTATGTTGGCACAAATGATGACATCATCCATGTTGCACCATGAGATGTTGTCATCCACAAAATTTCCCTAAAGTCAACATTTGACTTTTAGATATTTTGTAAATGGTTGTTGGCTCCTTTTTGTCTTCTTTCTCCTTCTCCTTCTATAAGTACTTGGATACTTGTAGTATTCAAGGGTGAGAATTTTTTTATGAAAAATAGAGTGAGGAGAGAAAGAATTTGAGCTTTCTTATAATAGAACAATTATTAATACAAAAATTGAGAATTTGTGTTGAATTCCTGTGTTATGTGGTAGATCTTTCTTAAGTTAGATCTGCGCATGCTTATTCTGTTAGATTCACCTATGCTTTTGTCATTTGTTTAAAAGTATTGCTTTGTTTGTTTTTGTGTGAGTAAGTTTGGCTCTGTTTAATACTGACCCAAAACATAAACCCTCTGACCTTTCTACTTTGAAGTTCATTTCTTTTCTCCCTTCAGATCCACCTTTCTTCTATTCCTTTCCATTCTTCATCAGAACTAACTCTACTGGGATGCGGTCCCAAACCCCTAAAGGTAGAATACTATAAGACTTGCATGATTCCGCTTTGGTAGAATAGCAATAAACCAGTTTCTCTTTGCTGTCTCAAAGAGGGGCTATGCCCTACACACTGTTGGCCTATCTATCCATAGATCTACCCACCCAAAAAAATTTCGGACCACTAGTTTTGGCGACTTCACCTGGGAAAGAACTAGATCTATGTGAGTGGTATGTCACCTAAAAGATAATAACTTGAGTTTTTAAAGCTCACTGGGAAGACTAAGAAAATAGCTAAAATTATAAAAAATCACTACCTATTTGCAAATCTTAACTCTTTGTTTAAAATCAAGTGATCCAAACTGAAAATTTTCTTAAGAGATCCATAGATCTGGACCAATTAGAAACCTTTAGTTCACTAAGATTTTATAAAAAACCCGTATATTTTCGTAGATCTGAGATTCTGATAGTTTTATAAATATTTTCAAACCCTTGCAAAAAAGTCAAATCTAAGATCCAAAATCAGCTTACTAAGTTAACCATCATTTTATCCTCGTTAATCTTTGTCATTAAACCACAATCGGTTTTCAAAAGAGGGATAAAATTAAATATTTAGAAAAGTACATGCTGCTGATTTTTGTCGAAAAATAAAAAAATCAACAAGTACAAAAAAAGAGTTTTTATAAATCTGCTCTAAAAATCACTATAGATCTGAAAAGATACACTAGCGGGTGAGCCATTTACCCATAGCAGGAGAGCTCGTGGAGAATTTGATCCTATTTTTGATCTACTTCAAAGGCACAACTTCAGTATTACACCAGCACGCTTCTCATCACTGAGTTCAACTGATTGGTCAGCCAGAAGTGCCTCGACCCCCACGAAAGAACCGATTTTCACAAGGAGCCTCCACATTAATTTGCAAGGTTTGCTCTGCTTTGCTAAGTAGAACTGCCCTCCCGGCTCACGTCCTCTTTCTAAATTTTCATATGGTAGTACCATGGGGAAATGCTATGGGACCTCTTACATTGGCACATCCGGTTCACACACTCCCTCATGGAAATCGCAAGAATTTCCCAAGATTTGATGGAAGTGGAAATAAAATCACGGATTCACATATATCTATGTTCATCATGTCATGCAATATTCTAGATGTGACCCATGAAGATGTGTCAGTACACCTTTTCTAGAGACCTTGCAAGGACCTGCAGTAGAATGGTTCCAACATTTACCGGCCGGATCTATCACCAGTTGGGCCACATTACGAACTACGTTTGAAGATAGGTATAAGCCTTCAGAAGACACATTTACATTACTGTCAAAGATTACTCACTTGAAGAAGGAAGCCAATGAAACCATGCACAATTTTATCACCCGTTTCAATTCGTTGATTAACCGTGTGCCACCTACCATGTTGCCAACACCAGAAAATCAAAAGTGTTTCTTTGTGAACGCCATGAGCTCAAGAGTGAGTTTCTTACTCTTACAAGAACAAATCACCACCTTGGTCCTCACTCAAGCTATAGCCATTCGGATAGAAGACAACCTACTTATATTTGGTGAGTTAAAATGAGAGCTGTCCAAACCTAAGGCTTCAACTCCTTCTCAAGCCACTTCATCAGATCGGCATTCTAAAAGATGGCTAACGACTTGCTCACATTAAAGAAGCATACCAAGATATCCCACATAGGAACCTCACTCCCAACAACACCCCACAAAGGCCGCATTTTCCTGCTAATGCTCCAAGGTTAGCACTTGAGGCCCCTCCGGTTAATGCCCTGGTCGAGATCAAAGAAGAGGAGCAAATTTATGAAGAACCTTCATCGCCAGGTGAAGATGATCAAGATGTTGGTGAAACAACTAGCGACTCTACAATTGGGTATATGGAATTTGAAGCTGAGGAGTCTGATGAAGAAGAGGGTACCCAAGGGTATGCAAGTGGACAGTCATATGCTATTTTCACCTACTTCTAAGGAAAAGAAGCGAGAGTTGCTGCGCAAGATGCAAAAAGAGAAGGATGTGTCGAACACGCCTCCAACCATTGCTAAAAGAGATAATACTCTTCCTACTCAACCTCTTATTAAACCTTTTATGAAGAAATATTTTCCTCTCATTTATCCTCTAAATTAGCCTTCTTTTGTTTCCATAAAGACCAATAACCCTACCCTACCATCGTGAAACAAGGGACTCATTCCTTCGTCAACGCAACCCTTGGTTGCATTCGACATAGTTGATCACGCTAAAAAGACTAAGATTCAAATGTCTAAAGCCAAGTATCCTCAATCTAACCCTGAGTAACTTGCAAGATTGACCAAATATATCTAGAGCCAAGTTGTCATCCCCTCTCATGTCTCCCCGAAAGGAATCCTTTCCACTCCTCCCGCATCTTGCATAAATGTTTCCTCGACTTCCGCATCAGGTAAAATTGAACCTTTTTATCTCTCCCTCCTAATCAATGGTCACAAACTAAGCAACTGCATAATTGATTTTGGAGCTTCGATAATGTCATGCCGATAAAGGTTGCTCATGCTTTAGGCCTCACCCTTACCAAGCCTTTCGGTAGATGTTACTCCATGGAAACCAAATAGGTTCCATTAATTGGTTAGATCAAAGACACACAGTTCACATTTGCAGCGTTCCAGAGAAAAGGGTAAAGATGACCATCCTCATTGCTGATATCCTAGCAGCATATGGAATTCTACTAGGAAGAAGCTTTTGTAGGGAAGTCGGTGGAGAGATTCATATGGATTGGTCCAAAGCCAGAATCCCTGTCAAGGGTGTAATGCAGACATTGGAGCCTGGATCAAAAAAGAAGTACCTGGTCACCAAATCTAACGAACCCAAAGCCTAAATTCTCTTCAAATCATCAGGGATGGGGAACTACTTATCCACTTAGTCTGAAAAATGGATGTTCTCGTCTCAGGATGAGGACCCTAACAAGATATAGACACTTTGCGGTTTGATGGCGGTTGTGCAATGAGTGGATGTGGTACTGGAGCCATCATGATATCTCTTAAAGAAGAGATTTTCCCTCTTTCTTTCAAATTGTAGTTTCTCAATACAAATAATACTACCGAATATG
Organism: Taxus wallichiana var. yunnanensis; assembly: GCA_018340775.1. NCBI lineage: Eukaryota > Viridiplantae > Streptophyta > Pinopsida > Cupressales > Taxaceae > Taxus > Taxus wallichiana. Next base: position 356,088,623 of record CM031243.1, on the reverse strand, counting down.
AGTCTTTGTTACTCAACATGCAAGTGCAAAGGAAAGAGGAATCAAGAACCCAAAAGTATAAGCGATGCGAATCGATCGTTAACTGTGTCAAAGGGGTGTACGGGTAAAGAATGATAGACTCGGGGAACTACCCCAACATAGTATGAGACAACGTTGAAGAATTTGGTGCTTTCTCAATAAAATCCATTCCGAGAGCTCTAAATGATATAGCCGATTCATTGGCCATCTTAGCATCTCTTATGCTCCCTCACTTTGGGGGCTGAAAATAGACATGTATACCATTAAGGTAGTCTTTTGCCCAAGTGTTCCAGATAATTCTCAGCACTGGCAGGTATTCAATGATGACAATTAGCTTGTTACTTTTATAGAAAAATTTTATAACTTCAAAGAGCTTCATTTTGAGGGATCCACTTCTACATGCCGTGAATCTATCACGATCAAGCAAACAAATCAAAAGAAGGTGATGGCATATGTTAGCTCAAGGGAAATAAAATTTTGAAAGGTTTAGTCTCTTTGAAAAAAAATCTAACAAACATGATCATTTTGTAGAAGAGGCAACAAGATGATCCTAACTCCTCTCTTGAGACCGAATCACAACAGGCACCGTAGAACATCCATAGTTTGTGAATATCGGGAAATGTTATACACCCGAGGAAAAGTGTAAGTTTTTCACATTTTGAAGAAGTATATGGACGTATTGGCATGGTCTTATGCTGATTTAAAGTCTTTCAAGCCTAAGGACATTCAACATGACATCTCATTAAAGGATGATGTCAAACCCTTTCGCCAGAAATAGAGGCATTACAATCCCAAGATCTTGGGTACCATCCAGGTAGAAATACAGAAAATGCTGGATGCGAGAATCATCTTTCCTATCCATCACAGTACCTGGGTCGTAAACATCGTGCCCGTATGAAAAAATAATGGTGAGATACGCATATGCATAGATTTTCGCAATCTAAATCAAGCATCCTTGAAGGACAATTACCCATTGCCCATAATAGATCAAGTTCTACAGGCAATAACCGGTTCAGAGATGATGTCCATGCTTGATTGTTTTTGAGCTATAATCAGATTGAGGTCTCACTTGAAGACCAATTCAAAACAATGTTCACTACTCCCCGGGGCACATTTGCCTACATCGGGATTCCTTTTGGCTAAACCAATGTTGGTGCCACCTTTTAGTGAGCAATGGACTTTCCATTCAAAGGTATGATGGGAAAGTTCATTGAAGTTTATCTGGATGAATTAACTATGTTCTCTAAAAAGTGAAGTGATCACGAAGATCATTTAGAGAAAGTATTGATTAGATGCCGAGAACACAAAATTTCCCTAAATCCAAAAAAATCTATTTTCAAGGTCATTGAAGGAAAGTTGTTGGGACACATTATCAGCAAGGAAGGAACGAAGATAGATGTCGAAAGAGTTAAGGCTATTCAGAGCCTTACCTTACCCACAAGCAAGACCGGTGTTCACTCCTTCTTCGGAAAGGTGAATTTTATTAGACGCTTTGTTCTTGACTTCACTGAAAATACTTGTCACATATCAAATATGATGCAAGGGTCGCAAACTTTTCGTTGGAGCGAAGAAGGAAAGACATCATTTGAGGATATAAAAGCCTCCATTGCTCATGTACCTGTCCTAGTATGTCCTAACTTCTCCAAGGATTTTATCATGTACGTTATGCATCCGCACATACCGTATTAACCATCTTAATGCAAAAGAACTCGAGGATGTTGAATTTCTAATCACTTTCATGAGCTCCCCTCTTAATCCTCATGAATTGAAGATGTATCGATTAGAGAAGCACACCTTCACCATTGTCAAAGCAGTCAAGAACTTCCGATACTACATCCTAAACTCTCATACGGTAGTGCTGGTTCCCGACATGACAAGTTAAGTCTATCCTAACTTAGCGGGAGTTAGGAAGCTTACGAGGAATTGGATTGCAAAGGTCAAGAGTATGATCTAGACATAAAACCAACCAAGCTAGTAAGAGGCAAGGTCGTATGTCAGCTCATGGCTGAAAAAAATATTTAGAGGTCCCTAAAGAGGAAGATGATTGCATCGACAGAGTGTAGGGTCAGGTGAGGAAAGCTAATTCTCTACCTATGGTTCTATTTGTTCAGAACTAGCGATTTAATCGTATTCGAGACATTGCTTTCTTTCTCACTTATGATGAGTTCCCAACTCAACTAAATTCAAAGGAAAAGTGGACTATAAATATCAAGGCATCTTGATATGTCATATGGGATGACGGTTTATACAAGCATGGGATTGATGGCATCTTCTTGTGATGCGTTGACAAACCGCAGAGATCAAATTGCTTGAAATTTTTCATGACTCAACTGCGGTGGTCACTTCTCCTCATCCGTAATAGCACATAAGATCATTCGGGCCAGGTACTACTGGCCAACACTATTTCAGGATACAGCCACTTGGGTAGAGAAATGTGAGCTCTGCCAACAATTTGTTGGCAAACCAAAATTGGCTACTTTTCCCCTCAGACCCGTCATTATTGATGAACCATTCAGGAAATGGGGAATTGACTTTATCAGAGCACTACATCCCCAATCAAGTGTCGGGCATAGCTATGTTCTAATAGCAACAGATTACTTCACCAAATAAGTGGAGGCCATACTGCGAAAAATGCCACCTCTAAAGTTGTTTGTTACTTCATCAAAGAAAATATCATCGTGATATTTGGCATCCCACACAAGATCGTTGTTGATAATGCTTCCAACTTCTCCTCATGGGAAGTTATCAGTTTTTGCTATGAATATGGGATAACCTTGGCCCACACCTTAGATTATTACCCCAAGGAAATGGTCAGGTAGAATCCAAGTAATAAGAACCTAGTAACCATCATATGGAAGCTGGTCGATGAGAATCAACGGTCATGGCACAAGTCATTGTATGATGCTTTATGGGTAGACCGTATTACTCGAAGAGGTCTCTCGGTATGTCACCTTTTCAAGTGTTATATGGAATCAATGTTGAACTCCCCATTTCCATGGAACTCCCTGCTCTACGCTTGGCACGAGTGATCAAGGATGAGACTTTCTAGAATTCTCTAGAAAAGAGGATCATGTATCTAACTGAACTTGAAGAAAAGAGAGTAAGAGTGGTTGATAGGATCACCGAACATTAGAATCAAGTCAAGAGACTATTCGATAAAAAGGCTAAGTAGAGGGATTTCCGGTGGGAGATCTCGTCCTTTTATGGGACAAGTGAAGAGAGCCAAAGGGCATGCATGGGAAATTTGACTCTCTTTGGAGAGGGCCTTTCAAGATCAAGCAACTCAATGGAGAGAATAGCTTCTATCTCTCATATCTAGATAGAACTGAGCTCTTGCTTCCCTATAGCAGGCAATATCTCAAAATATTTAAGAAGTAGAGCTTGCTCTCTTCTTTTACTGATGCGGCTTGCTTTTACTTGTGTGTTTATTTTTGTCCTTTTTTTGCTTTTTGTTGGTTGTGTGTTTTCCTTTTTTTTTTCACCCTTGTTTTTGACTCTGTAACCCAATGGATAGGCACATGTAGATCTAGGATTCTCTACCCTTAAGCTTCACTCAAAGTTAGTCCCTAGAAAGAGCCAGCATTTTTGTTATCCTGTAAAATTGACAAGGGCAATTTTGCAGGAAACCATACCAAAATTTCCATTTTGGTTCCCCATTGAGGTCTTTTAGCATTCAGAATGGCATAAAATCACTTTTCGGAAAATCTAGTTTTTAGAACTTAGTCATTTTTAACCTTTTTGGGTTGGGCATAGTTTTCATGCATGTAACATCAACCAAAACTGCACCCCTCCTTTCCTTTGGTGCATTCTAGGGAGTGTCAACATTCCAAATGTTGCGCCTCTCTAAAGTGTGAAGTGGGCACTAAAAACGTAGTGTCAACACTCCCAAAGTCTGTGCCATGGCACAAATCTCTTCGTGTCGACATCCACTTAAGTGCGCCATAGAAAAAGTTGGTGGCACATTTATTGCACCTTTTGCTATATATAGGCGCATCCGACCTGTCATTTTCACAATTCAAAAAATGTGAAAAAGTTATTCCTCTATACTTTTTAGCATTCCTATCAGCCCCGTGTGTTGCCATTTGTCACGTTTGTGGACCCCACTTCATCTCCTTTATCATTATATATTCCTGGTAAGTGGCCCTTTCCCTTCTTGTGGATTTTTTGTGGTTTTTATAATGGTTTAGGTGATTAAGATTGATAATAGACAAATGAACCCAAGTACTCAACTCCTCAACCCACCTTCAAACCATTTTCCATCCTCCTTCTAGATCTACAAATCTGGAAGACTCTACCACAAACCAACTCAAACTCATTTGTCCCTTATTCCCTACTTTGCTAATTTTTCCCCCTTGCCATCAAAATCTGAGCCAAAAGAGTGAAAATCATGAAATTTTTACAAAAACAACCCATTGTTTTTCCTTTGGTGCAAAATTCATCTTTGTTACATCAAACACAGTCATGCCACAGGTGCACTGTCCCTGCATGTAGCATAAGCCTTCTCCGCACCTTATAAACATTACAAATTCCCCTAGGCACAAGCACTGCACCAAAACAACTATAACAACATCTGAATGTTGTGTAAACCTTTCCCACACCACATAACTTAACCACTTGGTGCACCTCACTCTCATGCAACATCTACCACATCTACACCAATTGTGCATCCTAGGACCTTGCAACACCAACCATATCGTGCCCCACTTAAAAGGACTTCTAATGGTGCAAGTGCACATCCCTCGACACCAACATTTGAATGTTGTGTGTAGCCTTTCCGCGCCCCGCACCCTTTTGGCATTGTTTTCTCCCATGCAACACTTTCCCAAAGTGCACCTTGCTTTTCTAAGACCCTATAGCCTGCAGTAGAGCTGTGCCTTGCACCCAGAGGCTCGTAAATTGCTAACTTTTCATTCTATAAGCTTTGATGGATGACTTAACATCTAACATGGCTCTTCTGCGATGGACTTCCCTAATTCTTCTTGCAGATCAATAGCTGAACTCAGATCCACACATGTCTTCATCGAGTAAGAAGCCAACTAAGTCCAAGGGTAAAGCCAAGCTAACAGAAGAAGAAATGAAATATAAATACCAAAGGGTCAGGATGCCTGAATCTCTTACAGAGTGTGATCTAGATATCAAAGATTCAAAACTTGGGCACATTAACATGGAGGACTTTTGGGCCAAAACCAAGAAGGTCACAGCAATGAGTCCATTGATGGATAAATTTGTTGGTAGTGGTTTGTACTTTTCTACAGGGATCCCGTGAGTGCAATCAATAATGAGTTCATGATGTTGGTGGGCCATTGTTACAATAAAGACACAAGATGTGTCGAAAATGAGAAGGGCGAGGTAATAATCAACCTCACGGCCCGACATTTTGAGATCATGTTGGGTATCCCTCACCACCGACATTTTGTAGTAGTAAGCCAAGAGGACTGCATGAAGACATGGAACGAAAACGAAGACAAATGTATGCAGTTGATGAATGAGGTGTACCTCAAAAATAAGAAGGTGATAAGCAGGTGGCCACAAGTCATTCATCGCAGTGACTTTTTAGAGGAGATGAGTGACACTATCACCTTCCTGAGCAGGGTATTTGGGCTCTCCGATGCCCATTACTTTCACAAGTGGATGCTTCGGTATTTAGAAACAGTGATTAAAAATGATCCTGATTAGTGTTTTGAATGGGGAGAGATTATCAAAGATAATCTCGAGCGGCTCCAACAACTTTCGACAACTAGGAGGTTCTATATGAACTCCTATGTGGTATATGTTTCTTTGCCTCGAGAGGGACTACCCAAACATTGAATCGCTATAGGGTATGGCCCTGTAAAACTATAAAAATACTATCTAGAATTAAAATTGGAGAATAACATAGCCCAATTCAGTAAAGTCAACGACATCTTCTTCTATGGTGTCATCTACCTCTTGAGGCCCAACATGACTTACGGTCAGATGACCAAAAGCATGGTCACCACCACAGAGAAGTGGGGAGCGTTATTCATGCAATTCCCCACTTTCACATATCTCAAAGCCGCTAACTTCCTAGGAGAGTCCACCAAATTGCTGAGGTATGCGGGACCCAAGATGATCCTATTGGAGCTATCTAGACAGTTTATCATATACCATGAGTAGCATTTAAAATGGAAGAAGGGTGGATCTCCATTCCCCCTCACAGTGGGAAGGTACACCTGCACTTCACAGGAAAAATCTTGGGAGATGTTTGCAGAGCTTGAATTGCTCAGCTTAAAGCATAATTTCCTGGCGAGGCCAACCTTTGATCCTCGTGATTGCCTCCCAAGGGAAAAAATTGATCCAATTTACGTCCCTCAGGTTGAAGATATCTACATCGATCTATATCACAAAGTTGAGCTTAGATGAAAGGATCACTCTCACCGGCCTTGGAGAGATCATTTAATATACTCTGGCCATCGTCCTAAAGGGCTTCCAAGCAACCGATCAAGAAGTTGATCAGGTTTATCTAGACATGGATGGGGACAATTGGCCATTTGCTGAAATTGATAGAAATAAGGCCCCTCAGACTATTGAGGAAAGGGTCAAAGGCACTCTGCAATGCACCAAGCATTGGTGCAAGAAAAATGGTATCATCTACCTTGGGGTAGACTTCACCATGTCTCCCTTGGGCGATGCACCCACTAGGCTGAAACACTTTCCTAAAGGCAAAGGAAAAGATATAGAAGGGGAGGCAAGCACTACTCAGAAAGAAGTTCCTGAAAGCCCTCCTTCCACCACCGAAGAGCAAGTTGTGGACTTAGTGTCCCCAAGAAGAGAAGAAGTGGCCAGTGCTCCAATAGACACATCCACTCAGGATGTTGCCACTACTACAACTGGTGAGGTCCCAACCATCCCCTCTCTTGCTCCTCCTTTCCCTCCTCATGTCGCTCAATCAACCACTCCTTTGGTTATGTCTTCTCCCCCTCCCTCTTCTTCCATTTTCTCTTCCCTGTGGATTTGTCCCCCAACATTTCTTCCCTCATCTCATAGATCCCTTCCACCACCATGGTTTCCTCTCCTACAGTCACTCCTACCCATATGAGAATTGGAATGTTGGCTTCTTTCTCGATGCTGCCACCAAGTGTCTCGACACATTTCCTCGTGTCCACTACGGTTTCTCCTTCTTCCACTCCTGTCTCCTCCTCTTCCTCTGGTCCCACTCCCTTAAGTCCAGAATGGATCTCCAAACATCTGATCCAACACAAGAGGAAAGCCCCTATTGCACCTATGGAATTCTTCATTATTCGGCTAAAGGGCCTAAGAAGCAAAAAGCTATAACCCGCTTCTCTCAGAGCACTTTAGGTGAAAGGGTTATGGAGATCACATACCCCGATTTCATAAAGAAGAAAGAAGATCTGTCTCTCTACAGATTTTATAGTGACTCAGTCACGATGAGAACATCATCGAGAGCCCGTAAGGAGAGTCCCTATCCACAATAGATGCCCTTTGCAAAAAGCTTCAAGAAGCAAAGGAAGAGAAGAGAATATTAAAAGAACAAAACAAGCATCTTCTCCAAGCCCTGCAAAATATGGGCAATGCCCCTCCTATGATTTCATTGCCGACCCTCCTAAAGTTCTTAGTTAGGAGAAGATAAATGAGTATGCCAAGATTAGTGAGAAAGGTATAGTAGTGTCTACCTAGAGAGAAGATTCTCAAAGATAGTGAGGAAGTGATTACAAAGTTCACAGAGCTCTATCAAAATATAGATCAAGCTAACAAGGAACTCCAGGCAATAGTAGGACCTATCTCCAAAGAGTTGGACCATGTCAGGTTACAACATGAGACATTCCAGAAGATGCTCAACCTGCCAGAAATGACTTAGTGAAATTCGACATCTTTGATCACCCGCAAGCACCCATCAAAGTCCTTGCTGCTTTAGACTATTGGGTTGACCAAATGGAGTTTTTCTTGGAAAAGATAGACAAAATCAAAGAGGAAGCCCTGGATGCAATGCATCAAATTTAGTAGATCATCTTAAGAATGTCTCCGTGGTTGCTCGATGCAGCATAAACCTTGAGGAAGGAAGATGATACTATTCGGATTTTGAAGGAAATCACATCATAGGGTTTAGCATCGAGGCCACTTTTTATATAGAATCTATCAACAAATTTTCCGCCTACCGTGAATTTGTTGGATACCGATGGAGTCAAGTAATGAATACTTCAAACTCCTGGAATGACTTAGAGATGAATGGGAAACTTGTAAAGTCATCGGGTATCACACCAAGGGTCTAGCTCGGGATTGACTTCGAGGTGATGATCAACAAGTTCATGGAGTATCGAGCTCAGTTTCACATTACCTCTCCTGAGCAGAAACAGGACACTCCTTTCAAGCCAAGGGATGATGACGAATAGGCTCCTTCCTCCTGGGATAAATCCCATTTTTGTAAAAATATTTAAAAGTATGTTGGCACAAATGATGATGTCATCCATGTTGCACCATGAGATGTTGTCATCCACAAAATTACCCTAAATTCAACATTTGACTTTTAGATATTTTGTAAATAGTTGTTGGCTCCTTTTTGTCTTCTTTCTCCTTCTCCTTCTATAAGTACTTGGATACTTGTAGTATTCAAGGGTGAGTAATTTTTTATGAAAAATAGAGTGAGGAGAGAAAGACTTTGAGCTTTCTTGTAACAAAACAATTATTAATACAAAAATTGAGACTTTGTTCTGAATTCTTGTGTTATGTGGTAGATCTTTCTTAAGTTAGATCTGCATGCTTATTCTATTGGATTCACCTATGCTTTTCTCATTTGTTTAAAAGTATTTCTTTTTTGTTTATGTGAGTAAGTTTGGCTCTTTTACTACTACCGACCCAAAACACACAAACCCTCGACCTTTCTACTTTGGAATTCATTTTTTTCTCCCTTTAGATCCACCTTTCTTCTATTCCTTTCGTTCTTCGTTGGAACTAACTCTCTACCGGATGAGGTCCCAAACCCCTCAAGGTAGAATATTGTAAGACTTACACAGATTCCTGCTAGTAGGATAGCAATAAACCAGTTTCACTTTGCTGTCTCAAAAAGGGGCTATGCCCTGCACATTGTTGGCCTGTCTATCCATAGATCTACCCAGCCGACAGATTTTCAGACTAACACATTGTTATGCCTTTTGGGTTAAAGAACATTGGTGTCATTTACCAATGCATGATGACTCATATATTTCTTGACTATATCCACAATATTATCAAAGACTATGTTAATGACCTATTGGAAAATTACACCAACCACTACAATCACGCCCAAGATCTATGCCTCATCTTTGAACAATTATTGTTTTATAATGTTCTCTTAAACCCACATAAGTATGTTTTTGGGGTTACCATGGGTAAGTTGCTAAGGTAAGATATCTCTAGTCGAGGAATAGGGGTTAACCCTTAAAAAATCAAGCTATTGTTAACATGCCACCACCGTGAAATCTCAAGAAATTGCGGTCACTCCAAGGAAAAAATGCAGGACCATTTAGCATTTTATGGCCCAATTAGCTGATAAAACATAACTTTTCACTTGAGTTTTGAATAAAGATACATCATTTACTTCAGATTCTACTTTTCAAAAAGAATTTGAATACTTTAAACCCTATCTATTGAATCCCTTGGTGTTAGTCCCACCTATACCGATAAACTATTTGTACTTTGCATTTCTATTACTAAACATGCCTTCAATGAATTTTTCACACAATACAATGACAACGATTGTGAACATGTTATCTATTATATTAGTCACACAATCCTTCCACATGATCTCAATTATAACCCCATTCAAAAGATTTGTCTCACCTTATTATTTGCTACAACCAAGTTTTTCTAATATATGCTTAATAATGAGGTACGAGTTATTACCAGGGTAGACTCTTTACATTATTTACTCACATTCACACATATTTTTGGTCATATTGCATGTTGGGTAATGTTATGAACTGAATTCAACCTCAAATTTATGGCTCCAAAAATAATCAAAGGGAAATTTTGTTCCAATTAGCACATCGATGCCCCACTTTTGACTCTTTCCCCATCAATGATGAATTTTGAGAGGGCGTTTACTTCCTACAACATTGTTTTTGACTTTCAAACCATGTACTTTGATGTCTCCCAATGTGCTCTTTGGGGTTGGCACTAACATCATCGTTATTACTCCAGAAGGAGAGACTCTCCCATTTTCCTATCAATTAGGTTTTTGGTACCAAAAACATCTTTGAAAATTAATCATTAATCTTTGTATAGTGCTTATGCATTAAATATTCAACATATACATATTTTTCGGTATTAACAACTTATCGTCAATATAGTAAGGGATATTTACAACAAAAATATGAATGTTTGATTCAACATAAGACACTTGTCAAAAAAATATCACATCCTTCGACTCCTATTCCATTACTACCATACCTTAGAAAGATAATAGGCATATTTATGTTATGGCTAGTGTTGTTTCCCTAGTCCTTTTGTATATTATTGACGTTTGCACCACCTTCACTATTTAGTTACTATGTCAGGCCTCTTTTTATCCTACCAATATTGATGTTCTCCATGTTTTAGTCACTATCCACATTATAGATGATATAGAATGGTTTATCGACATCTATAACTACCTCTATCAACAACTCCTCAATAATGCTTCACCTCAAGAATGTCATTGTTTACGCCATGTAGCAACTTACTACATACTTATATGAGGTTATTTATTTAAACACTCTTTTTATGTCCACTTTTTTAGAGAGTCATAGTGCCCACCTTACCTTATTCAAACTACATGATATTGAATGCAAAGGACACTTTAGCGGTAAAGTTATGTCTAAGAAATTATTACGAAAAGGATAATATTATCCCATGATGGAACAATACTTTATGGTCATTTTTGGTATTTTTTCATTGATGTAACAAGGTGTTATGAAGTCATGTGAGTCTCTATGAGGTTTTGGTAAAGTGTTAAGCATGAAGGTTGATTGGTAGTGTCAAGTTTTGGTGAGTTGTCATGTTGTCCTAGCATGGTTCTAGCTTGCATAGTCATGGTATGAGTTATCTATAGGTGATTGAATGTTGTCATGAGGTCATTCATGGTCCATGAGGTGTGTTAGAGGCATACATGTGTCTGCATTGAGTCATCTTAGTCAGTTTATGAGTTGACATGTTTGAGTCAGGTCATTCTAGGCCTATTCCTAGCCCTGGAGCATGTGGTATGGTATGGTGACTTGAGTTTTGGAGCTAATCAGTCATGTTAGATTATGATATCATAATTCTAGAAGTTTATATAAGTTGTATGATGAGTTTTAGGTCATTTCTTAGAGGTTTGGTGGTGTTTCATGGTCCTTGGGAAACAAGTAGGTGAAGAATATACAAGTTAACATAGGTACTTGTCTTAATGCCTATATTGTTTCATACCTATTTGGGCTCTATGGTGAGTATGAATAGTGAAAGGATGGTATCTTGGTGCTTCATGAAAAGTTTCAAGTCATCCTAAAGAATGATTTGCAAGATATGTCATTTTTGGTAAAACCGAGTATTCTAAAATCTGATTTTGAGGTAAAAGTTGACCTTCTAATGCTCTTTGTGGGATGCTTGATTTGCATGGGGACCAAAGAAATTTGGTATATATTTTTATCTTAATTATAAATATTTTCCAAAAATAATTATATGAATGATCGTTAATAAGATAGGCTATTTTGAAACCCTGGCTAAAAATGACTTGGGATAAATGAAGTATATTGAGCCTGTCTTGATTGGTTTTGAAAATATGATGATTAGAGGTTGTAGAGAACTCCTCTAGATTTCCAGAAAGGTAAATTAGAGCATGTGATAGTATGTGGTTCCTCTTTGGAAAAGCCATGTTTCTTAAGATCTTCAAGGTGTGGAAAAGTTCTCCAAAGAAGGTGATGAATAAATTGAAATTGTTTTTATCCCAAGAGTTTATCTATATTTCTATGATATTTTAAGATCATGGTTGAGATTATAAATTCAAAATTATGCACTATTTATGAGGACTAGTTTTTGGGGAAGTTTGGAGAAGTCTATGGTAATGGTGGAATTAAAAGAAATACATGTGGAGTTAGGACTTGATTCAAGTTGTATAGTGATCATGGTTAATATATCTTTCAATTGGTATATCAAAATTTTATTTTTTAATGGATTAAGAAGTTATGACCTGATCGTTAAGGGTCAAATTCGGAGGATGCTTGGTTTAGCATGGTCTTGAGTAGCTTCGAGAGGTAAGATAATTTTTCTAAGTCATTCATGATTTTTGAAGGTTTTTGAGTTCTTAGACAACATGTCTAATGGTTTTACATGATTTTTTAAGTTTGGAAGTGTTTTTGGAGGTAATGGAGATAGTTGTGCTCAAGGCTAGTTCTTAAGTCCTAAAAGGCTAAAGGAGAAGTTTCAGTGATGCACCTAGTTAAAGGCCTTCCACTTGGATTCAAAAGGAAATATAAGGTGTTATGGAAAGAGGATTTAGATAAATTTCAAATGGTGTATGGTGTTTCTCTTTATGATAAGTTTTGATAGGTCATACAACTCAGTTTTTGAAGAAGAAGGTTTGTTGTTTTTAGGACAGAATTTATCAGGATGAAAGATTGAGGTAAAAGAGGCATGCGATGGATTATTTTATGCTTAATATCAATTGGAGAGTGAAGAGAGATGAATTTTGTTCCTATTTAAGGCCTTTAGAGGTATTTAAAGTGGCATCAAGTGTTCAAACTAGTTGAGTTCCTAAAAATGATTTTGGGACACTCATTTTGGTGAAGATGAAAGTTGGTGTGGTTTGTATATATGGGTATTTTATGAGTTCTAGAAATCATGAATGTGATCTATAGGACGTGGTGATTCTAATGAGTTGTTCTTGGGTGGTCTTGAGGCCCAAAGGTGAAGAATGGTTCTTGGAAACAACTGTTTGGTGAAGGATATGAGACTTCTTGAGTTATTTATGTGAAATTTGAATGGTTCAAGATAATTTACGACAATGGATGGTGTTTTATTTCATATTTTACATGTGTTAGAAATTAGGGAAATTTAATAATCATGTTTTTGGTGTTAGTGGTTTTTTCTCATCCAAGTGATGGGGTTTTGAGCCATTTTGGGCTTATTGAGTGTGTTTGAGCTCAGCCAACCCATATGGGCCCACTTTATGAATTTAGATGAGTGTTTTTCTATATTTCAATTTTTTTGGTCTAGATAAAGGATTAGAATAGACCCAGCCTTTTTTTTTTATGAGAATAGAAGAATATAAAATTATGTTTTGAGTTCATTTTTGAACTAGTGCTTTTAGAGGGAAAATGTGACCTAGGTGAGGAAGAAAAAGTGATTTAATTGAATCAAGAGGGACCTAAATATGTGTGAAATTTTTGAAGAGTATTAGAAAACATGTATGCAAGGGTTTTAAGGAAAATCAATCCATGAAAGACCAAGAGAGAGAAAGTTGAAGGAGGTGTGTTTGAATGAGGGTTTGAAGGAATTTGGAGCTGAATTTTGGGATCACAATCAGCTATGGTATCATAATATTTTTAGTGATCATACTTTTGAAAAATATCTTATGATGATTCATATTCATAGGAGTCTCTTGTTTTGAGTAATATCAACAAGGGTTTAGGGGTTGGTGCTCCTTATGGGGTTGGTGCCTCACTAAATAAATCTCTTGTGATGTGTAATATTCACTTGAGTCTTTGTTTTGTGTAATATAAGAAATAGTAAATTTATTGGGTTTTCTTCCTGTGAGTTTTTCCCACTTATATCTTACTTTTTATGTGTTCTCTCTCATGTGTTATGGTTATTTGAATGTATTGTGAGCACCTAATAAGATATTATTAAATGTATTTGAATGAATGGATGTTAATGGATGATGTAACTAAGGTTAAATGAAATAATAAATATGTAGGACTTTTTCAACCCCACTTTTAGTCCATTTTTCTTCTAACAATATTTTCATAAATATGCTAAAAGTTGTGATCAATGTCAATGGCATGGAAATATACATCATGTCCTATCTCCCATATCAAACACTATAACCTATTATACCCTCATGGAAATTTTCCATATGGGGTTTGATTTAGTTAGCAAGGTTACCCCTAAATCTATGTTGGGGCACAAGTTTATCATCACATCCACATAATATTTTGATAAATGGATTGAGGCCATACCCATAGAAACTACTACTTGAAACAATATATGCCATTTCATATTTATGTACATCACCACATGTTTTTATCTCCCTTCTACTATGTTTATAGAAAATGAACCTTCATTTAAAAACCATATTGTTAAAAAAATGTGTGAATTTTTAATTCAAGCATACTTTTTCTACTCTTTATTACCCACAGGGAAATGACCAAATTAAGGCCTCTAACAAAACCATTTTCAAGATTTTTCACAAAATCATTTATTAATATGGCTTTGAGTGGCATAGTAGATCCTCTATATCCTTTGGTATTGTCGACTAGTGTTCGTACACCTAACAATGCTACCCCTTTTTCCTCGTTTGTCGAACAAGTTGTTATTTTGTTCGAATTAAAGATCCCTTTTCTTTTATATATCTATAAAGGACTTCATCAAGGAAAATGAATACTATGAGAAACATTTAGATGAGTTATAAATACTCAACTCCAAATTATTGCAAGTGTTATAATAATTTTGTATGTATCAAGAATGCATTACACATACGTATAATAAAAGATTTCATTTCCATGAGTTTCAAGTAGGTGATCTGGTTCTTAAATAAAATCAAAAGAACATGAACGTTGAGACAACATTGAAAATAAAAATCAAACCCAATTGGCTATGCCTATAGATGATAATTGTATTGTTTATGTTTATCATTTGGCTAAACTTGATGGAAAGCCTATTAATAACCTTATGGATAGTATGAATTGATGACAATATTACACTTAAATTATTTCTTTCACTCATTTTTACACATAGCTATGCATTGTGATAATACAAATACATTCAAATATATGTAATAATACAAATTCAATACATGTACATTTTATTTGTGAGTTGTTAGTGCTCACTTTAAAATATCCATATTGTTTTTAACTTTAGTTCGATATATATCCTACTATATTTCTTTACACACATGTGGTCACTTCATATATTGAGATGGATGTAGGACACATAGATTAGTAAACAATTATAGGAGAACTCATGTTTACTTACATTCTCATCATTTGGGGGCAATACCTGCACATCCTACAAGTGGTATTGTTCTATTATATCTCATTTACAATTCCTCACTTACGCTTAATTATATACATGGTGTATTTTCTACTTTTTTATACTAACGAGACAAACATAGGTGTCTTTTGCAGCATTGATATCTATTGTATCACATATTTCACTCATGTTAGCTACTACATATTATCATGTTTGTAAAAACTTATTTCATGAATACATGTTTGTGTGTGTGTGCTATTATGTTATTGTTTTACTTGTTTGTGACCTATGTGCCTTGATTTTCTTGTGACACTATGGGTAACCCATGTTTGTGGCATCATGCCTATCTTTTTTTCAATTGCTTTCCTTTGTTAATTATCTTTTAAAATTGTGGATGTCCCATGTTTACAATACTACAAGTCTTTTTGTATGCTCTTGTGTGTCATTGTTTACAATTAGACGCATTGATGTTGTTCTTGTTTTCTTATACATACATTTTCATGTTGATTGTTATAGATACTACTATCCTTATTTATTATTGGTATTATTTTTATTGTAGGCAATGGTTTCCACCATGCATAAAAAAAATTTCCTCTTACATGTACAATTTCTCTAAGGTAGCCACCTCTTTTACACTTGACACATATTTTTAGAAATTTCCTTTAGAAATACACACCTATTTCTTTTGAACCACATACTCAAATATGATTTTCACAAAATCCTCAAAAGAGGGGACATCTATTTAGATTTATTCTATATTTTTCAATAGATACAAATAGAAATTGAGGGGCAAATGTAGATATAGCTAAGGTACAAGCACCCAAAAATGCAGTCATATAATTTTTTTGGAAAAAATAACACATGGTCAAAATTGTACACTTTGGTCAACGCCCCCACCCCCACATTTTTACCAAGGGTAATTTCAACATTTTCATATTTTCACCTATGTTAAGAGGTATTTTGAATATTTTCACATCCAGATTGCTCACTTTAAACCAATATAGGGCGTGAATGTTTTCATTCCTTATTTTCATAAACAATTAGTTTCAGGCTCATCTTTAGGAATCTTGGGGCATGGGCCTCCTTCCTAGTTTAGCGTTGTTAGCACATTTTCAACATATTTTAGCATTTATTTAAGTTTTTTCTATGTTGTTTAGTATAAGGGGAGAGTTTTAGGGAACATATTCTTTTTGTATTGTATGTCCTTATCTTCAAAGTCAGGTCTAGATCCATCTGCGGTGGTTTGATCCATGGAATTATGGAAGGTAGAAAAGTAGTTAATGGATTCATTGTCTAGCTTTTCTCTCCTATTACAATTAAATGGGAAGATATGTTAGTTGATGATAAAATTTTCTACATAGGATTATTCCTTCACATGTGTACATTTTTACCTCTTTCTTCTTCTCTCTCTTACACATTTCCTTATTGGATGCATGCACCTAACACTCCAGTTTCACCTCGACACCGATTACAGACTAATCTCCCTAATCCTTCAATAAATTTTAGTAGATACAAAGCTCCAAGAAAAAGTAAAACATGTGTATTTTTTCCCTGTTTACATATTTTCACTTCACATAAATGCAAATGTAAATTTTTTTGTTACATATTTTATTTGAGTTATGCTCAATTATCTATCACAAATGTTGACTACACTTTATGTTGCAGGTTTCATCATGGAGAATTCCAACACCAAGCACAACATTACAATTGCAAAATAAAAATTTGAGAAAAGGAAAAAGTGTGTTTACACCTCAAGTATAATTTCCTACTTAAAGGGGGAATGTAGACACTCAAATTTGGTAATTTTCACTTTGGAAACCATTAATTTGACTATTCACTCTTATTATTATAAGTACAACTTATCCATCCCTAATTATCATTTTTAAAGGTCCATTTTTTATTTTTTTATCCTTTCATGTTGAAATATCAATACATCCTAAGAATAAAAGACTAAAAATCAATATACAAACATTAATTTATTAGCTCTAAACATCATTTGACACATTTCCGATCCAAATCGGGACCATACAAATGGTCAAGAATGTACATCCAATCTAGATCTACTTATATGGTCTTGAACCGACTGTCTTACAATTACAATTTCAAATTGGAATCTTTCGTTGGGTCTTATACTTGATCAGGGTCAATATTTCTTGGATAAATCATCTACATAACCCTATATAAGAAAGTAAACACTACCTCATTTGCTAACCTAGAACTCTTAAGGAAATGCACTAGAAAACTCACTTTATACACATGTAAAAGTCATCCAAATCTCCTTTAATCTTAGTATAGCACATCTAAAGTCATTAGGAAGCACCCACGTTAGGTATTAAGCTATAAACTAGGTCAAGGCATCCATATATTTCATCTCAATAATCCTCAAAATCCTCTCTATAAGTATTTTTGTAAGATCCAAGTTAAAGCAAGCATGGTCAAAGAAATTTCCAAATATGATTGATCTATCTAGATATCACATACTAGGTGGAGAAAAACATGTGGTTTGAGGCCTCTTTGAAGTAGTTCCAATGTCGGTGGTACATAAAGGTTCCCATAACCCTTCTAATGTTTGCCTTGTAGGATTCTTTATCCATGGATAGGGTTTGAGATGATGATCATGCCATTCAAAGAACCTCATTGCATGTGAAAACACTAGGGTTTGAAATATATAGGAAAATACAAGAAAGTGAGAAACCCAAAAAGTTACAAGAGTAGATTCAGATAAGGCCCAAGATCCTACATAATTTTTAAGACTATACAATAAATTTTTGACCTGATGGTGTGGTCCTTAACCAAGTGCAATTATAGTTATAGCTCCAATTTTCAAAGGTCATCCAGTTCAAATCGCCCAATTTCTTTATTTCACAATCCCATATCCTTCCATAAGTTTTTGTAAATCATCTAAGTGATTTTACACATTTATTTTTCTTTCAATCACATGTTAGGTTGATTTACTATATTTTAAATTCTTCCAGAGAATCTGAGTCAAAAATTTGAGTTAGTATTTATATTGTAATATCTTTGTATTATTCCATGACTATTTAAATTGACCAAAAATATAATTTTAGGATTAAATAGTTAAGGTACATAGTTTGCAAAAATGAATTACTCATTGACCTAAGAAACATTGTGGTCATCTTACAATTAGAGACTTCATGGACCTAAACGGATGTGGACACTTTGTCTATTATAGAAAATTTATATGGGGATATTCCAAAAAAGCATTCCTCTGGAAAGGTTGTTACTAATAAAAAAGGATTGTTTGAATAGGGTGACAAGAAACAAAAATAATTTGAAGATTTAATGGAGCAACTATTTAATGCACCAATTTTAATATTTCTAAAATTAAATAAACCTTCCATATTAATGTAGATACATTAGGAACAAGAGTTGAGACAATAATTGCACAACTAGGTAAAGAGAATGTGGATCATTCGATCTTATTTGCAAGTCAAAAATTGACACCTGCAAATAAAAATTATACTACAATAGAAAGAGAAGGTCTATATATGGTCTATGCACTACAAGAATTTCACTAACATCTTCTAATGACACCATTTATCTTCTCCATTGACCATATGCCACTAAAACATTTGGTTAATAAGGCAATGTTTCATGGAAGAATATTTTAATATATCATCATATTCTAAGATTTTTAATTCTCTCGTAGTAGTAAAACCGGGAAAACCTATTATGGGACTTGATCATCTCTCGTCCATCGTAACTAGAGAAGAGGTAGAAATAGTAGAAGATATAATGCATGATGCATAAATGATTAAAATAATGAGCACCTTGGATGAATTAAACGATATAGTGTTATTCCTAGATACAAGACTCACGCCAACTAATTGGAATACACAACAAAAGAAGAAACTTGTTGTAAAAGTTTCTCCTATCAAATAAGAAGTGACACTTTATAAGAATGTGGAGAGGTGATGTATTGAGGAGTTTTATAATGGAACATAAACAAGAACAAATATCACACTAATGGGTAGCCAAATGAAATTATGTTGGAGATGTGATTGTATGAAAAATTTTCACAACAATATTATGGTGGAAAACTTATTTCATGATGTAAAATAATACACGCACAACTATTAAATTTACTAGTGTATAGGAAAATAGAACAAGAGGGATTCCATGCCACTATAACCAATTTTTCATAGGAATCATTTGAAATTTGGGTTATATCCTTTGTAGGGCCAATCAATCTAGTGGGAAAAGAACTGGAATGCACTATGTTATAACAACAACACATTATTTAACTCATTAGAATGAATTCACCTAAAAAAGGGTTGTACAAGAAAAAAAGATGCAAGATTTATATGGGAAAACATAGTAAGCATATATGGATTTCCTTTGAGCCTAACTAGTGACAAAGGTATACATTTCCTCAATAAAACTATACCAATATTATTTTTGAGTTCATGATCACACACCACAAGACAACACCCTATCACCTACAAGTGAATGTAATAGTTAAAGCATTTAAAAAAACACTAAGTCATACTATGAAAAATATATACAATATTCAGAAAAAGGAATAGGATGATAAGGTTTTGATTATCCTTTGGGCATACAAGAAAACATATAATAGATTAAATAAGGAAAAATCCTTCTAACTATTTTTGGTAAAGAAGTAGTGCTACCGCTTGAATTTATGGTTCCATATTTCATAATTACATGTGCTACCAACATGGATGAGGAAGCTTCCCTTATGGATCTCTTTATTAAATTAGTGAAATTGGATGAAATAATAGTGAATTTCGTTAGAGAAAAAGAGTATAGAAGTTATGAAAAACACATGGAACTATAGACATATCAAGAATAAGAATTTTAATATTGGTTCCAAATTGTTGTATGATTCAAAACTTACATGACATCCAAGAAAATTAAAAACACATTGGTTAGGACCATATCAGATAATTTTCATCTTGTCAATTGGGGCATGTAAATTGAAATATCCAAATGATGAGTTCCTACTAGGTTAATTTAGTGGGAGTAGGCTAAAATCCTATTTCCATTAAAAACCTATTTTGTAATTGAATAAGGTGTATGCCACTAGAGTAGTTTTTATTATTATTATGGTAGTTCACATTTTGTTTAGAGCGGTTTATTTGAATGCATGCTTTTGGTTTATAATAAGCAAAAATGCATGCCGCAATGTTGACCTCCATATATAAAATTCAATGCTTTCAAATAAAAATAGTTTCATTCATATGAAGGTATTCTTAAACTTGGAGTCTCAATTAATTTCAAATGGAGGACCACATGCACAATTGTTTTTTTTTAATATTGGTAAATAGTTTTTTGAAAGGGACTATACCCTTGTGTACAAAAGGAGGCCTAAAAGCCTGAATAAGAGAGAGGAGCAGAGAAGCTGTATCAAAGCACAAAAGTTACAGCAAAGAACACCGAAGCCAAGAAACAGCAACACAAACGAGACTTAACAGCAAAACAACGGCAACAAAACAGCAAGCCTACAGCCAAGAAGCAGTAGTAAAACTGGACTACTTCTTGGCCGCTTGATCAATACTCATCTTTACTTTTTTCCAAGCATGATACATACCCAGCGTGGTCATATGAGCAGCATCCTCATATGATACATGCACAATTGTTGAGAAAGGAGTATAGAAAATATAAGGAAACAACATAAAAAAATCAAATGTTATGTGCATCATGAGATGAATAAAGAATTTTCCACATTTCCACACATCAAAAGAAGGAATATCAATTTAGTAATGTGGTGTAAGGAATATTTCACAAGAAATGGGTGTAGTAAAAATAAGGTACTGGACAAAAAAATTCGTAACAAAAAATTGGATATGGTTAGATAATGTGTAGAGAAAAATTAGTTTTGAACAAGCTTGGCCAACGAGATTAAGAGAGAAGTAGATGAAATAATTGGAGTGGATAAGGTAAGGTGTTTGTAGGAATACTACAATGTAAGGAAGCACGTAAAGAAATGAGTGCATAGGAGGATGCAATGTGTCTCAAGAACATAAGTTATCTATTGCAGCTATACGAATTGGGATAAAAGAAACACATCCATAAAATTAATGGTTCAAATTTACAAGTGGATGTCATTTATGGAAATTTTAAAGTAAATAAAAAATAAGAAATAAGTGGGTAACAATTGCCGAGAGCTCATAATTGATTATGGTTGGTAAAATAATTAAAAGTTTATACATGTGAGAAGAATTAATAATTGATTTATTACCAAGGTTTTAGAGGTATAAAAATAGGGTTAAAAATAATTTATAAGTTACAAACAACTAAAATAAGTGATGACACTAATCGAGCAATAAAAACCTAACATTTTCTTTTCCATTGAAGACTAAAGTAATATTTTTATAGGTACTAGAGCCAAGGTTTAAACGAGAAGAATAATGGAAGTATTTTGGTTGTAAATAAAGATACAAGTTTGCATGAAATGATGCTTTTAAAACATTATAAACCTCTCTAGCTAGTATTAACGTGGATACCAAGCTCCGAGATAAGATAAAAATATTTGGGGCAATTAACCACCTAGAGTAACCAAAGAATATTCTGACAAGGAAGATAAATAAGATTAAACCGATGGATGTGCACAAAAGGATTCACACAAGAGTTTATTTTTTTGAGTGTGCATAAAAGGATTCACAAAGTTTTGTGAGGTCAATGTCGGGGAAAATATTTAGGCAATATTATAATATGAGAGGCCTCACAAGAAGAGATGGAGAAACTAATTGAAAAATAATTACAAATAAAAGATTTTGAGGATAAGGAGCAAGATACTCCATCTACACAAGAAAGCAAGTACAACGGAAATAAAATAATGATGTATAGCCGGAAGGAAAATAAGAGATGCACCCACTATCACCTCAACTCCTTCTAATGTATCTAAACTTTAAACACACACTCAATACATTGTAAATACCTTGAACTCAAAGGAAATAACTTATCTTCTTGGTTATTGAATAATGAAATATAATGTGTCTTAAATAAGAAAACAACCCCCACACTCTCAATATACTATAAATACATTGAACTCAAAGGAACTAAATTCTCTTATTCATTATTGAATAATGAAATGCAATGCATCTTAAATAAGAAAACAACCCCCAACTCGAGTTTCCATGCAAAGTCTAACTAACTTCAATTAAATGTACTCTGGGTGGCAAAATTTACTATTTTTAGCAGTTTACTAGAACATGTTATTCTCAACAAGTTCACATGCTTATTCACATGGGAACAAAAATTGTCACTTATTGCTTAAATTAGAGGAATTTCCAGCTTTCTAACCTACTATGCATGTAAGAGACTAAAAATAACTAATGCCCAAAAATAGGAAAAAACTGAATTGAAACTTAAATCCTAATTTTTGGCCCCCAGATGGTGGATTTTAAGCCCAAATATTTGTCAAATGGATACAACCAACCAGCAGGCAGGTTGATCCATCTCATTGAAACAAATCATTTTAAAAATTAGACTCAAACAAACACCCAAATAAAAATTTATGACCATATTAATTTTTTTCTAAAAATAGTACATCACCTCCACTTGGAGATGCATTACCTAGAAGATGTGCTAGAGGCAGAAAAGTTGAAAACTAAGGTGGGAACATGTAATGTATCTTACTTTAATGATTACATTCATGCAAAGGTGATATGCTTGATAAATGGATACTCGGTGCATGACATAGGAAAAAAAGATTGCTCAAGGTTTTATTATCTATGATGATGATGAAAAAACATTGGAGAAGGTTAGGGTTCTATAGCTCTATGAGATTCCCTATTTCAATAAATCCATAGATATATTTCAATACCTAATATTGTGTGTCCGACAACGCTATTTTAATTTTGTGGGCCAACGCATGAGGACCACCGGTCACTGATTAGTAAAATGACTGGGCTATTAAACACAAGAGAAGACTTGAGGAAAGCCCTAAATAATGATAAAGAGATCAAAGAATTGGGGGATATCCTAAACTATAAGAAGGGTGGGTGAACCTTTCCAATTTATCAAATAATTTACCTAGGTACAAACATAGCTATGTTCCTTCTCGCAACCAAGCTAGCTGGTGTAGAATGATACACCGAGGTGAACAATAAATTTGTATACATTGCATATAAAATAACATAAGGGAAGAATTATAATTTATCCCACTACATATATATACAATGTTTTTATAGGATGCTTAATTGCACATCATAAGGCAAGGGTGAAGTTTGTGTTGAGCACAATCCTTCTTCTTCTAGTGTTTAATGAAATTGAAATTATTGAAGGAGGTAGAAATCCTAATTAGGTATACCATAGGGAAATAAGTCACCTATAGAAAAATATAACAAATTTTTAGCACCCTCCACCCTCAAGAATGTATACAATGACAAATTAAGTAACTAGTAGAAACAACTACAGGATGTCTTTGAACAATATTAAAGGATTCTACTCCAATTACCCAAGGATCAATAAGGAGAATTTGATTTTGTTGTTGTATGATACAACTACTTAGGGTGTGTCATGAGGTAGAATGGGAATATGTGTTCATGGGAAAAGTTTCCCTTTTACTTCACAAAATACTATTTTATGTAATTTTTCAATCAAATAAAGGATGTCAAGAAGATAATAATAGATGCACTGAGAGAATAGATGAAGATATCCACACTCTCTCGTATAAAATATAAATATGTAATAAAGAAGCCATATATGTAAAGACATGAGTTATATATTTTCTCATTGGTCTAGGTTAAGACCTTGGTTATAGATCATAAAGTAGTGCAGGTATTCTATTATTTTATTACGAAAAGAGGGAAAGAAAACTATAGTGTAAGAAAATGATAAGACATATGAAGAAATTATCCCCATCTAGATCCAAAGGTAAGGGAAGCAATGGGCCAAACCTAGTAAATGTTTCTTTTGCATCACATACATTCTCCAAAGATGGGTGGGGTGATCAATAACCTCCGTCCATGAAGAAACAAAGATTTCATGTGAAAGGAACTTTCACACCATGCCCAAACTCGGGAACAACTCAAACATCCGGTGAAAGTAAGTTAAAAAGGGGGATGATGGGAGTAAATTCAGTAGCATAGAAAATTCCATAGTATTAGAGGTACTACACATGTTGACCTAGATGGATATTGATGTAGGACCTAGTGGAGTAAATGCGGTATCAAATAAATAAATAGATAAAACTTGTTCGAACACACCCATACAAACAATTTCTCTAAGTATGTCTACTCCAATAGCAATCCCCTCACATGAAAGAGAGTGGGAAACAAATCCCTAGTCACTCCAAGGAAAAATCCTGTAAGAAAAATAATCACACGCTAATAAAAGGTGAAAGAATTAGGCAAAATGATACTCGAAATGAGCCTAAACTAATATAATACCACCCAATAAATCTTGTGATGAATATAGAGGAATTGGATTAGCTACTACACCTCTTATTCAAGAAAATAGATGTAAAAATGGAAAGGGAGAAATAAAATAAAAGAGAGATAATATCGGGGTTGTTTGTGGTAGGAAATTAGAGACATGTGAAATCCTAGAAAAGATCTTGGAGAAAAGGATGCATATGCGGAAAAATTGCTCAAAAATAAAAATAATTAATGTTGAAGCTTAAATGGATAGTGATTGAATTGATAAGGCCACTCACAAAAACGCATGGAGGAAATTAAGAAAACAAGGGAAGAATATACTTGAAAAGAGGGAAAGATCAAGTAGTGAATAGGTGACATGAAAAATCTCACTACCAATACTAAAATTGAGCTACAAAATGTAAACATTCTTTCCAGCAAAAAATTTGAAGAAATGCATTTTCAGGTCATAAATTGTTTAATTAGAAAACCCGGGACTAAGCAAAACAAAAAAGCAAAAAACCAAACATCCTAAGTACAGTCTTCAACACTTTGATAAAAAATTTCTAATAGTTCCACACAAAGAAAACTAAGAAGTATTTTGGACTTTGGGGAAGAAACCCCTGTTGTCGATATGACTTTCATTGTTGTGCTCTTCCCCCTCCTTCAGCTTGGTTTGATCCCCTTCATCTTCTTCATTAGAGTTACTGACACAAAGCTTGAAATTTATTTTCTTAATGTCATCCTCCATCACCTCCAGCCTATCACTCAAATCCTCAACCTTTTTATCCATCTTGACCATCTCGTTGCTTGGACTTCACCTGGGCTATGCAAATATGTTGGGAAGCCCTGATGGCCTCCATCATGGCCTCACGCCAACTAGAATTGGTTTCTTCCATAGTCTGGACCACCATTTCTAGATATTGTACCTTCTTGTTCAAACCCTCATAATCCCTATCATTACTAGCAATGCCCTTGTCTTTGGAAGTACTTGCATCACCTTTGCCCTCCACATCTCTGTTCTTCATATATTCCTCCTCATTCGTATCAACCAATATTTTTCCAACCCACATTTTAGTGAGACATTCAGCTAGGGTGATGTCATCCTCCTCCTTTGTGGCCTTCAAAGTTTTATCCGAATGGGTTTCCCATTCTCATACATAAGAAGAATGATACCTTCATGGATAGGCATGTCCACCTTATCATTCTGGAAATCCCTCAAGGAAGCAGTCAACGACATGAAAAGAAAAAATGGAATGTTCAACATAATTTTATGCCTAAACATATTCAACAGAGACAGATGATACATGTAAATTTTACAATATTTACCCTCCAAAGTAATATACTTCATAATTTTGAGGCACATGAAAAGAGTTTGCAAGAATCGAATCAGAAACAAGGCACCACAAAGTAGTTGCACTCCAACGGAATCGTGATAACTCCATCGATAGAAAGGAAACCAAGATTAGTAATGGAAGAACTTGCTCAACAGAAACAAATCTTGCATAGAGGAAAGATAATAGAGTGTCTTGGCATGCTCATAAATGAATAGAAAAGGGGTACATATAGGGTGTTGAGTAACCCTAGTGCATGACACACATGAAACCCTAAACCTAACCGATATGAGATTAACCTCCAACATGAGAGGAGGACACATAGGATAACTCACACTAACAGCCCCCTTGATCGAAGCTAGGGTAGCGGCTATGATGAGTCTAGATGGAAGAGGAAGACACTTCTTAAACAACTAAGAAAGATGTGTCAATGGGGCCCGGCAACTAAAGGCCTGATAAGGTGCCCATATATAAACACAATCTTTCTAGAAGAAGAAGAATAAAAGGACTACAAAGACCAAAGAAGATGGGTAGTTGCAGAAGACCTCACCCTAATAAGAGACGGTAAGTGAAGAAACTTCATCAAAGTGAAGGGCTTGGTGAATAAATATGCAATCTGATTAGCTGTCTGAATGTACTAAATGTTGATGATACCATCATGAATAAGCTTCTGTATGAAGTACATATGGATCTCAATGTGCTTCTTCACTGATGCTGAACTGGATTTCTACAAATAGAGATTGTGCTCATGTTATCATAGTAGATAATGGTAGGCTACCGAAAGTGGATGCCAAACTCTATCAAAATACCCTGTAGCCAAATAGCTTTTGTGGCAGTGTTAACTGCTCCTCTGTATTCTACCTCTGTAGATGATATCGCAATTGCATTTTGCTTCTTGCTAGACCAACTAATAGGACCCGAACCAAGAGATAAATTGTAGCCAGAAGTAGATTTCTGATGATCTAAGTCACCGCCCAATCAGAATTTGTGAATCCAATCAAGTCAATATCAACCCCTCTATGATAGTGAATGCCATCAAAGGCATAAGTGCTAAAAACATAATGAAGGATCCATTTAGCTACTTTCCAATACATCTCATGTGGCTCCTGCATGAACTGGACATGATCCCAACAAAGATATGATAAATTGCTCAAGTGTGAGTCAAGTAAATCAAGCTCCCACCAAGTGTCGATAAAGAGTACCATCAACCAAGGAGTAGAGCAATCTAAAACCAAATTCACCCCGGAAAGAAAAGGAGTAGGAGAAGACTTGTAATCGACATCGAAAATGAGCTAGCAAATCAAGAGCATACTTAGGTTGTAAAATCAAGATCCTTGAGTCGATTTTGAAACGGATCCCAAGGAAGTAATGAAGCGAAGACCTAAGTTAGTCATGGAAAACTTTTGGCTAAGGCAATCTTCACAAAATCAATAATTGAGGAAGAGCTACCTGTGATCAATAAGTCATCAACATATAGAACAAGAATGAGTATAGAGTCATCTTGTTGTAAAATATAAACATTTGGATCGGGATGAAACCTAGTAAACCCCGATGTGAGTAAGAAGGAGTCCATCTTGGCATACCAAGCTTGAGGGGCTTGTTTAAGGCCATAAAGAGACTTCTTTAGCTTACAAACGAGGGAGGAATCTTGGACATAACCCGGAGGTTGTTCCATATAGATCTCTTCCTCTAGGTCACCATGAAGGAAGGCACTCTTAATGTCCATTTTATGGACTTTCCATCTATTCGCCGATAATGGCTAGGTCGGTTGAATAGAAGTCATCTTCGCAACCGGAGCAAAATTTTTTTATAATCAACCCTAGCTATCTAAGAGAAACCCTTAGCTACTAATCATGCTTTAAACTTTTCGACATCTCCATCTACTCCATACTTTGTTTGGAACACCCACTTACACTAAAATATTTTTCTTCCTTTCGGAAGAGGGGTGAGATCCCAAGTATTTTTCTTCATGAGAGAGGAATACTCCTCATCCATGGTAGAATCCCACTTAGGAATACCAAAATCCTCTCAGAAAGACTGTGGATCAAAAGCAAGAGGCAAAGAAAGAGTGGGGTTCAATGAAATTTGAGCGAGTACATCTCATATCTAAAGTATCTCCAACTAAATCTCCATCACTTTGCAAGGTTTTCCTGGCCTAAAGGGGACTAGGAGGATCAGGCTCAGAGTTGGAAGATTCTTCACTTGAGTGAGAAGGGACATAGTCCTTGTCATCACTACTATCAGAATCAGAAGACTCAAAGGTTTGATGGTCGAGAGGATCTGGAAGAGGAGCACACTCAACAGTATCATCATTTGATGAGTCAGAATCTGAATCAACGAGCTGAAGAACCTCAATAGGTGGAGAAGTAGAAGTCAAAGAAGACTCATCGAACTTAACACTTCTCTCAATATACAGCTCATGAGAAGTAAGATTCATCAATCGATATCCCTTCACACCATTAGGATACCCTACAAAGATACAAGGTTTGGATTGTGGTTCCAAAGCCTTTCATTTTTTCTTAGGAATCCAAACCATAGCCTTAGATCTGAAGACTCGAAAGTGCTCAATATCAGGCTTGCATCCAAACCAAGCTTCAAAAGGTGTCATCCCTCTTACTACCTTGTGTGGAACATGGTTCTGAATGTAATTTACACAATTTATTGCTTCGGCCCAATAATGCGGAGGAAGATACTTGAGTGAATCATACAAGTGGCCATCTCTTCTTGAGTATGGTTCTTTCTTTCTATGACTCCATTCTGTGAAGGGATATAAGAAACTATATGTCACAAAGAGATCCCTTCAGAAGTACAGAAATCCATGAACCTATTGTTTACATATTCACCTCCATTGTTAGTTCAAAGAACCTTGATAGACTATTCCTGTTTCTCAACAAGAGCCTTAAAGTCCTGAAAATGTTCAAAGACTTCAGACTTAAGCTTAAGAAAATATACCCAAGTATATCACGAATAGTCATCAATGAAGGTTAGCACATAAAGAGATCTAGTAAATGAAGGAGAAGGAAATGGACCAGAAACATCGTTGTGAACAAGATCCAAAGGGCGAGTGGCTCTCAGGATTTTCCTTTGTCAAAGTTCTTTTCAGGATGCTTTCCAAGGGTACAACCCTCACAAAGACCCTTAGAAAACTTGACGTGAGGCAACCCATTGACCATTTCATTTTGACTCAATTGTTCAAGGTAGCGATAATTTAGATGTCCAAAACGCTCATGCCATAGCTTACTAACCTCATTTGCATGAGTGATAAATGCATGTGGTGTAGAATCGAAGTAAAGTGGGAGAAGGTGTACAACCATGAATGGTGATCTGCCTTTCCCTCAACCACTGTAGTGCCATTGTTAAGCTCACAAATAATCACCGAGTTAGGACCAAATTCCACTCACATTCCTTCACCAAGGTGAGTAATTTGGTAAACCGATAGGAGATTGGTAGAGAGATTAGGAACACTCAACACTTAATTAAATATTCCCCCATCCATCTCTACCGATACACTATCAGAAACCGACACTGTCATGTCATTACCCATCATGATTTGGGACATTCCACAAGGTTTGATGTTGGAAAACTCAACATGTGAATAACCCATGTGGTGCGAGGCATCGGAATCTATAATCCATGTCGATGAAGGAGCAACTTTGGCTACAAGGGCCTTTCCTTTCTTCTTATCATTTTTAGCACCTTTTGCAGTAGAAGACTCGGTCTTGAGCACTTTTTTTATGGATTCAGGAACATTTATTTTATTCTTCTCAAGTAAATGAGATAAGTGATCAATATATTTCTTAAAACAATGTTACTTGTCGTGACCAGTCTTCTTGCAGTAGGAACACAAATACTTTCTTTTCGTGGCTTAGGCTCGAAGTCGGGTGTTTGTGTCATTTTAGGTTTGATCTTGGTTTCTTTCTTAGGTTGATCCTTAGTTTCTTTCTTCTTTTAGTCTTCTTTTCCTTGCTAGTACTTACTATAAGGGCATGTGACTTGGACTTGAGAGACCCCATTTGAATGAGTTTATCCGTTGCTCGAAATGAGTTGGGATGAAAACAATCAAAGGAGGGCATTTTCAAGTATCACCCAAAGTAGATTTTGTAGCATAGAAAGTTGACACGAAGACAGAATATTCGAGACCTAGCTTAGAGAGAATCAACAAGATCAGTTAAGAATCTTTATTTTCTACTTGACATCCTTTTAACAATAATCTAATGTGGACAAATTTCGAGAAGAAGGCTTGTAGGTTTTCAAAGTCACTAGGATTCAACCCTAGTAGTTCATTTTCCAACTCATGCCATCTAGTTGTCTAAACATCACATCCAATGTTTTCCACGCAAATTTAGGTGTTTCAGACGCCTCAATGTGGAAGAGCAAGTCAAGAGAAATGAACATGCAAAGAAGACCTAAAGCTTCATCACTACAGTTTAACCACTTAGATTTTTCAGGTTCTTCATCTGGTTCAATCTCAATTCCCATGTTGATGTGAAATAACTTTTTACCCCTTAGTTTCATTATTATTTTCGATCTCCATTCAAAAAATTTGAACGGCGTAAGCAAAGGAATTGAAAGTGCATCCATAGTGAGAGAGAGAGAAAGAAATACGAAAAGAAACACAACCACCGGTGACAATAACAACCCCTTATTTAGGCACTTTATAGTTTAGTGCATTGATTACAATTGGAGTCAGTGCATGTGGTTGGAAACACTTGTAACTCGTCTTGCAATTAGCGTAATAACGCACAAGAGAGGAGACCAAAATGGTGTTTCGTGGAGCGTAACAAAAAGGACACCATATACAAGCACAAGAAAAACATATAAAGGAGGTAAAAGCCAACCCTAGTGGTGAGAAAAAATGTCCCATGTCATAAAAGGAAACCCCCTTGTTGCAGACTGTGGCAGACGCGCTCACTAGTCGTAAGCAATAATAAGGGTATAAAACAAGGTTTGGGAACTCAAGGAGTTCAGATAGTCTTCAGAACACTGGAAAGGAGCTTGGAAGACAAAGAGGTGCATGAAGTGTCACTACACACTTGAGCACGTGATTAGAGAAAAAAATCGACAATAACCCCTAAATCTTATCGTTTGGAAATGCCCAATTTTACTAGTTTTAGAGCTATTGGAGTTAAAAAAACGATAGAGAGGTTATTTAGATGTTGATTTTTATGTAAAGAGAGCAATAATGTGTAATTAATAAAAAATAGATTTAATTAAATTAAATCTAATTAATTACAAGAAAATAATTAAGATCGAGAAAAAAATAGATCCTAATTAAGATCTAAAATGATAAAAAAATGAATTAGAATTTTAAATAAGATTTGTTAAATATCTATTGAAACTTCTAATTAAAAACTAATTAAAACTTACCATAGGTATGTTTAAAAAACACGCGAAATTGTTAAAAAGATAGGAATTAAAAACAAATTTCTAATTCGTGGTTTTAGAAACTTGATATATATAAAAACACTCTAAAGTTAGAAACTTTAAAACTTACCAAAAAGAAGTTAGATTTGTGTTATCAAACAAAAACTTAAAGCATGAAAAAAACGCAGTCATTTTTTTTTTTTTTTAAAGCGAGAGGATTTTGAGTAAGATTAAAAAGGAAAGAAATTGAAAACTTACCAAAAAATGATCGCACTAATTTTTTTGAAAAAGGTGACTATACCAAAAGGTGTTGTACCAAAAATGCACCAGATGGCCATCTTGTTACCTTCCTCATGGCACGCACCAAATGGAGTATATAGGTCACGCCAAGTAGAGGAAAAAAAGCAGAGAGGGTTAGCAGGTCGTGCAGGCATAAATGAGCATTTTGCAGGTAGATGCCTAGGAAAAAATTATTTGAGTTGTTAGCAGATGCATGGGCATGGTGAAGGAGTTAATCCTCTATGCTAAATGTGATACAATCCACAACAGTCCATGAAAAGAAAAGTCCAAAGCAGATGTGTTTGCAGGCCGCATGTGTATGAGAAAAAAGGACAAGTTGAAATGTATCATTGTATTGTATGGTTGGAAGTTTGAATAGTCCACAATAGTTAGAACAATCCACAACAAAGTCTAATTAAATGGTCGAGGACAATAGTCCATGCACTTTGTCAAAAGTTTTTCTATGAGCAACCACGATGAGAAGAACACAAAGATCTTGCGTAACCACAGACTATCATGCATAGACAAATATCCTGCAAAAACCAGAGATCTTAAAAAAATTCACTTTCATTTTAATAATTTAAAAAATGAAATGAATCTCTATTTTGGATTTAGTTACATCCAACTAAAAAAGTAGTAAAACCCCTTATTTCTCAAGGTATTATGAAAACCTGCACATGCACAAAAAAAAAACACAAAAAACTTTCTGAGAAAGCTTGTTAGAGATATTAGCAAGATAATTTCCAGAAAATAGTGATCAAAAGATTTGCATACAGAGTAAAATAACAAAACCAACAAAGAGTAATAGCAACAAAAAAAATTGAGTGCACGTTTACCCAATCTCATTTCTGATACCATGAAAAGAGTTTGTGAGAATCGAATCGGAAACGAGGCACCACAAAGTAGTTGCACTCCAACGAAATCGTGATAGCTCTAGTGATAGCAAGGAAAAAATGATCAGTAACGGAAGAACTTTCTCAATAGAAACAAAGCTTGCATAGAGGAAAGACAATGGAGTGTTTTGGCATGCTAAAAAATGAATAGAAAAGGGGTACATATAGGGTCTTGAGTAACCCTAGTGAATGACACACATGAAACCCTAAACCTAACCCTAAACCTAACCCATGTGAGATGACCCTCAAAAATGAGAGGAGGACACATAGGATAACTCACACCGACAACACACCTCCTTCCAGCCTTCAATGTAGGATCTAGCAATACCATCAGTAAAAAAATGACACTTTTCCTTACCCACAAAAAATGTGTTGATTTCGTGCTCCTGCGAGTTCTATCTTTGAAAATATTAAGGCCCTCCATCTGCATCTCCATGACTTGAGAAATGGAGCCCTCAGTAACCTCAATCTCCATACCCCTCACAATGAAACTACCCTCAGTCCAAGCCATACCAAAATCCTTAGAAAGCGAAGGATCATAACCATGCAATTTGGAGATAAATTTATGAAATCCCCCAATCTTGAGTGTCTTCCACAAAGGAGGTTTATTTTCAATGAACCTGTAGCTTGAAGGCTCGACCCTAATTCTGTCACCACCCATGGTAGTAATGCATGATCTCCCAAACTCACACAAATAACTGATGCACGAAAAGCCTTCAAAAAATTTGAAACTTAAAGTGAATCTGCTCCCCTTAAATAAACTATCTTGGAAAATGTGGCACCAAAGGTCACTCATGCGAGCATCATCAAATTTAGTGTCATCTATCCCTTTTAATGGATTAATTAATTGTTGAGGGAAAACCATCACCTTTAGTCCATATTTTGTAATCATGGCATTGTACACCGAAATTGGCCAGCGTGTCCACACACATATTGCCTTGGCGAAGGGTATGATTAATTGAAACTATGTCAAAAGATTTTAATATCTCCAAAATATCATGAAGAACATTACCTAAGGTCCAATTATGAATATTATTATTGTTAAGGGCATTAACAATAATAAGGGAATCCCCCTCAATCTAGAGATTCTTGATCCCTTTGTCCTTAGCAAGGCTAACACCCCACAATAAAGCTCTAGCCTCCACCATGTTATTGGTTTGTCTACCCAGGGGGCAGCATAGGAAAACAACCAATCCCCTTCATTACTTATAATGATCCCACCCCCTAGAGGACCAAGGTTCCCTTTGAAGCCTCATCAAAATTTAATTTGAGGAGATTGCTTTCCAATTTGATCCATCTAGTTTGAATTATAGGATTTTAATAACTTCTTCTTCCTTTCTAGGACAAGAATTTTTCACCTTTCCTTTGAACAATTTGATATTTTCTTTAATGGCAGAAATCACTCTGTTTCTAACCTTCTTGAGGTTAGCTTTCTGATCTCTGAAAATACAGTCATTCCTAGCCTTCCACAGAGCCCAAAAATAAATGGGGGAGGGAAATCTTCCAGGCCATCACCAAAATAAGGAACTTGAAAGGACTCTCCCACTGTAAGAAAAATCCTCAATGGAATTAGGCATAGTCCATTGAAACTTGAACAGATCCTAAATAGTCATGAAAACCATCTGGGTAAAAGGGTAGTGGAGGAGAAGATGATTGACACTTTCCTCTTCCCTTCTACATAAATAACATCTATTGGGTATAGTCATACCACACTTCCTAATATTTTCCACCATGAGGATCTTATTTTGGGCTACCAACTAATAGAAGATATTCACCTTTGGGGTGAGATATTTCACCCAAAGTCTGCCCCAGTAATCTTTTTGAATGGAATCCTTAAAGTTCAAACCATAGGCAGATTTGATGAAGTAGTCCCCAGATTCTTCCTCTTTTCATTTGATGGAATCTTCATGGATTTGAAATTTGGGTATGTAGAAATTCCTTAATTTGATGTTGAGCTCCATGAAAGAGTGAAAGTCCCCATTGAAATTAGGGGAGGGTTTATAGTCTCCCAGTGAGAGTTTCACCAAATATCCAATAATCTCATATCCAAATTTTTCCTCTATCTTCGTAGTGTTGCGCTACCATTTTCCAAGACTCCATACTTGTAAGAGGCTTATCTTCTATCTAACAATCATTCAGAAGTTGATTCTATTACCTTTACCAATCTCCCATTTAGAACCCTTATTCAGAATATCCTTGGAAGCCACAAAGGAGTTCCAAAAAAGAGACCCTCTAGGAAGGTCATTTTGGTTGAAGAAGGAATCCATTTGCAACATTCTACAAATATTTCTTCTTGATGATGTCCAACCAAATACCTTGTTCTAATAAACTCTCCAACCATCTTTGAAAATCAAGGCATCATTCATAAGTTTAATATTTTTCAATCCTAATCCTCCACACATTTTGGGTTTTGTGACTTTTTCCCAAGCCACAAGAGGAAACTTAAACTTTTCCTCAGCTCCCACCCAGAGGAATCTTTTCTGAATTTTTTTTTCAGGGAAACAATGATTTTGGAAGGAAGTTTGAAAAGGGACATAAAGTAAATAGTAATACCTTTGGAGGAAACTTAGAAGAAATTTAATTTTTCCATCCTGAGAAAGAAGGATACCTTTCCAAGTAGAAATATTTCTATTCACTCTCTCTAGAAGATTATTCCAAATAGAAGGGTCCGAATTTTTGTGGACAAGGGGCATTCCTAGGTAGGAGTCTAGAAAGGTCTTTATTTGGTACCCTGAGATATGATAAATTCTGACTTGGAATTTCTCCTCCACATTTATAAATAAAACAACACTTTTATGGAAATTAACCAATTATCTCGAGACCATTTCATAGTCTTTTAGAACCATCTTGGAATTAGAGGCTTCTGGATAGATGCTTTACCCAATAGAAAGTTATCATCCACAAATTGGTTAAGACAAATAGAAGGAAGACCATTTGCAATTTTGATACCCTAAATAAGGTTGAGAGACATAGCTTGGTAAAAATCCTACTTAAAGATTCAACAACAATAATGTAGAGGAAAGGAGAGAGAGGGTCCCCTTGTCTCAAACCTTGACTAGCTTGGAAAAAACCTTCAGGTTTTCCATTCAACAAAACCAAAAAGCTAGCTGTGGAGATGCAAGTCATGATCATATTGACAAAAGAAACATTGAAGCCAACCTTGATCAAAATAGCCCAAATGAAGGACCACGATATCCTGTCATAGGCTTTGTGCATATCCAACTTAACAAGCATAGCAGATCTGCCAAAGTTTTCAATTGAATGGATAGATTCTTGGATAACTATAATATTGTCTAGAATTTTCCTTCATGGGAAATATCTCCTTTAATGGGAGATATGATGTTGGATAACACATTTTCAATCCTTCCGATATGATTTTAGTAATCAGTTTGTAACTAGTGTTACAAAAACTTATAGGTCTGAAGTCCTTAATATATTTGGCTCCAATAACTTTGGGGATGAGAACCAGGAAGGTATTTTTCATCTATTTTAGTAACTACCAATTGTTGAAGAAATCTTGCACCATTTCAATAACCTCATATTTAATCACTTCCCATAATTTTTGAAAGAAGAAATAAGGGAAAGCTGTGTGGGCAAGGTGATTTATCTAGTTCCATATCAAAAACTACAAATCTGATTTCTGCTCACTGGGCCTCTTTAAGGGTTCTTTGTTTTCTTGAGGAGATATGGCATTCTGGAATTGATCAAGAACTTTATTCTGAACATTCACATCTAGAACCGGGCCCACATGGAATAGCTCCTTGAAATAATTTATGATTGTTTCATTGATTTCCTTAACCTCCATAGTTAGCTCCCCATCCTCTCTCCTAATTTCACTTATCTTCAAAATATTGGCCTTGGAAGTGGCAGTGAAATGAAAGAATTTTGTGTTCCTATCTCCTTCCTTTAGCCATTTCACCCTTGATTTTTGTCTCCAGTAAACTTCTTCCTTGGCCAAAATATCATGGTAATCAATAAATAATTTCTGTTCTTGGTCTTTGAGAACCGATTCAGACCATCCCCCTCCATAAGTTCCTCAATAGTTCATAAGTCTTCAGCAATCCTAATTTTCTCTTGGAAAATATTCCCAAATATTTCCTTGTTCCATATTTTAAGGTTACTTTTAACATTCTTCACTTAAAACTCAATCTATAGCTAACAACTCCATGGGCTTGAATACCCCACCATTCTTGAATTTTATTGAAAATGTCTAGGTGTTCCACCACATCTTCTCAAAATTAAAGCATCTATATTTCTTAGGAAGATTCATGCCCAAATTTAGGAGGATAGGATTATGATATGAACCTATTCTGGGAAGAGTAGTTAGAGAGTAGAGTTGATTAATCATACACAGATGGCTAACCACAAATCTATCTAGTCTAATCTGAATGAGATCAATTCCCATCCTTCTATTAACCCAAGTGTATTTTGATCCTTCCATCTCCAAGTAAAAATGATCATTTCTTACTAAAAACTAAGCCAAATCCTCCATACTATCAGAGTAAGAAATAAAACCTCCTTTTTTCCCCCATAGAAAGGGGAGTTTTGAAATCCCCCAAATGATCTAGTCTCTTTCCTTAAACACTTGTCTGAAAATAGAGAGATCCTCCCATAATTTTCTCCTTTCACAAACCCTATTTGGAGCATAAATGTTGGAGACAAACTAGGTTTTCTATGGTTCAATCTAAGTGAAATTGATGGTGACATGTCAGGGAGAAGTAAGAATCACTTTTCCCCTCACCACTTTTAGATTCCACATAGTGACAATACCTCTTGAGGCCCCAGAGGAAATAATGACTTCTCAATAGCCTTCCTTCCAGATAATCCTGCTAACTTCCCTAAATCTATCCAAACACATCTTAGTTTCTTGAAGCATTAAGATGTCAGGTTTATTTCTAATCCTAAGATCCTTAACTATTTTATGCTTACTGGGGTTATTCAGACCCCTAATATTCCATTAGAGAAGAATCATAAACTATTTTTAGAATAGGATAAATCCTTCCCCAAATTTTTTTGAACTCCCTTATCAACATCCTTCCTAGAAAAGTTTTCCCTCAGTTCCTTATTACTTTTCCTACCCCTTGAAGCTGACTCCTTTCCTACATCTACTCTATATTTTCTTTAGGTAGTTGGCTTAGAAATTCTTACTGATGTTTTTGGGGAGGACTCACCTTCATACATGTCTGGAACATCTCCCATCAAGAGCTCAAAATCATTTGAGGTTATAATAACATCATCTTGTCTTTGTCCATAGGAACTTTGTCCCACCGAAGATACCTCCTCCAGAGAGGGACCAAGAGCCACTTTTAAAGAATAGTTTCCTTCAGATTCAAAAACATTCTCCAAATCTATTTTAGGAACCACCTCCTCCATAACAGAGCCTCATTGTCTTGATATTATTTGAAGTCGATCCTTGAACTAGGTATCCCCCTTAGGCGATGCTTTGGAGATGTTTTCTTTTGGCACTTCTTGATTTTGAGCCTTGTCAATGTTCACCACTTTTCCATTTTTCCCAACCTGCCTCCATTCTTGATTCTCCTTATTATTTTTCTGTGGTGGAGGTTTGGATCCTAACTGATTACCTTTTTTTGATAGGAGGCACCTTTTGAAATCACAACCAACCAAATTGCATTTACTGCAAGTGAAAGGAGATGGTTCATATTCAAATCTTTGCACCTAGTCCCCTGATGTGGTCATCAGTTTGATGTTTCCTTCCAGAATAGCTTCTTGACACATATTCATGCAGAATCTTACATGGGCCAACCTTGTCTTGGCCTTAATAACAGATCAATTGCTATAGGAGATTCCAAGATATTATCAATCCTTATAATAACCTTAGGTTCCCAAAACTCAAGAGGCATCCTAGGAAGATTCACCCAAATCAAAAACTCTGAAACAATCTTTTCAAAGGGATTTAATCCTAGTTCCCATTTCTGAACCACCACATGAGATTTACCAATAAACCATGGCCCCTCAGCTATAATTTTAGCCACATGATCTTTATTGGGAAGAGTAACCAGAAAATAACCATTAGCATAAGCTATAACCTCAATGGATCCATTCAAATCCCATCTTCTCTTGGCCCAACCTCTAAAATAGTCAATGTTGGGCCTAGTTCCCAGAAATTTCACAAATAGAGCTCCTTCCATGGTCAATTTATCCCTATCAAAGAGAATCTCATGGATTTTAAGAGATAGATTACCTTTCTCTTTGGATGGCTCCAGCCCATCCATGATCTTTTTGTCCAATCTTTTACCAACCAAATGTTTAACCCACATGGTTTCCACCATAGGTTCATCCTTACCGATGTAATCACATGCTCCTACTCTAGATATAATGCCTTTTCCTACTCCTCCTATTTCACATAAAGTTCCCACTCATTTCCCTCGTTCAAAAAAATTTCAACTCGCACTCTCAATCATTTTGAGGTGATAAATTGATCGAAAGGCACCAAAGATTTTACTAAACTAGTTAAACGAATTGAAAAAATAAGTCCCCTCTCCTAGAATTCCTTGGATGATTGGTAGGTACATGAATATGTGATAAGGAAATAAGTTTCAAATTTATTAAAGGAGACACATAAATCATTTCCCAAGGGTAGACAACCATGATAGTGTGGGGTGATGTTAGACCCCAAGATTATTATATTCTTTAATT
The DNA here is from genome assembly GCA_018340775.1 of Taxus wallichiana var. yunnanensis. NCBI lineage: Eukaryota > Viridiplantae > Streptophyta > Pinopsida > Cupressales > Taxaceae > Taxus > Taxus wallichiana. Next base: position 356,049,581 of record CM031243.1, on the reverse strand, counting down.
GGATAATTTTTGCATTAAGACGCATTCATTATTCTTTACATTATTTGGGAATAATGATATAATAATGGGAAATCCACACATAAAACTTATTCAAAGGAAGAGAGTGAAAAAAGTGGAGGAAAATTATGTGAAAAGTATGGAAAAGTAAGGGAAGCGTGCATAAAAAAGACAACAAAGGATCCATGTGTAAGATTTAGATTAAAAAAATAGAAGGATATACTTGGCACAAAACTAAAGGAAATAAAGTATAAATGCATGGGCAAGAAAGATGGTGCACCAAAAATAGACATGTAAAGAATAGAAATAAAGAAAGTGGTGCACGAGAGAAAGGTAGAGTGGATAAAGAGTAACTCTAAGAAGAAGTTAAAGAATGTAAGGTAGAAAATTAAGTGATGGATATTTCAAGCAAGAAAATAAGAAAGGTGATGAGGATAGGTGTTACAAAATTCCACCTTATGTAATAGTTAGGTTCTATTTTGGTAAATCAAGTCTAATTATAGACTTCTTAGAACTAGTTAAGAGCAAGTACCTAATAGTACAAATACCCTTGGAGGGCTTGTGATAGAGGATGTTTTATTGGGATTATGACTATGTAAAGGTTCGAGATAAGATCATGATTATGTTGGTTCTCAATCTAACACCCTAGGAAAAAGGCATGAAATAGATGAGAGGGAAAGAAGGAAAGACAAACCCAATGAGTTATTTATTTTTTAGCTAGGGACGGGGTCTACCTATACTCACTTGAGAAATCCTTTTGGGAGTGAGGGAATCACTTAACCCGGGGTGTGGCTTTTTTCCCGCCACTCGGCTCTTCCCGAATTAGGGTGAAATACCCCAACGTGTAGCCCAAAATATAGAGAGGGAAATGTGCTATCTCAATCTCTCAATCTTAGTTTGGGAGGTCAATCGAGGCCAAATGCCTCCATTGAATGTAGTTCTCACTTAAAGGAGTGGTCACAAAATCACTACTGAGACATTTGGGAATTCGGACACAAGCTACTAAAGATAGATATGATATGATCACAAGCACCACTTTTGAAGATGATGCTTGACAACTTGGTGTATAATGGTGCTCGGGATGCTAGAATTTAAGTATTAAGAAAAATATGCTTTAAATATGTAAGGATTAATTTTTTTTCTAGTGAATTTCATAGAAGGTGTGCAATGGTGATGAGATTTTCCCAAATAGGTGGGATAAATAGGACAATGTGAGTGAAATTGTGGAGAAGGAGTAATCGAAGATGGGGAAGGGAGTATTAAAATAGGGAGGTAACTTTATTAACAACCCTATTATGATAATTTTGCCACATCTAAATCTAATAATAGAACAAGTTCATGCTCCCAAGGTGATTTGTTTCCATAGACACCCAAGAAAAGAAAATAATGTAAAATAATCTCTACAAGACCAGTCTGAGACATCCGAGAATTGAATTTTATGTATGGATAATTTCAAGTAACTAGATCCAAAGGACACCTTGAGATAGTATATGTTCATTCCAAGTAGACTACACAAAGGAATTTATAATCAAAACAAGTGATGTTAAGCATTACTACAAAACATCATCCCCTTTACTACTCCGAGCCAAACAATATATGAATGAATACTTCACTATAGTTAAATACCATAATGCATACAATATTACAAATAAAGATAAAGATAATTCAATTCCTCGGTTTGTGAATAGTAATATATAACAAAATAAACATGGCAACATGCATCAATGTATTCGTTCATGGAGAAAAAAGGGAGACATATATAGATGCTCTTGAAGCTTTGTTAATGGTTGTATAATTGTAAGCACCTTAGTATGAACCTTGAATGGAATAATAAAGGAGTATAGCCTAAAAAAACCAAATTCGGAATATAAAACCCACATACACTAGAAAAATGCCCAAAAAGGGCCATCAATCTCTCTCTTTTCCAACAATCAATCTCTTTTATAGAGCATTATTGAAAAATAATATCCTCTATTACCCTAAGAATCAAATGAAGTCTATCAAAAATATTATCAGGATTTTGACTCATTAATATTTGAGGGGAAATGACTCCATTGAAAACATTAAATCATGATATGCACATCGGAACATTTTAGATCATATCATGACAAACTTATGAATATTTCTTTTAACAAACTCTTGCTTTACCTATTTCTGTCATGTCACCACTAAGCATGTGCTCTCAAGGATTTTTATTATTCTCACGGGGCCTTCGTGACGTGTAATCTCAAAGAGGTTTGTTTTTGAATAGTCATTTTGATTTTATTTCTTATATATTTGAGAAAATATCTTAGAAAATGGATAATTAGGGAACTCACTTGGAAATGACATCTCCCCATGCATATTTCAATAAATCCATGAAATTAGTCCTTTGGTATGAATAATCATATCATGTCAAGTTCTTGGATAAGATATGCAATGTCTTATGACAAAATGGTTCATGCAAGCCACTTTATGGGTCATTTTCATATAAAATCTCATCCTCCTTAAATGGATCACATAAATTTATTCAATTTTATAAACAATCCTCCCTATGAAATTCTTTGCATATTTCATTTTTTATTATCATGGCATCATTAGGAACGGGGACTAAGCTCTTGATTTTTCATCTAAAACGTTGCATGAGCCATATTTCATTTATCGAGCCTAGATGAAGCCTTTTTCAAAATGTTGTTTAAGATTGAAGATTAGGACAAATCCCCTCTGAAGCCTTGGCTGCAAACATAGTGTTGCTAGATCTTATGAGAAAGCTCATCAATATGACCCCCTTCTTCTCTACTTTCCAGGATATTTTTATCACCTTTTCAATTGAAAGGTCCATGTCCATCTGGATAAGTGAAGAAGTTTTGGCTTCATTACAAACCCTGTTATTCATGATAGGTCAATAATTGTATCGAATAACCTCTTCACCCCTAAACTCGACTAAGTTTTATATTCCTCAAGGTGAACTTGTAATTCTTATGGGTAAGCTTCAAAAAGATATAATTTCAGTCCCTTGTTGACTAGATAAAGTGAAGAAGATACTTACTATGCTCAAAGTGGTGGTTGTTGCAAAGGTGTCTTCCAAATAATATTTTGTGGTACCCCAACATCCTTTGAATAAATTTCAAAAGTATCTAATCACTCCAGTTGATGTGCCCATATCAGCCAAAACATCCAAGGCTATTGTCAAGGTGGGATTAAAACTATCTTTCCGGAGGGGCCACCCTTTTGGAGAGGGTCACCTCCCACGAGAAGAAGAGTGAACTAATAAAAATCATGGATGGTTTAAAGGAAAACATCACAAAACTCATTTCTAAGGGAATGTCTTGAGGGCTTACTGGGTGTTGTGAAATATGTTTATGGTTCCCTTGATAGAAAAGAGTTGAAACGTAGGAAGAAAAGGCTCTTTCCTCACCTCCCACTTTTTTAGGAGAATTTATAAACCTTGATACATGATGTATCAATCATACAATATTATGTATGTTATTTTATATATTTCAATGGTTGGGGGCCCTATAAAATCCCCACTTAATACTTATGCAAATTTAATGTTCTTCATTTTTTCTTGAGCGTGTTCTATTTCATGTTGTACAAACTACATTTCATATTTCAAATTTTTAATAGAATGTTAGAAATTGGTGCATTTTTGTGTCAAAAATGATCTCTTTGGAGATATATTGAATAAATGGTTCGAACACCACCACTGATTTTTGAAATCAAACTACTAGGTGAGGAGATATGGATGAAAAAGAAAAATACATTTTAGGCCCCGATAAAGACTTTTGCATTTCCCAAAAACTACATTTTGTGCTCGAGATACCCTTGGAGACACCATGTGGTGTTCAATAATGGGATAGGGAGTTAGGTTCAAGAATATAGTTTACCTTTTACAAGTACAAACTATGGGGCTACACATTTGCATATTTCTTCCCAATCTCCCAAAGAGTGCCATGTATCGCCCTAGGCCATGCCTTACATATGTGACATAATGACTTGAAAAACCTACCTTCTATTGATTGTAATTTCAGTTTGAACCTCCATCGTCATGTCATGTTCCTATTGTTGGGAACTAGAACTTAGGGAGCATCCTACATTTTCATTAATTTAAAAAATGTAAAGTGTGAAGTTGTAAGAAATTCTTGAACTTAAAATACAATAATAAAACATTAAGTGTTTCTATCGAATCCCAAAACTTGGGAATAACTTTGCATATTTTCATCAATTGCAATAGTGCAAAGTGTAAAAATAAATGTGATACGAGATGGTACATACATGCGGCACGATGACACATGTCGTTTACTAGGCATTAGGCCTCTAGGAAACATTTTACATGCTTTCATAATACAAAAACTTGCAAAGTGAAAAGGTGTAAGGAATACCCGTCAACCTTTTGAAAGATGTCATAAAGTATTCCATCGGGCGTTGGGCATGAAATGAAATGAAATGAAATATTTTAATGAAGTCCATGATCTTGAAGAGTCTATGTGACCAAATGAAACCAATACATTAAACAGTTTTTTAGAATCTTTTCCATAACAACTCTTTCTATTACTCACACATTGCAACTTTAAATAAATTTCAAATTTTTTTGGAAAGCCCAAATGTGTGAATAATAACCCAAATAATTTTTCCATTAGGTGGCGGGGATAGATTTGCATTACGCATGTGTGCACCAACTACAAATTTCTAAGGCACGAAGCTAGTCTTGGAGGTTTAAGCATATCAATGGGACCCCTAAGAGCTTATTCATTTCAACATAAACATGCAAGTCATGGAAATATCATGAAACATGTGAAACCTTAAATATTTTAGTTAAAAATGACGTAACGGTTTACTGAGATAAAATTATTTTTTATAACTATGGAGTGTAGGGACACATGAAATACTTTAAATACAAGAATATTGTTCAATTAAACTCGATGAAATAGACAAGGACATTAAGGAGGTATGAGGATAGCAAGGTTTTATTCAAAAGATATATCTAGTTACCAATAGATTATACATAATAAGTTGGCTAATATTTGTGATAAAAGCAGTACTTATGGTATTTTTGAACTTTGATTCAATGTATGGAGACTTTGTTTGTTAAATACATCAACTGTTATTGGTTTAATTGTTTACATGTTCTGTGTGCAAAACTTAGTCACTCTTTGTATCTATAATCATGATTATGTTATGTTCCATTAAATGTACTTTACCATCGATATACTAAATGAGAGGGGGTCGGAATATCTCATGCCTTATGTGAGTGTGCCAAGGTTCTCCACCTTAGTGTGATAGGAATTTTGAAAAGGTGGTAGTTTACGTGCATGCCAATATGAAAAAGGTCTTCTCATTTGACTAAATGAACTAGACATGCAACACTAACAAATGGATTGTATAGTCTTGTGTCTCTTGTTCGTGCACCTCTTACCAATTTTTACTTACTTTCACAATATATTGATATTGATTATCTATTATGTGTAGCCCTTAGCCTTTGTTTTTATGTGTAACACACTAGTGTGCCTTGTTTATGGCTTTAATAACCTTTCTTGTTTGTTTTTAGGCCCTTTTTTTATATGTGACAATCTTATATCCCTTATATCTAGCCTCTTTTCCTTCTATATGGCATTATGTGTAGTTTTTATGTGTTGATATCATGTTATTGTTATATTTGGTTTCATGATGCATATTATGGCCTCCCTTTGTGTCGTTAATTACATATTTATATCAAATTGGAAATCTATAGCTTCTCTCCACATTATGTTATATGGTAGAAATAAAATTTTATGATTCAAGTTTTTATTTTGAGATGAATGATCTATAATATATCTCCCATGCCTCAAAAGAGGAGCATTCACTAGGATTATTACATAAGAAAAAGCTCACTTTTGAAAATAAAGATAACACACACACACACACACACACACACACACACACACACACACACACACACACACACACACACACACACACACACACACACACACACACACACACACACACACACACACACACACACACACACACACACACACACACACACACACACACACACACACACACACACACACACACACACACACACACACACACACACACACACACACACACACACACACACACACACACACACACACACGCACACATATATACGCACACATATATATGTATATGTATATATGTATATATCTATATGTATATACATATATACATATACATATAAATATATGTAATATAATATAATGAGCATATGTACATGTAAATGATATAAGATTACAAATTATTTCGAGATAGATAAATACTGTGATAAAAAACCATCAAAATTAGATAGAATTGACTACTATTTTTTCATTTATCTGTCATTTTTTCCAATATAGTTTGACAATCAATTTCAATTTTTTTAGAAAAATATAGAATATAAATCATTTCAAATAGTAAATTAGACACCTTTGAGACATATGTTACTAAGTTTACACTACATTTTATTACAAATTATTTGTTTGATTGTATTAAAACAAAATTTACAAAATATTCTATTGACATATATGTCCTGTAAGGTTAATTACATTCTAATTATGTGCCTTTTAAGAATTTTAAAGAAATACTTCATAAATTTACCATAATGGTTTATCTTGAGATCCATTATGGATGCTCTTTAGACCATTGCAAATATAGTAGATAGACCTACAACTTTTCTATTATACATTTTTGTAATTCGATAAAAATTTGGAACTATTTTGAAAGAATAAAAAAGAATCTTTTGAGATAAAAAATCTTGTAAGGGATATTTTGTAATTTTCATGTAACTTTTCACTCCTACCTCTTTTTTGAGTGATATTTAAACTATTAAAAATATACTAAAGATAAGCGCAAATTTTTAACTATACGCTTTTGATGATTTCCTCAAGATTGTTTTAGATTTACAAATGAATAAAATAAAATCTTTGAAAGATTCTATTTTATTCTTTTGCAAATACAAAAAAATCCATATGGAATTATCAAAATTAAATAAAAACAAATTTGTATATATCTTCAATATATTTCCATCCATTTAAAGATCACTCAAAACAATGGTTAGAGTGAAAATTTATGCCAAAGTTACAAAATATTCTCAAAAGATCCATGTTTTATTATTTTAAAAATTATTAAAAATATATGTAGAATTAAAAATAAATTATAATAGAAATTTTTAGGTTTCTTTAATATATTTCCAACAATGTAAATAACAACTAAAAGGATGTGGGAGAAAATCCTATGGTAAAATTACCTCTAAAAGGTGCATAATTAGAATGCAAGTAACCTTATGTCATTTATTTTCAAAATTCAACTAGTGCTAGCATTATGAGGGCACAAAAACATTATCTTTGCTTTTAATTATTTATTATCTTTAGTTATTGTGATTATGGTGAGGGCATTAATATACTCTATTACCTTTCAATCATGAAAACTTAGAATCTATATCTATTTGCAAAAATGTGAATTAGTTGTAATGGGTGACGTACATTGGGTTTATTGACAACCATCATCTTTAGCATCATTCGAGAAAACCCAATAGTATTTCCACATTTTTTAGTCATACATTGTGTACTACTCCTCAATCGTGAGTTTTGGGTCTAGTGTACCCCAACCTCATTAGACCGTTTTGGTTTTTATAAATAAAGTATTGATCACCCTTAATTCTTGACTTGGTTCAAGAAGAATACTTCTCCATGTGCCTCAACTTGGATCCATAATATACTCCCAGTGCTTCACCAAGAAGCCTCAATATTTTTAAATCAAAATATTGTTTCTACACATACAAGTGTAATTCATCATTTCTCTATTTTAATTTCATTTTCAAACTTCAAAGTTGAAGATCTCAATTTTAGAATATGGACATTGACTACACTCTTGTGTTTGAGCTTTCACTTTGGACATCTTGCAACCATTCAAGCAATCAAGAATTTTAGAAAAGGAAAAGTGTCTACACACTCATCTTTTCCTTCAACTAGAACATTTTATCTGCTAGATTAAAAGTGGGGGAAAACTTAGACACCCAAATTTGGTCATTTGGCATTTGATAATGTTGGTTTTACATGAATTCTACATATAAATTGATCTCAAAATCACTATCCTATATTATTATAAGCCTTATAACAAGTCCAATATCTCAATGTTCTACTTAGCCACCTACATGAACACATATATCTATTATAAACACCTTATATCTCCTATAAAAACTTCTTTAGGTCATTAATTTAGTTTTTAACCCTATAGGAAAAACCGTCTAGTAAGGATAGAATCAAACATCAATTATGTCCCTTACTAGGTGATTATGCTATTATCCCTCTAATATAAAATTCATAAATGAATACCTTTACATAAGTAAGCATTTCCATTTTATGGTGACGTAGTACTAAACATTAACCCTAGAGGTAGGGATAATTTTAAGACACCTATGGGAAATTAGAGGTGGAATATCCCTGATGAATATCCTTGGAACCACTTTCGTAACTTAGGAAAAATTCTCGGGATTTGTGAATATACTTATCACATGATAGAATCTTTCTTATCACACAACAACAAATTTCATGTTGTGTGTCCTTAATTTTTTTTTTTCATGCGTATTATTTGTTGTCACACATCTACACTCCTTTTCATGCATCTTATTATTCTTTTCATGGTACTTTGGATGGTACCTTACTAGTAAGTTACTAGTATACTACTTGACAAACTACCTATGATTATATAGGAGTATTTTTCAATAGTAGGTGAAGCCGACCCCTAAAAAAACTATAATGGAAAATTTAGGTGAAAGGTACACTGTCATACTCAAAAAAAATCACCTTTTTAGATTTTCCAAATATGGGATATTCGAAAAATCACGAATATTCACCACTAAATTTTCCCTTCCTAGAGGCGTATCAATACAATTTCAGCCCACTCATTTACACATTTGGAACATACTTTGTATTCACTTGGTGTATACGGATCCTCATGGTATTCACCATCAAAAACATCAAGTAAAATTCCCTATTCTTGCCTATTACAAAATCAAGCACTAGGACTAGACCCCAAAGAGATCTGAAGCACTCTAGACCAAGTCAAAAGCATTCAAATCCATCTCAAAATTTATAGACACCTAAAATACGCTTTTGTAGTTTTAATGCTAAAGTGGTACTCATTATCCTCTATTCTATCATTTTAATTATAATTAGTGTTTTCTGCTAATTAACTAATGTTTCCCTCCATTTTGGTCAATTAACAACACTTCGTTAATTAACTAGCTTCTATCACATTCGGATGCTAATTAACGACACTTTGTTAGTTATAATCCTCTTCGAATCAATTAATTAACTATTATTAATTAATTAAGCCTTTTTAACATGCATTTAATCAATAACATCTTATTATCTAAATCCCTCTTTTAAATGCTTCCAATCTTATCAAATTCCTTCTCAATCACCTCCAAATAGCCTAAAAATCTTATTCTAGCCTATTAATTAATCCTAATTGATTAATTAAAGCACCTCCAACTCCCATGAGTTGCTAACTCACTAGTTAAATCATCTAATCATGGTTAATTAGCCTAGAGTTACTTTATCATTTGTCCCACATTCATTGTGATTCAAGCTTTCCCTAAATAGAAAGCTATAAAAAGGACCAAGCTCCTACCTTCACACCTTACACCATACTTTGAATAGTATCTCATATAAAACATATGATCAAGAGCTTTCTCCATTAATTTGGCATAGCTACTTTGCACTAATTCTACCATTGTTGAGTAGTAGAAGAAGATCCAAGCTTGGCCTTGTAGCCATTCTTTAGTGAGATATTCTCCCTCTCTTTGGAGAACAACATAATTTGATTGCTCATATATCTAATTAGGTTCATTTTAATTAGCAATAATTTAACTTAGTAAGAATGCTTATATATTAGATCAATAATTTCATGTAGTTTTCATTATACATTCCCATAAGCTATGATCTTGATGGTTCATTTATAAATTTGAACTTAGCTCTAAACTACTAGGTGTTAGTCTTTTTAGTTAGTTATTGCAAAATTTTACCATGATCACATTTGGCACACCCGGTGGGACTTACCTCAATTCCCTTTGTAGTTATTTTTAAGATTTGTAGATTAATTTTCAATTTTTTGATGTACTGACCCTCTTTTACATTTTTAGATAAATATGAGGTTTCTTAACTATTTTGGTTAGGATTTTTTTTTGAGCTCTTTGTAACATCAAATAAGGTGAGGTTTTGTCAAATTTAAATTCACAAATTTTTGAGCTTTTGATAATTTTTGTCAAAACTTCTCATGTTTTGATCATCTAAAGGAAACCCGTGTTGGTGTTATTCTACTGCACACTCCTATCTAAAGTCATGCAATGGTGTTATAAAGGTCACACTGGTGTTATAAGGGTCATGCTAATGTTACCAGGGCTATGATGGTGTTTCTCTATCTACGTATACATTGCACTAATTTTTGGCTCTCGTGTCCTAACCATGTTAGTGTTACTAGGGACGTGTAGGTATCTCTCTAGACATGTTGGTGTTGAGGCTGTTTGCTCTATGTCTATGTTTTTTTGTCGAGGCGCTCCACTATGTAAAAGGCCATGCTAGTGTTTTCAGGGATGTTTTGGTTTTCAAAGGGTCTTTCTACTATTGAAAGGGGCACACTACCGTGATCTGTTGAAATTTGGCTCTATTTTCAAGATTTAAAATTTTGATTTTCTGTGTTTTTGTTTTTGCAAATTTTCTTAACTATTTTCTGTAGGTTTTAACATGTTTTATCATATTTCTAACAAATTCAATTATATTTTGATGAATTATTTTGTTTCCTTGCTTTGCACAATTTATGCTAGAAGTTTGTGTATGCTCTTCTCTTACATCTTAGGGTGACCTTGAGAATAAAAAGCATCTTTTAGTTTTCATTTTCTAACATTTTGGTTAAATTGGAAACTTAATATTTCATTTTTGGCTTAATGGAATGAAAAAATCATCAATATTTTTTAAAGTTCATTTGTTTTATAGTTTTCCTTTGCATTTATCTAGTTAGATCAAATTATTGTGTATTATCTTCTCTTGCATCCTTGGATGATATTGAAAATAAAAATCAACTTTGGTTCACTTTCTATTAGAAATTACTAAAATCATTTGTGTGTGAGACCTAAATGCTTTCCAAATAATTTGGATCTAAACAAACTCTAACTACACGTGTGTTGCAGGTTGTCAATGGTGTTCTAAACCTCATTTCTTAATCTAAAAGATAAAAAACACACCACATTATTCAACACATTGTATTTGCAAGTTTCGGTTAAGAGATACGGCTCGTTTGCTTTAAACTGGGGAAGTATCTTGGCATAATCCATAAAAATAATCATGAGGATTACCCCAAGAACCCTAAAGTAGTTCACACCTTGAGAGAAATGGTGAATGAAATGGGAAGTGCTCCACTACCCAACTGACTAGTACACCTTTGTGATATTAGCATCAAAATTATCTTCACGTGACCCCAGTGAGATACAATTGAACATAATTTATTACTCATTGTATCAAAGGGGGTAAAGTAAAGTTGAGATACTCCTTGATTTAGTCAGTGTGACATTCTTGTTAAACTACACTCGCAGAGATAGTTTTTAATACTTAGAGTGAAAAATAGGAAGCTTGTGGCTTGGCACCAATTAGACTTTATCCATCATGTTCGACAAATCTCTCATGAAGATTTTTTTGTAGTCATAACCTTGTTATTCAAACAAGGGGAGATTCCATTGAAGTTGGAGCCTAGTGTTATTCATCAAAAAACTTGCAAAGTGTTACTTTGTCCTAGTTTTTCACTTGTCCTAAGACAAGGAGAAACTTTGCCAAAGTTATGTGGCATGCCTAGTATTTTCATTACTACTTGGTCTACTCCTTGTTTGTCTTGTTTCCCATTTTGGGACAAAATAGAACATACAATATCAATGCTATCAAAGATTGTGTCCACCACTTTTACACCCGCTTACATCCTTCCTTATTGTGACTGTGATAATAAGCATTGAAAGTGTGTTGGTGTGTCTTTATATCTTGATAGCCATTACCTTGATAACGACGTCAAGATTATCATTGTAGTTAGGTTGTCTCATCATTGACTTTATTTGAGTTGTTACACTTCCCTAATTATAGCCATATAATTTTGATACTTGCGTCTTGTTTCCTCTATGAAACTAGATCTAAGCCTCTAAATTGTATTGCTACACTACTCACATAAATAACAACTTCCTGATATACTTAGACTTAGTTTTTATCCCAACATTACCTTGAGTTTTGAAAAGCATCATTACTTTTCTTGCATTGCAGTGACATCATTTTGATACAAAAATATTGTTTTTTCAGAAATCCATATTAACATGTCCAAATAGTGTTGTTGTGTTGCTTGCATTTGTATCCTCCTTTTTCATAACTTGAAAATTGTTTGTTTCTAAAAAAATTTAGTATACCTTGTTGGGAGATCATATCAACACCTTCTTAGTATTTAGGTCTTGTTTATTTTAAACTTGACCTAAGTGGTGATATTCATTGTCACTATTTGCATTAAACCTAAACGTAAAAAATGTAGGGAGTTACTATTTTGTGATTGGATCGAAGTATTGTACTTGATCATTGTGTCATAGATACTTGTTTCTACATGTACCTTTTGATAACGGTAAAGTTCACAAACATTGAGTGGGGGTGAATCGGTGTAGGGTAAAATTTTCAATAATGTTGAACCAGATTTTTATCAAGGAGTGCAATCATATAATCATAAATATTTAAACAAACACATGCTAAGAAGTATAACATAGAACATAGAATTTATAGTGTAAAACCCTTTTGGGAGAAAACCCACTTGAAACCATGACTTCATAAGGAACAAAAATTCTAAAATCTTACCAAGTTTTTAGTTGAGCACTCACTCAACCCTTAAAGCACCCAATTTAGATTCTTCAAACACACACTCGAGAGATAAACTTAGCACCCACTCACTAATTTATCAAGAACCCACCTACAAGAAGCACTAACCCCTAATTTAATCAGATACAACTAAGATTTTTAGATACTTATTCATAAGGAGGCTGCAACCCCCGAAAATGCTAAGCTACAACTTAGACTTATCTTACATACAATTTTCGATAATCCACAATAGATCATGATCACTTTTTATTATCTATTTATGTTCTCTATGTCACTCTCTTTTTCTCATCTAATTCAAAATATATTGCTCAATCAATCTTACACACCGATGCTTTTATCATCTGATTCTTCAATACTTCATTTGTTTTCTCTCCCCTTATTTCTCTCTTTCTCTTCTATAGATCCTTCAACATGATAGCATCGTTTTCTCACTTGAGCAACTTCGGTGTTAACATAAAATTTCCTCTATATAGGAAATTGATACTCTCCATCACATCCTTTAGTGTGTCATGCAATATTTCATGTTTTTTACCTAAAATATGGTCTATTAAATGCATGCAAAAAACTACAGATTTACTCTCCCTATATTCGACTTGATTTCACCTTTTTCTATGCATTTACCAGAAAATATTTATTAGTTGATACCTAAAAATAGATTTCTCATTTTTATAGGATTTCCAACGTGATCAAGATGAGCGAGCCACTTTCTTCTCTGATATTTAATTTTTCCTTGAAATCAGGAATCACATAGAGAACTACAATTGTATTTCCATAAATTCAATGAGCATTAAATGTTGACAATTGGAACTATAGATTTCTTTGTTCTTCATGGAGCTCAAGTTGTATCCTCAATCGCAATCACCAGACAATCGAATCACCATCGATTTTAGAGAAAAAAATCTCACTTGTCCATGTTTAAATCAATTTGATTGTCCTCGAGCCCTGTCTAGTTCATACTTGTTCAATCTACGACTTTCCTTAGCTTCTTTGACTTTTTCTTTGTATTACAACTTTTCACCTTTGTCCCAAATTTTTCAGCTATCCATGGATTTTGTTTTACTTCATAGCTCTTGCAATCTTAAGGGCTTTCCTTCTTGTTTTCTTCCTTCCCATGGTTTTTCTTCATGTTCACGACTCTATCCTTTTACCTATGGATTTTATCGTTTCTATTTCTTCATAGATTTTCTCTAGATCTGCGGCTTTCTCAAGACTTCCTTACTCCCATGGATTTACCTTCAGGCTATTCTTACTTCTGCAGCTCTTCCTTCACATCTACGGCCTTATCATTCTCATTTTTGGGTTTTTCTTTGGCTCCTTTTTCTTTGTCGGCTTGATTACTTTACCCACTGACTTTCTTTGGGCTTAGTAGATTCTTCTAGAGTCCTACAAATTTCTACAAACGTTTTGCTAACTAACTCCTCATGTTCGTGGCTTGCACAAAATCTTATTAAGTCCCTTAGAAATTATCATTGACCATCCTGAAGCCTCTGTGAGCTAACACTACCAATCAACCTTTATCTTTCTTACTTGTTCACTTTACCAATTAATCTTTTTTCCATCAATGCCACTTGACATCAATGACAACACATATGACAATGAAAAAGGTCCAATAATCTCCCCCTTTTTCATTGATGGAAACACCTCAACACTTCAATACTACAAAAACCTACAACCTTTTGATGGAAAAATGCTTGCATACTAGGTTTCTAAAAATACTGTAACTTTCCCTTGGCAGATTTTTGTTTTCAGCTTCTCTCCCCTTTTTATATTACTTGGTTTTGGCGTATCTCCCCCTTTCTATATGACTGGTTGGTTTCTGATTTTATTTCTCTCCCCCTTTCACAATAATGAAAAAGGTCCATATATTTTGTATTAAGATGAAAATTCTATGAGGTTGAATGTTTCGTGTTCTTACCTCAATAGGCTCCCCCTAAGATGATGCATTCTTTGATAATCTTGAGCTAGCAAACTAGCTCACGCCTATCACAATACTAGTTGACACTGATTAGGATATGATATTACCTCATATTTCTCCCTCATCTTATCTACATATCTTCTAGTTTGTGGAATCAGAAATGACCCCCAATTCATTCCTTGAGTGCTCAAAATTAGCTTTTGGCAGTGGTTTGGTCATAATGTCTGCAATTTCTTCTTTTGTGCTCACATATTCTAGATTGATTTTCTTTTCATTCACTTTTCCCCTCAAGAAATGATATCTAATTGGAATATGTTTGGTGTTTGATTGGAACATGGGGTTCTTAGAGACACTTTTCGCACTTGTGCTATCACAGAACAAGGGAATTGTACTGTCAAATTTTACCTTGTAATCTTCCAATGTCTGCTTCATCCATAGAACTTAAAGCGCAACACATTGCAGAACATATATACTCTATTTCACATTTTGAGAGAGACGTTGATGATTTCTTCTTGGTTAGCCAAGAAACTAAAAATTTCCAACAAAGAATTCTCTGCCACTTGTACTCTTCTTTTCATCAACATTGTCTGCCTAATCAACATCTATTTATGCTTTTATGTTGAAGTCGTTACTTTTTAGGTAACAAAGTCCATATTAAAGTGTTCCCATGAGGTATCTCATAATTCTCTTTACTTTTTTGAGGTGTGTTTCTATTTTATCTTCTTGTAATATCCCAACTAGGCCTACCACCTATATGATATTTATTCTTGATGTCATGGAGTAAAGTAGACTACCTATCATTGATCTAAACAAAGTTTTGTCTAATTTTGGTGAGTTGTAATCTATACTCATCTTACACCCAACTTCCATTGGATTTCCTATAAGTCTGAAATCTTCCATTCTGAATCTTTTCAGCATTTCTTTGATGTACATGGTTTGGGATATGAAGATACCTTGATCGATTGAGTGATTTGGAATCCCGAAATAATGAAATATCTCCTAGCATGGACATTTCAAATTCATATTTCATTATATCAGAAAATTCATATGTCATCTTATCATAGTATCTTCCAAAAATGATAGCATCCATGTATATAATGACAATAAGGAGATTTTCTTCTTCTTCCTTGATGTAGAGATTCTCATCAGTAACACTTTTTTTGAAACCTTTCTCAATGAGGTATGAATCCAATCTAATGTACCAAGCTCTAGGAGCTTGTTTAAGTACATATAAAGACTTTTACAACCTACACACATAATATTTATCTCCAGTTAGATAAAATCCATCAATTTTTCAATACATACCTCTTCTTTTAGAAACCCATTGAGGAAATTTGGTTTCACATCCATCCGGAACACTTTAATCTTCTTGTAATTTGTGTAAGATAGGAACAATCTTATTACTTCCATCTTTTCCACTGGTGCAAAAGTTTCACAAATGTCTATTCCTTCCATTTTTTCATAACATTTACACACAAGTCTTGCTTTGTTTCTTGTGACTTATCCTTTTTCATTCAATTTTTTTCGAATACCCATTTTGTTTTATTGCATTTTTATCTTTTGGCCTTAGCATGAGCTCCCAAGTTTCATTATTTTCTATCTTATCTAGTTCTTCATTCATTGCATCCACCCAATACTAATCTTTACTAGCTTCTACAACATTCTTGGGTTCTATCATTGATAGGAGTGTTATGTCTTCATGATTTTTTTGATCTCTTAGTCTTCTTCTTGTGAGAATGTCACCTTCTTTGTTTCCAATGATCTGATTTAATGGATGATCCCTCTTAACTTGTCTTAAGGGTGTCTTAGTGTCTGGTATTTCTTCCTCTTCATCTACTTCTTCACATGGACTGTCCATTTCCTCATTATATTCCTACTCATCATGACCATTATAGTGTTGAGTGTTGGTCTTGGAAGATTGAGACTCGTCTACCTTCACATTTGTGCTTTCAACAATTTTTTGCAACCTTTTATTGTAGCACTTGTAAGCCATGTTGAGTGCTGAGTATCTAAGAAATATGCCTTCATCACATCTAGAATCGAATTTACCCAAGTTATCTTCATCTCTTTTGATGTAACATTTACTTCCAAACACTCTTATGTTCTTCCACAGTTCATAAGGTGTATTTTCACTGTTTACTCTCAATTGAGCTCTTTTTAAGATGTAGACCACTATGTATACCACTTCACTCCAATATCTATCAAGTAATTTGGATTCATTCAACATTTTTCTTGCCATTTCTTGCATAGTCCTATTTTTCCTCTCAATGACTCCATTTTTTTGAGGTGTTTTGGCGGCTAAGAATTGTCTTCTAATTCCATGTTCTTCACAAAATTCATCAAACTCATTAGACTAGAATTCTCCACCTCTGTCTGATCTTAGGCATTTAATATTTTTGTTTTTCTCATTCTCTACTAGTTCTTTGAATTTCTTGATTTTTTCTAATGCTTCTTATTTATGCTTCAAGAAAGCTACCTATGTCATTCTGGTGTAATAATCTATTAATAACATAAAATACACCTCACCTTGTATGCTTTTAGTTCTAGTAGGCCCATAGAGATCTATATGAATCAACTCCAGAGGTCTGGTTGTTGAGTATTCCTTTGATTTGAATGATCTCCTTGTTTGTTTACCATGCAAGCATGCTTTGCAAAGTGTATCTATTGGTTTTACAATTTTTGGCATATGTTTCACACATCCTTTATTGCTTAGTTTCACAAGATTTTCAAAGCTCATGTGTCCCAACCTTCTGTGCCATAACCAATTGTAATCAACCTTACTTGTGAAGCATTTTTCGTTGTTTATCTCATTTAGAACATACATGTTGTTCTTTGTCCTTTTGGCTTTTGTAACTTTATTTCCTATTTTTCCATTGATAATATCACAACCTTTGTCATGGAATATCACATTATATCCTTTCTTGCACATTTGACTTATACTTAATAGATTGTGCTTAAGACCTTCAACATATAGAACATTTTCAGTGATAGTCTTTCCATTATCTAGACTCAAGGTTCCTTTTCCAACTATGTTTTTGAATTGTTGTCACCAAATATCACAATACCCAATGCATTGTTTGATATAGAAAATAAATTTTCTTTAGTCACCTATCATATGTCCGGAGCATCTATTATCCAGATTCAACATTTTATCTTCATTTTGCACATGAAATGTGGTTTGTACTATTGAGCATGACTCTTTTATCTTGTTCACATATTTCTTTACAACATACACCCATTTCTCTTGTTTGGTTTGTTCTTGTTTATTTTTGAAGCTACATGACCCTTCTTATGATACTTGTAGTGAAAAACATTATAGTTCATTCTAGTGTAAGATGAATTATATTTTCTTCTATAGCCTCTAGTATATCTTTTACATTTCATGGCTTTGTGTCCAAACTGATTACATGAAAAGAAATAACCATAGAAAGAGTGAGTGTACCTCATTACATAGGTGATTCGTGAGCAATTTTCCTTCTCTTAACTATTTTGATGTCTTCTTTATTTGCAACAGAAGAGGTGCTTGGAATTGATGCAGTCTTGTTTCCTTCATTCTTTATAGGTTCCTTTTCCTTACTTTCTTCCTTAAAACCAATTCCAGACTTATCATTTGTATCACGTTAGCCACTTAGTATACCAATCAAACATTAGAAAAATTCGTAGATTTTCATACATTATCAGCTTGTTACTCATTTGTTCCATCTCAACTTTTAGTCGCTTTATTTCTGAGTTTAGTTTTATGCATTCATCCTCGTTTGATTTGTAAGAGTTTGATATCTTTTCCAACTGAGGTTCAAGCTCTTTGAGCTCATTAGCCTCTTATTATTATCTTAGAGTTTTTCTTTCCTCAAAGATGTAGATTTGTTCTTCATAATCTTTTAATGTGCATCCATGTTTTTAATTCTTTTCCCTGCACAATCTTAATTCTTCAAGAACATATATCAGTTTGGCTTCAAGATTCACTTTATCTTCTTCTTCATGAGTCTTCATATTTGGTCGAGTTCTTCCCTCTTGAAATTTTTTCTTTAGATGCATCCATAGCCATAAATAGACATTAGGTTTGAGCTTCATCATCTTTATTTTAAGAGTTTCCTACATTGCTTGAATCAAATTCACTTGACTCTTATTTTGAATAGAAGTTCCTTTTGTTCTTAAAGAACTTCTTGCCATTTTTATTTTTATAGCTAGTATCTATCTTGTTGTGTTTATGACTGTCCTCTTCATGTTTAGAATGAGTTTCTTTAATTTTTTTGGACATTTAACAAAAAGTGACCTACTTTTCCACATTCAAATAATTTGAAAGGGATTTTTCCTTTATACTTACCTGAACCTCTTTTCAGTATTCTTACGAACATTGCTTCAATATTTTCATCATCTAATTCATCCTCTAAATCTAATTCTTCTTTTTCCTTGGATTAGGTTTATTTCTTGACCTTGACTGCTACTTCTTTCTTGGTATTCTTGGATCCAATAGTCTTCATCTCGTATACTGAAAGAGTCCTCAGTAATTCATCCATTGTGAGAGTTTTCATGTATTTAGCTTCTTCCATAGATAAAAATTTTGCATCATATTTTCTAGTCAAAGATCTCAAGATTTTTGAACTATGACAGATTCTTCTAGTTTCTCACCTAGGTGTCTGATCATATTAATAAATTCATTTATTCTTTGAATGTAGGTTGTTATACTCTCATCATCTTTCATCTTCAAATTCTCAAATTGATCTTTATAAGTCTGTCAATTTTATATCTTGAGTTTTCATCTCCTTCATAAATAATTTGAAGTTTATTCCAACTATCCTTTGCGGTTGTGCGTGCATAACTTTTAAAAACTTGGTTTTAGTTAAGGTGCATAAGATGGCATTCATGGCTCTTGAGTTGCATTCATATTCTATCTTATATGCTAAAGAAGTGATTGGTGACATCAGATATGTTTTCATCCTTATTCTCTAGAATGCATAATTTGTTCCAGTGAAGAGAGGTGATCTTGATAGTGATAAACTGCATTGTGCCTGATTTGTTGTCATGCTTGTGAAAAGAGGATCTCCTTGAAGATGTTAAGCTTCTTCTAGAAGGATGTCTCTTTGATACCATTTGTTAGAGTTCAAAAGTACTAAGAAGGGGGTTGAATTAGTGTGGATTAAAATTTTCAAGAATGTTTATCCATATTTCTATCAAGGAGTGCAATCATATAATCATAAGCATTTAAAAACATATGCCAAGTAATATAACACAGAACACAAAATTTATAGTGGGAAACCCTTTTGGGGAAAATCTCACTTGAAATTATGGCTTTATAAGGAACATCAATTCCAAAGTCCTCAATGGTTTTGGTTGAGCACCCAATCAACCCTTGAAGCACCCACTTCATATTCTCCAAGCACCCACTCAACAATTTAGCAAGCACCCACTAATAAAGCACCAACCCCTAATTTAATCAGTTACAACTGATATTTTATAGGAACCTACCCATAAGGAGGCTACAACCCCCTGAAAATGCTAAGCTATAAATTATACTTATTTTACATACAAATTTTGATCGTCTAGTTATAAAAATTTCTTACACAATAGATCATGATCACTTTTCTATATTTGTCTACGTTATCTTTGTCAATCTCTTTTTCTCATCTAATTTTAAATCTATTTCTCAATCAATCTACAAAGTATTGATGATTTTCTCATCTGAATCTTCAATACTTCATATGTTTGTTCTCCCCTTATTTCTCTTTTTCTCTTCTATAGCTCCTTGACTTCATTACATCATTTTCTCACTTGAGAAACTTCGATGTATTATCTGAATTTCCTCTATATAAACAATTGATACTCTCCATCACATCCTTTGGCATGTCATGCACTCTTTCATATTCTATTGCCTAAAAATTTGGTCTGTTAAATTTATGCAAGAAACTCTAGATTCACTCTCTATATATTCAACATGATTTCACCTTTTTCTATGCATTTACCGAAAATATTTATTAGCCAATACCTAAAAATAGATTTCTCATATTTCTAGGATTTCCAACGTGATCAAGATGAGCAAGCTACTTTCTTCTCTGATATTTAATTTTTCCTTGAAATCAAGAATCACATAGAGAACTACAACTATATTTCCACAAAGTCAATGAGCATTAAATGTTGACAGCTAGAACTATATATTTCTTTGTTCTTCGTGGATCTCAAGTTGTATACTTAGCCACAATCACCAGACAATTGAATCACCATCGATTTTGGAGAAAAAAATATCACTTTTCCATTTTTAAATCAATTTGATTGTCCTCGAGCCTTATCTAGTTCATACTTGTTCAATCCGCATGATTTCCTTAGCTTCTTTGACTTTTTCTTTGTATCAGACGGGTTTTCTCCTTTGTTGCGGTTTTTAGCTATCTACAAATTTTCTTTTACTTCATGGCTCTTGCAATGTTACACATATTTTATTCTTGTTTTTTTTTCCCACGGTTTTTTTCATGTCCACGACCATATCCTTTAACCCACAATTGTTATCATTTACGGTTCTTCACACTGTTTCTCTATATGTGTGGCTTCCTCAAGACTTCCTTACTCCCACAAATTTTCCTTATAATATTATTACTTCTACAACTCTTCCTTCACACCCATGACCTTAACATACTCATTCGCACTTGTTCTTTGGCTCCTTTTTCTTTGACGAATTCATTCCTTTACTCGTAGATTTCACTAGGCTTCGCAACTTCTTCTATAGTTCCACGACTTTCTATGACATGTCGGTGGATAACTCCTCATGTCTGTAGCTTTCATAAAAGATGATTAAGTCCCTTAAAATTTATCCTTGACCATCCTGAAGCCCTGCGTGACCGACACTACCAATCAACCTTCATCTTTCTTGCTTTCTCACTTTACCAATTAACCCTTTTTCCATGAATCCCACTTGACATCAATGATAACACATATGACAATGAAAAAGGTCCAACATTTTTGTTATTATTTATTCATTAGTATCCTTGGTGTATATTTCCTTTGGACTTGTTGTCACTCTTTATTTTACATTCTTATGAAAAATTCACTTCGTTACCTCGCATGCAGTTTTACCTAGGGTCTAATTTAATCAACCTTATTAATACTTTGTTCATTATGCCTCCCACGAAAAGAATGAGGTATCAAAAATAGGGTTGAATTCCTTTACAAATGATAAGTTAAATCCACTTTTATAAGATAATGTTATGATTGATCATAGTGGTGGCAAGGAGAGTTCTCCCCAGTTAGATT
Organism: Taxus wallichiana var. yunnanensis; assembly: GCA_018340775.1. Classification (NCBI taxonomy): domain Eukaryota; kingdom Viridiplantae; phylum Streptophyta; class Pinopsida; order Cupressales; family Taxaceae; genus Taxus; species Taxus wallichiana. The sequence goes on along the minus strand of CM031243.1, from coordinate 356,027,552 downwards.
TTGTGTTTAGTCTAGCCTGAATTGATAACTTCTTATTCCAAAATAGACATGAAGTTATTATGTGAGTTGTAGCGTTGGGGGCCAAGTTTCCTTCCACGGTTGATCCCTCTCTTCTTGTCAGCATGGTTCAAGGAGAGGAAGAAGTAGAGCTTACTTTGTGTATCATTGATGAAATCTTAAACCTAGGACATGCTTATACTTCTAGACCAAGGAATGGGAAAGAAGGGTCTTCTCAAATGATGGTGGATATTGCATACCCATTATTAAAATACATTGTGAGGATCATGAAGAGCATGTCAATCATGAACAACTCCTTCTCATGAAACTTTTAAAGAGATACTAACTCAAGAGGTGACCTTAGAAGAACAAATACAAGCCCTTTCTTGCCAATTGGAAAGTCTAGCTTCACATGTTACTAAGGAATCCACGAAGTCTCCTAGGAAAGAAAAACCTAGAGCTTCTTATTCAGAGTTTTATACCAAGATTTCTAGACAAGAAAAACCAAAAGAGTCATATTATGAGTCTTATACCAAAAATCCTAAAAGGAACAAACCTATAAGGGGTTATGAAAGGTTATATACAGAAAACCAAGATGAAGAAATGACTAGATATAGGCCTAACCCATTGACACATGGACAACTCTTTGATCAAGAATTCTTATCCATGAAGAACACCCTTACTGCCTTACAAGAAGGTAAGTTAGGACCTAATAAGAAATATCAATTTGAAGAGTTGTGTCTGTATCCTTTCGATAGGGATATCTTTACAATTACTTTTCCCTATACATTTTGATTTCCAAAATTTGACAAATAAAAGGGAAAGGGTGATCCAAGGGATCATGTCAAATAATTCTTCATGGCTTTCCAAGAGGTCACATTCAGTGATAACTATCTTATACACATTTTTTTGTGGAGTTTAGGAGTCAAGCACTCGAGTGCTTTTTCATATACCAAAAAGATCTATATTTACATGTCCACAATTGGATGAAAACTTCATAAGCCACTTCTCCTTCAACATGGAGAATGATGTTACTATGATTGACTTATGCAATGAAAAACAACGTAATAATGAGAAATTCATTGGTTTCTTACAACAATGGTGAGGGTTATCTAGTTGTTTCCCTTTCTCTATACCATAGAAACAATTATTCATCATCTTCATACCTAACTTATGCCCTGAGATTGTTTTCCACTTACAAATGCATTATGGTAATACATTTGAAGAGGTTATAGAAAAAGGTAGAAAATTTGAAAAAGTGTTGTTGACAAAAGGGACCTTGAAACCCTTCTCACATGACAACCATGATCAAAATCCTAACGAAAAAGAGAAATTTTTTCCAAACAAGAACAAAAATTTCATCGGTGACAATATTACTGATTCTAAACATGTGTAGGTACTTAGAAATCATGCTCCTTGAAACATACTAAGGGACCTTCTACCCCGAGTACAAACATCGTACATTTACTCCTCTATCTAAATCTATGTCATCGATACTTAAATAGTTAGAGGTAGTTAACATGGTCAAGTACCCGAAATAGTCCCTTATGCCAATGATGCACCTAAACCATCTTGGTTTAGAGAAAATGAATATTGCATGTTCCATCGTGTTAAGGGTCACAAAACTGATAAGTGCCTAAAACTAAAACACTATATCCAAGACCTAATTGAAAGTGGTGACATGGAAATGGATTCCTCAGCACTAACAAGTATGCCAATGTTGACTTGGGAATTTATAAAGAACCTTTCCCTAAACATAACAAAGGAAAGGAAAAGTTGGATCAAGGACAAACATCCTAAAATAAAGGTATTGGCTATATTTATAAAGATACAAACTATGTGGCCAAAAATAACAATTCTTATGATGTCATAATTGGTTATGTAAACCCATTCATTGAGAATATAAACACAATAAAGTTCAAAACAAGGGAATGCACCATGGTAACACAACGTGCTCACCTTTTATTTCAAAACCTCCTTCGTCTACCCCTTAAGATAGTCACTATGATGTCTTGGAGAAACTTGAGAAGACTACCGCTAAGATCTCGATCTTAGATCTTCTTAATATCTCTAACGTACACAAGGAAATACTTTGTAAGACATTACAAGGGTCAAGAGTGTCGGTTGATATAGACCCTACCCACTTCTAAGAAATGGTGAAACAAATTGCTCCAATGGAGCATATAACCTTTAGTCAAGAGGAAATTCCTATAGAAGATCCTTCACACAATTTTCCCTTACACATTGAGGTTATTTTCAATCATAAGAAAATTAAACGGGTGTTTGTGGATGGTAGATCAAGCCTAAACATTTGTACCTTTATATAGGTTTGGTACTTTGGTAAATCTTGAAATAGATCGGAAACAAAGGTCATTACCATTAAGGTGTATGACAATGAAGAAAGGCAATAGGCTGGTATAATAACATTCTCGCTAGGAATAGGGCCTACTACTCATAATACAAAGCTCCATGTTCTTGACTTGGAGTTTCCTTATAACATACTTTTTGGCCACCCATGGATGATATGTGTTGCTCATGATCCTCGTAAAGAGTCGAACAAACAAGAAAAGGAGCTCACAATGTGTGATCCCAATGAAGTATCTTCTCGAAAACCAATGTCATGGTGAGAATTCCACTTAACATGTGGAAGAGGGGAAACAATACCATGTGAGTGTCTACCAATACCTCCATCAGTGAGACCCATAGAAAGGAGCATGCAGTTGATAGGAAGTAGGATACACAACATGTGGTACCTTGTAATAGGCACGAGATGTGGAAGAGCATGCAAGTAATAAGCTTCATAGGTGTATGAGCATCAACAACAGGAACAGACTCAAAGATTGATAGATTAATGTCATTGGGTTCAGGAGAAATAGCTACAAGTGGACTAGGAGCATGTTTGTGGTTGTCCAAAATATGATGGTGATGTTGTAGGCTAGCAAGTTTGTTCTGCAGGGAGTGTATTATTGTATCCTTATCATGAATGAGTGATTGTAGAAGAGAATTTCACTTCTTGAGTGATCTATTTTCTTCCACAAATTTTACAATATCCTCTTGAATTCCACACACTTCAGAGAAAAGCATATCATTCTCAGAATCCATGATAGGTACAAACTGCAACTCCCAAAAGTTTAGGACGTCGGGCTCAGCCGAAATTGCGTCCATAATTGATTACAACACTCCTCCATATTTTGCACTTTATAATTATAGTGCAAGTCTTAAAATAAATAACTCTAATGGAAAGATCATGAAAAAACAAGCACTTTTACAACAAAAACTCTCAAAACCAAGTTCTTCGATCAAAAGTTACAAGCTTTTTACTATTTTTCTCTGTTATTTAATGTAGTTGAAACTAAAACAAAATAAATTATTGTTGCCTTCACCACACAAATAAAATTAAAGGGGGTTGAAGCTAAGCACCTAATATTAGGAATCACAAGTTTTAAGCCCTCATATGACCATACCATATGACCAAGGATAATAATTTTAATGGGTCCCTTGGCTTGAATCTCGAGGTGCACCAAAGGTGTGCTTCTCTGTAAAAAAATAAAAAACCAAAAAAATGATCGCCTCCCGAAATTGGCGAGTTTCTGATCGATCTTAGGGTTTTCACACCTTCTAGATCCAATGGAAGCCTCTGTTTTTCATAAAAATGCATGCAACAAAAAATACAACCAAATCCCAAATATATGAATACATAAATAATTTATTTGCAAAATAAAACTTACAGACGGATGTCAATAGCAATCTCTAGCTCGATACCATGAAAGGAATGATAACTAGATCGTACCAAGCCAAGAATATAGATGCTAATAAAACACCATGAACTATAATATGAAAGCAATTCGCCAAAATAAATTTACATAAAACCTTTGCAAATAAATGAGAAACAATATCATATATTATTATGGAACTCAATGCAATACATTGAGAATAGGTCTTGCTTAAATAGGCAAGGAATAACATCTAAGAACCAAGCAAGGTCGTAGATCAATCCAAGAATCAAGGAAATAACTAGTCATCAAAGATCTAGTCAAGACCATAGATTTAGGAGAGAACTAGACATCAAGGATCTAGTCAATACCATAGATCAAGGAGACAGAACTATACCTAACAACTAGATAATATCTCCTAATATCTAAATAAGATAAAAGAAATATGCACACACATAAATGGGTGAGGATAAATACAATAAAGGTAAATAAAGTACCTAGGTGAACATGAGCTAAGGTAAATACCTACTCTAACACCATTAAGGTGTATGACAATGAAGAGGGGCAATAGGCTGGTATAATAACATTCTAGTTGGGAATAGGGCCTACTACTCACACTAAAAAGCTCCATGTTCTTGACTTGGGGTTGCCTTATAACATACTTTTGGCCACCCATGGATTCATGTCATGTAGGTCATTCCTTATACATATCACCAATGTCTGAAGTTATACTATGAAGAGAAAATTATAACTATTCCGAGGGATTCTCAACCTTTTGCTCATTATAGAGAATTATCAGGTTACTTCCCTAATTCTATTTATTTCCCTTCCACAGAGATGGTTGTTCCAACTCAATCTAAGGCTCTCGTGTTGCGTGTTGATCCAAATGCATTGATCCCTAATGACAACGGTAATTTAACATCAGTTGCTCCCTTTTCTACATGGGAGATGAAGACCCTTTCAACCAGTAGGGAGTATTGTATCCAATAGGATATTTTGGTTTCAAACCTTTTCCTATCACCAAAAACATGGGGTAGGCATTGTCACAAATATCAACGTTGTAAAGATAATTTCCCCTTTGACTATTTCACTCCCAGTGGTTTGTTAGCCGATGAATATCGGCTATGTAACTCTATGATACCACCTCCTATGAATGAGATGTCATCATGCTTATCAAGTGATAAATATGTAATTTGAACAAAATGATGTACGCCATGGGCTACCAAGGGTATGGCTATGGCACACATGAATAAGGAGTGTAGGAACCTCTTCCAAAACCCCACAAAAAATGTGCAAGTATGGTATTGGCCTTTGACCATATGGATCTATTCAACTAGTGTGTGATGCCACTACCTCTGGACATGAATATAGTGAGTCATGTTACAAAATTGAAACAAATTCCTAGTGTAGTATTTATGAAGACCTTTCCTCCACCAATATATTTTCTGATATGGCTATATTGACCATATCCCCTTCCTTACCTATCCTTGTTCTTAAACCTCATTTATCCTTCCTTGGTGAATTGGGACCAACAAAAACATGTACCAATTGACTTATTTTCCAATGATGAGGCTATTTGTGATTTTATGGGTATCCAAGATGACATCCCAATAGGTGATCATAAAAAAGGATTCTTCATTAACCTTGACGCATGCACATATTTTGGGGAGGAGGCTGAGTTTTTTGGTCATCAAAATAAAGTAAAAATCAAGGGAAAATTTTCCATAGAGAAGCCTTGCAAAAAGAACAAGTCCAAGTCTTATAGTGAAAACCTTTTTGAGGCACTAGCAGACAAACAAAAGGAAAAATTAAAGGACAAATAAATTGACTTATCCAAGGGTGAAAATCTCATTGAGACACCCTTGGAAGCAGATCTCAATCTTCCCCCGATCCTACATGCATGGAAGAATAATCTAAGATTATTGTGGAGGAGACTATTGAGGTTAGCATCGGAACAAAAGAATTACCTAGGATGGTTAAGTTAGCAAATTCACTCTTGACTCAAGAACATAAGACATTTGTCTTACTTTTGTGTTAATTTGTAGACATATTTTCTTGGTCCTACGTGGACATGCTAGAACTTTATCTAGAACTAGTAGTGCATAATATTTTTGTGTACGAAGATGCAAAGCATATTAAACAAAATCTCAATAAAATGCATCCTCATGTTTCCTTGTTGGTTAAAGAGGAGATAGAAAAATTATCGGCAATAGGTTTCATTCTTTCTATTGATTACTCAGTGAATTTCAAATGTTGTACACGTACTGAAAAATCCCATAGGTATCATAATTTTTATAGATTTTAGAGACATAAAAAAGCTTGTCCTAAGGATGAATTTCCTCTCCCCAATATTGACATGATTTTTGATTCCATGGCTAGTTATGAAATGCTATCACTCATGGATGGATTTTCAGGTTATAATTAGATTAAGATTGTGGAGGAGGATCAACATAAGAAAACTTTCACAACCCCTTAGGGAAATTCTATTACCAAGTCATGCCCTTTGGCCTCAAGAATGTAGGTGAAACTTATCAGCGGGATATGAACGTCATTTTTCATGATATGATCAATGACATAATGGAATATTATGTAGATGACATCCTAGGAAAGTCCAAAATGAGAGAAGACCATCCAACTATTCTACGGTGCATCTTTTAGCATCTAAGGGACTACAAGGTCCATCTCAATCCAAATAAATGTGTCTTTGGTGTGTTATTAGGGAAATTACTAGGTTTTATTGTATCACAGAGGGGAATTGAAGTAGACCCAACTAAGGTCTTGGTTATCACAGAGATGACTCATCCTAAAGACATAAAACAATTGTGCATCTTGCAAGGAAATTTCAAGCAATTGGGAAATTCATTTCTAGATCATAGACAAGTGTCACTCATTTACACATCTTCTCAAGAAGGATGTCAACTTTCTATGGGGTCTAGAACAATAACAAGTGCTTTCTTTTCTTAAAAATATCTATCGAAACCCCATGTTCTCATGCCACATAGTGTAGGAAAACCACTGCTATTATAAATTTCTACTACACAATTTGTAATTGGAGCACTCTTAGCCCAATATGACAGGAGAAGGAAAAATATGTATATTATCTAAGCTAGAAATTGATTGCTTATGAGCTCAATTACTCGTAGATCGAGAAGGCTTGTTTAGATGTAGTTTTTACCTTTCAAAAACCACATCATTATTTTCTAAACAAAATAGTCAAGCTTATATCAAAGGTGGACCAATTGGATAATCCTACTCATTGAATTTGATATAGAATATGTCCATCAGAAATCAATCAAGGGGTAGGTACTAGAAGATCAATTAGTTGAAGCCCCTTTACTAAGTACAGAGCCATTGAACGTGGAACTTCCAAATGCTTCAATAATGTATCTCAAAGAATCCATAACATGGCACATGTAATTTTATGGATCCTTCACATTCCATGGTTCAGGAGTAGGATTTGTGCTTATAACTCCTTCAGGGGACTTGATCCCAAAAGCTTTCAAAATAGGATTCCCATGCAAAACAACATAGCAGAATATAAAGCTCTTGTCATAAGTGTTGAAAATAGATATACACCTGGGATATCAGGAAACTCAACGTGACTAGAGATTTTATGTTGATTATCAAACAAGTTATAGATGAGTACAAAGTTAAGGATGAAAAAATCATTCCTTATAAAAAAATGGTTGATACATTAAAATATTTCTTTGCATAGATCACCTTTGAACATATTCCTAGAGGGTATAATCAAGTGGTAGATGTTATGGCTACAATTGGTTCTTTGTTATGTATTCCACCTAGATAGAATGATATACCCTTATTTTTGGATCACTTACTAATGCTATTGTATGATATGTCAGATTCTTATCTGATATGTGAAGTTGTTAGTCCCCATTCACCATGGTACCTTGATATTTTCAATTACCTTCATGATGGAACCTTCCCTCCAGACATTTCCCATTCTAATAAAAGAAACCTTATCTAGTGTATAGCCCACTACACCTTACTTGGGGAATTCTCTATCATAGAGGGTATGATAGGAATCTGTTGTGCTGTCTTAATTATAGTGAACCCATCTTAGCGATTAAGGAGGTTCATGAAGGTATCTATGGGGCCCATATAAATGGGATAATCCTAACTAAAAATATACTAAGAACAAGCTATTATTGGCCTACCATGGAAAATTATTACTACAAGTATGTAAAGAAATGTTTGCTGTGTCAGAAATATGGAAATTTGATTCATGTGTTGGCACAATCCTTGTAGCCTATTACAAAACCATGGCCTTTTTCAAAGTGGGGGCTTGATCTCATTGGAAATCTTACCCCAACATCCTCTGATAGATATATGTTCATTATCACTGCCATTGAGTATTTTACAAATTGGGTAGAGGATTTTCCTCTCACCTATATCATGGGTGTGCATATTTATAAGTTTATAATGATCCATATCATTTGTCATTATGACATCCCTTATGTCTTTCTCATAGAAAATGGAAAATCCTTCAAAAATAAAATTGTGAAGGCATTATGTCAATGCTTTCAAATCAGTCTCAACTACTCAACCCCATATTACCCTTAAGGTAATGGACAAGGTGAGGCCACCAATAAAACCCTTATCGTATTATGGAGAATATGGTGAGTAAAATCGAGGCCGCAATCTGGCATCTATAGATTCACCCAATCCTCTCGGGCATATAAAATATCCATTCGCACCCCTACTGGTGAAACTCCATATTCCCTAGTATTTGGAAATGAATCTATTTTACCTATTGAGATCGATCTCCCTCTTTACATATAGAATTGAGAGAGTACCTAGATAAAGAGGAGGATTACAGAGTGGCTTAGCTAGCAGAGCTGGAGCTATTGGATGAGAAGAGACTTCACACCCTTGATCACCTCAAAGTGTATAAGAATCGAGTATATAGAAGTTATAAAAAATAATTATGTCTTGCCAATTTGAGGTAGGAGACCTTGTGATGAAGGAAAATCAGTTCAACACCACCAAGGACCATGAAAAGAAAGGAAATTTTGAGCCAAATTGGTTAGGGCCATATGTTGTGGTCATTAAATATGGTTCAAGTGCATACAAGCTTGCTCACTCAGATGGTGATGAACTAAAGGAACCCATGAACACCATGCATCTCAAGCGGTTATATGCTTGAGTATGGGGTTCCTCAAAAATAAAAATAAAATAAAAAGGGTATAAAAGTAGAAAAATTAAAGATAAAACAATTTGTCCAAGTGTGAAAACAACACAATTATGGCACTTTGGATAGTTTCTTTATTGAAAATTGGTTTCCAACACCATTGGAGGGTATGTTGTTCACAAGAATCTCAATATATAGGATTGTAATGGATTTATCCTAAGCTCCATGTTTACTCGTGTTTAAAATATTTTTGAGACTGTCCCTCTTGTCCTTGATATGACTGATCCAAATTTTATGTGTAAAGATTTTGACTTTGTATATTCCCAACTTGCGTTGGGGGAAAATTTGCATCTTCAAATACTGAAGATACACGTGGCATTCTACCCTTATACATCACATCCAATCTTTGGGGAATCTATGTTTCTTCATTTCCTTGCACATAGCTTAGGAGAAATTTTGTAAAAATACAAAAACATTGGTATAACTTTTGAAAATCCCAAAACATTCAAATATATTTCGTTGAAAAAATCAAAACATTAAGAAACGAGTCGTAGAAAACTCAAAAACAATATAACATTGTCTTGAGATAATACTAAAAACAATGTAAAACATTTCAAAACTGTCCCGAAAAAATAAAGTAATAGTTTTCTTACTTTAGTTGTTTGATTATACATAGTTTTGGTTGCATTGCTTCTTCATGTTATGTGTTGTAAATTAGATTCATTTGCTTTCTTAGATTGAGTGTTACTTTAATCTGTTGTGCATTACATTGAGTTCATTTTATCTTGCATACTTGTACATAGTTGTGTTGCTTTGATTATATTTGATTAACTTGTGCTTGTTGTTTGCTTGTACATTTTGTTATCATCTCATCATCATATCATCTATCATCACATATATACATCATATATCAATAAATGCTAAGCTACATCATCATGAAATTGAAAATTAAAACATGTATGCTAAGCTAACATCATATGATATCACCAAGAGGGGCAAGAGGGATCACCTTCTATCCCCCCTCAAACATAGACCATAATAAAAATGTGGATTAAACATGCTATCTCATAAACAAAATGTGATAAGTAAACAAGTCCATCATCATCATATATCATCAAAATATAAATTTCCATGTACAAAATAATGTGTCTCGATATATCTCAGATACAATAAGCCATCATGGGCATGGATAAAATGTGTTCGTTCATCACAAGGTACAATCGTAAATAATACATAATACATCCTTACAAAAATCTACCTTCATCATGAGGGATACATAAAAATTTACATCCAATACATAGAAAGAGTCAACTGTAATGTCTGTTTCAAACTACCACTTGAGACCAAGAAACAAACAAGGATTAGCTAGGAAAATTATGGATAGTTTTTTTTTTTATTTATAGGTGTTTGCAAGAGGGTCACAAGATCACAGTTAGCACAAACTAGGTAAGGATTAACAAGCAAGACTGACTTGCAATAATTACTTCAAGCAACTAATAGTAACAAGGTACAATGTCAAAACAAGAGGGTAAATTCATCACTTAGGAGAGTGAAATCTCACTCATCTCTGCCCTAATAGGCTTATAGGGTTCAACTTGATTTTTCACATACTTAGAGTCATCAAAACTTTCTTAAAACAATCCCATTGGATAGGAAATTCTCTCACATTTCCAACCACATAAAGAAGTCCTCCTAACTCCTTATAAATCTCAAGTTATGGCCTGATGGAGTTTTGGGGAGAAATTTTCCTTTGGGGAGTCCACAGGCTTAGGGAGAAACTTTTTCCCTTGAGCGGGGAGGAAAATTGAGAATTTTCCCCCCTTGAGCACAAAAGTGCAAAATGCCTCCACACGCCCGCGGGTCTGACAGGGAAGACACATGTCACTTCCCGATTAGCACATGGAAATGCAGAGTGGGGGAGCACTTTAGGTTTTAGATATTTTAGGCCAAAAGCCCAAGGGCAGAAATGGACACGTGCCTCCACTAAGGAGAAACCCATGCCATGTGTGATTGGATGGGGGTCGGCAGGTTATGGGGAAAAATTAGAAATTTTTCCCAAGGTCCAAAAACCAAATTTCCTAAAGGAAAATTTTCCTTCATACCTCCGACCTTGCTCAAAAAGCCATGTGGCATCCTGTGATTGGATGCGGTTTAGCAGAGCAGTTGTAACATTCCCAATTTAAGACATTAGAACAAGGAAAAGAAATTGTATAACGTTCTCTGCTCTAAATTACATAATTCAGAACACATGTTTCAATTTCTTGATAATTGTTCTCTGTTCTAAATGACGTAATTTAGAACACACAATGCTCTTTAGGTCAATGTTCTCTGTTCACATATTCATAATATGGAACACACATTCTATGCCATTCAATCATATAACAGATACCATGTGCTACTGTAATGACTCGAAGAACTACCGATCTCCCATTTTATGGCTCGGAGTTTCAACGATCTCTCATTTCATGACTCGGCTACTTACCGATCCTTCATGTTAATCCATGCATTGTATACTAAGTATACTTGGTTCTCTTTACTGTTTTCGGTTATTGAAGTGTTCCATTTAAGAGGCCTATCTGAATATCTGTTACTGATATTCATCTAAAATCCTACTTCTTAAACCAGGTGATTAGGACAACGCAACCAGCAACTTGCGATACTTTGGCCAAAGATTTTCACATGCTTAGCATGATCATATTCCTAGATGTTATACACATCAATGGAATACGTCCTTCACCTCACTTCGTCTGTTATCTAGAATGGTCTTTTCTGACCTGTCAGTCCTCTTGTCCAAGGTTAAACTTTAACCCAAGATAGCAATATGAAAGAGTATAGGGAGGCACTCATGGTGACTAAAGGTACGCAGACATACTTTGTCGACCCTAGTTGATCAACTGCGTGTGTCTAGTTACCTTTAGTCTTCCTGAGTCACTCCGTATACAAGGTCACATTCCTAACTTGGTCCAAAGTAACTTGGTCCAAGCTTATGTAAACTTTGATGATTCGATTCGGAAGGGCATTGTAACATGTCAGCTGACATTGTGTCGTCATGAAGGCCCCGCCTTCATGAAGACACCATATTGCAGCTGGCATGTGCCAACGTCCTACGGAATCCTCCCATCAAGGGTTACACATCCAGCTAAAAGTGTGATTAGATTCTTAACTTTAATTCTATTAAGAATGAGTTTCAGCAACCGTGTTGATCCTCTAACCTCACTATTCGTTACCATTGCTTAGCTAGAAAAGACTTGAATTGTCTCATAGCTTAGTATACATTCACTCCTCCTTACCGAAGGATTGCATATCTCCATCTTAGTTCTTTAATTAAAGCTTCAGACTTATAGTCCACTACAGCTTAACGAAGTAAGATTAAATTACTAAGCTTAATCAAGTTTATCTGCAACTGATTTTAAATTCAGGTTTCCATTTCCTTAGATGTCATTTAAATGAGGTCTATTCCCAATTGAATGTATTCATTTATTTACAATTATCTTAATTCAGTTTAAGGCGTGTTAAGAGGAGATATGATTCCTCTTACCGAATATCCTTTTGGTGCAAGACATCCCAAGGAATATTAACGAAATCAGAATATAAAATTCAATTGTCCCTTCATTAATATTCATTAGTTTATAATCTAATTCCGAATATTATTTATACAAGAGTTCATATTTATTTTACTCTTTTACTAATGTCAATTTAAAATCCATATTGACCTAAGTATTAATTAATTGCACGTTCCAACTTAAAAGTTGTATTCAAGTAAAGAATAGACATTATGTCCCTTTAAATCTAACAACCATCATTTGAATAAGTACAAATTCAACGAATAAAATTATATTCTCAATCATATTCAAATAGTTCCAAGGTGGTACAACCATTAAAATAACACACCTTCCCCTTTTACTCATTCCTCTAGATTAAAATTTATACATTTTACAAGTCCACACAACCGGACTTCATTCATGCCAAACAACATTAACAACTCGAAAAGAAAGAAGAATACAACTTTTTCTTTTTCCATTTCCCCAGAGAAGAATAATAAAATCTCAGAAAAGATCCATCCCTTAGTTAATCAGAAGAAGCATCATAAAACAACATGTCTTCATTTTTACTCACGGAATCCATCTGCAAAATTTACTTGCACGGGTCAGTTCATCAAACTGAGCATATTAAGCACTTATCATTAAAATGAGGTGCTCTTGATTAACTATCTCAATAAAAGAACTCTACTTTTATGAAACGTCTCATAATTGAGATGGACATCATCTACGAATTAAATGTCGATAAGGATGAACAATTTAACAACCCAATCCCAATAATTAACATCACAATCAGACAATAAGATTAACTAACAACTTTTTCCCCAATAATTACAAAGTAAACACACAACAATTTATTCCCATTTCCTTACTGTTTTCTTCCAATAACGCAAGAGTTCATTCCAGATTTAGACAATTACTGCCAAGAGTATTTTCTCTAAATAGTTCCAGATCAAAAGCATCTGTAAGAACTGGTACATATATTTATATTGTTGTTCTAATGCAATTACTATCAATTCCATTCCCTCATTATAGATGGGACTTCAAAGAAAGAATTAATTAAAAATATTAAATAGAACTCCTTCACTTTTATACTACTCATTTAATTTCATCCAATTCAAATGCAGAAGAGAAAGGTAGTCATACACCATGACAACACTTGTGTTACTTTCCAGAATTCAACAAACAACATAGTACTCTTTCAATTCAGAAAGGGGAAAAACAACAGATAAAATGCAGTTGCTTACGCCGAAGGCAGTCGGAAATATATTCAATATCAGATAACAGAAATTCAAATTGGATAAGAAAAGAAAATAAGTATTACTTCCAGTTACCCACTCAATAATCTCTTTCATTTAATCACAACCGAACTGGACAATTTAAACAAGAAGAGATAACAATTACCGGTAACAGTCAAGGAGAGAGAACAATTAAAGTCAATAATCGAATGAAAGGAAGAAGATTCGTATTACCTCTTCTCATTACTTAGCCGAGTATCAACTATTTAGTGTAGACCTGTTTCCAATAGGGTAATTCCTTCTATACAAGACTATTTCAGTATTCATAACTTACTATCTACCATTCAAGGAAGTATTCCAGAATTCATTTTGCATCTGACCGCAAGTATCAATAACAACGGAACTTCCAATTAAAATCATTTCCATTAATTATTCACCAAAAATAGACATATCCATCCAGGTATGAAACAAGTAAGAGTGTACAACAAGGCAACATGATCACGATTTCACCGTAATAATTAAAGAAATCATTTTTCAACCACAAGAGTAAGAAATCTACTAAGTTCAGTTTCAATGAAAACAATGAAGAATTTTAAATCCATAGATTTATATATATATATATTTATCATTGAGTTCAACGAAGAAATAAAATATAAATTGTACGCTCTACCCAGTCCATTCAATAGACAGACTACTCTGTTCCCATTTAGATAAGAATTTCTTTCCAAACAGTCATACATGAGTACCAAGAACAAACAGGTAGAACATCATATCGATCTAGAACAAACAAATGTAAAGATGCTACTATGATCTTGTCCCTGGGAGGATTCACACCACCATACGCTGTAATATGACAAGAAAAATAGTTCACACAATAGTCTTGTCAAGCATTCTTATGGTTTTCATAACCATTTGTGCACACAAAACATAGAAAATAGTTTGCACATCACTGTCGCCTTCAACAAGATCAACCCATAATGGACAATAAAACCCAATTACCCATTACTTTCAAAATTCAAAACAACAGAGAGGAAACTCGTTTCATTTACCATTTCAACAAGAAAACACCCATTTTCTCCAGTATGCATCAAAAATTACCCAAATCACATTTGATTTCAAACGACAACTCAAGTAAAAGATCACATCTAACATATCAACATCTTATTCTTACAAAAACACCCAATTATAAGAGTAGAGTTCTTTTAATGAAGACGCTTAACAAAGAGCAAAATGGTTTAAAGAAAAGAGCCTAACATGCCTGTATATTTTCTGGTTAGCTCGTAGAAGATCACAAAGCCGAGCTTCTCCCAAATTTCTTCCCTCCAACAAGTTATTAAACCAGGTCTCTTAACTTCTTCCACGTTTCCACAGACCCAGAAACCACTCGGAGGGTTGAACCGATAATGGCCGGAAGCAAACTTGCAGGCTCGAAAGAGCAACAAAAGGAAATGCAGAGCAAAAACTCAAAACCCGAATGAACAACAATAACCCACAAAAATTCCTCTTTCTTCTTTCCAAGGCGGGCGGGTGTCAAAACCAAGATCAATAAATGCATTGAATGCATTACTTTTTCCTCTTTCCCCACGCCACCACCGACTCAGGTTTGGTGGGCCTTTTTCTCACAATTTTGCTTGAAATTCGAATTTAGTAGCATGGTTAATTAGGAGCCTCCATCTTCTCTGCTCCCACCAAACTTGGCATTTAAAACTTCAAGGACATCATTTAATGTTTTCATTAAAGTTTAAAACCTTCCCTTCTTATCCTTTCATTGACATGTATCCATAGGCCCCTCTTAGGGTTAACAATAGTTTAGGTTACATTGTCCATAGTTAGGTTTCCATCTAGGTCGCAAATCATTAGGATTTGTAATAATTTCCATCCTCTTAATTTATAAAATCCTCCTAGGATAGTTATTAGGTCATAGGTTAGAACTTAACCCGTAGTATTTTACTTAATAGGTTCCAAGTAGGTTTTACCGACTTACGTTCAAAACCAGTATAATTCAGGACGTTCCGTCCATATATATATATATATATATATATATATATATACCTTGTTCACTTGCATCAAACCTCTTACTGCCTTACGCTTTCCGGTGTTACAATTCGTATGTATTCGGAAATCGAATCTTTCCATTGGCAGCATGGTGCCGAGTAATTATACCTGTAACCAGGTTCTTTAAAATTTACAACAATCTCCAGCCTGGTTCCAGACTTCATTCTAATTAGAAAGTAAATCGACAAAGTGACCACAAGGAAGGCCGAAGCATACCTTGGATCAATGGAATTGATTCAAGGTGTGTTGTCAACAAAAATATGAGTTCATCAAATACAAAAGCAAGTTTATAGTTTCACACTTTGCAAAACACAAGTTATAATGACCTCCATCCCAAGTAAACAAAGTTACAGTAAGCAAGGGTTCAGATCAGTAACACATTCTTTTTAAGATTAAAAGATATATCTTAACATAATAATCCTCATTTCCATAGTTATAACATCATGAAAAGAGGTTATCATAGTCGCTTCTAAAATCAAGGCGTTAGCGGTGGAGCGATTTAAGGTTTTATGCCAAAAGAGTTTTATAATAAAAAAGACTCGTGTGGGCCCGCGCGTCCACTAGTACATGTGTTAGCACCTCGTTCACTGTAGAGGTGCAGGGCCATGCAGAGGAAAATTGAAATTTTTTCCAAAGGAGTTAAATGGTTAAGTTTTCAATTTTATTCCACACACCCACCAAGCCATGTGTCAACACGTGATTGGCTGCGAGACCACGGGGTTGCGGGGAAAAATGGGAAAATTTTCCCAAAGTCAAATTTTCGAAAAAGTTCAAGTTTCAAAAAGGTCCACCCTTCCAAAGTGCCATTTGGCAATATGTGATTGGTTGTGAGGGTTGTGGGGCTGCGGAAGTTTTGAGGAAATTTTTCCAAAGGTTAAATTTTGATTTTTTTATATAGTTAGATTAATTTTTGGATGACCATTTTGAAGTAAAACTTCAAATGGCCATAACTTTTCATAAAAAATTTAGTTTTAGGAAAACAAGGACTTTTTGGAAATCTCTTGGAGTTATCTTTGCACATAAATCATCAATTTTGGATTTTGATAAAGTTTAGAAGGTCAATTTTAAGAAATAGATCTGCAGGGTTTAAAATTCAAATCTAGGAATTTTCCAACTTGTCAATTTGATTAAATTTGAACTCCTGCTTCACTCCACGTGTCAAACAAACATGGAGGATCAGTCTAAGGAGGGTCTAGAGTATTTTAGCAAATTCAATTTGTCTAATTATTCAAGTTTGTAGTTTTCCAGCAATAGATGGGAAAAATGACCGTGTAAGATCCGAATTGAATTCTATTAAGTTTTGGAGGTTCATTCTTGACTGTTAGAGTGAATTAGAGTTCCTTAGGTCTTCCTAAATGTAAATTTCAAGTTTCATAACTTATTGTTGAGTATAAGTCTAAACTGCTCATTTTTAATAAAACATGGATTGCCAGAATGAAGTTTTAAATCAGTGAACTATTTCTTTTAAGTCTGCATGCCAATTTATCATTTAAAAGTGTGTATAATTTCTAATTGGTGTCATATAATTTCTTATTAAGTCTTCTATGCAATTCTAAGTTAGATTACATTCGATTTCAATTCAAATATGCATCTTGCAAGGAATACAACATTGTCTATCATTTCCACGCATTCTTTCTTTTCTTTTCAACATCAATCAATTTTCAATAATAATTCAAATCAATTGTGCAATACACTTTTACAACTTTCCTTTCTATTTGATTTCAAAATATAGTTTACAAGATACATATACATTCTACTCATACACATTTTCTTTTCACACAGAGATATCATTTCAAAACAACAACTCCAATTTAGAACAACAATACAAATTTGAGAAAGGAATGTATTTCTTTTATTGATTTCCAACAATAATTAACAAATTATTTCTTCCTTTAAATTTCAATATGCAATTTACAAACTGTATGACATTCTTTTCCAAAATAGAGAATAGAATAATAAATCTTTACATTTCCCAATGAATCTCAATATTTTCCTTTGCATTACAAGGTGCCTTCTCAATACAAATAATAATACAATTCATCCACATCAAGTGGGAAGATAACAATGAAATTTATCAAAGGAAGGGACTGTCAACTGTATTTTCTTCAAGCTCCAAAACAGTAGCATGCTGATTTCTTCATCTTTTCATTTTATCACAACATAGAATGGGGAAAGGCAACGCTCTCCACCCAACCAAGACATCCAATGGGAAAGGAGAATCCATCCTTCCCCATTGGCCCCGAGCCCCAACCATATTGAAATAGAGTATGAACATCAACACATGGCAACAAGGCTTCTATCACAACAAACAACATTCTTTTCACATGCATAATACAACAAAATACACAGTCCAAACAAAGATAGCAGTTCACAACTACAATAAGAATCATACACACAACACATGGGCTTGATCAAGCAAGCCATCAAGAGCAAGAACTATGGGGAAACTACTTATGCCTCCCTATTTGGAATTGGGCATCCACCTAAATCATACCGCCAATAAACATATCAAATCCCATAAACCTTATATCTCCCAACCCCTCCTTATGCCCCCCAAATTTTCTCCCTTATGCCCCCCCAATAGTAAGAATTGCAAGCAATTTCTTTTCCTAGGTGGATCCCAATCCAAAACTCCCTCCAAAATAGAACAAGTGCCATTGGCAATCCCTTATGCCCCCCATATGAAATCCCCATAGCCTTCTCCTACACCTTGCCCTAAGCATTCTACCCAACCAGCCAATAATACACAACACATTCACCATTTTTCTCATGCAAGGAAAAAGAAAACAACATTTAAAAAGGGCAAGATCCTACCTCTCCATTATGGAGTTTTTTTCCAAAACAACAAGCTCCTTCAATGCTCAGAAATACAGTCCAACACAATAAGCTCTTCAATGCCCAAAATAAAATCCAAAACAACAACACCAAACATGCAAATGAATTTTCAAACTCTCTCCACAAGAAAGACTCCCACAAGTAATAAAATTTGACCCAAGGAAGAAAGAGAAAAGTTTCAACAACCATAAACAAGAGAAGAATTCAAATTTTAAAGGAGAGGGAGGGAGAGGATGATGTGGATTCCAAGTGGGATGCCACATCATTCTTACTCAACCCCAAAATGAGAAAGTCAACTTCACAATTAATCACATTAAATGGAGATGACAATCAACTTACACACTCAAAATTAACCCATACTTTAACAAGGACTGAATTAAAAACTTGTAAGTAAAGTGCAATAAAAACTTACACATAGTCATTTCAAAATACAATTAAAAAGGCTAATTTTGACTCCAAAACCATAGGTATGGTTGGTGGGTAATTTTAAGAGGTGTGGGACAAGTTTAACTTGTCCCACAAGCCTCAAAATGTAGCCCTCAAGGACAAATTCGAGTTCCTTTGAGGATGGAGTGTTCTACACTCCAAAATCTGACTTACACAACTTACACATCACTTACACATCTCTTACATCCTCTTACACATTTCTTACACATCCTTACAAATTAACTTACACACTCTTCCAACATTATTATTTAAACTCAACAACTTTATTAATTACATTCCATGTCCCAATTAAATTTAAATAAAGTTTAACTATGTGACTCTCACATTAAATCCATCACATTTAAATTAATTAAAAAAAAAGAACACATTACAAATAAAAATACATACAACAATAATAAAAAGGAACACATAAATAAAACACATATCCCATGGTCACATATAATGGAAATCCCCCCATGGGAATTCCTAGCAAAACACAACACACACAAACAATACAGTTGCCATGGTGACCTTGTTGAATTCACCCAAAATTTCAATATGGTTAGTCTCTAGTCCCTCAACATTGTTGTGATTTTTAACCTGCAAAATGTAAATACCTCCTTCGGCCTCGTGGCGCATCAGACATCCAAAATGATATAAACAATATCTCAAAATCATCTAAACACACAAATCACAACAATATCATTAATTCAACATTATCATTTTTAATTAAATAAATCAACTATATCATCATCAAAATCTACCTTACCAGATCTACTCAATTATCCAATATCATAAGTCTAAATCAACACCTATAATATTTCCATGTCACAACAAGTATATCATCAACCACATCTAGAAAATGTCTCTAGTAATCATCAATCATAATAATCGAATCCGGATCAATACAAATCCATGATCTAACATCTAACCATCATACTAAATCAAAACATAATAATGTCAAAAATGAGATCAACGAAGTATCAAGATCAGTATCTAAACAAAGGTCAAAGGGAAGTGGGCACTACACAACCATGACTCTCACCCATGCCTGGATTACTTGACATGGTTTCTGGTGGACACATATTCGAGATGGTCCTGAAGGTGGCATTATAATCTACTACCCTAAAGCTCCATGATGGTCTAATGGTTGTTGTATAAATCTAGTAGATCGTGATGGCCTCATGATATGGATTTGGACCTACTATCAACTAGCTAGCTATAATCTAGGGCCCTCTAACCCATTGTAATGGCCTCATGATATAACATCCCGTAATATGTGGTCTCACCAAGAATAACATCAAACTCAAAGACTAAGTCATGTACTCTGGATGCTTCCCTACCTATTGGAGCACATCAAACTCCGCTCTCATGATCACTAGATCTTCTTGTAACTAGGCCCTCATGAATCTAATTGATCCCTCTCATAAGTAACCT
This sequence comes from Taxus wallichiana var. yunnanensis, assembly GCA_018340775.1. NCBI lineage: Eukaryota > Viridiplantae > Streptophyta > Pinopsida > Cupressales > Taxaceae > Taxus > Taxus wallichiana. The sequence goes on along the minus strand of CM031243.1, from coordinate 356,007,163 downwards.
CAAGTTGTTGTGATACCACCTGTTGTAACTACTACCTCAAGGTAACTAGATCATCTAAATTCTACACAACCTATCTCAATGGAGACCTCAATAATAGCCTATCATCTACTCTCCATCCTCCACCCACTGGACTATGTGGTGGGGACCCCCATCCATCCCAACCATCTCCATCTCCTCCATCTTATCTATCTCGAGAGGGCTTTGTGGTGGACTCGTTACATGTGGAGATAATAAAAGCACTGTAATGGAGCATGCTATAAAGGCACCTACTATAAGGGCACTGTGGTAGAACCTAGGGTACTGTAAACCCTATCCCTATAGTTGTGTGGGAATATGTACCTAATCTACTCTAGCCCCATGCCTATATATTTTTATGTGCCTCTCCTCTCCCTATGCATGTGCTTTAAGAGCTTGGTCCTAAAGACCTTGTGTTTCTACTACAATCCCACTGTATAGCTACATGTGATATAGTGAGGCATCATGGTAGCACTATCACATACCATGATGCATAGTCTCTAGTCTACTCGGGATCCACTATCCATCATTGTGGAACCCGCGCCTATGGGACCACCTATAAGAAAATATCACGAGCTCATTATGGTCTGATCCATGGGCCAATGTCAAAAGTCTCCCTGGATTTGTGCCCATACCACATCTCATCTCTAGGAATCCCTTAGATGTGGCCCAAATGACGTTGGACTCTATCCACTCTATAGTGCTCAATGATGTAATCCCTACTACCAATGATAAAATTCTCCACCTCTGTTGTGTTGAGCTCAGAAGCATCCTCATGCTAATGATACAATCTATATGGTCATTATGTAACGATGTGTAGTTGTATATCATCAAATGCTTTCCTATAATATGTTGTGTCTCCAGTGTTTCCATGAATATCATCACCAACTGGAACCCAACCCATAATAGATGGCTCATCTGGAGCCCTGGCTTGCAACACTCCTAATGGGCACCCTATGGCAATGTGAACATATGCCCATATCTATAATAATGTCGTTGGACCCATGGTCTTTTGACCATGGTATGTTATCAAATGTAGATATGAATACAAGTGGGCTAATAGAAACTAGCCCCAACAATAAAACTCTCTCCTTGATGAGGCCATGAATAAATCCAATCGGGCCTAAAGAAAATCATGCACCGATCTGTCGAGAAAACAAGATGACGTTGACAAGATCTATCAAGTATCTTTGGAACTGTGAAAGCTAGTGATAAAAAAATCTGTGTATGTCAACTACCATGCCCCATAAAGGTATGTCTGCTATGCTAAACATCTCCACAATACTCTGCAGAATATGCCATGGTTTCCATCGTATGTAACTAAGTTTCCCTAGATCGAGAAGTTGTAATATGCACCAAAATCCTCTAGTATGATACTTATCTCACTAGTATCAAATCTAAAAGTATGAATCTCACTCCTCCATCTCGTGATAAGGCAGTAAGAAGGTTGTGGTCCAGAGTAATCTATGGCATGCAAGCCACATGCACAATAAATGTAACATCTAGGTTCATCCCTAGGAAGATGCGATCATGACATGAAAAATTATCCTCATAGGGTCAAGCAACCACCCATGTTGCTCCCATGTCTCAAATTTGGGTAGACTAATCTACAAAATAGGAAAAAACACTTGTTAACATCATTTTCTTCTAGGGAACATCACTAGATTTTTTTATTCATGATTAATTTATTCTAAAAATACCTTAAAAATTATTCTAAGGTTGGACTAAACAACCCATCCACACTAGCACACCCATCAGCAGTTGGCGCACCCCTTTTAGCATCAACATGACCTAGTTCTAGTGCCCCCTTTCTCACACCAATGCCTACATTTTTACACCGATGCACCCCTATTAGCCCTCATTCTTCCTTCAACATCGACGCCTCGGTTGTGATGTATATGCACACGTGCCTATGTTTTCACACATAAGTACATGTGTATGCATCATTTCTAAGCATACGTGGACACCTATGTGATTTTTCATTCTCATGTGCCCCCTACCACTCTTGCACGCCTAAGATGCCGATTGGCATTATCAAAAAAATTTCTACATACAATAAATGCTAATAAATAAGCTCAAAATTTAGAAATTTTTATTTTTATACCTATGGGCCATCCCATGAAGCCTTATGTAGTCTCGGATTTGGTTTTCGCAGTGTCTACATTTCTCGAATCCTCGTCATTTCTCTTGTATATCGGAGAAAAATCACCAGTAAAATTGGCAAAGGTGAGTAACAAATAACTAGTTGTGATGGTTTTTACCCCCTATGGCTTGGTATTTATACCCGTTATGACCCCCACATTGTTTCTCTCACCACCGAAGTGCTTTGGGACCATCTTGATTCTTCTAAATTCTTCTAGCACTCATCACGATGATTATTTTTAATAAATAATCATTTTTCACCCGTTTTCACTATGTTGGGGCATGTTTTTGCTTCTCGGTGACCCTTTCTACTACCTGGGGCATATTTTTGATTTCCAACATTATTTGGTGATGTCCCATGATATTTTCATTCTTCTAAATCATTTTCTTCTTGGAAAATAAAAAAAAAAAACACCCAAAAATGGTTTTTTTTCAAAAATCAAAAAAATTGTAAAAATTAAAAAAATGGTAAATCACGTGCACATAGCTGAAGCCTATATCAAATGCATCATCCTCAATCATCAAAAAAAATCCTACAAAACATCCTTTTTAGGTTGTCACTTGTTCTCGCACAATGACTCGCGATTCATTTTGACCTACCTTCATTAACAAAGCTGGTATAATTCCTATGTCTATACTCCCTAGCAACAATGAGTTGTTTGGTATTGCTTCGTAGCATGTAAATGCTTTTTCATTTGACCTAAGTGTCCTTCATTATTCCCCTCACATGTATCCTTGCTTGGGGAACCATTTTTAACCATTGTCATTAAACACAAACATTTGGGAACTGAAGCTTGATAACAAAAACATTGGTGTAACTATCTTGAACATTGTTTGTTTGAGTATGTGTTTTACTTATTTCCCTATTAGGTTAGCTTGTTTAATTTCTCATATTGCATTGCATTATGTATGTTACATGGAGTTAAACATTTTTAGCAATGAACAAATGTTAGTATTATAGTTTTTCATGTTATTTTACATGTTTGTTATATGCGTACATTTTAATAAGGGCTGATGATGTAGATCATATGACCAAAATGATGAAAAAAGTTATTCATTGAAAAAACTAGATGCAAAAGATATTTCCATATTCTTCATTATCATTTCTTCTCACTATCAAAGTTTCTTCCACCTGGATTCTTCTATTTGTTTCCTTCCTATTTTTCAATCGTCGATTGACTTCTTCTATCACCCCATCGACACTTGAGGGGGCATCCTACATTATACTAATTTTTCTTCCAAAAATTGGATGTTTATGTTTGTCTACTTTCTTTTCAAAGTGGCGTCACTTATTCCACCCCAAAGAGGGGAAAATGTAGACACCTAAAATGGCTTCAGCAGATTTTAATGCTAAAGTGGTACTTTTTATCCTCTATTCTATCACTTCTGTTATAATTAGTGTTTTCCACTAATTAACTAACATTTCCCTCAATTTTTGTAAATTAATGAAACTCTGTTAATTAACTAGATTCTATCACATTACGAATGCCAATTAACGACACTTCATTAGTTATAATCCTCTTTGAATCAATTAATTAAGCCTTTTTAACATGCATTTAATCAATAAACCCTCTTATTGGCTAGATCCCACTTTCAACTTCCAATATTATCAAATTTATCCTAAATCACCTCCAAGTAGCCTAAAAACTTATTCTAGCCTATTAATTAATCATAATTGAGTAATTTAAGAACCTCCAACTCCCATGAGTTGCTAACTCACTAGTTAAATCATCTAATAGTGGTTAATTAGCCTAGAGTTACTTTATCACTTGTCCACATTAATTTTGATTCAAGCTTTCCCCAAATAGAAAACTATAAAAAGGACTAAACTCCTACCTTCACACCTTACACAATGCTTTCAATAGTATCTCATATAAAACATATGATCAAGAGCTTTCTCCATTAATTTGGCATAACTACTTTGCACTAATTCTACCATTGTTGAGTAGTAGAAGAAGATCCAAGCTTGGCCTTGTAGCCATTCTTTGGTGAGATCTTCTCCCTCTCTTTGGAGAACAACATAATTTTATTGCTCATAGATCTAATTAGGTTCATTTTAATTAGCAATCATTTAACTTAGTAAGAATGCTTATAGATTAGATGAGTAATTTCATGTAGTTTTCATTATGCATTCTCATAAGCTATGATCTTGATGGTTCATTGATAAATTTGAGCTTAGCTCTAGACTACTAGGTGTTAGTATTTTTAGTTAGCTATTGCAAAAGTTTAGCATGATCACAAAAGCATTCAAAGCTAAGTCAAAGCAAGCAATATTAAATAGTCAAATTCTACCTACACATACATATAGACAAACGCAACATAATTACACTTCCAATAGGTGCGTAAATTACAAGGGTTTGATTCCCTCTCGAGGTATTGCTATATTGGTAGTGCATGTGCGCTTCAACCTAGACTAGTAACTCCTTTTAAAGTTTTAATTTCAAGAAGCTCCTAGTTTTAAGAAGAGAAGATTGATTTTAATAGCTTCCACACATCTTTTGGATCAAGGATCACACAAACAGATTACATGCATGTTCAATATTTACAAGAGTTTGTATAATCATAGATCTATTTTTTAGAGAAGGACAAAACCATCATATTTAGGACAAAATTGGCTAGTTTTTGTTTCCTATCTACCAATTTTATTCTAGGAAAATAGACATCTAGTTCCATATACAAGCCAACAATACTAGTATAATTACATGTTTCACCCAATTTCAAGTCTAAATCAATTATCAAAATACATAAACATCTAAGCACACTATGTTTTTATGATTTGACTATATTTAGCATTGGCATATATTTGATCATGTCTTAATCATTTACTATTTTATAAATTTGTAAATGAATGTTTAATTTAGTAATCTAAAATATACATTCTTTCTACATTCCCATCCTATAAAGGTTTTGTATTATCAAAAATTCAATTAAGATTAAATTTAAAAAAATGTAATTTTTGATAAAAACCCATAAAATATAAATATTTTATTTACAAAATAACTAATTCTTAATAAAAACATTTAATAAATAACAATGAATAAAATAATTAAATAAAACTTATAGAAACTATAAATGTTTTCTTTATGCTAATATATGTACAAAAATAATGAGTGTTCCCTCTACATTATTATACAAAAGAAAGTGACAATGTATTAAAAATATATATATAATAAACACAATGACACCTAAAAACATATATCCTTTGCTCAGGTGGTCATTGAAGCCAATCCATCTAGCTCATAAAAAAATAAGACAAATACACTAACTCCGCCTTCAATATGTACATGAACAACGAGTTGTAATGTGTAACTTTCCATGTTCCACTATACGAGAGAAGTATTGTTTTCTCTATTACAATTGTAACTTCTTCATCTTCAAATAGTTGTACATATCATTATACATTTTTATTAGGTGGATTTTTCTATATTCTCTCAATTGTCTTAACTTCCTATTTGTAATTCTCAATGGAAATGTTCAACACCTACATAATATCTCAAACATTGTTCACATATAACAAGAAGGATAATCTAAGGTTTAAGATATGATTATACATCTAACATATATTTTACACTGTGTATTACATAAATTGGATGTTCTTTTACATGTAATAGCTACTCTCATTGAGTCTCAAAATCTTATCTGCATTTTATTTTTTTCCATTCAGCAATAGAAATAAACACTTAAAATTTCCACCAAACATGACAATGACAACAATAATAATACTAATAAATGGTATACCCTATTGATCTTATCAATAGATATGGAAATGGAGTACATATAAAAATACAGAATAATAGCTTGTAAATTAAGGTTTGTGTGTTTTACCAAACAATTTAAAGGGAATTATGAAAACTATCCAATCATATTTTACTTATACAATCGATCAATATATGTATAACATGCCAAACCATTCTATATACTATAACTTATTGTTCTCTATTTTGTATATAAACCATGTATATATATATATTTATCCACCATGTTCTATATAAATATTCTAACTTACTTTGTTTATTAAGTTACAAAATCAAATTTAACTAATAAAATATATTTTATTAAACAACTAATTGACTTACTCACCATGATAGTAAAATTATTATTACTAATAATATTAAAAAACTCTAAAACAAAAACATTAAAATTGATATCTTAAAGACTTTTCAAATATATAATTTAATGATATTTGTACTTCTTACACTTGCCAACAATCTACATTGGGTAGATATCATTTTAATAAGGCATAGTATTATTGTATTGAAAGAGCGCATTGTAATGAATGTGAAGTGGGAGCGGGTATTGATAATGTAGACCCCTCGGATTTTTGTGTATTTTTGACATGGATATGTACCAAATGTTTGAAATGTTATTTTGAAATGTTGTATGGATACATGTACCAAATGTTTGAAATGTTATTACAAATTCAATCAAATGTTCTTAATTGAAGAATAGAGTTATTTCTTTTTATGAAAAAAGTTGTAAAATATTTAAATTTAGTGGAAATATATTTAATGTGGATTATTTCTTGATTTATGTGTGTCATCTTTATGTAAGAGCTATGCTAATATTTTTTTGTATCATCACAATTTTATTAGATGTTTTTGAAGAGATGAAATATTTTTTATTTAAAATCTTTTTAAATATAATTAAATTTTACAATATTTTTGTATTAATAAATTTAAATCATGAAATCATAAAAATTGAACAATTAAAACATATAAATTTCAAATAAATTTAATGCCTTTGAAATAAGAGAATATACAATTACGTGAGCTCATATATAATGTGAAATTAATCTTTGTTATTTTTATCAAAGACAAGTATATATTGCATCTATTGGGTGTAATGATTTTAAGTTTTTAGCCAATCATATATTAGTATAATTATATCTTAGTAATTATACGGATTCGATATTAATGATATTGTAGAATATTGTACTTGTCACATCGAAACTTCATAATAAACACACAAATAAATTACTACCATAGTAATTGACTTGAATATTATTTTTGTATGTCGAATTTTGTATATCTTAAAGTCTAGACTTGTATAATTTTTCCCCTTTAGACCTTATTGTTGAATATTCCCTTCAATTAAATATAATAATCATTCACTATTTTCAATGTTAGTTTTAAATATTTTTAGTTACCTATTAATACTATTGAAAAACACTTCAACATATACTACTCATTATGATGTGACATATAACATAGAATTTCTAAATCATCTATTACAACATAAAGCACACATATCAATCCATATTATATAAAATAAAAATAAAAATATCATCAAATAATACCTCAACCTAGCTATGATGTGACATACAACGTTGAATTCTTAAACAAATGACATCTATATAAGACATTTACTTAGTAAGCTATTTAATACCACCATAATATACCTCAACCTATATTTATATTTATGATATGATAAACAATATTGAATTACTAAACACTTTAATACATGACATATCAATCTATATTTTTAAAAATAAAAAAAAAAGAATAACACATCAACATCTATTAGTAGTTGTCATGTTACTAAACAATTTAATATTATTACTAACTTGTGCTCTCAATATTTTTGTAAACTTTTAATCAATTAACTTATTTTGCATAAGAGTGCATTTGATAACATATATTAAATAAAAATGACCTTGTGTTAATAAATCTCCACGAACAATTGATAAAAATCCTAAAAGTGGTTAGCACTTTCTCCATTATATAATAATATTTAATATTTAAAAATGCATATTTAGTTAAAAGACTCACATCCCCTAATATCTACATTGCATCCTTACAAAAATTGCTACTATGACATCTATTGAGTGCAATTACATATAATAATATTTGATTTTAATAAGAATTCTTCCTACATTAATATACTTCATATTTAATTTAATTGTGTTAAACTATTAACCTATTATTGTTTCAAATATGCTTTAAATATTAGGAGAAAGTACTTAGTCATTTGGAAGGGATTATTAAAAAAATTGAGTTAGAGTAGGTTCGTGAAAGGAGTAAAATCAAGTAACTCAATTGAAAACAAGTATCGAAGGTCCTTGATAAAATGAGGAAGTGATGAGCCATGAGGATCCCATGGAGTGTGTCACTCCGGTGTTGATTAATCCTTTTAAACTCTATCTTGCATTGTGGTTTGGAATTATGATGATTTTATTCCTCAAAAGAAACTCGATCAAGGTAACAAGTAAGAAGATAGAATATGTACATATTCTTAAGAAATATCGATTCTTCTTTATGTTTGATATTATCACCAACTCAAATTATAAAATTTTGGCATGTTTTTTTGTTTACTAGGTTCTATTGTTTAGCATAGTGTTTTTTTATGGCATGCTCTCTTTTTTTTTCATTTTCTTGGTGAATAGTTTATAATACTTGTTTGAAATATATATTTCATCAATTGTTTTTACGAGATACAACATTCTTTGAAAATAATTAATATACTTACACCAAATACATTTTCCTAATCAGAATGGAGGTCATTGTGGCTAACACACCACACAACAAAAATTTGTGATCCATTTGGTTGTCAATTTACCCCTTTTCATGAATTCATTCACATCAAGCTTTGAACATTGTTATATTATATGAATTTATGTTGACTTTGGTGCCCACATGGATTTATTATTTTGTTTTTCACATCACATAGATTCTCCTCACCAACTCATGTCATTGGTTATTCTCCATCATCATTCTTCATTTGGTCTATCCCTATCATCTCTATACAGTAGTCATATACAATCCACCATTGACACATACTTCATTTCCATACTCACCAACGCAAATGTGTGCATTCTACATTGTGAAAAAAATTCTCTTCTATAAATCACATGTTTTGTGTCCATCATTTGATGTTGAATACATAGAGGTAGATTCCATCTAATGCAACGAATCACTAAAAGATCCATTTTCAATCCCATGGTGACTAGTTACAGGATCAGCCAAGTGAGGTGGCATGGATCCCAAGATGGAGAAATTAAAATGCCGAAGGATTTGACAAGACCGTCATTGGACTATCCCTTCACGATCATCTTATAGCGGCTATTTGAATCCCAACAAGTATAACCCTTATTCACACTTGGCCGCAGAAGTTCCATAAAGGGGTTAAATTTGACGGCCAACTGTTCATGTCAAACAATTTGTATGTATTTCCCTTCAATAATGCAAACAAGTGTTATTTATATACTAGAATGTAAATATATACAAGATTATATATATATATTTAATTATTTGAAAAAATATTTTTGTATATTAATATAGTTTATATAAAAATTGATGGTCATGTTTTGAATATACAAGTTGTATGAGATGGTTATTTTAAATATAATCATGAAAAACATTCAAATGGATGTCTAACCCCTTGGTGCCATAGTTACAGATCTTATGTGGCTTATCGGTGATCTTGTGGAATATTCTAGGTAAAAATATTTTCCAAGATGGAGAAAATCGTTGTCCATGGCAAAGCGTGAGCAAGGTAGGTTGATGTGGATCACCACCGGGATTTTATAGTTATGAAAAATAATTAAATGAATGTCAAATATAACCCCTTGGTGCCATAGCTACAAATCTTATATGGGTGTTATCAATGATCCTTTGGAATACTCATAAAATACTACTTTAAAGAGGAAGAAAAATATCGGCCAAGATGCGAAAAATCATTGTCCATGGTATTGAGCAAGGAAGGTTGATGTGTATTTCCACATAGATGAGACACCATAGCATAAATATTTTCCTCTTCTATGGTTGATTGTTTAAAATTCACCCCTATGTATTTAAAAACACTATGTAAATAAGGATACATTGAACCACCGATTTGGTTTTGTGTCGATACTGAGGTTTACTAGTGGCGTGGCTCCTCAAAGCATCTAAGATCATTTACAACTAGACCTTGTAGAAATTTGTCATTTTGGGCTCTTTAAAGCTAAAAATCATGGAGATTTTGAGGCAGTAAAAAATGTGCTAGACATGTCGATCTGTGATCTAGTGCAAAACCTCACTTCAAATGAAAGGATTCATGTTTTCTATTTTCCTATTCTTTCATGATGACTTGTACACTACCTTAGTCCTCATCCAGGAACCAACTCACAATTTCAAATTTGTCTTTGGACACATCTCACCCCAAGCCTTTTGAGATCTTCTCAAAGAGACACCACCATAATGCATCCTACTAAGTCACAAGCCATATGGTTCCCTAATACTTTATCGGTTTTCCTCACCTCTATAGCTTAGTCGGTAGCCGATGTTTATCCTCACTTTCCTCACAATGAGAAAACCACACTATAATATGTTATTTCTGTAATTTGTTTGTAACTTTGTCATTTGATTTTAATTTTATTAACCGACTTGAATCTCAAAAAACCATTGGAAATAATTTTCTTTAATTTTAATTGAAAAAGTGGTGATGATGGAGGATGTGCAAAAGATAAAAGAAAGAAAAGCGAGAAAAGTTTGACTAGATATGTGTTTCTAGGTGGGGTGGGTGATACTATGGATATCATCACTAAATATAGTAATCACACACATGGAGTGCAATGTGAACGTTGAATGGTATAACTTATTTGATTTATAGGGATATGTTAATTACTTTTATAGTTGATGTGGTTTGTAATTAGTTGGAGTGAAAATGTGTTAGTGTTACTGTACGTACCCAAAATTGTAAGGTATTGTACTGCCGGAACAGTGTAACAAGTGCCCCAATGATGATACAGGTCTCCTCGCAAGGTGTTCGGGATCCGGAAAAGCCCTCGGAGTATGCGTTAACATCCCACATGCCCCGCTTAGCCCCCGCACCCTTTGTTTTCCCTTTTTTTCCCTCTTTCCTTGGCCTCTTAACCTTCAGTGACGAAACCGCCGCCCTGCAGGGTGGCGGTCTCATAACCGCCACCGAACAGCAGGCGGCGGTCTCGTGTCGCGCCCTCGCCGAGCGGCGGTCCTGTGCGCGTTTTCCAGAACACTCTTTTGACGCGACTCGCGTGAAATATCACGTTTCACCAGCTTTTCTTTGCCGACTTGAGCATGCATTAATGTTTTTGGTCCCCTGGAACAGTGTTTTTCCTTTGTTTATTGTTTAGGAGTTCAATTTGGTTTTGGTTCTTGGATGCTTGAATTCCTATAAATGCATGGTTTGTGCACATGCAAATGGTCCTGGAGTTTTTGGTCTGAAGCTTGGCTGGATTTGGAAGTTTGATCTTTGCTCTCATTCCCTCATTTTAGTGTTTTAGTTAGTTAGCTTGTTTAGAAGCCATAGCTTGAATTCACTTGCATCTTTTGTTAAATTGCTCAGCTGTTGGTAAGCCACAGACCCATCTTGTGCAGGCAGTGTTGTTGTTCCACCCAATCCGGTTAGAAGCTTGCCTCTGAATTCCTCTTTGCTGTAGATTTGTTTTACTGTGACTTAGAGTTCTTAGTTCAATTCATTATATACCTGGTTAGTATTATTCAGCTGTTGGTAAGCCACATATCCAACTTGTGCAAGCAGTGTCTTTATTTTGGAACGGAATAGCTTAGGAAGCCATTAAAGTTGCAGGTTTTGCTCTTCGTATAGGATAGTCAAAGGTTCTGGTCGCTTCACGTTGCATGACTCGCAGTAAAATCCCGCTAGGAATCGCATAAGCCAAGCTCTGTACTCTTGCGCTATCCCTCTCCTACTCACATTCTCGGTCTGCATTCTGAGCTGTCCTTATCCCAAAATCTACTCCTATCGGTGCTAGCATTACACGCTTTTCTGGATCCAAGTGAACACGAAAGAACGAGAAGATCATACTGAGGGGACGAGATCACATACACCATCGGATTCGCCACTGTTCTGCGGAATCCAGGTTTTACATTTCAAAGTTCTAGTCAGATTCATATCAAATAGAGTAGTTAATCGCTTTATTTCATTTCATTCTATTCTCGACATTGCCAAGGAAGCTGTGGGGATTGATAGTTTCTGAGAAACTATGATTCACTCCTCACTTCTGAGGTAGGATCGAGAATCTTGCCGGTAGATTAGACAAACTGTTTTATTTAGAATAATTCTATAAATCACACAGGCAAATAACCACACTCGGTTATCTTGTCTGTTTTAAATTATTGCTTAGCTATTATTTCTAGATACGCTTAAAATAGTTTGCCTTCCTTAAAATTATTAAATATTTCATAGAAAAATAAGAGTTATATGTAGTTAGATTTATTTCACTTAGTTAGAATTTGTTTCATCACAGTTAGATTGCATTTTGTTTCGTATGACAATCACGGGACCTCAAGAGCCCAGGGAATATATATTTGAGCCAATCGTGCCTCAACCAAACCTAGTCACAGCAATAGTTGACATAGACCAAAATCTCAGGATACAAGTATTCCGAACAACCACAGATTTACAACTGATCAGTTCACAGTTAAGAGGATTAAACATAGAAGACGACCAAGCACATGCATTTTGGTCAAGTCAGCCAAACTACAGATTACTCTAGAAAACATCCACATGACTGTAGAAGGGCTCGAAAGAGAACAAACATTTGGGTGCGATCCTCTAGTTCCACAGCCAGACGCCGGAGACACCCTCGTAGATATAGATACCAGCTTAAGAATCCAGGTTGCAAGAACGCCTGTAAGGTATTCTGAGAAGATTGCACAACTGTTGGTTCTAAACATAGAAGCTGAGAAAGCATATGATTACTGGATACTAGGGATTAGAACTTGATCTCGCATATGACCATAACAGGACCGCAACAACCGAGAGTCTACGGTTGTGATCCACAAATCCCACAGCCTAACGAATCCATAAGAGAATTGGATATAGACACTGGCCTACGCACACTAGTATTTCAGTCTACTCCAATTCCACCTATCATCATCCAACAGTTATCTCTCTGGACACATGACTAATAAAGCTAGAGAATTTCGGACTAGGCCGAAAATCATCCATAGAGTTGATTATATTCACCATATGACCCTATCAGGAGAAATACATGAAACAATCCCGGGTCATTTCCCACGCATTCCACAACCCATAGATCGAATCACGCCAGAGCTCGATATTGATTGGAGCCTTCGAGTAGTCATCCTTGCTGATCGATCTATCACACCGATCTAAGTTAGAAGGGCCTTCTTTGCCTTAGATTCGCAGATTCCATTAGTGCGTGTCGAAGATATTAGACTGCCTAACTAATCTATCCGTATACTACCCGTATTCCATCCCCTTTGGCTTTCTCAAGCACGACCTCGGGAGGTCGGGCACGCGGAAGAGTCACTTGTAGATTCCCACGCTCGCTTGTCGCTTTCCGCGTACGATTCAATGGTTTTGAGATAGTGATTGCATTGGTATTTTAGTTTGTTTTTTGTTTTATTGGTGACTTTCTTGATACTTGCAACAAAATCATTACAAACCAAAAAATCCCTAAGCCATTGAAATTGAATTAAAAAAAATTCCCTTTTCCTTTGTAATCCTGATGAACAGATAAATCTAACGCTACTCTGTAATGAAGAATAGATAAATCTACGGACTCGTTGCTGATTTTTTCATCGAAATTATGGCTTCAACTGATTTTCTACACATAGAATGAAAATCATAACGGAGTATTTTCTACACATGAAGTTCCATTATACAATAGTCATATAGATTCATTCTTGGATTTAGGGAAACATAGCAACTCGACATTGGAATCAACAACATGGTCCATGTTCTCTGTAGACTTTTATAGATCTTGGCTTTCATTTTTCTGTTAAATTTATGAAAAACTCATCCAACTCTGATATATTTAGCTACATCAATTCTCCACATTCATAAAGTTTTTATTTTTTCACCATTTTTCTTCTTATTTCATCTTATACTCACTCAGCTATACCTTCACTTAGATTCATCAATAAACAGTGTAGAGTACCTATTTTGATCGATTTTCTTACATTTATTCCTGATTACTACTTGTTAGGAAAACTACTTTTATTGGGAAGAAGCTGATCTAAATTATGTTTGGATTGTCTGAATATATTATTTGGTACAAACTGGAAAAATCTAGATATTCTAAGGAAACCAAAACACCTCTTTGTCACAATAGTTACTCAGGAATTTTCTAATCGACTGTGAGATTCTCAATACTACAGGACATGCCAATAATAATGGGCATTTCTAGAGGAAGTGGAACACATATTGTACATTGCATCAGAAAAATAGGTGTATTTATCAAGCCACTACCATCTATCAATACATAAAATTTGTACTTATTTGGGTAGTTAATAGTAAGCGATAAACAGTTTCTTTATGTGAAATTTTCATCCTTGTGAAGCTTTGTAATGGTTGCATCCATCGGGATGAATAAAGGTAGAAGCATATGAAGAATCAAATACTATTATCATGACCCCATGACCATCATCTACAAGGTCTACAAACAGTTCATCCATCAACATAAATCCTTCTTGCCTGCTCTGTGAATTAGATGTGAGTTTTGAAAAAAATTCTGGAGGAAAATTGGAACAAATGTACCAAAATAGAGAAACTACTAGCTCCATTCCTATATTGTAGTGGATTATATGTTTTATTTTCCATTATCCATTGGAGATTTTTGACTTCAAATAGATACCCACGCAGAATTAGTAGAGTTTGACTTCAAATAGATTCTGATTATGGCATTGCAAGAATGCAAGGAAATCACAAATTTTTGTCTTTTAATCAACCTAAAACATTGAATGGCATATGGGATCATCCCAACCTGAATATATGCATTCATCAGCATATTATAAACTACAGGGGGTGTGTGTTTTCGAGGGATCTCTATTTTTTCAAGTACCTAGAAAACAAAGGAAGTTGATTGTCAACCATTTATTGGAACATCCTAGCCTGGCACAGAACACGAGTCATGGTACAGTACGGTTGGACTATGGGTCTAAAACCCTTTTTCTGCCCTACCCAACTGAAAAAATCTAGCAAGCAACCTGCCTTCAATTTCCCTCACTCTACTTGTTTGTAAAAGATATAGTAAACCATTTAAGCACATATTTTAGAAGATGACAATGATCCTTCTCAACAAAGTGAAGAGGAATAAAGGCCTACTTGTGCACTTTGAACAAAAGTAGAACTAAAATTAACTCATCTTTTCATGTCATTCACTTTAAAAGAGTATCAACAATAAAAATAAAAATGATGGGAATAAATACCACGCCAGATATCAAATAAAATTTCCTTTTACATTGAAATAATTTATAAACATAGTTTGAAAACCTAGCATAAATGACAGACTTGTCCCAATTCAGTGAGCATAGTGAGATAAAAAGTTTCAAAACCTTGCATTAGAAAAGATAATAGAACTAAGGTACTAATATATCTGAAGAATACATCAAAAAATTCAATGATTGGTGGGAATCTAGTTCAGCCAACTTGTTGAGGTCCATATTCTTCATCAAATCAGGAACAAATTCCTCCAGTTTCTTATCTAAGCTAAGAATCTGTAGGAAAATAGCAAATCATTTAAGCGCTTATTTTAGAAGAGTGCAATTCTCTAATGAAACAAATATGAACAACAAAATGACAATGATCCTTCTCCAAAGCCAAATTTGTTGAGGAATTAAGTCCTACTTGTGCACTGCTTGAACAAAAGTAGAACTAAAATCATCTCATCTTTGCATGGCATTCACTTCATAAGAGTATCAATAGTACATACCATAGAACCAATCTCCAAGATCTTGTAAAAAGCATTACAAAACATAAATCATAATAAAACAAAAGTTTATTAGAGGATTAATTACAATAAAATCATAACAAATCAAAAAATCCATAAGCCATTGAAACTAAATAAACCAAAAATCCCTTATCCTTTGTAATCCTGATGAACAGATAAATCTGGCGATACTCGTAATGATCTACAAATCCTCTGTAATGACAAACAAATAAATCTATGGACTCTGCTGCTATGTTTTTCATCAAAATTACGACTTCAAGTGATTTTCTGTAGCCGTGGAGAGAAAACTCAATGGAAATAATTCTCCATGATTTTGACCGAAAAGAATATGTTAGAAAAAAATATGAATATATACAAATAATATGATTAGGATACCCTTTTATAAGTACCCATTGATTGTCTCTATTGAGCATGCTCACAAATCTGGTCGAAGAAATTAAAGTGTTCCATTATGTGGACACAATGCCGAAAACTTCTTGATGCCCATTCCCGCAGCCCTATAAATCCAAACATCCATATGATTCTTTCCAAAATCGGTCGCTCAAAGCACGCAATCGGAGTTCTTCCCTCGAATCTTTTCAACCATTACGCATGAAACCGATTTGGGGGAAAACAACAAAACAACTAAAAACAACAAAATGTTAAAATGACCGTCAAATTTAGGTTAGTTCCGTGAATGACCAGAGAGGCCTTTCCCATAGGGGGAACACCTTCGGTGTAATCAATGAAACATGCCTTCCTCACTTATAGTAACCAAAAATATGTTTATATTGCATGTAAGCAAGAGGAACTAATCTTCATTCACTTTAACTTTAAGGGTGTACACAACCACCATATAATTCAAAAATAAATAAATACCCTTTAATAGGATATGGTTTCCCATTATATATATATATATATATATATATATATGTGTATGTGTGTGTGTGTGTGTGTGTGTCATTTTATAAATTGAAATTATATGGAAGGGGCTATTTTAAATATTAAAATATTGTTATTTTAAATACAAACAAATTCAAGGTAGACCATTACTTGAGAATTGAATCACATATATTTGATTATCTGTTTTCATCATTTAATTGGCTACTTGGTTTGAAATGACTTGATGTGACTTATTCTATAGGGGACATTATTTTCAAAATGTAAGTGGGATATTATTATTTTCTATTAATCCTCACAAGTATTGGTTCAAAGCTAAACAATTGGCTCCTCTCCCTTAAATACAAATGTTTTTCTATAGTCTCTTAATATGGTGAAATGTAATCACCACACGACATGCCCATGCACAAGATCTTAGTTAGCATTTCAATTTGAAAGTGTATAAAGATATGATTGTATATATTTACTTTGGATACTTAATATATTAATGCGAAAGGCATCTCCAAATTGGAATGTATGTCAATGCGACTAAAAAGTGCTAGGAAATAAAGGGTCCTAATCTATTTGGTCATCAATGTATGCATTTCCGCATCCATCCATCATCCATGTGGAGTTTTGAACACTTTTAATGGGATTTTTCGGTTTTCCATGAAAAAATAGGCTATCCTGATTCATTTCCCACAACATATTTAAAAACCTATTACATCACCTTTTGTCACATTTTTATATCAATGACCTCCCATCACATTGGGATGGCACAGTTGTTGTCAAGTTGTGTATACCCTTCCTCATTTTCAATATTGATAATCCCATTTGGCGATTCTGTGATCATCCAGTGAGGTGGCAGATTCAAAGCCAAAGAAATGAGAACACTAGAGGATCTTATATGACCATTGTTAAATTATCCCTCCACAATCATCTCATAGTAGTTGCTTGAATCTAGATAGATATTGCTCCTATTTGTGTTTGGCCATGCATATTCCATCTATGGTTAAGTTTGACGGCCACCTATGTTTTTCAAATAATTTTAATATATTTTCCTTCAAAATGCAAAACAATGTTATTTATATACTACAAACAAAATATGTAAAATATTATTTTATATTTACTTAATTTGTTTGAATATATATTTATGTATATTAATATAATTTACATATAAATGTATGTAAAAATGACAATCATATTTAAACTATACAAGTCAAATGAGATAGTTTTTTCAAATATTTAATAGTGTTTTACAACTAAAATCATGAAAAATGTTTAAACAACCATCAAATTAAACCCCTTGGTGTCATAGTTACGGTTCTTATGTGGGTGGATTACCAAAGGTAACATAGATACTCATTAAATCCTACTTTGAGGAGGAAGAAAAATATGAGCCAAGATACTGATAAATAACTATACACGACAAAGAACAAGGTTGGTTGACTTAAATCGCCACCTAGATGAGACCCCATAGCATCCAACTTCTCCTCCACTTTGGTTGACCATTAAATAAAAATATGCTATTAAGAAACATTGTGTAAATTGAGCCACATTGAACAACCAATTGGTTTTACATAGGCATAGGGTTTACCATCTGTAGTGGCTCCTCAAAGCATCTAAGATCATTTGCAAAAAGGCCTTGTAAAATTTTTCTAGTTTCAGTCCCATCAAAGCACAAATTTTTTTGGATTTTGAGATGGTAAAAAAAAGGTGTTAGACATGTGGATTTGCACTATAGTGTGAAACATCGGGTATCAAAACTACTTCATCACTTTAAATGGGAGCTAGCTATCCTAGCAAGAGGATCACATGGCCCCATTAATAACAATCATAAGATGTCATACAATGGCATACATGCATAGTTGTCACCATGACCCACATCATAATTCGTGGTGTCAAAGTATATCCATCTACTCACCATTTTTCCGGAGCAGATCACGAGAGGCGCATTCCTAAGGTTGATTCGAGGTAGATATGAGAAGACAAATGATGGGATGAGGAAATGACATTAAAATTTCAAATTTGGCAACATTTAATGGGAATTTAATGCAACTATTACCTGTGCCATATTGTATACCCGATCAAACAAGGAACAAAACATGTATTTGCCAAAACCATGAACTCTGTAACTTCATTCACAGGATTTTGGGAGAATTGGAAAGAAGGTCCAGTGCACAGAAATGGGGAGAAGCATTAAATTTAAAATATATATATTTAGGTGTTATGCAATTTTTAGATTTTAAAGTTTTTATAGATAGACATTGTTTATTATTATTTTGTTCTATAGATTTGTGAAGTTTTTTTAGAGGAAAACACATATTTACAGTATGAATAGCAATATACACATTGTGTGTATACCACAAAAGAGAGATAAAAATACACAAGCAATATACACACTATGATATACTTATAGTATCAATATTAATATTTACACTGTGATATACACATTGTGTGTGGTATTTTGGATTGTGATATACACACTTTGTGTGGTATTTTGGATTGTGATATACACACTATGATATACTTATAGTATCAATATTAATATTTACACTTTGTGATATACACATTGTGTGTATACCATAGAAGAGATAAAAATACACAAGCAATATACACACTGTGATATACTTATAGTATCAATAGCAAGATACACATTGTGATATACACACTATGTGTGGTATTTTGGATTGTGATATACACACTGTGTGTGGTATTTTAGATTGTGACTTACACAATGTGTGTGGTATTTTGGATTACGATATACAAACTGTGTGTATACCATAGAAGAGAGATAAAAATTTGTCTATATAATTGTATTCACATATAGACATTTAAGAACTACAATGAGGCAATGCAATTTTGTGATTTTAAAACTATTCACATATATACTTTTTTTTATACTTTTATGTTTTGTAGAGCAATATTCTGCGAAGTATATATAATTTTGTTACAAAATTTTCTTAGAAAACCATGGCTGCCATGAATGAAAAATAGAAAAATCTATCTTTAAAAATTAAGGATTAATTTATACGTTATGCCTCTACCATCTAGGAAAAACTTGCTAATAAATTTATTTATAGCTCCCACTCTTACAATCCTTGACTAATTATCTACTATATATGATAATCCTCCTTTACTAATATCTTTCCTAACTATTTTTTCTTAAATTCCACACATATTCACCATTCATGAGCTCTCCTGTGAAAATAATTTGCAAGACTTCAAAACAATACAAAGTATTAAAAATATAAATGTATGAATTAAATTTAACAACAAAGGCATTTGCGTAGGTTTCAGGGCTAACTAAATATTATAATCTTAATATAAGTATTTAAAATTATTTTTATTTTCAACGAAGAGAATCAAATTAGTATGTAAGGATGGCACTAATTTATACTAGAATATATGGTTAATAAATAGATATACTCTTTATAAAAACCATGATAAAATAAAATAAATTGATGCCCCCTAAATGTTGGTGCCCTAGGCAATAGCTTTGAGTTATCTAGGCCTTAATCCCTCTTTGCTACCGATGCTAGACTCCAAGGTAACACTGACCCTTAAAAGGATACCACACTATAGACACATTTTTGTATTCCACACTATGTTTGCATACCACAAACCTAAAAAAATCTAATGCATAAACCACACACAAACATTAGCTTTGTGGTATACACACATTAGCTTTTTAGGATTGTAGTATACACAAATGTTCCTTAATAAAAAAATTAGGTTTGGGGTATACACACATAGTGTGGTATACACAAATGTGTGTATACCACACTATGTGTGTATACCACAAACCTAAGAAAAACTATGTGTGTATAGCCATGGGTGTTTCCTATTATGCTTATTGTGTCATTTTTTACATACGTGCAAACATGACACCTTGTGTATACCACATATTTCGAATACCAATATCCTATGACGTTCTTATTCCACAATTTTTCACTCCTAGTATCCTATGCAATAAAAGCATCAATTTAGCAGTTTATATGATACTTTATTCATGGTTTTAATTTTTGCTAAATATTGTCATTTTTTAGCTGCACATTCAGCTATATTATTCTTTTTCCAAACTAATAACACTTTAATTTGTAGGATGATTGGTCCAAGACATTTCGGTTTATAAATAAAATTACTAAGCTTTGTTTTGCAAGGCCTCCTCTTAAAGAACCAATCGAAAAATATTTATCATTAGATTATACTACAACATATTTGTTGTGTGTTTTTATAGTTGTTCATTTATCCCAAAGGTTAAACCATGTATGCTCGCATCTCATGTCTTAGGATGATCTTGAGGATCAAAAGCAGCTAGACTTTCCCTTTTTATTTTTTAGGGGCAACGTAACATGGAAGTGACATCCATGCACTTGTCATAGTCCTAAGAGTCTTGTGACCATGCAATTTACCACCTCCATGCATGTAGACACACCCCGTGCTCCGATGGAGTGTATAAAATCTTAGAGAGATGTTGTTATTAGATTAAAAATTCTTGTTTTAAGATCATCATGAAGTGAGGGGATTCCTTGTTCCAAGACTTAGGGCTTAAACAACATCCTTGCAACACTGAGACGTGGACCTCATGTACCACAAGGTATATCGGGTACTCCCCTAGTGAGCTTGTATATCCTAGTCTAGGTAACCTTTTGGCCACATATCAAGCTATTGTGCAAGGATATTGCACTCCCAAGATCACTTGCTAGCCGACCCCACATTGGTACATAGGTGGTGAGCCAAGAGTGGAACCCCTTAGTGTGTGGTATTGAAAGTGGGAAATATCTTGATTGCAATCCCACTTGACTAGTTAGGGTGTGTATTGCATGTTATTTTCTTACTCATGGACATGACTAACGATCATATCACCTTAAATTTTTAATCAATCAAACATCATCATAATTGACCATCCTTATCAAACAATCCCAACCCAAATCCCATCACCATCTTTAATCAACCAATCTAATGAAAACCTAACAACCTGTGTATACCACATATTAAAAATGGTTGAAAGTGATGTACACACATAGAAATAATAAACTTCAAATCATCTATAACAAGGTTTACACCTACAAAATTCACCTTACTTTACATGAGAAAGATCATACAAGGTTCATAAAGTTCTTATTTTGACTTGTATAAGCAAGATCTGTGTTATACCTCTTAGAAAGTTATTTTTCCACATCATGTCCTTCCTCTAAGTACGAGCTATGATAATTGAAGTCATATATGTGTCATTCTCACCTTTCTCTACTTTTGACCATCATCTTTCTTCAAGTAGCCCTTCATCCCAACAATCGAGTTTGGCTTATTTTAGCAATATTCCATATATTGTCACCTTGTACCTTGTTCATGTACTCTAGAAAACAACAACCATCCACAAAATTGATAGGAAAATAATCAAAATTCCACCTTTTACTATTTTTGCTCAATTTTTTTAAGCTTCTCAAGTCAAAGCATGCTCGCTTCATTAATGGGTATGAACTTCTAGAAGTGTTTCTAACATCTTGTCAACTCTAATAACATCTTCATATAAACTATTTATTGTGGATGTTTATTTCGAGAGGAGGTTCAACTATTAACCTTACCAATAGTTCATGCCAACTTGTGCAAATTATCCTCCATTCCTTCTTTTCACTTCCATGTCTGTGCGTACACAGATTTCAAAAACACTTAACTCAAACTTTTGAAGAATCTATCATGACTAAAAATACAATAGCATTCTTCATCCAAGAGGGAAATCAAAGAGTTACAGTCATGGATTTATGTCTTCCCTAGCACACACAATTATCACCAAGTCTAGAAAACAATTACTTTCAATTTTGCCTCCCAAATAGTTTCAAAAATATATGTTACAATCTAGTTTATTCTTCTTTGGACCTAAGGGTAACCGTCAATACTCTTTCCTATGGAATAATGAGCAGCATATAACATACACTTGCAAAGATGAAATTATTCAACTCGTTTCACATATCACACTCATCATATATCATAGTTTACATAATTGAGAATATGTTACGAGAGGTTTTTAAGGCATGGGTTTACACCTTCCTATCATTTATGGATAAGCTTCCTCTCACCACAATGTGTTAATAGTCTTCTCACAAATTCCAATAGCATTATACTCACATTTGAATCGAGTTTCACCTGTTTAATCAATTAACTTAGTTCATTTAAGAAGCATCGACACACATGCAATAACAATTCAAAGGACTTGCAAATAGTTTCTCGCATACTGAGATCATTTATAGCCTTACCGACATGTATGCATCAGATTTCTATGAACATTTAACAAATCTTAGATATGTAAACAATATTTCTAAGTGCCAAATCTTACACAAACATTGTTTTTCTCCTTTCCTGAAACCTTCCTCGATTTCCAATTGATTGGGAATGCATAATTCAATTACATTTTCACAATTTATAATCCTTTTATTAGTTTTTAGCCGAACTCTAGACTTTAGACGTTATGCTAAGTTCCATAACCAAAAGGAAATTCCTTGATTTATAGAGTCCCATTATGCCTTTCTTGACCCTGATATGGACTGAGAAACCTAATTAATCTTCACTTCATCCCCTTACATGCTTATAGGCTTCAAGATTCTATAAAAACAACCATAGCGAGACAAGTATAGTCTACTTGCTTCAGAGTGTAGACTACTTGCTTTTGAGTGTAGACTACTTTCTTCGGAGTTTAGACTAATTACTTGACAAAGTAGTACATTCTACTTTCTTCGTTGTGTAGACTACTTACGTTGGAGTCTAGATTACTTACTTTGAAGTGTAGTCTATTATCACATACCCTTTACATATGGTAGTGTTATATGTGTTATACACATTATGTGTATATGATATAACAAAGAAAAAATATTTTCTATATTCACATGATGATTGAATACAATGGGGAGACTCATAGAAAACCCTAGAACATAATAACACACCCATAAAATCAAAATATTATGACTTGTGACATATTTACATGGTGGAGTGATTCTCCTGCATCGAGATAGTTTGAATAAGTGTTGGTATTTTTTATCCTGTCAAAGTCATTTTATGCCCTCTTACTTCCTTCTAGCCCTTTAAATTTGCATTTTTGAGCATAAAACACACATTCCTCTTAATCTAGTCTCACTAGTAAACTCTTTGATGACCAATTAAATGAAACAATCACCCTACAAAGTTTCATCATGTAACTCTACACCCATTTGCTTTTATACTTACTCTATTGTTTTTTCCTATTTTTCCCAATTTCCCGCATATGGTCAAATCACTATGTAGAAAGAAAACAATCCACTTTTATGTGAATGTAAATTAAGTTTCACATACTCATTACCCTTGTTATGATTTGTACATATTTTTGAGTGTTATCTCTTGCTCCATCCCTCCAAACACTTTTTCGTCATTTCCTAAGGCTCCTTTAGGCTTACCTACAGGTTTAGAAGTCATTTTTAAGTCTTCATCATTGATACTCTATTCGAACCTTAATTACACCTTAAATCCACTAATTTAAACTTTTTCCACTCCCCGTAAGGTCCTTTCACCTCAAATATCCTTTCTTACTATTTTCCAACATGTTGCTTCTTAGGTTACTTATAACTTCTTAGGATTTCAAGGTCTAAACAAGATTTTTTTCATTTTCACTACCATCAACCTCTGTTACACCTTAAATCCCTTATGTACAATACGTTCAGGACTCTATCAAGTCCTTATACTTGTTATTTCTTCAACTTGTTAATTTTTACCCAATCTTGACCTTCTAGATTATTGTTCATTCATGCACAAGTAGTTGTTTAACTCTGAGTTCCTCCTCTTTCATATTTTCCTCATCATGCTTCTTGATTATATGAATTTCTTTACATTATTTTGTTTAGGATGCCACAAATGACAAAGTATGAATGTATTTCTTTCCCTATATGTTCAGGATGTGGGAAATAGGAAACCACATTTTTCTCAAGACAATCTTGAATGGACACCAATTAGGGAAGATAATGGTCACAAGGATATTTGTGTGGAAATCCCTCTAGCACAACTCGATGCCTTTATTAAAGGGGAAGGCCTTCTCGATAGCTCCGAGATGAAATTCATATGCAAGTAGGATAGGGTTCACCCTGTTACGGAGGGACGCACGCCACCACATGTTACCATTATGTATTGTAGGTTTGTTTATATTAACTTTATGTTTGTTCATCCATGGGAATAGTGTTCAGATATGTTAGTGTCACATTTTTCACATTTCATACCTGATATCAGTATGTAATTCCTCTTATTTCAGCTACCATTGTGTTTATGGCCCTAACAAAAATAGGAATAAACCACTTACTAGTGAAATAATTAGGAGGTTCCATAAAAACATGGATGTCAGTGTCATTTCAATGTGAGGGTTATGTTTGGTATACTAGATGTGGCACATATCATATACAATGATATATATCATGTTGATAAGAATGGTGAGTTTTTTCATGGTGTAAAGGACACAAGCTTGGATCCACGAAGTGGTTTTGCTATGAATTTATCAGTTGAATGTAAGAAATACATTGAATCTCTTTTTCTTGCTAGTATATCGGTTGACACCATTATGGAAAGGCACTACACAAATCCAGAGTTGGTGAGGATTTTCAACAAAAGAGACGAGTGCTTAACTAGGAAAGACGTGTTGAATGCATGGAGGAGAGTGAAGAGCATTAGATCCTAAAAGCACCATCACAACAACACTAGTATCAATTTTTGGCATGTCGCTGAAAGGGATACATTTTTTATTTTCAGAGATCAGTTGGTAATGATGTGCCTTTCATTATGGGCCTTCTAACAATGTGGATGCTTGAAATTTTGGTTCTTCATTCCCACAACTCCATCTTTGCATTGGATTCCACGTTCTCAACTAATAAATATGGGGTAAGGACATTGTTGTCTCATTTCAATGCACAATTGATATTTGGATATATTTGTTTAAGTCGTTCTCATACTAACAATAATTTCTTGTACACTTTTGCATTAATACCAATTGGACACGCTTCTTATTTTTTATGAGCAAGAGGTCAAGGTTCCTGTTGCATGGGTAGTTTCTTCCCATAATAAAGTGGATGGCATATATGCATGGCTCGTTGAAGTATACGTGAGGGGGAAAAGGAAAATGATATATTGGCATGTCAATGCATTCATTAGGGATATTGCAGGCTTCGAAATACAAGTCATGTGAAGTATAAATCTACTAATAAGGTCTTCTATAAATTTAATGCAAACAATTTACATCCCTAACAATGTTATTTGTGTATCAGGGTTGTATTCAGTTGACTTGTCTTGTTATGCATATGGCATGTTCGTAGGGCCTAGTTAAAGAATATTTATAGGTTTTTATCTTCATTTTTTTAATACAACGTTTATAGGATTGGGTTACTTTTGTTGTTTTTCACTACTTATTGTCACGCAAAAAAATTATTTATAGATATACAAAGAAGGAGGTGGGGTCGGTTATGTTCCAGAGACTAGGTGACATCATGTGTGCCATCAGCGACAATGAGCACATGACCTTTTTCCTCATCGACGAGTTCATGGATGAGTTCAAAGAGGAGACCGCCTTTATGGAGTATTTCATAAAGACGTGGCTGGAAGACAGACGCATTGGTAAGTTCCAACTACATATCTATGTGTAGATTTAATAATTTTTAAGTCATATATAATGGTTTTATTGTTTCTTCATATAGCTATGTGGTCAAATAATTTATGTAACTTCACCCATGTCAATCAGGATATGAATGCGTCCATAGAATCTTACCATTGTTTCTTGAAGACCAGATACTTGTGTGATCAAAGAAAGAAATGCACAAGGAGAATGGATTGGTTATTGTACACATTGGTGTTTTGAGTTGAACCCCATTACAAACATAAGAGGAAGTTGCAAGTATTGGGTTTCTTGACAAATTACAAGAAGGAGAAGGAACTATTGAGTGACACTGAGAGGACCACAACAATCTTTGGACGGTGATCATTGTGAAAACCATATAATATTGGGTCTTACATGATTAGACTTCAAACAACTAGGGACCGATGGTATTTCGTTTAGAGATTCAGCCCAAATTTTATGTGTTTGTGACTATCCTTTGGCTACTAAAGGAAACATCTGCAAACATGTTTTGAAGGTTTCGCAACTTGAGAGGACACGTAAGCGTATTGCATCTACTAGGGATCCAAATTTCAGTGGTGAGGGTGTATGTTTTTCGTTTCATTATTTAAACTATTTTGTACCATTGTTATCCTCAGAACAATTCATTTTACATCCTCTAAAAGTATTTTTGTCATTGTAGATGAGCACGTTGTCCATGTTGTGGAAGTAGTTGAATGTTTTGCATCTGAAGATGCTCCATCAGAGAAAGTGCTCTGCATTTTCATTGAAAGTAAGTAATTTATTATGAATGAATAGTGTTTGATATATCAACAATTTATCAATTACTAAATGAATTTTCTTTTTGGTGACAGTTGAGGGTGATGAAGGAATTCAGTAGGAAACACAATACCTTAGTCCTGAGAAACATGTTAGAAACCATGGAAATGCATTGCAAGTGCTCAGTCAATCTAAAGAGTTTTTGAAATCATTGTTGGATGTGGTGTCGGACATTGTTGAACAATATTTTTCTTCTAGAGACAATGTGAAATAATTTAAGAAGCTTTTACATGACTCTGGTTCATTTCCATTTGATTTCGTTCCAGATTGTAGTGCAAATGAGACTTGAGTACTGTTTGTGGCCATGGTTCGGTCAGAAGCATGAAACCTCAAAAGAGGAAGCAAAAGGAGATTGTGGTTCTAGATTTAAACATTGATGCTCAAGATTACGAGGAGTATACATTTCCGACACAACTCATGGAAGGAACTACTCAAGAAAACACAGAAACGGTCTAGTATAGAAATAAGAGAAAGTTGTGAGGCTATAGTAGAGAGTTTGGGTGAGTATGAATATAATGTGATTACAATACGTATTCGTTGGAATTCAAAACACTTAAATTTGTGTTTCATGATTTTCAAGGACATCCCCCTTGATCAAAATTCAATTTCGCGTCGTCATCTCTCTTTTGGAACATCAAATGCATCTTGAAGGTATTTTTGTCTTTATGGAAAATAATGTTAAGTGTAGGGTTTTTACTATTATGTGGATTACATAATCTTGTTTTAGTATGATTGTGACCAATAATGTTTTTATGATTATTCATTGTGTTTAAGATAAATAATGATAAATTTTGTATTATGTGTGTTATGAGTGGTACACATTAAACTTTTATTGTATTATGTGTATATTTTGTGATCTTGTATCTGATAATGGTGGTATATGTTTTTTTGTTTTTTTGTTTTGTAGCTTATACGATGGAGGGGTGCGCAGAAGTCTTAAAGCAAGTGGTCTAAGGTGTCACCTTCATTTATAGTTGGATAAATATATTATAAATGGCCAAAATGTAACTAAATGCTATCATTCTATCTAGATAGTGTCCTCTTTGTGTGAAGGTTTTCAAAATGTATATGAGGAAGAATCGAGTTTTGATTGAATTTTTGTAATCTTGGGTGTGTGGTACATGTTTTTTAATATTGTAAGCGAAGTGGTGCTTTTGTAATATTGTAGCCTTGAAATATTGTAACATTGTAACATAAGTGGTGCAAATGACCAATTTGTATCTTTTTCCCTCATGATAATTTCCACTCTTGACAAAAATAGAGTGGTGTTTCTCCTCTTCTGATGTCAAATCCACATGAGTTGGATATCCTTCTTCCTCAATCAGAGGATATTTTCCTTTTAGCTTCCAAGCTACAAGCTGCTCTTTAGAACTCAGTTGTCTTGCAACATCCTCCTCTTCATTTATGGGCATGGATAAATCACCCACCTCTTCAAATACATGTCCTATTAACTCATCCTCATTTACCATCACCAATAGCTCCTTTTCTTTTATCTGAGCTCCAAGAGGAGGTAAAATCCTCATACTATTAAGAATGTTAGTGGATTCTTTTTCAATGACCTCATGTACCTCAAATTTTCTTCTTTCTTATGTGATTTTCCTTTTCTTTCAGGAGCAACCATTTCTCCGGAGGAAGACTTCCTCATAGAGCTTCTTCTTATAAACTAAATGATGAATTCTTGTCTAGGTGGGTTATCACTATAAAAAAATGTTTACCTTTTCATAGTCAATGGGAGTATATTTTGGTTCCTTCAGTTTGGAGGATGTTATGTCAGAGGTAGGGATTTGTTCCTCTTGAGAGGTTGGAGAGGCCTAAGTTACCTCAGGGGAGGTGGTTACTCTTTCAAGTACCTTCAATCCTTTTCCTTTCGACACCCTACCCTTTGTTGTTTCTTCCTTATTTCCTCTGATGGATCACTTCCCAAGTCCTTTTTATGGGTAAATGGGGTTGGGATTCCCCTTCTGATTACATCAAAAGTCTTCTTAAATTTATGAATAAAATTCATCCATGCTTCCTCCCCATTTTTATTATTTAGAATGATCGGGAGATCATTTCACAAATAGAATTTCTATAATCTCCTAAACCATCATAGTGCATAATATCATTTATAGAGATTTTTGTTGACTATTTGTGCGCGAAATGGACTTGGTTGGAGCAAGATATCATCTGCAGAAGGTCGGAGTTGAGATGAGGCCTTTGTCTGGGTCAAATAAATAGTAAGGAAGTGACACGTGAAAAAAATAAATATGGATCATCATGGCAAAAATTATTTTGGAATGTAGCTCTTGGATGCTCAAATAAAAAAATTGGTGGGCCCTACTATTTGCTAGTTATGGGCCCTCAGCTAGGTTCGGCACACTCTTTTCCCGGAGGGGTGCCTTGGCCGCTATGTTTGATTATAACATTGCCAAAAGTTCAATATTTATTATGGATGAGTTCATTATAAATTTACATGGAATAGTTTCAACATGGAATTCTAAATATGGAAAGACCTTTCAACATTCTTGGAGGGACCATTATATATTCTACCACCACCCAAATGCATATTACTTGGAATTCAATTAAATCGGCACGGCCTATATTTAGCTCGGGATGATACACAGAAGCCACTATGTGGAAAACATTCCACACTACCTTCACCCACTAACCCAATGTGGGCATTCGAACAAAGAAACTCAGGTATGGCCCCGACATAGGAAGAAAAAGGTAGAATATGTGGCCTTAGCCACATTAAAATTAGCAGATAAATCCTAACTTAAAGGTTATATGATGTGTTATCCTGGGAAATGTGGGATTTTATTCCCCACTAATTGAAAGCGCAACCAAAATTTGCAAGAATTGGTGGGGGCCAAACACGTGACCTCCATCCCACTATCCGACATGCCCATCCATTATGCTAACATAGACTAAAGTGTGAATTGAATTGATCTCACCTCTATTTAAAGAGATTTGCGCGATTCGGTGGACAAGGGCAGCTAGAAGGAAAAATTAGACCCTTTTAGAAATCTCCATTTTTTAAGTCCTTAAGCTCAAAAGAAGGTGTTAGTGTAAGCTGAATAAGTGTTCGAGAATTTGAATACTCTTCTAGTGATGTAATTTTTTCAGATTTGGAGATTCTATGACATTATTTTATGTAGTTAAAGTCACTTCTTGTTGAATTTCCAAAGGAGCACTTGTATAAAACCAGTCCTTTTGAAGCCTTTAGAAGTCGAACCTTGCCTTCGATAGAACTAGAAAGTTGCTCGAATTCGAGACAATCGGTATAGTATCATTAATTTCCCTTTAAGCATTTTTAATTTTTCCATTGTAGGATTTTTTCTAACTCATTTGCATGGAGTATGCTCATGGGAAGACTTGCAAAGCCACGGATGATTATGGAGACATTTTTATGATTGTTGGTAGAGCCTCATTCTCTTTTATCAACTCTTATTGTAGGTGATTGTGCTTTGTAGTAATCATTTTGGAAGGGTTATTTTACTTCTAGTGATTTTATAATATATCGATTCATGTTTTAACGATTTGGAGACATAAGCTTGAATGTCAAATTTTGTTATCAAAATTTGTGTCATTTTATCATGATTTACATTCGATCTCATATTTAATTTTCGCATCTTAATCAACTAATTAATAAAAAATTACACCTTATAAAAATTGGTAACGACACTTTATTATTCATCTAGGTAAACTATATTTTAGTGGAATTAACATATGTTAAGTTTACGGATCAAAGAAAGTGATGCTAACATACTAACTGAACCAAACCATGATTTCTAATTGTGCCAAAATCCCATGAATGCCTTTGGGCCATAGTCTAAATAGAGTCATACAGAAATTTAGGGAGGTTTATCATGTACTCTTGTTTTGTGTTTCCATATTTCAAATGGATTAACATTTTAACAACCTCCTTCCTGAAAATTCCATATTGCCCATCATAGGTGAGATATTTAACCACCTAAAAGGCTACTCTGTCAAAAGTTTTGGGAAGGATTTTTCTCCATACTCCCTTTATTAATTTCTTGGATGTGAAAATATAGTGGCGTTTAGGGTCACCTTCTTGACACGGAGCTTCCCTTTGGTTCTTTCAAAGAGCCTTTGGCGAGTTTGGTGTATGGGAAATTGGAATACCCGATATTTGACTGATTATATTAACAGTAAAAGGAGTTGTAGCACCTTTCACTTTAGTTTTAAGTTTTTCCAAATTCATAACAAATTCTCTTACCATTTGGTCATTATACTTGGAGAATTTATTCGAAACCCTATCCATTCCGCATTCTCGAAAATGGTCACTACTTCAGCATTTGCAATGAATTGAGTGTCATCTTACGTATCAGATTTCTTCTTGCTTCCTATGGTTGTAATGAATTCAAGTTTCCCAATGTCCCACGTTATTAAATGACCTAGCCATGGAACTGTTAGAATTAGCTTTGGAAGTCACCGCGCTTTCCCAATTTGGAACTAAATGTTAGGATGAGAAAAATGATGTCATTCCATTTTCCAAGCGTGGTGTAATAATTTATTTTGAGTTACGGTCATGATGGCCTTCCTTGGAAGTGATTTATTACATCACATCACCCATTGTGCTTTTAATAACTCATAAAGCCAAGAATCAAGATTTATTCCATTCAAATAGAGTTTAATGTGTCTAAGTTTATTTTAATTTTCTATTGATAAATGATTTTAGTCATAGTTATGATTTAAGAATTATATATTAGTATAAAAATTCAAGTACATGAAACTTAGGTTCTCAAATTAACAATTATTAAACAATTTGACTTAAAAATTCAAGTACATGTAACTTAGGTTCTCAAATTCAAGTACAATATTACTTAATAATTATCAATATTATTCCCCAAGTTCCTCCTAAATTTTCTTTAAAAATATTCCATGGTTTCTCCAAAATACATAATTTACATATCTTGTTATCAAATGTTTACCATATCCTAGACCTATTTATGCTACCTAAAAATAAAACATTTCCCTAGAGAGAACTAACATTTAGCATATTTCATGACTATTTTAGGAACACCTTTTATTGGACTTGAAGTATCATTTCCCTTTTAGACAAATTATGTATTATGTCCAGTGTGTTTATGTAGAATATAGTGTAACACTCACTCAATATGGGTGTATGGTAAGTTCAAGTATGATCCAATCATGTTAACCCCTTGTTAGGTCAAGGGAAATAAATGTAAGGTTTAAGATAGAAGAGAAAATATTTGATTCTACCATAGTCACTACAAAATTTCTATACTTGAAGTAATGTAAGTATAATAAAGGATGTATAATGGAGTATCAAGTTAAGTGAATTGGAATTGTAAGAACATGGTGAGAATATGATGATTTGTAGAGTATTGTATAGATAGAGTGATTTAGAGTCTCTCCAACATCATTCCATTAACCGTGTTGTCAACAAACCCAAATTGGCAATTCTTGCAAAAGAGAGTGAGATGATCATTGAATGAAGGATATAAAGCATGATTGTAGCATTTAAAGCATTATCTTGGGTCTATATGATAGTGTTGTGGGTTCATGTATGATTTCTAAGCATAGACACCAAGGTATAAGGGAAATTTTAGGTTTAGTTTAATTAGCTAACTACCATATCTTGTTATGGTTGTCATAATAGAGTTTTAGGAAGATGAGAAGTCAATACATTTTTGTTAGCTGATGTCGGTCTATGGTCCAACCCTGTGATATCTAGTACGAGAGGATTTTATTTCAAAATTACTTAATATTTGAAGTAAGCTTTGGAGATTGGTACATAATAAAGGATAACATCTCTGTTCATGACATATTAACTACAGTAGAATATACTTTGAAGCAAATAGACTGTAATCTGTAGCAAGTGGACTATACTTCAAGACAAGTAGACTATACTTTAAATCAAGTAGACTATACACCAACTAAAGGATACTATATGCCAAAGCAAGTAGAGTATACTTCGAAGGAAGATGACTACACTCATTGGGATTTATCATTCACCAAAACAACTATCTATCTATATGATCTCTGTCTAACTTCTCTTTAGTTTGCATTCTTGAACTATACACACTCATATAAAGGTGTTAATAGTGATTGGAAGGTTGGAAAGATATTAGAGTTAAATTAGAGAAAAAATAGGAATTTCAAGTGGAAGCTAGTGTAGAGGAATAAATAATATTGTGGAAGGAAAATACAAGTACTTGTGGAAGTTCACAAAGATTAGATGATCTTAAGCCATGTAAGAATGTGGTGAGAATATGATGACTTGCAGATTATTGTATAGATAGAATATGATGAAGGCCTTTATTTGATCACCATCTCAGAGTTTTGAAGACATTGCTTGATGTATTTAGAGAGGTGAAGTTTGAAATCATTGAGAACTTTAGTTAGAAATGTCTAATAGGAAGGAGTCTATAGTTTATGATATTGACATCTACATGTTAAGCCTGCAAAGCACTCAGAATAGGGAAAGTTCAATCATTCTTCAAGTTTTATGGTATGATCATCTCGAGTCCAAGGTTCTCATAATTCTACATTAAAAAAATTTCTTTGAAATTGCGTTTAAGAGAATTTATAGTGAATTGATCCTTCTCGGGTTTGTATTGTGATGAACAATGGAATCTACCTAGGGATTATCTTTTTATACATCAAATAACCTCTCAATTTCCTGAAATCTTCAAGTTAGGTTGAGGAAGAAGTGTACTAAGATATTATGAAGAAAATTCAAAAAAATTGGTCCAAATTTTTATTTTTTTATAGTTCAAGCCCATGTGCTTAAATACAGTCAAGGCTAGTTAGATGAAGGAACTTTGCTAAAGGAAGATTACTTTTGGATCTCGAGTTAGAAGAGAAAATTCTCACAACTCTAAAAAATTAAAAATTATTCCTATAAATGGTAGGTTTGGATCTTAACACTACTTTCAAGAAAATTTATAATCCAAACAAGACTGTCTCATACCTAAGTTTGGCCTAATAAGCCTAATGAGGAAAATTAAGGTTGAGGAAGCTAATTGAGGACCTAGGTTCTAAATTTTTACAAACACCTCAGGTATGGTGAAGATAATATATTGAAGTAAATGATTCACTATGGGAAGCTTATTGTGAATTTGAGTATGGGTAGTCCAGGGCTACATGGGTGAAGATCACTAAGAAGAAAGAAACAAGCTACTTGGGTATAACTGACTATCCAAATCTATTTTGAAGTAGGATAAGGTGGGTTCTGACATTGTTGTAAGTGGAAAACAAGGAACATATTAAGAGAAGAGGAGCACTTGAAGGACAAGAAGCAAGAGTTCTTAGAAGTTTCCTATAACTAACTAGAGAAACCAAGCAAGTTAGAGGAAGGTAAGTATTAATGATTTATTCTTAGAATTTGATTTCTTTGGAGCATGAAAGGACCTAGTATGGATATGATAGAACAAGATTTGTTGATAAATTCTAATTCTTTGCTAGCCTCTATAGTTTTTGGATATGATAGAATAAGATTTGTTGTCTCACTAGTGACCTGTAGAAGATTATTTAAGTTCCTAGTAGGGGTTATTGATAGATAAGTGAAGAAAATATTAAGGAAGGTCTAACCACACAACAAACAGGTATCAAATCATTCAAGGTTTTATAACTTCTTCTATGGTATTTTATTTCTAATAGTCACAGTGAAGAGACTGAGACAAGACAAAGATACCTAGGTAAGAGGTCAAAATATCTAAAGGAGGGTGTGAAACTTGAATTCAAGAAGTGTAAGGTGGTGCTTTGACCTTAAACTTTAACTCTTTGAGAATTTGAAGGCTCTAAGGCCTACAAACTCCTAGATTTTTCCTAGAATGTAGTAAGTAGAATCCGAAGCAAGTAGCCAACACTCTAAAGTAAGTAGACTATACTCTAAAGCAAGTTGACTATACACCAACTAAAGGAGACTATACACCAAAGCAAGTAGAGTCAAATTATGCTAAAAATAGGTAGTACATCCACATGTTAGAATTAAGTTTGAAGGTTTTGATTGGGGTATTTTTCATTTTATACCAAAACTCATTTTCTCGGGTAGTTTAGAAACCCTCTTGGGATTGTAAGATGAAGGTAGTTTGGAGACATTACATGTACATTCAATAAGAAAATTAAGACTTGTACTTTAAAGTAAGCTCTGGAAATTGGTACATACATCTAATAAGCATAATAAAGGATAACTTAAAGGTTTTAAGGATTTAAGACCACTCAAGAAGTCACTCACTCATATATTTCTCAGCTAATGGAAATCACTAAAGAATTTATAGAAGTAGTTCAAAAAGAAGGTGAAGGAACAAAAGTTATGATACACACACAAAAATACGAAAAATGCATTAACATCAACACCATGGAAGACTACACACCGAAGCAAATAGTCTACACTCTAAACAAAGTAGAATACACTTGGAAGCAAGAAGATAATATTGAACATCTTAAAAACCTTACATATATATGTTCACTATATATTAACTATGGTAGACTATACTCAGAAGTAAGTATCCAAAATTTCGAAGAAAGTACACTATACTCCAAATAAAGTAGACTCTACTCTGAAGCAAGTATCCAACAATGCAAATTAAGTAGACTGTACTCCAAAGAAAGTATCCAACACTCCAAAGTAATTTGCTTCTATGTATTATCCTGATTCTCAACCACATCCTTCTTAGGTGCTTGAAACTTTGGATTTGAAATGTTGTCCTCCATATATTTTCTCAAGTCAAAAACACTTGTGTGAAGTGACCATGTGCTTTCCAATGAGGCACAAAACCCTTCATTTTTTTCAACATTTTTTTTCCATTTCTCAAATGCTTCATTGCTCTGTAATGATGATGTGTACCAAGAAGGCATGGGGCAAAGAACTAGTGGTTTTCTAAATTACATTCCTATCCATTTCTTACCTTGTGTTGAAAAATTTATGGAATCATATTTGTAATTTCCATAGCTATTCTCATATACCACCTTATATTTGTGGGTGAAATTACCTCCCTCCTTTTCAAGGGAAGGTTCAATGTATCCCAATTTTTGTTGCATGTTGCCAATGATTTTTCAAACTCTGTTTCAGGAAGGAATTTGCGAACACTTGTAATGCAATCTTTTAGCTTAGAAATATGAAAATTATCAATATTGGGTTGATAAGACAAAGCCCTAAATGAAAAACACTTCTCTCCTGGTTTGGTAAATTAAGGCCTCATGCAAAAACATTTTTCCTTCACTTTCGCAAAATACTCATCTTTCCTTCGATCCCATTCTATTTGATTTTGCATTGTAGAAGTGAAGGATCTTAATTGGGACTCCCCCTCAAAGATATTTATTTGAAAATCTGACTTGTGACCTAAAAGGATATCACACAAATGAAATTCACACATGATATTTTGATGTTTAGGGGAGCTTCTTGTTAATTCCTTCAAAAATTCTATGTAATTGTTTATTTCATAAGGCAATTCACATGATATTCTTGATAATTGCCACCTGTAGAACTGTTCCTCCAAGAAAGAATTGTATATTGATGACGGTCTTCTATAGGCAAGTAATTTTCCCCTACTTCATAAATGATCTGTAGGTCCTTTATGATATTTTCCTTTTTCTTTTCTATTTCTTGTTCTTTCCATCTTTACCTCTTCTAACTAATTTTTTAATGTCTCATTTTGAGAATGCAATTTTTCATAATTATTACAAATTATACCCCATACAATTTTGACATCCTGTATGTTCAAGGAAGTTTGAAATTCCTTATCAAATTTTACTTTAGTGTTGGAAAGGGTTGTTTCTTCCTTTTCCTTGCATTACATTTAAATTTTTTCAATTTGTAATTGTAAAGAATATATGAGGGTTTCTTTTGATTGTACCTTTATTTTAAGAAACTCTATTTCATTTTGTTGTTGTTTGATGATTTCTTCTTTCTTTAAGAGGAAAATCACATGTTGCAATTGATATTCTTTAACACCTTGACTTGGTGAAGCGGGAGACATAGGTTCTTCTTCTATAAGTATAGCCTTTCCTTTTTCTGTTTCCCTCGTGTAAGTAGATGACTATGGAAAAGTTTCAATACTCATTTTTTGAGTGATTTCCATTTTCCTTCAGCTGAGTTTATGCTTCCCAAAATTTCATCTTCCTCCTTGACGTCTTTATCCTCATGAAGAATCAATTTTTGTTTTCTTTTCCCAGCTTTTTTTTCCCAATTTCATCAATTGTCTTTTTATTTTGGAAATTGTTATAGTAGATGCGTGTCAGGATATATCCCCTTGTTTAGTACTAGGTGTCGTCATTTCTCCTTAAATTTTAGCAAGGGATGGATTTGATTTGGGTGAAATAGATTTAGAAAGACTTGTGCCTTTTTTTCTCTTGATGTTTTACCCATATTCTGCGTGCAAAGTTCTCCAACCCTTTTTAGCCTTCAACTCTTTGATGGATTGTTGACAAATCAGGTAAATGATACCATGGTGCTTTAATACTCCTTTATTCTCTTTATATATAGTAGACATATTGAGGTAAATTGACTTGATGCACTAATTTGTGCAAACCCTATTTCAAATGAATAAGGATCTACATTATATCATATGCTAGGACATTGTATTCATCTACACGTGTGAAATAATTCACTATCCAAAAGGCATTTGTCCCATAGGGTTTAAGAATTGTATCCCTCATAATGCCTTTGATGTTTTTTTCTTTATTAAGTGCCGATTGTAGTTCACACTTTGTCCTTTGTCATGAAAATTTTGAATTAGGTCTTTGCATGTAGCACTTCTTACAATCTACAACCCTTCACAAGGAATCCCTGAAATCGCACTAATGATCTTACTATTGATAGAAATCTACGTGCCTCTTACCTTTGAAGACCTTCCATTTAAATTTTTTGAATTCTTCCAATTCCATTTCCTTATAACCTTCGAATTTATTCATGAACTCCAATCATCCTACCTTTTCAAATAGCTCTAATACTTGTTTATCTTTCAATAAAATGGATGCGGCCTCAGGTATTGAATATTTTTTATGTCCCATTCTTCTAAATCAAAGCAAGGGATACACATAGTTATAACGATAGTGAATAGTACGGGGAATTATCCAAAGGAAGGGAAATACATATACTTTAACGTGAGGGCTTCTATTTTGTAAGAAGGTAAAGGAATCCTCTATCTTTCCTTTCGTAATAAGGTAAAGGATACCTAGGGATGGTTTATTACAAACACACATTATGAACCTACTAATTGATGTGTTATAATTTGATGTGTTAATAAAACTTTATTAAGATATGTCAGCTTATTGAGATGTTCAATATGTCAATTGATTGCAACATTTAATTGTTATGTATAATGTTACACAATTTACTATTTAATAGTCTAGTTTATGTTATTACCATTTACATGTTTTGTTGTTCAGGTATAATTTGATGTGTTAATAAAACTTTATTCACTCCTAATTAATTGTAAATCCCAAATGCTTTATACCCATACATCAAAAGGCAAAAATGTATGGAATTATTCATTAAGATAATCGTTTTATAGGACATATGTGCTTTACTCATCGGCTTTGGAGTATAGTGTATTGTATTTCATATGTCATGAACATAGATATGTCATGTTATTAATATGTTCAATATGTCAATTGATTGAAAATTTTAATTGTTATGGATAATGCTACATAATTTACTATTTAATAGTGTAGTTTACATTATTGTTGTTGTTTTGACATATTTTGATGTGTTTGGTACTTGCTTCAGAGTATAGTCTACTTGCATTCGTATGTAAAAGAGTAACTCAACTTTGAGGAAAATGAACCTCTCTTCATGATAAATTTGATCCTCTAATCGGTTGCTTTGGAATGATAAGACATGAGTAATAGCATGATGATGATTCAAACAAAGACAAGGTAATGAATGACACTCCTAACACTCAGGGATTAAATAATTTGTTATCTCCTTTTTGCATGCAAGTATAACCTTGATTGAGACTAATCTATGAATAGGAATTTGTATACAAGATATGAGTGGTATTAATGTTTGTTATGAATCATTTTAGACCTACAGTTAAATTTTGAGTCTTGGTTGAGTGAATAGGGTGCACCATCTAGTTTACGTTATTACCATTTACATGTTTTGTTGTTCAGATATAATTTGAGCATAATTTTATGTGTTAATACAACTTTATTCACTCCTCCTAATTGTGTTAATACAATTTACTATTTAGTAGTGTAGTTTACGTTATTAAAGTTGTTATTCAAATATAATAGGCATACCATAACCCCCATTCATTTATTATTTAGCGATCATTCATTACTTATTTACACATACTTGTATTGTGTTTGCCTCACATAATTGGGCCTTTGAAATATCATGTGGTAGTGTTGTTTTTGTTTACACACTATGTGTATACCACAAAAGAGATAAGTTTGAGCCAATTTTGGTTTTGTATATGAGTTGGTAAGTATGTAGGAGTGTCATGCTAAGTGAATAAAGGATGTATAACTCATCTTTGGGTCCTTGAGACACGTAAAAAATACATAACTCTATGTTAGTCCTTAACTCATCCAATTGTCCTGTTGACTCATCATCCCTAAAAGTAGAAAGGAAAAGGCAATTAGAAGTTCTGGAGCTATCTTCTGAGGTTCCGAATCTATCTCCATTTCTTCCAGAGCTAAGTCTATTGGAATTGGAAAAGGTTGAGAACCTTGTGACAAGATTTCTTGAAAGTATATGTTACTTGACAAATATGGTAGTGCACTAAAATGATCTTTTAAGGAAAAATGATCTTTTTAATCACCGCCGAGTACCTTGTTGTGGGTTACACACTTGTATAAAGGTGTTAACAATGATTGGAAGGTTGGAAAAATATTAGAATTCAATTAGGAAAAATAGTCATATGATAACCCACATTCATTTATTAATGAATGATAATTATTTCTAGAAAACCTAAATTTTGTTTGCCTCACATACCTGGACCTTTGTATTATCATGTGGTTGTGTTGTTTGTCATATATCCATTGTGTGTATACCACAAAAGAGATAATTTTGAGCCAATTTTGGTTTTGAATATGAGTTGGTAAGTATGTAGGAGTGTCAAGTTAAGTGAATAATGCTACACACTTTACTATTTAATAGTGTAGTTTACATTATTGTTGTTGTTCAGATGTAATTTGATGTGTTGGCTACTTGCTTTAGAGTGTTGGCCACTTTCTTCGATGTGTTGGCTACTTGCTTAGGAGTGTTGGATACTTGCTTCGGAGTATAATTTTGAAGGTGAAAGAAGGTAAACAAGTTTTGAAGGACATTTTTAACATCACTTTAGGTCTTAAATACCTATATTTTATCTGTCTCACATACATAGACCTTTGTATTATCTGTTGGCGGTGGGTTTTGGTATACACACTTTGTGTTTATAAAAAAATAGATTATAGGTGGAGATTGTTCAATCCAAGATTATAAATCAAAAATTGTTGACATAAAGTGTCTAAAGATTAATACCATCCAATCTTCACCTAAATAATATAGAATCCACTTTAGTTGGTATGTAAAAGCTTCCTCTTTACTATACCTTTAAGATATTGACATACACAAAATTTTCTCACATAACTTTAAAATTAATACACTAGAGAAAACAATTAATTTGTTTCTCTACTCCAATTGAGCTACATTGCTGATAGAACTAAATCCATTCATCATGTAAGATTATAACATCATGTAAGATTTTATTCATCATTCCACTTTTTGTAACATCATGTATGATTTTATTCGTCATTACCATTTTATTTTATCTTCTCGGTGGTCTTCCATTAAAACAAAGACATAAATCCATATTTTTTATTAGATAGGGTAAAAAGTAGGGATGGGCTCCCAGAGGCCAAGTACAAAAAGATTACATCGTGACAAGTACCAAAGAGAGACAAAAAGAGGAATAGGACCCTAGGAGTTAAACAAACTTAACTCCAAAATAGAGAAGGAGGTCAAGAAACAACGAACAAAAGAGACCTAAACCATTAAACAAAAATAAATAGAGAAAGTTCCTTAAAATTCCATAGATAGTTCAAGAGAAGTTCCTTTAGTTAGCTTTACTATTGTTGGAGGGTTTAACCTCCCTGATCTCATATTTCCTATTGGGTTCAGTATTCATATTCTTCTAGGGGATCCTCAACATCATCATCCTCAGGATCCTCCTTAGTCTCATCCTCCTCCTCTTCCTCTTCATCAAACCTGTCTCCGCCTCCTTTTACGCTTCCCTTTTTCCACTGACTTTTAGACAAGCACCCAAATCCCGAACCAGAGTGTCTAACTACTTGATATCCCCTCTAATGTTCTTATGGGCCAAGAATATTTTTGTGTGGATTTAATGCTATCAATCATGCCCTTCCTCACCACCGAGTTAGTCTCTTCTGATACGAACCACCGTCTCCAAATACTGCACTTTGTTCTTCCACATATCGAGACAATGCTCTCCTTCTAGAGGCACTTTATCCTTACCCTTTGATGGACCGACTTCCTTCTTTTCCATCCCTTCCACATTCTTCCCCTCTCCCATCTACTTAGTACCCAGATTACCCTCCCTCATCTTGGAAAGACACTCAGCCAAGGTAATAT
Organism: Taxus wallichiana var. yunnanensis; assembly: GCA_018340775.1. Classification (NCBI taxonomy): domain Eukaryota; kingdom Viridiplantae; phylum Streptophyta; class Pinopsida; order Cupressales; family Taxaceae; genus Taxus; species Taxus wallichiana. The sequence continues at coordinate 355,965,487 of CM031243.1, read as the reverse complement.
CCTCCTCATCCTCAATTAGGGGCATAGGTTTATCCCGGGCCAGTTTCCCATTTTGAAATAGGAGAAGAATGAGACCCTCATGGATGGGGGACTCCACCTTACTCCATTGGAAATCCTTCACTGAGGTGGTCAAAGACATAAATAAAAGAAGGAATACTAAGAATTTTCTTGTGTCTGAACATATTCAGAAAGGACAAGTGGTGAGTATATATCTTGTGATATTTACCTTCCAGGGTAAGATACTTCATAATGTGTAGACAGACCTCCCTCCACACCCCAGGAATGCAGGAATGAGAAATGCCATCAGTGAAGTAATGGACGGTTTCCTTTCCCACAAATAAAGTATTGATTTTGTACTCCCTCTGATTCCTATCCTTAAATATTTTCAGACCTTCCATGTCCATGTCAGTTATATGGGAAATGGCCTCCTCGACATCTCAATTTCCATGCCTCAAATCACCACCTTCCCCTCTTTCCATGCTAGCCCGAACTCCATAGTTAGTGAGGGATCATGCCCTTGGAGTCTGGTAATAAAGTTCCTAAAACCCCTATCCTAAATAGGTGCCACATAGACTTATCCTCCATAATACTCCCATGACTAGACGGCTCGAATCTGGTTCTATCTCCACCCATGATGGATGAAATTTTACCCCAATGCTCAGCTCGTTGAAACCTACAAATTTTGATATTATACTTGCCTTTCCAAGAATAGCTAAAACTGGAATCACTTTTACAATTTTGGAAAATGAGCCCATTATTCTCCTTGCGTGGCTTAAGGTGAAGTCCTTATGATTTTTCATGATTAATAATATCATTAATAGGCTGAATATGACATCACCTTTTTTCCACACTTTAAAATCATTACTTTGAACTCCCTCATTTGCAAATATATCTGCACAAGTATTGTCGATGTGAGGGATATGAGTGATGATATAGGAATCAAAGCTTTTAAGATGCTCTTTAATATCATGAGTAATATTACCCAAAGCCCAATTATGGGAACTAGTCTTGCTGATGGAATTTAAAATGAGAAGAGAGTCCCCTCAATAAGAATGTGTTTAATTCATTTTTCCTTAGCAAGACTGACACCCTAGAGAAGAGCATATGATTCAACCATTGTTACTCTGAGTCCCCAAAGGTCCTACATAGGCAAGGATCCAGTCCCCATTATGGTCCCTGATTATGCCCCCTCCACCTACCAGACCAGGGTTACCTTTTGAAGCCCCATCAAAATTAATTTTGACTTTTCCCCTTTCCAGTTTAGACCACTTAATGATAGTGGATGGGAATTTTACTTGAGGTGGATTGAAGGTGAATTGTTTGAGAACTTCCTCTTCTTTTATATAACAAGACTTTTTAGTCTTCACCTTAATGAGATTGGAGGAAATCAAACAAGAAGCGGCCTTTCGATGTTAGATTTCGATTTATGAAGATGAGAGAATTCCTTTCCTTCCATAAACTCCAGATGAAGTGGGGAAGGGCCATTTTCTAAGTAGCCATAAGAAAGGGGTACTTGAAAGGACAATCCCATTGTAACCAACATTCCTCAATGGATTTAGGGCAGACCCATTGTACTTTGAAAATATCCAACACCTTGGAAAACACTGCTTGAGCAAAGGGGCAAGAGATGAGGAGGTGGTTGACACTTTCCTCCTCTTTTTTACAAAGCACACACCTGTTGGGGAGGAACATCCCATGTTTCCTCAAATTATCCACAATGAGGATTTTTTTTTGAGTGGCCAACTAAAGGAAAATGTTAACTTTAGGTAAAAGGTCCTTTACCCAAAGTTTTCCCCAGTAATCTTTTTGGCTAGAATTCTTGAAATTTAGGAGGTATGTAGATTTGACAAAGAAATTTCTAGAATCCTCTTCCTTCCATATAATAGAGTCCTCATTTTGTTGGAAGAATGGAATATAAAATCTCTTTAACTTAGAGTTGAGATTATCAAAAAAATTGATTGTCCCAATGAAATTGGGAGGGGGATGCACATTCTCCCAAAAAAAATGATTATTGGAGAAGTTCCAATAGTCTCTAACCCAAACTTTTCCATTGTCTTCATAGAACTGCACCACAGTTCTCCCAGGTTCTTCCTCCACTAACGATTTATCAAAAAGCCAACAATCCTTCCAAAACTTAATTCCATCACCTTTCCCAATATTCCATTTAATGCCCCTAATTAGGATCTCCCTAGAAAAGATAAAATGATTCGAAAATAAGGATCCCTAGGGATATTTTCCTATAGAAAGAAAGTCTCTATTCTTCCAATATTCCTTAAATATTTCCTTTTGATGATATCAATCCAAAGGCCTTCTTCCTTTATCACTCTCCAACCATCTTTAGCCACAAGTGCTTCATTCATGAGTCTCATATTATTTAATCCCAGCCCACCACAATCCTTAGGCTTGGTCACTTTTTCCCAAGCCACAAGAGGAAATTTGAACTTCTCCTCAGCGCTAGCCCACAAGAACCTTTTTTGAATTTTTTCCAGAGCCTCCAAAATCTTGACCAGGTAGCTGAAAAAGGGACATGACATAGATTGGGACACCTTGAAGAGAGATTTGGAGAAGTTGAATTTTTCCTTCTTGAGATAGGAGAATCCCCTTCCAAGTAGACAACTTATTGGTAACTCTCTCGAGCAGAGTGTTCCAGTTGAATGGTTTGGTTTTTTTGTGAATGAGGGGCATTCCCAAATAGGAATCTAGAAAAGTCTTAATCTTACAACCAAAAATGTGGGCCAGTCTCACTTGGAATTTCTCTTCCACATTAATGAAGAAAATAACACTTTTGAGGAAGTTGACTAGCTAACTAGAGACCTCCTCATACTCATTCAGAACATATTTAAAGATAGAGGATTCCTACATAAACTCCTTCCCCATCAAGAAATTTTCATTAAAAAATTGGTTAAGGAAAGTAGGCTGAAGACCATTAGAAATTTTGAGACCTTGCAAGAGATTAAGGGAAACCTCTTGGTTGCAAAGTCTACTTAAAGTTTCCCTACAATCATGTAGAGGAAGGGGGAGAGGGGATCTCCTATCTAAGTCCTCTACCAGCTTGAAAGAAACCTTCCAATTTACCATTTATCATAACAAAGAAGCTGGTAGAATAAATGCAGACCATAACCGTGTTCATAAAAAAGGCATCAAAACCCACCTTGGTCAGAATGACTTGGAGAAGGGACCACGAAAATATGTCATATGCTTTATGCATATCCATCTTAACAAACATAACAGATCTTCCCAAACTTTTGACAGAATGAATGGCCTCTTGGATGACCACAATGTTATCAGAATTTGTCTCCCAGGAACAAAATCCCCTTGATTAGGAGAGATGAAATTGGCCAGAACTTTCCTGAGCCTGAAAGCAATAATTTTGGTAATCAATTTGTAGCTAGTGTTACACAAACTAATGGGTCTAAAATCTTTCACGTCCTTGGCCCCTATCATCTTGGGAATAAGGACCAGGAAGGTGTTGTTAATTTTTTTGAGGATCTGGTCATTATTGGAGAAATTTTGGATCATCTCAATGACATCATTCTTAACCACTTTCAGAACTGTTGAAAAAAAAGGTCAAGAACCCATCTGGTCTAAGGGATTTATTTGGTTCCATATCAAAATAACATATTTGATTTCTTCCTCACCCGAGAATGAGTAGAAGATCTCTATTATCCTGTTGTGAGATGACATTCTAGAAGATTCCTAAATCCTTCTCCCAAGAATTTCTATTTGGATCTAACCCAAGGAGAAAGAGGTCCTTAAAATATTTGATAATAGCTTCATTGATTTCTTTTTCATCTTCTATAAGTGTACCATCATTTTTCCTGATTTCCTTGATCTTGAGATAACTAAAAGTAAAATACAATTATAAAGTAACTAAAATTAAAATACAATTATATTAAGAACATGTGAACCCAAAACATGAAGTAAAATATCATCAAATACTATTAATATAATTTACACAACCAATGACTATTGATGTGTTACAAATTATAATAATAAATAGTCTTACAAACATGTGGCTAAGCCACATTTTTAGTTTGTTTTCGTTACATAGGGATGCACATCCCAACATACTTTTCAATTGTTCTTTGAATTGTTTGTTTTCTTAGTCACGAATGGTGAACACCCTTTGAAGTGTGGCCAAGGAAGCTTCTTTCATTTGTAACCTTCTGCACTCATTATTTCTAGGTTTTTATGTTCCTTATGTAGTTGAATCAAATACATATCTATATTAACCTTCATCACGTGCACATCCAAAAGCTTCACCCTTACATTTACTCTTTCTTCTCGTAGTTTTTGTTCTCTTTTTCATAAAAACAAATTTCTCTTCAAAACCTTTATATGTTTTTGTCAACTTCAGCCATCTCCTCGTAACTTTTATGTGAGGACTTCTTTATGGCTAACAAATCTGTGAGAAAGTATTATGTTATAGTCTTCACATTTGTGAAATTAATGTATAAAAATTTCAAAGTAAATAATTTATAGCGTTACTCACCTCTAAAGATATTAGATTGCAATTCATATCTTCTCCTCTTGGATGCAAAAGGGTCACTATGATACTTCGTAATTTTCCAATTCATCGTTTATTGTTCTATCTTTCTTACAGTTACAGAATTTTAGACCGAGCCATCATAAGTTTCTATATGTATTGTTTTGTCCAATACTGAAATTATATCTTATCCAAAATGAAGCACTATAATAAGGAAAATTTGACATCATCTTTTAAAATAAATGAGATATACAATCAAAGTTAGCTCATAAACAAAATTTGTTTCTCACACAAGAACAAACACTTCGACTTTGCAACGAAATTAATGAACTATTAAAAATAAATTTACATTATTATTGTTGTTCAAATATAATTTGATGTGTTGGCTACTTTCTTTGGAGTGTTGGCTACTTTATTCAGAGTACAATCTACTTGCATTCATATGTGAATATAAACAATATTTTTTCTCTGTTATGTGATATACACACAATGTGTATACCATGTACAACACTACCATATGTATAGGCTATGTGATAATAGAATAAACTCATAAGTAAGTAGACTACACTCCTAAGAAAGTTCTCTACACTCCTAATCAAGTTTTCTACACTATGAAGCAAGTAGACTATAGTTGCGGTAAATGAACCAAAGGTATCAAATAATTTAGGTGATAATATGCTAGATACAAAGGGTAGTGATGAGCCACTTGTCATGGATGATATTACAATATATTTCATGTAGAGGAGTCAAGCCTGGAAAGATGATAAACAATTTGAAGGATAAAAGCAACATATTAACGAAGAACCTTATACTCATAATCAGAAAAGAAGAAGGTTAATAAGCCCACAATTTGATTTTCCCAAAAGCTCTGAAATAAGTTCTCCTCCACTTTCGATTGTGGAAAAATTTTAGAAACGTAATATTGAAAAATAAATTTCACCTCAACCACATAGTATTGTACATCTGATGAACAAAAACTTATAAGTCGAGGACTTGCTTTTTGGTTAAGGAACTTAGCATAAGACTAAGGATATTACGGTAGTTAGTCAAAACTAAGCTTTATGGATGGCAGTAAATGGATTCAAATCTCACATGTAATACAAATAAATAACAACGTTAGTTTACTACTATAAATAGAGGAAATAAACGGTTCACATGTTAAGTATTTTTCTAATTCACATGATGGTTGAATAAGGTGGGGAGAAGATGCGATGATTACCTGTTGATGTCATTGTGCTACCAAATGGCACATACAAACAAAAAAACATAAAAAAGTGTGACAACTATAATGATAAATAATCCACTGTGGTGCAACATGGCACATTCAAACAAAAAAACTTTGTGATAAGTATAATCATGAATAATCATTCCTTTGTGATGCCACATGGCACATTAAAACATAAAAAAATATGACATCTATAATCATGAATAATCAACACATTATGATTCCACATGGCACATTAAAACAAAAAACATTTGTGAAAAGTAAAAGCATGAATAATGCACCCATTATACAACATGGCACATACAAACAAAAAAACATAAAAAAGTGTGACAACTATAATCATAAATAATCCACTGTGGTGCCACATGGCACATTCAAATAAAAAAACCTTTGTAAAAACTATAATCATGAATAATCATTCCTTTTTATGCCACATGCACATTCAAACATAAAACAAATTTGATAGCTATAATCATGAATAATCAACGCATTATGATGCCACATGGCACATTAAAACAAAAAACATTTGTGAAAAGTATAATCATGAATAATGCACCCATTATACAACATGGCACATTTAAACTAAAAACACTTATGATAACTATAACCATGATTAAATCAAACAAGTACACAATTAAAAAACATGTTAATGTCAATTTTATCATATTAAAATAATTAGATTAGTAGTATGAAATCAATTTTCCTCCATTGTCTAGTACACACAAGGGAGGTAATTCTTTCAAAGTATGTTTTTGGGTGTTCTTTTATATCAAGTCTAGTGTCACTTTTGTACTTTCTTCCCACCTTGAATTTTTGGCGGGTACCACATCATCCTGGAAAATTTAAACAGTTTGTGTTACTATAATTCATATAGGCTAATAATAATGCAAAGCCAAAACTTCATGTAAAACATTTCCAAACAAGCTATTACTTGAGATGGCTGGCTAAGATGCATTTCAGAAAGTGGCCAAGTGGTAAATCCACCTATAACATCGATCAACATGTCTGCAGAACATGTAGGATATAGTAGAGGGAAACATTCATCCATGGCACTGAGGATCTCAACAAAAACACTAATGGACATATATGAAAGAAATAAATTATGATACTCAATTTTTTATTTTACCTCGTCATCAACAATACCATTCTTTGCATCTATTAGAGAAATAACACTAGGTGCATCCTCCTACAATAATCATTCCAAAAATCATGTAGTGAGTCATACAGTATTGTTACACACATACACAATAATATATAATCATATTTAATTAATTCACAATAACAAATACAATGTTAAATTAGAGTAATTTTACCTCCTCTACAACTATATCATCCTGTACATGAGACGATGAAGCAACGTTCACTTCAACCACCTCGTCGTCCTTCACTCAACAATCCATACCATATAAAAACATTACTAACATAATAAATAATACCAAAGTCCAACAAAAATACAAATTTTAAACAATCAATGTTAGAATGATTATTAGATAAAGTACACACATGTACCGAAGAAGATATCTAAAGGTTCAATATCCACCTTGGTCATTTTGATCTTCTGAGTGGAGGCCCAAGCTCAGGTGCCTAAAATAAGATTGTGTTAGTTACTTAATATATTAGTTTCAACATAAAAGATAATACAATTATTTATTTTTTAAATGCAGAATGGAAAAGGAAAATGAAAATCTTGTATTCTTACCTATGACGAAGATGCAATGTCCAGGACATGCAACTTTGCAAAATCTGACCGCAACACTGGCCAAATAACAAAATATCACAAAAAATTATAATTGAGCTTAACATTAACATTTTGGAGAGATATAGTTCCAGCATGTATTTTCCTAAGAGTACACACCATATTAGAGTATATTGACTCCAAGTTTTGAGTATCTTGTGATAACCTTTGCATTATTTCTTTAATGGGCCACATAATTCCTGCCATAAAAATCTATGTCTACCATTGCACAAATGCTTCACAAATAGAACATATTAAGCCATTAAATAACTACAAACATAATTGTACATAACACAAAAAGGAAATACAATGTGTACATATATCATAATGCAATGCCATCCATAGCAAGTTCTAAAAACGTTGTCACTTCTTCATTTATAGTGTCCCTAGACACTCTGCATACATCCAACCTACCCTTATTAACTTTTACATGCATATATGAAAATTTGACAAAGCAAGATACAAGATCTAGCACTTGAACTCGAAGAATAGAAAGATTAACATTGTTACATTCGTATTCACCATTTATTTGTTTCACAACAAGCATATCATGAGAAAACACACAAATATTCTGAACTTTGTGGCATATCTCTTCCTCAAGACCCAATGTTAACACCTTATACTCGAGGTTGGTGGAAGTTCATAGTGGCATTTCTATGATGGTACCTCTCTCTACTATTTTTCGCCATTAGGGTCATATAATATGAATGATGAACATGTCATATTTTCCAAGGTATCGAGACACCCCTTAAATTTTCAATCTCCAAATAAAAACCATGTTTACCTTACTGATGGAAAAAAATATATCGTAAGTAACATGTTTTTTCTTTTGAATTTTCAACACTAAAAATTTTAACTTTTCAATACAACTATCTACATTTGAAGACATATACATATCTATATATTTTGATATATATGCATGTTTCTTTTTGTGTTAGTTGTGGTATACAAACTATTTTTTCTTTGCTTACTATGGTATACACACCATGTTTTGTGTATATATGATGATACAAATAAATATTCACATGCATGCGCATGTAATTTTGTCACTGTGGGGGCCGTCTATCCCGAGGACGGTGCGGCTATCTGGTGTGAGCATTTCATGCCACCAATTCATGGGAATGTGTGTGTGGTATACACACGTGACATGCGTTAGTTTTTTTGGGTTTTTAGTGTGGTATACAGACTGTGTATACCAAACTCATTGTGTAGGCTACAAAAAAAAGCATGGGATTTGAACCCAATACACTGTTGATTATTATCAAAAGGCCCTACTAGTTGTGTTGTGGTGTGATACGAACACACTGCAAAAGAAAACATATAATTAAATGACTCCCGACTTCGAGTTTGTGTATACCACACTTAGTGGGACCCACACCTATGGATGTATGAATGCGGGCATGCTTGTGGGCGTGTCATCCTGTCTCTTATGGCTATCATGATGACAAGATCGTATGCCCACATGCATTACCCCGTGCATACATCCATAGGTGTGGGACCCACTAAGTGTGGTATACACAAAGTCGAGGATTAATTTAATTATATGTTTTCTTTTACAGCAGGTGTGTTCCATGTCTAACGCAATAAATATGGTAGGGATTTCAATTAATATGTCTTAGGTTCAAATATCACACTTTTTTTGGTCTACATAATGAGTGATGTATAAACAATCTATGTATACACTAAAAACAAAAAAGCGAGGCATGTCATGTGTGTATACTATTTTCGCCAAATCACTGCACCCTATGAATGGCCAGAATGTGAATAGGATGTTCGGTGTGATTAGGACACATGGGATCACCTCTCAAGCTATGGGACTTGGGCTCAAGGTGAACCTCTGGAGAAGGTCGGATTCCTCTTCCTAAACTAAGTGTTGTACTACTCCTAGTGAAATAAAATGTCTATCTAGTCCTATGCTAACATTTTCATGGGTTTTAGGGAAAGAGATTTGTAGAAATGAAACTATACTAGGGATGGTGATGCACCAAATAAAGGGTGTTGCAGAATCAGGAAGGATTAATTTGAAAGGGTGTGTGCACCACAAGTCAACTTCACCTACTGCAACTTAGAGAGGGTACAAAATACCACAGACTAGGAAGCATGCATTCCCTTTGTTAAACTTGATTAGACAAACAAGTTATCAGTTTTCCAATGAAGAAGGATGAACTCAAGAAGGATTAATAAGCACCATAACTCAACTGCAAGTAATACCCCACCACTTGATAAGCACAAAACTCTAAGAACCTACAATAGAAATGTGAACTTGCAGTGTACCTGCAAGCATGAGAAAAGGCACAAATAAGTATAGAAGGATGAAAGGACTGAGATTAGTCACAAAACACACACTTTTATTGCTTCAATAACATGCACAATGCATCATACATTTAGAAGAGGCAATGGTTTCCATTACAATCTTGAAAAAGAGGCTTGAAAGTTCCCTCAACATGCAAGGACAACTTGCAGAAGAGAGAGGACTCTTGAAAAATTGCACTTGCCTAAGATGTCTAACTTTCCAACCTATTTGACCTATTGGAACCCTTTGGAATGAGTTTCCAACTTACATTTATAGAATAATATGTGAGAGAGAAGAGGAAAGGTCATAATTACATTCCTAAATTGAAGGCACATGATGTATTTATTACATTTGGTTGAACCACTTGAGAAGGTTCCATCATGTATCATTAATACCCAGTTGACCTAGTTCCCTTAATTAATTAAAAGAATATTTAAATAAAATATTTAAATAATAATAATAAATATTATTATTAAAATATTTAAATAAAAATATTAAATTAATTAAAAATAATAATGTGGGATCCTCTCATTGAATAGTTTGCCTTTGAAGGGGGAATCATGAGGCAAAAGGCCAAAAAGAGCCCAACTCGGTGGTTGGCTCACCAAGCCAACTCACCGAGTTGGGTCCGAGTTCCTCCGACCTAAGTATTGGCTGAGTCCATCGCCATCCCATCATACTAACCGAGTTCATCATGGGCTTGTTACCATCATTTACTATAACTTTGAGCTCCCCACGTTGAGCTCACAAAATGAGCTCTCCACCGAACTCTAAACTAAGCTCTAAACCAAGCTCCATCTTCTTGGTTACCAAATCCCACAGTGAAAATGCCAAGATCCACACAAACCAGACCCATTGAATTGTCCACTAAGCTCATTTTGTAACTACACCGAGCTCACTTTGAATCAAGCTCACCGTAAACTCCGCATGAGCTAACACAGAATTGATCTATCATCTTTGTCAAGCTGCCCCTATTATCGCCTTGAGCTCACTACTAACTCAACCGTGTTGCTCATCCTGAACTCACCACTAGGTTTCCTTAGGGTTCCATATCTTTCTCACTAACACACTACATAATGACTCACTCACCCGATGAGCTCCCAGAATCGAGTTGGCCGAGCTACTCGGCCCCTATTGATCTCGTGAACTTTCGGCGTTGTGAACTACTTCATATTATCACGGATGACTCTACTTCATTCATGGTAATCCTAATATCATTCTTTATTATGAATCGACTGAGTCTTCTTCATTGGTTCACTTGGTGCATGAGATATTCACCTCACCCTACCTTGAGCTGGTCTTTCTATAACTCGTCGACCCTAGTTCCCTGCCTTGAGCGATCTCTACTGAGTTTCTTGTGATCTACACCGTCAAACCTAATGAGCTCTCCTACCGATAGAGATTCATTCCCAACGAGCTCTATGCCAATAAAATCTTCTACACTAAGCTCCCAAAATTTACAAATACACTAGCTTTAAACCATTTCGAACTCAATCTCTTATAGCCTTATAACAAGTTGACTTCCATGAGCCAACTTTGTGCACCGATTCATTTTGGCTCATCGAGCTATCTCCGAGCTACTTGAAATGCTCGCCTCTTATTTAAAACCCAACCTCGAGCTGGTCTTAGTTAACACCTCGACTCTTCCATGAATTCCTCCTATATTATTAACATTAGTGTTGCATTCGCCCCTTCAAATTCATCTTGCACTTGAGCTCATCTTCTATCACCCGGTCACATGAATTTCGATGTCATGTTCCCACTTCTCTCTTAGTTATGTCAAATCACCTCAACCTTTTGATTTTCCCATTTCTCTGTGACCAATTGACTGAGGAAGTTGAAGGGATACCCTTCCTAGTGAGTTTCCATCATCCACAAGCTCTACATTCACTGTCACACCGAGCTCCTAATGTTGCGACCGAGACGGGTTGACCTCCTACGATATGAGCTCTCTGCATATGTTAATGAGCTCCTTCATGGAAAAGAATTTTTGACTCAACGAGATCCTCTGTTTGAATGTCGAGCATCGAGCTCAACACCGAAGGTTCTACGAGCTTGTTCCCATGAACTTGCCATCCTGTTAACCCTAACTCAACCTTTCCCTGAATGACTCATCCATGTGTATGAAAGTATCTCCATTTCGACTTGATATGAGTGCTGATACCAAAAAATCTCACTTAATGTCACCACCCTTCATCATTGCAAATAATGAGTTGAGCTCCCCCTATTGATCATTGCGTGGATCGAGCTACCAATATTCTACAATGTCGAGACCCTTCCATGCATCGGGCCCTGTCAATGACCAAAATCACTTCTCTGACATGATCTTGATTTCACTGAGCTCCTTTGAGATGCCAAACTCACTGCCGAGTGCAGAACCTCAAGCATCATGACCATGTTCCCCAACCGTTTCCATGTGACTCGGTCTCACCATCATCTTACCCCGTTGCTTGGAGGATGACTCATCATTTTGTCTGTAACCACTCAATCATTAAAACATGTTTTAACTCCCCTGATGACTCACCTAATAACTTATTAATGAATTCAGACCTCTTCTCTGCATGAAACTATCATGATAGCTTGTCATTATGAAATCCCCGTCGGTTGGAAATTTTTTCATGGGAACCTGTGGATCATCTTGCCATCACAACATGGATTGTTCATTGCCAAAGTCTACATCCTTGTCAATTTGGCATCAATTCCCCTATTGGTTGTGACCTTTCTAAATTCCTTGGGTGGGGAATGCACTTGGTTCCACCATGTTTCTCCTCCACTTGGCTATGACTCGAATTTCTCCCGCAATTCCAACTCAGACTTTCCCATAATTCCTAACGAGCTCCTTTGTCTTGGCCGAATGGCCTTGACTTTCCCATTGGCCGTGAAATTTAAAATCTCCCCTAGTGTGGAAGTTTCACCACTCCACAGAGCCAAATTCGTATGCCTCCTCCACTGATTGACTCAACTCTTCCTCGTCATGTGCCAAGTATCGAGCTCTCTTCCATGGTGCCAAACACAAGCTCAATGTTGAGCCATTTCCCTTGCATTGTGTCACTAACAAGATCCTAAAAGTGGCTCAATCTAATCAAACCGAGTTTCTCGACCTATTATCCACTTGAGTTTGAGCCACCTAACACCTTGTGGCATGACTCGAATTTTCTCAAAGCGACTCACTCATCTTTTCACTCGGATATCTTGTTGAGTTTGTGGGCTCAATCCACTGTCTTGAGCTGATTTTTCTTCGTGTCATCATAACCGAGATCTTCCTATTATTACAAGTTAGGTGTTTTCTCGATTAAACGAGTTCTCCTTGTGGCTACTTTTGGAACTACACCTGTGATCTCCCCTTTTCATTTCCTGAGCTCTACTTGATATTGCCCCCACCATGTTTATCCTCACTCGATCGAGCATCCGTTAAATCTCAATGCATCTGGACTATAATACCTTTTGAGCTACCCTTCAATGGTCAATGTCAAAACAAGTAGCTCGCTTAGTGGTGTAATCAACTAACCAGCTCACCAAGTAGCTCACCGAGCTACTCGGTGAGCTATTCCCAGCTTATAACTCCTTGAGCCATCTTTTGCATCTTTTCAACCTTCTACACTAACCTTTGGAATTTTCTCAAAACTAGAGGGTAGTGAAAATGAAATAAGACCCTTTTAAATATAATTTATCATTTTTATCATTTTAATAGGAGGTGGGCCCACTAGGGCTGATTTTCCCATTCCAAGACCAATTTGAACCTCAAAGACATAGAAAAGAAATAACAACCCCAGAAGATCCGAAAACCTTCGGAACAACATACAAGGCTCTCAAAGCTTGAAATTATGGGTGTAGTTTTAACCTCATTGTCTATTTTCTACCTAAGAGGGAAACGATTGACATCATATGCCACACGCACATTCCCATGAATGGGTGGCATGCAATCCTAATGCTAGGATAGTTGACTCCATCCTCGGGATAGACGGGTCCCTCGACAACGAGAATTACATGGGAATGCATGAATATCCATACAGACATGTACATATATATGAATATGCATATGTATAACGCACATATATATGTATATGTATGTGTATGTAGATGTAAGTGTATGAATATGTATGTGTCACAAATGAACCTTACGCTATCATGGCTACATGATCACATGACCTGCATCCATATCACATGATCCCCGAGCATATATGCCATGCATATACTGAGCATACTTTTCCAAACAATTACTGCTAGCGTGGCATGATATCACCGGAGCAATTTTTTCACTACTAAAATATTACATATTTATACACACACACACACACAAAGATATATATATGTATGTATGTATATATATATATATATATATATATATATATATATATATATATATGTATGTATGTATGTATGTATGTATACATACATATATATATATATATATATATATATCTATATGTATGTATGTGTGTGTGTGTGTGTGTGTGTGTATTTTATATGTATGTGTATACATACGCATATCCATATATAAACATATATGTACAAGTATACATATACATATGTATATGTGATGGTCTCACATACATGGACATTTGTATTGTCATATGATATTGTTGTTTGTTATATAGACACACATACGATAGAAATGGATGATCTTGTCTTCATTCGCAAGTAAATGACTGGGTTTTGATTGTGGCTAGTGTATATACTCTTGTCTTGGTTGGCTAGCCAATCAATACGATGTCTATACTGTTGGTTGTTTTGATTTAAACATGATTATAGCTGTCACAAATGTTTTTTGTTTGAATGTGTCATGTGGCATCACAATGAGAACAATAGGTAATCATTGCATCTTGTGCCCAATTTGTTCAACCATGATGTGACTTTCAAAATACTTAACATGTGAAACTATTTTTCATCTATTTATTATAAAAAAAATCATTGTTAGCATTTGTATTTCAGTTAAGTTTAGATTCCTTTGAAAATTTTGATATCCTAGTTTTTTACTTGCTTCTATTTTGGATTTACACACTGCAATTTTAGATTTACAAAGTATGATCATACACCAAAAAAAAGACATATATAAATATTGAATAACATATTATTATTATCCTTAATTTCTATTTCACCACATTCATTGACTAGCCAACGAAGACATTTGTATAAACATATTTTTTTATCTCTTACGTGGTATACACACCGTATTGTTATTGATACTATAAAAATGTGTTTTCCTCTAAAAAACTAAAAAAATATATAGAATGGAATAATAATAATAAAATGTCTATCTGTGAACAACTTTAAAATCTGAAAATCGCATAGCACTTGAATTTTTAAGATCTAATGCTTCTCCCCAATTCTTCCCAGTGGACCTTCTCACCAATTCTCATTCTCCCATCAAATTTCTGCAAATATGATTACTGATTTATGAGTTTCATCAATACATGAACCTTTTTCCTTCACTTTCAAAAATAATCATCTATCCTTTGATCCCATTCTATTTGATTTTGCATTGTAGAGATGAAGGCTCTTAATTGGTACTCCCCACAAACATATTTATTTGAAAATCCAACGTGTGACCCAAAAGGAGATTACACAAGTGAAATTCACACATGAGATTTTTATGTTCGGGGATCTTCTTGTAAATACGTTAAAAAGTCTATGCCATTGTTAATTTCATTCACATGTTATTCTTGATAATCACCACCTCTAGAACTGTTCCTCCAAGAAAACATTGTATACTAACGAAGGTCTTAAGAAAGAAATTTTTCCCCTACTTCACAGGAAGCCTGTAGATCCTTTTTGATATTTTCCTTTTGCTTTTCTATTTTTATCCTTTCCATCTTCTCCTCTTCCAACTGATTTTTAATGTCTTGTTTTGAGAATGCAATTTTTCATAATTGTTACAAATTGTACCCCACACAATTCTGACATCCTCTATGTTCAAGCAAGTTTGAACTTCCTTATCAACTTTTACTTTAGCGTTGGAAAGGGTTGTTTCTTCCTTTTCCTTGCATTGCATTTGAAGTTTTTCAATTTGTAATTGTAAAGAGGAGATTAGGGTTTCTATTGATTGTACCTTATTTTTAGAAACTCTATTTCTTCTTTTTGCTTCTTGATGATTACTTCTTTATTAGAGATGAGAATCACATGTTGCAATTGATCTTCTTTAATACCCTCACCTAGTGAAGTGGGAGATATAGGTTCTTCTTCTATAAGTAAATAATTTCCTTTTTTAATGGATAGAATGGGTAAACAAAATGAAAGCACTTTCATTAAATTCCTACCACATTCTCACGTCCTTTCCTCTAGAAAATTTCTCTACCTTGGTATTGGCCTCGGGAATTGGAATGATTTGTTGATGGATCTTTGATTGGGTTGTGTTGATTTAGGTCCAATAGATTCGAGAGGCGTTTTGCCATATTGAGGATGTTATCACATAGATATAGAGGTAAATTTACTTGATGCATTAGTTTTGTAAACCCTATTTCAAATGAATAAGAATACACATTATATCACCTTCTAGTGAATTGTATTCACCTTCACATGTGAAATACTTCACTATCCAAAAGGTGGTTATCCCATAAGGTTTAAGAATTGTAACCCTCCTAATATCTTTGATGTTTTTTCTTTATTAAGTGACAATTGTGGTTCAGGATCTCCTCGTCATGAAAAATTTTAATTAGGTATTTGTATTAGACCTTCCTAAAATCTGTAACCCTTCACAAGGAATCCACTGAAATTGCACTAATGATCGTACTATTGACATTAATCTTTGTGACTCTTACCTTTGAAGAGCTTCCCTTGAAATTTTCAATGAATTCTTCCACTAGTGCTTCCTTATAGCCTTTGAATTTATTCATGAACTCCAACCATCATGCATTTTCAAATAGCTCTGATACTTTTTTATCTCATAATAAAATGGATGCAAAATCTGGTTCTGAATATTTTTATGCCCCATTATTCTAAAGCATTGCAAGGATACATGCAGCTAGAATGATAGTGAACAGATTCAGGAATAATCCGAAGTAATATTGAATATAGACCATAGCAAGAATATTAAGGGAATAATCTGAATCCTAACTCAAAGAAAACTTATGTTGATTGAAAAAATAAATAGAGAGAAACCAAATAATTATTTCCTCTACTCCAATTGAGGTATACTTGTTGATACAACTCACCTGTGGCTATCCTGGTGACGATCGCAAGACCCACATCCATATTCATGATGGCCTCGCATATGCCCCATACACATGCATCACACTTTTCCTAAGATTCTCTTGCCAACACACAACACTACCATATGATAAGATAACATGAATGTTTTGGTAGGTGAGACACACACACAATTATATGTATATGTATACTCATACCTACATGTACATATACATGAATATGGATATTCATATGCATGTATAAACATACATATCTAAATAAAAATATATATTTATGTACAGGATCGCATGGCCCCCATACTAATGACCATAAGATGCCATACCACATGTCATACATGCATAGCTCTCTGCGGGACCTGCATCCTCTTCCGTGGCGTCCAGTCTATCAACCTAATCACCATTGGAGATGGTTATCCTTTTGATAGGATAACATGACCACCTTTTACTATGCACACGCTTTAGGTGACCATTCCCCATGCATGCATGTGTGAGGTGGGACCCACCCTAGTTGAGGTGGTGCAGGTTTGGATTTAACATAATATATGTGTTTGAAAAAGAAGTGTGGCATGCAAAGGTGTTGGGTGGAGTGATAGGAATGCATGATTTTATATAAGAGGTCATGGGTTTGAATCCCAAAGACCACAAAAATATCTGGGATTCAAACCCATGACCTCCTATATACAAGCATGCATGCCTACCACCCCACCCAACACCTGATGCATATCACACTTATTTTTCAAACACATATATTATGTTGAAATGAAACCTACACCCCCTCAACCAGGGTGGGTCCCACCTGTTTGTGCATGCATGTATGGGGAATGGGCATCTAGAGCACGTGCATGTTATCTTATCACCATGATAGCCACATGCATCATGATTTCTCAAACAATCATGAAACTCCATTACGAGGCGATGATCGAAGGTAAATACATGACCAGACAAATGATGGGATGAGGAAAGGACGTTAGAAGTTGGAAACATTTAATGCAAAGCTCTATCAATATCTCATGCCAATTCGAGGCTGAATGCGGGGCACTATATGGAGAAGAGACAATGATTATATGTGATTTTCATTGTGTTGCCACGTGTCACATAAAAATAACAAATAATTGTGGCAGCTATAATCATGTATAATCAACCCATTGTGGTACCACATGGCACATTCTACCACAAAAACATTCATATAAGGTATGTTAGACATATGCATATACATGTATACTCGTACATACGTGTACATATACATGTATATGGATACGCATATGCATGCATGAACATACATATGCAATTACACACACACACACACACACACACACACACACATTTACATACACGTACATGTATACATATGTATAGGTATTTGTATGTATTCGAGTATGTATCACAGTAGTAGATTCCTTGACTACCCAACAAAGTGAAGAGTATAGACATATTTTTTTCTCTGTTATGCATATATACACACAATGTGTATACCACATACAACACTACCATATGATAATACAAGGTATGTGAGACATATGCATATACATATGTACATGTATACTTGTACATACGTGTACATATACATGTATATGGATACACATATGCATGCATGAACATACATATGTAATTACACATATATATTTATGTACATGTACATGTATGTACTTGTATATGTATATGTATGTATAGGTATGTGTATGTATTTGATTAGGATTCACAACATCATATTCCTTTTGCATAGAAAAGTTAAGATTATAGATAGTCTTTTTTTCTATTATGTGGTATACACACAATGTGTATACCACATACAACACTACCATATGATAATACAAGGTATGTGAGACATATGCATATACATGTATACTCGTACATACATGTGTGTGTGTGTGTGTGTGTGTGTGTGTGTGTGTGTGTGTGTTGGATATATGGATATGCATATGCATGCATGGACATGCATATTCAATTACACATATATATTTATGTACACATACATGATTGTATATATGCATGCATGGATATGCATATGCATGCACGGACATACATATTCAATTACACATATATATTTATGTACACATACATGATTGTATGTGTATATGTATACGTATGTATAGGTATGTGTATGTATTCAAGTAGGTGTCACAACATATTCCTTGACTACCCAACAAAGAGAAGAGTATAGACATTTTTTCTCCTTGTTATGTGGTATACACACATTGTGTATACCACATACAACACTACCATATGATAATACAAGGTATGTGAGACATGTACATATACATATGTACATGCATACTCATACATATACGTGTGTGTAAAAATGTGTGAAGTGTCAGCTCATCCAAATCCGGTGACGAAAAATTTGCTCCAACCGGTAATGGTCCACGTTAGTAGTCAACTCTTGGGAAAAGTGTGATGGATGTGTATGGGGTATATGTGGGGCCATCATGAATATGAATGTGAGTCATGTAATCCTGTCACTAGAAAGCGGGAAGAGTATAGACTATTTTTTTTATTATGCGGTATACATAGTGTGTATACCACATACAACACTACCATATGATAATACAAGGTATGTGAGACATATGCATATACATATGTACATGTATACTCGTACATACATGTGTGTATGTGCATGTATATGTATACATATGTATTCAAGTAGGTATCACATCATATTCCTTGACTGCCCAACAAAGTGAAGAGTATAGACAAATGTTGTTTTTTCTCTGTTATGTGGTATACACACAGTGTGTATACCACATACAACATTACCATATGGCATATGATAATACAAGGCATGTGAGACATGTACATATACATATGTATATGTATACTCATACATACGTGTGTGTATGTGCGTGTATATGTATACATATGTATATTTATGTATTCAAGTAGGTATCATAGCACATTCCTTGAATGCCAAACAAATTGAAGAGTATAGATAGTTTATTTTCTCTATTATGTGGTATACACATAATGTGTATACATTTTGGCCTTCAAATTTTTTTCCATATTTGCAGACTTGTAGTGCCCACTTCCCTTTGACACCTTTTGGATACCTATTTTGATATTGTGATTACATTATAGACATTATTATGTTTTGATTTAGTATGTTGTTAGACATTGATCATGGATTATTGTTGATCTTGATTTGATTATGATGCCTGATGATTATTAGAGACACCTTATATGTGGATGATGATATATTATTTGACATGGATGTTTTATGGATGTTGTTCAGACATGTGATTTGGATATTATGAGTTGATCTAGAAAATAGATATTATTTGATGATGATATAGTTGTTGATTAAAAATGTAATTGATGTAGTTGTTACTTCGATGTTGTTGTGATTCATTTATATAGTTGGTTTTGTGATTTCATTTATATCATGTTGGATGTTTTGATATGGCCACGAGGCTGAAGGAGGTATTTGTATTTTGCAAGTTAAAAATATCACAACAAAACATTGGGGGATCGGAGACCAACCACAATGGAATTCTAGGTGAATTCGACAAGGTCACCATGGCAACTTGTTTTGTGTGTGTGTTGTTTTGTTAGGGATTCCCATGGGGGGATCACCTTTACATGTGACCATGGGGTTGTGTATTTTATTAATGTGGTTAATTTTTATTATTGTTGTATGTATTTTATTTGTGATGTGTTTCTTTTAATTAATTAAAATTGTGATAGAATTAATGTGAGAATCATTTGATTAAAATTTAAATAAATTAAATTGGGATATGGGAAAGTAATTATAAGAGTTGTTGGTTCTTTGTATTAATTATGTAAGGGATGTGTAAGTCAGTTTTGGAGTATGAAATACTCCACCTCCATGACAAATTCGAATTTGTCCTTGGGAGCTATTTTTGGAGGCTTGTGGGACAAGTAAAACTTGTCCCATGCCTCTAAATTTAATTTACCAACCATACTTATGGTTGGAGAAGTGATTTGTGACTTTTATAATGAATTTTATTAATCATGTTGCTTGTTTTGGGTTGCACTTTCTTACATTTTATTTATTTTGTTGTCCCTTGAGGTGTGGGATTTTTGGAGTGTGCAAGTAACTTGTCATATTTTCACCCACCTCTTTATTGTGCTTGGGAGAATGAATTTTGTCTTTTGTGTTTGAATTTGAGGATGTGTGATGTGGCATCCTACATGGATCCACATCATCCTCTCTTCTTCCCTCTTCTATATAATTCAAACTCCTTGCTTGTTTTGGGTTGTTGAACCTTTTTGCATTCTTCCTTGGGGGCACATTTTTGTTGTTTGGAGCTCTTGTGGATTGTGGAGGAATTTGGAGATAACTTCATACTTGGCATTGCTATTTTGAACTGTGTTTTTGGCATTTGAGAGCTTTTTGTTGGAAACAAAAGCTACCATGGAAAGGTAGGCGTTTATTCCTTCTTTATTGTTGCCATTTTCTTGTTGAGTTGTGTGTATAGATAATGTTTTATTTTATTGGTTGGCTGGTTGGGTAGACTGCCTTAGGGAAGGTGTAGGAAAAGGCTATGGGGAGTCCATGTGGGGGCATAAGGAATGCCATTGGTATAAGATTTTGTGGAGGGAGTTTCGGTTTGGGATCCACCATGGAAAAAAAATAGCTTGCATTTCTTACTTTGTGGGGGGGCATAAGGAGGGATTTGTGGGGGGCATAAGGATATGTATGGTGAAATTTATTGGCGGTTTGTTCTGGTGGATGCCCAATTCCCAATTGGGAGGCATAACTAGCTTCCCCCATAGACCTTGCTCCTTTGTCTTGCATGATCAAGCTTGATTTTTGATTGGAATGTTTTCAATTGTAGTTGTGAACTATTGTTTTGTGTTGAGCTATGTTTTCTATTGAAATTTGCATGTTTGAAATAATGTTGTGTGTTGTGGATGTCGAGTTATTTCCATGGGTTTAATTTCATCTATTATTGTATTTTGGTTGGGACTCTGGGGCAAATGATGAAGGAAGGCTTCTCCTTTCATTAGATGTCTTGGTTGGGTGGAGAGCATTGCATTTCCCCCTCTTTCATTGTGACCAACTTAGAGAAAGAGAAAATGTGCATGTTGTTGTCCTGGAGCAAAGGAAAAATGCAGTTTGACAGTCCCTTGTGAAAACAT
The DNA here is from genome assembly GCA_018340775.1 of Taxus wallichiana var. yunnanensis. Taxonomy (NCBI): domain Eukaryota; kingdom Viridiplantae; phylum Streptophyta; class Pinopsida; order Cupressales; family Taxaceae; genus Taxus; species Taxus wallichiana. The sequence goes on along the minus strand of CM031243.1, from coordinate 355,943,506 downwards.
ATTTATTTGTAATCCTTTCCCACTTGTTGTGGATGAAATTGTAACATGTATTTTGTGAAGAAAGATGTATGTAATTTGATTATGAAGTTAGATATTGGAATTGTGAAAGACATGTACATTCTGTATTGTTATTGGAAAGAAATAGAACTCTGTTAATTACATTCAAGGAATGGAATATGTAAAGATGTATTCTCTTTGGAGTTAATAAATAATTTCAAGTTCATCTCTCATTTGCATTGTTGTGTTGAGTTGAATTATCAAATTGTGATTGGGATCTCTGTTTAATTGTAAAGGAAAGAAATACGTATGAAGGAAGTATATTGTTTTGTATCCTTGGAAATATATTAAAATTGGAAATCAGAATTGGTAATTTAGCTTTGAAATGATTTGTTATAAACAACTAAATGTATTGGGTTAGTTTAGAAATGAAATGCCTCACTTGAATGATAAAAATTAATATACAAATTTAAAAGAAATAGATCTCTGTTGTAAAATTAATACTGGCAAATAAATTCAATCAAATTGTACAATTTGGACCTGCACACATTAATCAACTTGGAGATGTTAAAATTTAGTATGTTGTATCATAAATGAACTCAAATTGACAAATAAAACTTAAGAAAACTATTTAGAACATTGCAAAATCGAGCCAATCCTTTCCTCAGCCGTTTTCTGTCAATGGTTGGACAAAATTCAAACTTGAAGAAATTGAACAAATTTACTTCCCTAAAACATTATAAATCCTTCCTAGAGCAATCCTCCATGTTTTTTTGACATGTTGAGTGAAGGATGAGATCCAATTTAATCAAATTCAAAAGTTAGAAATTACTAGTTGGCTTTTTAAAATCCTACAGATCATTTTTATAAAATTTACCCTTTAAACTTCATCAAAAAGCAAAGTTTATGATTTCTTTACAAAGAGGGCATCGAGAGCTTTTCAAAAATTTCTCATCTTCCCAAAACCAAGATTTCTAGCTCAAGTTATGGCACTTTGAAGTTTTTTTGCCTTGGCGGGAAAATTTGGGAAAATTTTCCCTAGTGAGCCCCTGCCCCAAAAATTCCCGTTGTGATCCTTAGAAAATATTTTGAAAATTTTGGCTTAGGAAATTTTTGAAATTTCCTCCACGGCCCATAGCCAATCAGAGGCTGCCACATGTCCTCACGGGGTAGCGGCGGAGGTGCGGCATTTTCTTTTGCCCTTAGACCTTTTGAAAATTTTGGAAAAAAATCCATTTCTCCCATTTGGCTCTGACAACCTATCACAGTGCCACGTGGAAGTTTTGGGTGTTGGTGGGGTGGGAGGACCCTTTGATTTTTTTAAAAACTTTTCTCTTTGGAAATTTTTGAGAAATTTCCCCACACTCCCACCCTACCTTGGGAAAACTTCCTTCCACGGACACGCGGACCCATGCACGCAATTACCCCTTTTACCCTCCCCTTTGGCAAAATTTGTTGAATCTCCCTGCCACTCCACCTATCTCTCTTCTCCCCATGGTGGTGATGGATCGCCACATGTCCCTAGTGGACCCGCTTGAGTCACATGGGGCCAAATTGGCTTTTATCCCCCTTTGGTGAAATGTCCAATTAACCCTCGCCGCTCTACCCTTCCCTTTTTCCCGGTGATGACTCTGAGGCTGCCACGTGTCCTTGGAGGACCCATGGAGGTGTGGGCACAAATGGGAAATTTCTCCCTGCATAAGGGAAAAATTCCAAACGCCACCCCGCGACCCGCCATCCCAAAATTTTCCTTTCACCCCTGCTTGACATGTGTCCCCTTGGGGAAAATTTGACCCCTAAAGTCTACTTGCTCATAACTTGAGTTCTACTAAGGAGTTAGGAGGACTTCTTTATATCACTGAAAGGTGAGAAAATTTCCTATCCAATGGGAATGATTTAGGGAAATTTTGAATACATTAAGTGTGAGAAAAATCAAGTTGAAACTCTGAGCCTGTTAGAGAGTGGGCATGGGGGTAAATTTCTCCCTGAACCTAACTAAAACTTCTAACCCTAAAATGTGAACCTTGTGACCTTTGATAATTGTTTTAAAGAAAAAGTATATTCTAGTAATTTAGATCTGCGGAACCTAATAGGGTCAACTATTGTCTTACTGACTTGGTTGTGAACACTTCTAATAAAAAATATTATTCCATAATTTTCTAACTAACCCTAGGTTGTTTCTTGTGTCTTAAGTGGATTGTTTTAATGGGCATCACAAGACTTGACTCCTCCACTTGAAATTTATTGTAATATCATCCACGACAAGTGGTTCATCACTAGCCTTTGTATCTAGCATATTATCACCTAAATTGTTTGATACTTTTGGTTCATTGATTGCAAGTGTAGTCTACATACAACACTACCATATGATAATACGCGGTATGTGGGACATGTACATGTACATATGTATATGTATACTCGTACACACATGTGTGTATGTATGTGCATATGTATATATATGTATATGTATGTATTCTAGTGAACCTTCTCATAAATTCCCCAAAATCCTACGAATAAAGTTAGAAAGTTCACGGTTTTGGCACCAAATGCATGTTTTGTTCCTTGTTTGATTAGGTATATAGTATGGTGCGAGTAAGATTTGTATTAAATTCTCATTAAATGTTACCGACTTTGAATGTCTTTTCCTTGTCCCATCATTTATTTGCTCGTATCTTTCTTGGATCGGCCTCAAGAATGGAGTTTCGAGATTGTTTTGAAAAAATGGTGACTAGGTTGACAGACTGGATGCCATAGAGGATGATGCAAGTCACATAGAGAGTTATGCATGTTTTTCATTCGGTATGTCATCTTATGGCCATCAGTATGGGGGCCATGCGCTCCTGTCACCAGGTGATGTAGGAGTATCAATCCTTAGTTTTTTCTTGTTAAGTGTGTTCATGATTCGTATGGATTCTTATATGTCACTTTGATATCACTTATGTATATGTATGTATTTGAGTATGTATCACATCAACAGATTCATTGATTTCCCAATGCAAAGTGAAGAGTATAGGTAGTAATTTTTTCTCTATTATGTGGTATACATATAGTGTGTATACCACGTACCACACTACCATATGGAATATGATAATACAAGGCATGTGTATATGTATAAATATGTATTCAAGTATGTATCACAAAAGCAGATTCCTTGGTATACAGTATAGTAAGTTTTTTTTACGTTATGTGGTATACACACGGTGTTTATACCACATACAACACTACCATATGATAATACAATGTATCTGGGACATATAAATGTACATATATATATATATATATGTATACTCATACATATGTGTGTGTATGTGCTTGTATATGTATATGTATGTATTCGAGTATGTATCACACCAAAAGATTCTTTGACTTCCTAGCAAAGTGAAGAGTATAGACAATTTTTATTTCTCGGCTATATACAAGTATACACGCAGTGTCTATACCACATACAACACTACCATATGATAATACAATGTATTTGGGACATATACATGTACATATGTATATGTATACTCATACATATGTGGGTGTATGTACGTGTATATGTATACGTATGTATTCGAGTATGTATCATAGCAACATATTCCTTGATTTGCCTAGTATAGTCAATTTTTTTCTATTATGTGGTATACACATAGTGTGTATACCACATACAACACTACCATATGATAATAAAGTGTATTTGGGACATATACATGTACATATGTATATGTATACTCGTACATACGTGTGTGTGTGTGTGCATGTATATGTATGTGTATGCTTATTTATGATTATAAGCGCCACACTTTTTTTTGTATGTGCCATTTGGCAGCAATAATCATCGCATCTTCTCCCACTTTATTCAACCATCATATGACTATAGCAGAAGAAAAAAAATATTTGTTATATGATATACACACGATTTTATACCACATACAACACTACCATATATACAGGTATGTGTTAATAGACTACAATCTGAATTAAGTAGACTAAAATCTGAAGAAATTAGACTACACTCCGAAGTAAGTAGACTACAATTGCAATCAATTAACGAAAAGTATAAAATAATTAAGGTGATAATATGCTAGATACAATAAATTTCATGCAAATGAGTCAAGTCTGTTAAGATGGAAAACAGTTTGAAGGTCAAAAGAAACATATTGATGTAAATCCTAATACTCATAATCAGAAAAGAAGAATGTTAATAAGCCCACAGTTTGATTCTCCCAACATCTCTGAAATAAGTTATCGATATAATTTCGATTGTGGAAATAATTTAAAAACATAATATTGAAAAACAAAATTTCACCTTAGCCACATGGTGGTGTACATACAATGAACGAAAACATGTAAGCATCTTGATAGAACAAAAATAGAAACATGGGTTTTATTTTGGCTTGTTATGGTTGTTTTGATAGAATCTTGAAGCCTATAAGCATGTGAGGGGATGAAGTGAAGAGTAATTAGGTGTCTTAGGTCCATATCAGGGTCTAGAAAAGCATAATGGGAGTCTATAATTCAAGGAATTGTCTTTTGGTTAAGGAACTTAGCATAAAGTCTAAAGTCTAGAGTTTAGTTGGAAACTAATAGAAGGATTATAAATTGTGAAAATGTAACTGAATTATGCATTCCCAATCAATTGGAAATTGAGGAAGGTTTCAGGAAAGGAGAAAAACAATTTTTGTGTAAGCTTTGGTACTTGGCAATATAGTATACATATTTGAGATCTGTTAAATGTTCATAGAAATATGAGCGCATGCATGTTAGTAAAGCTATAAATGATCCGTGGGAGAAATTATTTGCAATTCCTTTGAATTATTATTGCATTTGTTTTGATGCTTCTTGGATGAACTAAGCATATTGATTAAACAATGAAACTCGATTTAGTTGTGAGTACAAAGTGGTATTGGAATTTGTGAAAATACTATTGATGATTGTGGTGAGTGGAAGATTATCCATGCATGATAGGAAGGTGAAAACACGGCCTAAAACAAACCTCTTTAATGTATTCTCAATTATGCAAACTATGATATAAGATGATTGTGTTACATGAAATGAGTTGACAGAGATCATCTTTTTAAGTGTATGGGATATGCTTTGCTCATTGTGCTTTATAGGAAAAGAGTATTAATAGTTACCCTCGGTCTAAAGAAGAAAAAAATGAGATTGTAACTTGTATGTTTGAAAAAAATTTGGGGAGGAAACATTGAAGGTAATTTTTATCTAGACATGGTGATAACTATGTGTCTTTAGGAAGACATAAATCCATGATTGTAACTCTTTTCTTTCCCTCTTGGGTGAAGAATGCTATTGTATTTTTAGTCATGATAGCTTATTCACAAGTTTGAGTTAAGTTTTGTTGAAATATGTGCATGCACATAGACAAGGCAGTGAAAAGAAGGAATGGAGGAGACTTTGCATGAGTTGGCATGAACTACTGGTAAGGTTAATAGTTAAACCTCCTCAAAACAGACATCCACAATAAATATTAAAGCTTGAATCTATATTGAGGCTACCCTATTTTATGAGATCATGGTAAGAAATCATGGTAAGAAATCAAACTTATTTTAGAGCTTTTGGGAAGATCAAACTATTGGTAAGAATGAATCCTTGAATGCATGTGGTGGGTTTTATGTTTTCTCTAAAAAACATTTGTAGTTGGGATTCACTGTGGATGGTGCCAAAACCCTAAACTCTACAACTTTATTCACTGTGGACGGGCCCAATGCATTAGGGTTTTAAAATTTAGTGCTCACCCCATCCATTTTTTGCTCTATTTGTTGTACATTCCATTTCAAGTATAAGGACACAATCCCTTTTAGAAGGAACAAAACAAGGAACAAGGAACAAAACATGCATTTGTCACCAAAAACCGTGAACTCTGCAAGTTTATTCGCAGAAGCTAGATGGGAAACGACATATATTTGTATAAAATTTATGCATAAACATGAATTTTTAAAACTAGAATGACAAAAAAATCTATTTTTGTAAACCCTAACCCAAAAAAGATATGTGAAAATTTAAATAACATCCATAGTAATGCAAGAACTGCAAAAAACAATTACCTGATATACACTTGAATGTAGCCAAGAGTAGAAAGGGGTATATTTCTACCCAAATGGATTGCTTCCAGGGCTCTGAGAAAGGGATGAGCTTTATCCAAAGAGAGAGAGAACAATAATTACAAAAACAAAAAAATGATAATATAGGAGAACAATAATTACAAATGTAGGGAGAGGTCGAAATTAATTTCTGAGTTGACACTAGAAGGTGGTGGTGTCCTTTACCCATATAGTTCTTAGAAAAATGTGGGAAGTGCCACTTATTGAAACCTGCGACACCAAATTTTATCTGTCGATACGGCTCCACGTTGGCGGGTGATTCTTGGGAAAAGCATGATGCATGTGGATGGGGCATATGGGGGGCCATCACGAATATGGGTTTGGGCCATGCGATCTTGTCGCCAGGATAACCACATGCCTTTCAATGACATGTTTCATGTTTGTTATTTTCTTCCACTTGTTTTGTGACAACTTGTACATTGTCTTGGTTATCACCCCAACCATGACTTATAACTTTGTGTTTGTCTTTCAACGCACCTCATGCTAGGACTTATGAGCTCCTCAACTAGGTTTTGGTACCTCTTATGTGGTTCCTCATGTATGCTTCGTTGAGGTTTGATCCTTTTAGAAAAATTACCTCGGGTTTGGTTTGGAGGTTGGTGTTTGAAAACACATCTTTATCTAGATCAGACCAAAACTCGGTTGGCATCCCTTTTGTAAGTCTTTAGCTTTGTCACCATTCATCTCACTTCAAAGTTTCTACCATGTTGATATTTCCATTACTGGTCCAACTTTCTCTTCACTCAAACCACATTTGTTATTATTTCTTCCTATGTTTTGTTGGTTGTTTGTATGCCATACCACTCCACTTCTACTAAGAGTTTAAATTTGACATTGTGATTGAATGACACAAGTAGTTTCACGAATAGCCACAATAATCATGAATTCATTTTTGTTACTTAGTGTTGGAAGGAAGAGTAGTAGTGTCTATGATAAATGGACCATTGATCTTAAATTCTTTCATATGTCTATTGTATATGTTCTTGACACATTTTCGATTTTCTATTTTCTCATCTAAGAAATCCATAATTATAGCCACACATTAAATGCTACAAATAAAAGCAATGTGGATAAAAATTCTATAACTCTTTCTTTTGGATCTTCTTATTATTTTGATCACATAAAAAACCATTTGATGGTGGTATTTTAATGTAAAAAAATCGAGTGGGAAGCGGGATAACAAAGCCATGTCTTTTAAGTAAGAAACATTAAAATAATTATACCAGTGTTAGGTCATATTTTTAAACCTTTACGATAACATTGCTAGAAGAAACAAAGTTGACAAAGCTGTGGTGGTCGTGAAAACCTTGCATGATATATATACACATGATAATGCTTCAAATTTAATGTGTTATGAACCTAAAATTTTGACAAGGCGAGTGTCGATGATAAATCCATAAGGTTAATTCTTAGTTGATACCTAGTTTTTTTGTTCAAGTGTAGATAATGGCTTGAGATAATGGTACATAAAGATGGATAAAAACCACCTAACTGACCATGTCTTGTGTTTATCGAATTTGACTACTATATTTGTTGAACCTAGTATGCCAAGCCCCCTCCATATGTTTATATCTCTAAAGTGTCCCTTGACACACACAAACAAATCCCCTAATTTTTTTTTGTTCTAACCACCCATAAAACACAAGGGTTGATATTGTAAAAATAAATATTTGCATTGATAGTATTGATTGACTAAGCCTTGCTTTTGATTTATATCAAAGTACATTTCTTCATTGATCTATACACCGCATCTTGTTTCTCCTTCAAATGATTTACAAAAATGGCATGAAGCTTGTATGTGCACGTGCTTAGAAAATAGATTTTCACAAAGGTTCTCCCAACATTTTACCTATCCATGGAGTTCTCCTCCCTCAATCCCCTTCTTCATCGCCAAGTGCTCCTCCTACAATGTTTCACTTCGTCAAGTTTAATATCCTCAATGCATCCCCTTCAACGCGTCTTCATTTCACTTTGCTCACGTGGAATTGCTAAAATCATGAGAAATTTTTAAACAACCATCAAACTAAACCCCTTGGTGCCATAGTTATGGATCTTAAGTGGGTGGTTTACCAATGATTGTGTAGATACTCATTATATCTTACTTTGAAGAGGAAGAAAAATATGTGTCAAGATGCAAAAATCATTGTCCACGGAAACATGCAAGTTAGATGGACTTAGATCACCACTTGGATAATACCCCATCACATCAAACTTCTCCTATACTTTGTCTCACCATTAGATAAAAATATCCTATTAAGAAACATTGTGTAAATTGGAATGCATTGAACAACCATATGGTTTACCAAGCTGCAGTGGTTCCTCAAAGCATCTTTAGAAAAACTACCTCATGTTCAATTTGGAGGTTGGTGTTTGACAACACATCTTGATTTGGATCATACCAAAACTCGGTTCACATCCCTTATGTGATTCATCAGCTATGTCACCATTCATCTCACTTCAAAGCTTCTACAATGTTGATATTTCCATCGCAGTCCAACTTTGTCTCTTCACTCAAACCACTTTTTATATTATTTCTTCCTCTATTTTGTTGGTTGTTTATATGCCATACCACTCTACCTCTACCAAGAGGTTAAATTTGACATCGTGTTTGACAAGCTGACTAGTTTCATGAATAGCCACAATAATCATGAGTTCATTTTAATAGTAATTTAATGTTGGAAGAAATAGTAGTAGTGTTCATGATCAATGGACCATTGATCAAAAGGTCTTCCATATGTCCTTCATTGTATATATTCTCAACAAATTTTCCATTTTCCATTTTCTCATGTAAGCAATCCCTAATTGCAGCCACACATTAAATGTTAGAAAAAAGCAATGTGGAATCAAAGAATCCTATAACTCTTTCTTGTGGATCCTCTTATACTTCGATCACATCAAAAACAATTTGATGGTGGTGGTTTCTTGTAAAACAAATCGAATGGGATGTAGGAAAACAAACCCATGTCTTTAAAATAAGAAACATTAAAATAATTAGACTAGTGTTAGGTCACATGTCTAAACCTTTATGATAACATTGTTAGTAGTAGTGAAGTCGATGAAATAGTGGTGGTTGTGAAATCCTTGCATGATATATATACACATGACAATGCTTCAATGCTTCAAATTTAATGTGTTATGAACTGAAATGTTGACAAGGCAAAAGTGTAAGTATAAATTCACAAGAATAATTCTTGCGGTTAATATCTAGTTTTGTTGGGCAAGTGTATAGAATGGCTTGAGATAATGGTCTATAAATATGGAGAAAAACCACCTAACTGACTATGTCTTGTGGTTATCACATTCAACTATTAAATCGACTCAACCTAGTTTGTGAATACCCCTCCACATTCCGAGAGGATGTTAAATCCCTTGGAGGATGTCAATCCCTTGGAGGATGTCAATCTAGAAAGATATCAATAAATGATGAATAGTAGATATCATGTAGAAATAATGAAATACAAAATGAAAAGTAACTGAAATGACGAGGGACTTAGCTTGTGCTCTGATATGGAGATGAAATGGGCATCATGATGGCAAGATGACGAACAATGGAAAATATTTCTCCCACACTCCTCACCTCTAACTTCTAACAATGGAAAAGGTTTTCCTTGACCTCAAACTTATAGAACTTAATTAAGAACTTTCTTCTCCTCTCCTAAAAACTTTAAGAGAATAAGTAGAGATTTCATATTGATTCTTTCTCCTCATTTTGAAAGAGGGGGAAACCCATATTTATAACTTGGAGGTGAGGTTAGATTGGGGTTAACGAGTAACCGAGGTTTGATAAATTAACCCTGGTTAAGAGACATGATGTGATCATGTGGGGCCCATGGTTTGAATTTATTAGGTGGAGTGGGGAACATGATTTGAATGGGTAGGTGAGATAATAGATTCCATTTTTGAAATTAAGAGTGGAGTGTCGGATGGGTATATTATTACCCATGAATTGAATAATTTGAGATATGTGAGATAATGCCAAATTTTAATTATCAAATGGGTCCACATGGAGCCCATTTGATAATTAATTAATTAAGGGTGAGTAAATAGATGGAATTTACTCAAATTTAAGAAAAAGAAAAGTGAGAGGGAAAGTTGAATGAAGGAGAATGAATGCAAGATGAACGAGAGGGAGTTACACCAAAAATTGGTGTCTACATTTCCCCTTTTTGTTGAGTGGTTTGATAGCAAGCCATGAGACAAAAATAAAAAGGGTTGGATGAAATATGTGTCTGTAAAAGGATGGATGAATAAAGACATGACAAAGGAAAGATGCCCCAGTGAAAAAGGATCACAATAACAATGAAAAATATGGTGGTGACTCCAATATCACATCGGTAGAGGAAAATTATGGTCTCAATGGAGACAGTGACAACAATTCTATGAGACCAAGTGAGTGGGTGGAGACCACTGCAGTATGGATGTAAACCATGATGACCAATGGGTCATAGGAAAACATCAAAATATGTGCAACTGAATGTGAAAGGTATGTGAAATCCTTTGTATGCACGAGGAATCGAGTGAAAAATCATGCATTGCAAAAAAGGGATGAGGATGAAAATAATGATGCCCCAACACAGGCATGAGAGGAAAAAAAGTGAGTTATATGCATCAACAAGTACAAGGATGAAAAGGTGCCCCAACATAGGACACAAAAATGACATAATGGGAGATGGATGTTGAAATAAAATATCCTAGTGGGGAATAGTATGGCCATGAATGTGGATATGAAGAAAAATGGATAAAATGCCCCAAGAGGGTGTTAAATAGGATGTTGAATACATGTTTCTTAAGAAATATAGTTAAGTGTGAAGATGAATAATGGGGTGAAAAAAAAAGTAGTCCCACTTCTTTGACAAATAGGAAAAGGAGTCAAGCTACTTTTGTGAAAAAGTAGAACAAACATTCATGGAAGAGAACAAGATCAGATAGGTGATGGTCGTTATGGTATCCTCCAAGACAAAAATGTCAAAGGAAGATGGGAAGAGATTCTTAGAAATGGATATGATGATGCCCCTATGAGAGGACTGACATGAAGATAAAAGATGTGACAGGTTCTCAAAAAGAGAAGAGGTCAATGTTGCAGAGAGAAGAATGAGAACGGTAATGAAATGGATCGATGGTGGTACATAAATGGAGAAACATCGATTGATGATTCATGAATGCTAGGTGTGAGGGATGTGGTGAAGGATGTAATGAGAAAGAGAAAAGGGAATGGAAAGGAGGAGTGGTTGATTATGAGAAGAGAAAGAAAGGTTGAAGGTGAAGGTGAAGGGTATGGAATAGAGGGGGACGAGATGGAGGAGAGAAAAGAAGGAATGAAAGGGGAGGAAGAAGATAACAAAGAAGGATTATAGAGGAAGGGGGAAATGATGAAGGAAAAACAAGGAGAAGACAAGAAAATGACAAAGCAGAGGGTGAAATTATGAAAAAGGGAGAGAGTTATTTAAAATGAAAGGCATGAAGGAGGGTGAAGCAAAGGAAGGTAGAAGTAATGGAAAATGAAAGAGATGATAGAGAAAAGAAAATTGAAGGAACCAGATCATAGTGAAGAAATCCAAGGAAAAGAATATGGAACTGACCACATGGAAATGCATGTGGATGGTGGGATGATAAAAAAATATGGGACAACGTTGAAGAGTCAAGTTATCGATGGGGAAGTAAGAAGGAAGTGTGAGGTAAAATGGGGAAGAAGATGATATAGAGGAAGTGAAATAAAGAAATGAGGATTAGAAAGGAGGAGAGGACAAAATGGAGAAAATTATGCAGAAGGAAGGGAACCAAGAATGGAGATATTCGATAAAGAGTGAGAAGCATAAGGAACGTAAAGAGAAGCTGGAGGGGAGGAATGACACAGATTGGAAAAGATGTGGAGATGCGTGAGATGAGGATAAGTTGATGATGAGAAAATAGAGAGAGGGTGTATGATGAAGACAAGTGAAGAAATTGGCAAGGAAGAATGAAAGATGGAGAGGTGGTGAAGAAAAAGAGAGGAAGGGATAGAGAGAGGCAATGCCAGTGAATGGATGTTAGGAGAAATCCACCGATAATGATCAAGTAGGGAAGGATGGGACAAAAGGTGAGAAGAGGGGAAAGTAAATGAGGAATGGAAGGGGGAATGCCAATGAAGGGATGTTAGGAGAAGTCCCCGATAATGATCAGAGGACATAGAGGAAGGAAGGAATGAAGATAGAATGGAGGAGGTCAAAGAGAAGGATCCAAGCATGCAGAATGGGGATGAGTGATTTTTAGGAGAAGTTCCACCGATAATTATTAGCATGGAAACAAAAGATGATGATGAAATAATGTTAGGAGATGATAATGACAATGATGAGTAAGTATGGGGGTAGATATGTGGGAGAACTCTAGAAGATGGAGTGGAAAGAGTAAAGAAAGGAGGGATAATGATGTGTGTGAAGATGAAGGAGGAGAGAGAGGATGAAAAGTGGATGAGAATGAATGAGAGAAAGATGAAGAAACAAGACATGAAATGAATGGGGAAGCAATGGTTAAGTAAGATTACCAAGTGAGGGATGATGGAGATGAAAAGGGGCAAGTAGGAAGTGGTGTTTGTGAGAATGGAAGAGGAGGTGAGAGGATGTGATGATGGGGAATGATGAGAAAATGTAGATGGTGAGAATGTGGAGTGGTGGGCAAGTGTAGGATGATAGATCATCCTTAAGAGGGACTCTTAAGTAAGATCACCATGCCATAGGAGGAGTTAAGTAAGATCACCAAACCGCGTAGTGATGATATGGAAGGAGAAAGACAACATTGTATTGGATACATGTGTGGAATGGTTGGTTGGAGTAGATGAGTATGATGAGAGGTGGGAGACAGAAGATGAGGAAGATATGATGGGAGGTGGAAGGGTCAGATGGAAAACCATTCTTAAGAGGGACTCTTAAGTAATAAGATTTCCATGTGATGGGGATGGTTAAGTAGGATCGCCAAGCCGAAGAAGAAGAAGAATGATGAAAATACTGAGTGGTGTATACCAAAATGGAACAAGAGATGAAAGGAGGTGATATCAAGGTGATAACAAGGAAACAAAGGAGTGTGACATGAGTGGATGGAGGAACATATGCAAGTGTAGATGGAGAGTGTAAGGGAAATCCTTAATTGGGATGCCCACGTGGTGGGAGTGATGATGTAAGAGTGTCAAGTGAAAAAGGAGGAGCGGAAAGATGTTTGTGGTGGTGATTGTTGTCTACTGAAAGAGGAAATGGTGGAGAAGCTTTCTACAAATGGGAGGATCAAGAAGAATATATACCTTAACTAAGATTCTCTGGTTGTATGGATGGTTAAGTAAGATTGTCAAACTGAAAGTGGAAGAGTGAAAGGGAAACTCAAGAGGAAAGGAAAGTAGGATATATCGGCATGGTGAAAGGGGACAGAAAGGTGAGAAGGATGATGTGGAGACAAATGGTGATGAGTGGAAATGGGGAGCGAAGAGAAATGGATCAAAGACATTGTTGAACATGTTGGGGGATAAGAAGCTACAGGATAACAAACTTTGCCTTGAGAAGGATCCTCAAGTAGGATTCACAAACTGCAATGACGATCAAGTAGAATTCACAAACTGAAAAGTGTATTTGTGAGCGCATTCATGGATATTATGGATAGATATAGAATTCATAGTGTGAAATTTGATGTGATTTTGATAAAAGATGACCTTGATGAGATGAATGAAACATAGTCATAGCAAGGGCATATAGGGAAACTATGCTTTGAACTGGATTGGAGATAAACAAGAAAGGTTACCACTCAAGGCATTGCACTTGTAGCCAATAGTAGGTGTTAACACATAACCAATGATAGTTAGTTATACCAAAAGACCATGAGGGAAATATGGATGAAATATGCTTGTAATCCTAATGTTGACATGACAAAGGGATTGGAGATGTAACTTGTATGCGGGAAGAAGGATCTCCATAGATGGTTGTTCCTAGAACTATGCCCCAGCTCTGGGAAAGGGAAGAACAATAATAGAAGAAAATTGATCTATGCGGGAAGCTTTCTAAGAATGTTGATAAAAGGAAGGTTGATCAATGTGGGAAACCTTCCAAATGCCATAATAAAAGAGTATCCATCCTTCGAGGGTATGGTCTACTTTATACATAATATGGATGGCAAGAATAATATATATGATAGCCATCCTTGAGGGATCGATCTATTTCTTTTGATTTTTTTGATTTTTTGATTTGTATGCTTTTTTTTTTTTTTTTTTTTTTTTTTGCATGAACAATTGTCCTTCGAGGGATCAGTCTATTTTTGATAACTTTGATTTTTCCTTTTGCATACATGAATTTTAGCTTCACATGGGGGAGAGCTGGGAATAGCTAAGTAGACCACTTAGGAGGGGATAATGAATGTACAAGAGACACCCCTGGACCTTTTGCATGACTGCAATAGGAGAATGAGAGGGTGATGGATGTAATGGTTATGGGGTCATATCAAAGTAGTGAAGAGTATGGACCATATCAAGGTCATTCAGGAAATCATATCATTAATGACATGAAAAATGGAAGGGGCTAAGGATGGAGGAATGATCTAAGGATATAACTAAGTGCTCATTGGTAGATATGCTAACAATAGACTAGATTGTCATGCAAGTGCAATGCATTAAGAGGTTATGTCTCTGGTTTACCACCAAGAGAGGGAAGACATTAATTTAACAACATGATGAGATGATAGTTTGCAAAGGATTAGATGTGATAGACAAGAGAAATAAAACTATGTCCTTAAGGAAACAAAAATATGACCATGATGGTGGATTTGGATGAAAATAAATGATGCCCCAAGAGAGACACAAATATGGCACAAAATATGAAAAAAAATGGACTTGATGAAAAATGCCCAAAAAAGCCACAAAATATGGACACAATTGGACTTGATGAAATAGATGGTGCCCCAAAAGAGACACAAATATGGCCACAATGGTGGACTTTGGTAAGAAAAATAACAAAAATGGTCCCTCTCAGAAGGACAAAAATGGCCACAATGGTGGACTTAGAATGAGATGAGGATTGGACAAAATTAGTTTAGATTGGATGAATGTGAAGAAGGTAAAAAAAAATGTCAATGAGTGAAGTCCCCTAGTGACAAGGGAGTTGTATGGATGATATACTCAAGGGCGAGGGAAGGTTGCTCCCTAAATGAATTAAATGTGAAGGAGTTAAAGGATGTCAAAAGAGTTTAGATGAGATTGTTTTAGATTTGGATGGGATAAATGATTGGAGACCACAAGTGTGCTTGGAAAGATAAGTGGTATTGATGAAATGGAGGACCTTCCTTAGGAGGAATGTCATGTGCAGGAGGGATGTTAAGGGATGATGTGGATGAAGGAATCATGGGAAACCCGATGGATGGGATATGAATTGGATTAAATGTAGATGGAGAAGGATTTCCCCTGAATGAGGAAATCATCTTTCTCAATAAGGTTGTGGATGATTGTTTGAAATGCCTTACAATGTTGATGTCATGGCCTGGGTATGATGATAAGTGCAACTGCAATTAGGATTGAACCATGATGGCTTTGGACCATAGGGATTAAAGGATTTAATGGGAGGAAGTGTGATGGTAGATATTCAAAACTAAATGTCGAAAAATATCTCATGTAGGACCCATGAAGTGTCATGAGGAAGATAACTCTTATGATGTTTTTTGATATCTGAACTTGGTAGTTAGGAGAAAAAGTGGATGTAGATTGGATGGGTGAATTAGATAAATCAAATTTGGTTGGAGGATTGGATTGTTTGGATTGGGATTTAGGTGAGGATGTACATTGAATGGGTAAATTATGTGTTTTGGAAGAAAAATCAAATTTGAATGGAGGATTGGATTGTTTGGATGTGGATTGATTTGTGAGATGTCATAGATGGAAGGACTGATCCTAAAATAGATGTGGTGGCATTGGATTGTTGAAAAGAGGAAAATATGAATGTTTTTGAGGATGTGCAGGGGATTGTCGGGATGTTTTCCATGAGCCTTAGACTTTAATCGAGAAGATTTACTCTAGCAGGGATGATAATAATCTCAACCTGGAGGATCTGACAGTGGTGGTGTGGTTATTAATGGAGAAAATGTCCTAAAACAAGATGAGGATGTTAATGGAGAAATAGGTGTTTATATGATGTGATTAATGAGATCTATGTGAGATGTGGATTGTTTAGGTTTTGGCATGGAAAGATTTGATTTTGTAGAGGGAGAATGTAAACCATATTTATTTGATTTAGGTGGAGGTGTTTGTTCAAGTAGATGTTTCAAAGGGTATCTTTGATAGGGTTATAGATCGAGAAGATTTGTTCGTTGTGATAGAAGGATTAAGTAAAGAGTATTGGGGATAGACCGGGTGATGTGGCCATGGGCAAGGATATAGGTAAAGATGTCAAGGTAGAGATAGGTGGATTTGTTGATATGATAGATATAGGGGTAGGTGGGATAGATAGGGATGTAGGCATATTTGGGATATTTGAGATGTGGGTGATGTGATAACCGATGGAGTAGACATTATGGGTAATGCAACAAATGCAAGGAGTATTTTTGGGTGTAGAAGTAGGTGGGACTAGTTGTTTCATAAATGTTTTGAGGGGTAAGAATGATATGTTTTGCTAATGGGGTTGATGTCGGAGGTGGGGTTGTAAAGGTACATGTAGTAGAAATGAGTTTAGTTGGGATGGTTGTGAGTAATGTAGGTGTAGTAATAGGTGTGTTTTGATGAAGATGTGGGTGAAGGAATAGGTGTGAGAGATGTAGGGATATGTGTGGATATCAGTGGGGCTGAAATAGGTGCTAAGGATGAATCTAATGTGGTAGATTGGGGTATGATCGAAGTGGATGAAGTAGATGTATAGTCAAATTTGATGTGAAGATGTGATAAGGTAGAAGAAGGTGTAGGTTTAGGACAAGTAGTAAAAGTTGACATAGGTGTGATAGTTTGGAATAACAGTTCCACATAAGGAGTGGGCATAATGTCTAAGGTAGGAACATGGAGTTGGTGATAAGATGAGATCTTGATTGATGGTGTCAATCATATAAGCATTTGATAGTTGAGATGTAAAGGGCGTGGCTTGATTTGTTGGTGGTTGATTAGGTAAAGTTTGAGTAGTGGAGCTATCGATTTGGATATCCCCTTGATTTATGAGTTGTTGGACATGATCTTTGAAGGAACAACATTTCTCAATGTCATGACCTTTGACTTGATGATATTTACAATAGTGGGCTTTGTGATACCAAATAGGCTTGGCTTGCGAATTGTCCATGGGTCATATGGGAGGAAGTTGGATGGAGTTTTTACGGCCATCAACTTTTCAAATATGGAGCTATAGGATTCTCCCAAGGGGGTATAGTTGATTGTTGGTTGAGGGCTCGTTGTTGAGGCCATGTGCTTGATAGATATAGATGATGGATGAGGTTTTTAACCACAGTGTTGTTGGCCACACCCTTAAATTTTTGTTATGTGTGAATGGTTTAGTAGATTCGATTTTAGGTTTAATTGAACTTAGTTTAAGATGACCTTCTCAATGGCATGGGTTTCGAGTTTGTGAGCCATTGTGAAAGCTTCATCAAAGGTTAGAATGATTGGATTTGTAAAGTAGATGATATATGTTTTGCACATGAACGTGAGAAGAGTTTGATGAGTTTGGTTTGTGGAAGAGTGAAGGATAGTTGGTTTATAACACCACGCCATCATGTGAAAAAGTTGTGCAATGGGCTCATCTTCAAACTGTTGGATGGTGTATAGGTCAATGATAGTAGTTTTGTGTGTGATATTGATAGAAAAGTGTTCTAAGAACAATTGTGCAAGTTGGGTGAAAGAGAATATGGAATGTTGCGGGATATATTGTGTACCAATCCAACGTGGGACCAGAAAAGACATGGGGAAAGTGTGAAGAAGTAGATCGTGATCATGCACAATAAAGACAACATGCATGTTTAAATGAGGAGATGTTGTTGGGGATCTTCCTTGTTGAAATTAATAAACTTGGGAAGTTTCCAATGAGGAGGGTAGGGTTTGATTGGAACCGATGGATGAATGAATCGGTTCATTACAGATTTGTTCATAGGATAATGTATCCTTGGGTGCTAAGGTAGTAGTTTCTAAATTAGCCAATCGATTCATTAAAGCGTGAATAGGATCATTTGATGTGATGTTAGGTTGAGATTGGATTGGTTGTGTGGTTTGAAAAGTAGTTTGATGAGCACTAATTTGTGGATAAGTTTGTGGATATGTAAGTGTTGGGTGAATCATTTGATAAGGTGGTTGATAAACTTGGGTGGGTGTGGTGATGTGTGTGTGGGGTGTGGGGAATTTGGTAAGGATTAACATGTGTCATGGGTTGAGATTGTTGTATAGGATGACTTTGAATAATAGGGACATGATGTGTTCATTGAAGTTGGGTAGGTTGTTGTGGTAAATGATAAGTGGGGATATGTGTGTTAAGAGGTTGAGATGATTGTTAGAGCATACGATGGGTAGGAATATAAGTGTGAAGAGGTTGAGATGGTTGGATAGGCATATTAGTAGTGGATGAAATAGAATTGTCAAAATGGGATGTGGGTGGAATGTGATCCACCAATTTAGGAGATTGGGAGGATTGAGAGATTGGGGATTTTTGAAATATGAAATCATATATGGGGTTAGGAGGAGGCCCGAGTGTCTCTAGAGGAGTGGGAGATGGTGATGTGGTTGATTTAGGAAGATTGGCTTGGTGAGGGATATGAGGATTAGTTTTAAGATAGGGACAATCTTGGATGACATGGTTCTCATGAAGTGAGGCCATGGAGATTGGAGGTTGGGTAATTGAAGGACGTGGTTTTGAGTTTAGAATCTTGTTGGGAGAGATCATTAGGGAAGTAATTTTATTGGGTGGAGGACATTGTTTTTTTTTGATTTGAGAGAGAGAGTGATAATAGGTGTGAAATAGAGAAACATTTGTTTATGTAATTTGTTGACAAACAAATCAAGCAACATATTTTTATCATCATGATTAATTTGAGATGTGAATGTGAAAAGTAAAATGGATAATGAAGGTGCCTAAAGAATGAAATCTAAGGTTGGTTTCAAGTAGTTTTGGCTAGGAAATGTCTGAAATGGTTTCTGTTGGGTGTTCAAGTCCCAATCAATGAACCAGTGAAAGGAATGTTTTGATGTGTTGATTTTGTTTGTGAAGTTTTAGGCAGTGTGTGATAAGTGAAATGCAGAAGGTTAAACCCCTATTTAGGCTATATGATGTGAGCAAGAAGATGAAAAGGTTCTTTTTAACCAAATTTGAAATGTGAATTTGATGATGATAACAATCACTCAGAAAAGGGAAATTACAATGCAAAAAGAGAAAATAGAGAAAAAAAGAGTAAAACCTGGAGAACTTTTCCTTGTTATTTGATTGCACTGTGATATAATGTTTTGAAGGAAAGCAATTTCAAGTGGCGGGAATGCCTCTGGGTACCCTAAAATGCACCATTACAATTTGGAAGGGGTAGTGGTGAAAGTGATTTTAGGCATGTTTTTGTTTTTGTTTCAATGGTTATCTTTGACAAACGTAATTATGTGTTCGCAAGTTCTGTAGACTTTACCTTCGATGGATTTACTAAAAAAAAAAATAAATGTAATTAGTTGATGTGATTAATGTGATGATATAATTGTCGTAAATATTTTGTGTTTAAAAAAGTATTTTTAATAAAAATAAAAATAAATTAAAAATTAATCTAATGGATTAATAAAAAAGTTGGAATTAACGTTCACATTTAATTAGAGTAAAAAAACTTATCGACTATAAAATAAAATATGAAAATATAAATAAATTAAATAAGTGATGAAATAGATTATGTGAATATAAATTATGAGAATATGTGAAAAAATTATTAATAATGGGGTGATATGAATTATTATGAATACGATATGATAAGATAAAACAAATAACATGTGTATTTTGTTTATTTCATTTCTTTTATGAACTATAAATAATAATAACCATATAAAATGACTGAATGTGGATTTTTAAGAGGTAACGATGAAAAGTGGGTGGGGAGAGTGGACTTTTAGGACAGGAATAGTGACTTTGAGAGGACAAGAAAAAAAGTGATTGAAAAATGTAAACTTGAATTTAAAGTAGATGATATGACAAAAATGGGGCCTATTTGAATTGAAAAGAGAAATGTGAAGGTGACTAAGGTAGAAGACTTTATGGAAGATGACAAAACCAAAAAATAGGAGATTGTAACCTATATATGATGACAATATATGCAAGTGGTCGATGATGTAATGTGTTGATGGATACGTGCATGATGATATCAAAAGAATCATCAATAAAATGTGTATGCAATCTTGGAAAACGATAAAAAATAATATTACCGCCAAGGTTAGTTAAACCATGTTGAAAAAATCCCATCTTCTAGATTCTTGTCATTATGCGATGAAAAGAGGAATTATTGATATGCATGTCAAATAACGACGAAACCATGATAAATGTGAAAAAATACTAACCCTATAGTCAATAATAAAAAAAAAATATATAGTGCTGCGACCAAGAGGAAATTTGAATAGTGTAATGGTGACTGAAATAGAGGCTATGTGGGATCTAACGTATGCTTTATAAAAAATAAAAATCCATCCTATATCGAATGAGATTCACATTGACAAATAATTAAGCATGTTAAGATAGAGAGGAGGAAAGGTGTGTCATGAGATTGTTGAGGAGAGAGAGAGAGAAAAAAGAGTTATGGAAATGGATGGAGTGTGCGAGGACATGAGGAGAGTAGTGGGTTGGATTGATGAGAGGGGAGCTGAGTGAAGTTGAGTGAAGGAATGGGGATTCATGTGAGTGTGGAGTGAGAACAATTTGAGGGAAGGTGGGAGCTTGGGTAAGAAAGGGGAGTGACCTCGAGAGTTGGATGGGAAAAGGATGATTGAGGGAGAATGGGTTGAATGGTGGTCGATGGGAAATGAGAAGGAACTTGGTGGAGATGGGGATGAGTTGAGTGGAAGAGAGATGGAGCAGCGGAGAGGTAAGATGGAAGGGTGGGGACGTGGGAGTTGGGGGAATAAGTAGGAAGAAATAGTGATGGATGGGAAATCAGGTGGGAGTGGAATGACTAGGGTGAGGTGGTGGTTTTGGATGGGAGTGTAGGATTAGGGATGAGGTGTGAGAGAGAGCGGAGGTGGAGGATGAGAGGAGGGCGAGTGAAGGAAGTGGTGGATATGAGATCAGTGTGGGTAACAAAATGATTTCGGGTGAGGTGAGGAAGAGAGAGGTGTGTGGAGTGGGAGTGGAATGGTGAGAAGAGAGGGGAGTGAGGATGAGAGAGCTGGTGTGTGTGTGGAGGGAGAGATGGTAGGGGAATGGAGATGAATGGTGAGTGGAAATGGGAGATGGGAGCTTGGAGGAGTGGAGATGTGTACATGGTGAACCGAGGGAGTGGATCGGAGAGAGAGAGATGGTGGAGGATGGATGGCTAAAGGAAGAGTGTGTGTGAGGGAATGGTGGGGAGGTTGAGGTGGATGGGATCGAGGGGAAGTGAGTAAGTGGATGGGAGTTGGAGTAGAGAGTTAAATGGGGTGATAAGTAGGGGGATGGGTAATTTAGGATAGTTAGGATTTAAAAAGAAATTTTATATTTCTTTTTATTATAACTTAATTCAATGTTATTTCATAAAAAAAATTGTGTGCTTTTATAGGACATGAAATAAAATCTAGGAACGTAATAATACATGGAACCAGAAAACAAAGTAAAACCGAAACACAAAACCCCTTACCTCGTGACAAAAAAATACTACCAAATGTAAGTAACATGCCAAAACACAAAGATAATATTAAATCCTTGCAAGAAAGTGAGTGGGAAAATGAAACATTCAAAAAATATATATCATGTGATGAAAACTAGGAGAATAATAAATTACACAATCAAACTTGAAAACACAGCCAAGCGATAAGGTTAATTTCCGGATTCATTTCCCATACATGTAGAATTCAATAGAAAAAAAGAAGAGCAATATTTCCAAGGTGACCTAAACGATGGATCGTGCTAAAATGAGATCAACGAATATTAAGACCTTGCAAACAAGCAAAGTTAGACAAGATGAGTAAAATAACAAACAAAATGACTAGATCTGGGATCCGGTCCCACCGGCATGCCAAAATGTTGTCAAGAAACCTCAGTTCTCATACGGGTGAAAGCCGATACTAGAAGCCACCAACAAAATTCAAATGATGGAGGGCTTAGGACCTCAGATGGATATGGATCTACGGGTGCAGAGAAGATAGATATGTGATAAAAGAAGATAGATCTACAAAACTGAAACAAATGTGATTAGATAAAATATGTGGGGGTTTCCCAGACAATCCTGGTTCCAAGAGGATGTTAACTCCCTTGGAGGATGTCAACCCCATGTCTAGAAAGATAACAATAAATGATGAACAATAGATATCATGCAGAAATAATGAAATACAAAATGACAAGTAACTGAAATGACGAGGGGACTTAGCTTGTGCTCTGATATGGAGATGAAATGGGCATCAAGATGGCAAGATGATGAACAATGGAAAATATTTCTCCCACACTCCTCACCTCTAACTTCTAACAATGGAAAAGGTTTTCCTTGACCTCAAACTTGCAGAACTTAATTAAGCACTTTCTTCTCCTCTCCTAAAAACTTCAATAACAAAGAGATTTCATATTGATTCTTCCTCCTTTTTTGGTTCTAATCCCTATTTATCTCCTGAAAGAGGAGGAAACCCATATTTATAACTTGGAGGTGAGGTTAGATTGGGGTTAATGAGTAACCGGGGTTTGATAAATTAACCCGGGTTAAGAGACATGATGTGATGATGGGGCCCATGGTTTGAATTTATTAGGTGGAGTGGGGAACATGATTTGAATGGGTAGGTGAGATAATAGATTCCATTTTTGAAATTAAGAGTGGAGTGTCGATGGGTATATTATTACCCATGAATTGAATAAATTTGAAATATGTGAGATAATGTGAGATAATGCCATGGAATTTGATAATTAATTATGAGTAAATGGGTCCACATTTTATTTTTAAGTATAATATCTTCGACCTAATCAAACTACATAACACTTGTTATTTAAAGAACTAAAACACATGGTTTAGGTAGAATATGTTCCATTTAACGTATTAGCCCAATCAAATGTGGCTAATACGTTGAATGGAACATTTATTGATTATGTAGTCAAATGCGTGTTATTGCGTTGAGAGAAGCCCATAAAGTTCTCGTGGGAAATGCATTTATTTAAACTAATACACACGGCAGCACGTTGGATGGAAATTTTCCAATATTTATTTGTCAATTAAGAGAGCACGCAGCTTGTTTACAAAGTCTCTAGTCACTAGAAGAGTTTGACCGTTTCTTCGATTTTACAAAAATTAATAATAAGAAAAATATTCGTATTCACATATTATTATTATTATTATTTGTTAAAAGTGGTTATAGCCTTAATATTCAAATGCCAACTCATTAAATCTGTAACAACCGGGTTAAACATAGAGGAGCCATTTAAGCCTTACTACGGAATAGAATGATGGCATGTATTATGAATAAATGGATTTATGTTATATATGCAAATAAATATATGTAATATATGTAAGAAAGTTTAGACAATATATATGAGTAAATTATAATTAAACTTTTAGTTGTATCTTGTTTTTGTGAGTGATTGGAAGATAGTCGTCAAAATATAATAATATACATGATAGTTTTTTAATATTAAAGTAAAGAGAATATATTAAACTCATAATGATCATGGCACAATATCCAATCCACACATTTGATGTTATGTACATGTACATATCATGCAATTCATGTTCCAAGTATTGTTAGGAGGTAAAATATCCTTTGATGACTATGTTCATTAGCATTTGCATTAGTAGATTTTGATGATTTTGTCATTCTATTTTCATGATTTTTGACATTAATTTAAAGCCTATATAAGCAAGTTAAATGCACTCATTCACTTACCTAACATTTACATGGAAATAACATAACACTCTCAAGTTCAAATCACTTAAAAGACACTCAAATATTTCTTGAGTAGTATCATGCATTAGAAGTAGCCCCTACATAGGTTTGAAGCACTCCAAACTAGGTTCTAGAGTCAAGCTTCCCAAACTAAAGAACACCAAATCCAGATTAAGCACAAGCAAGAAAGCCACTACAAAAATTATCGAGTGAACAAGTTACCAAACATAGTTGCATCCATAAATATATCATATATGTAGGTCGAGAACTATGTGTGGTTTAAGGCCTCTTGAGACTAGTCCCAATGTAGGTGGTGTATGGATTGCACTTCAAACCAAACAATAACATTTTTACAAGGGTTTAACGCATGGTTAAGGTTTGGGGTTATTTTAGGTTATTACAAAGGGTTTCATAAATTTGTGAGACCTAAGATTTCAAAAAGAAGCACATTCTTGTACAAAATCACCAAACAAGTATGGAATCATCAAATTGTTTTGTTCGTAAGTAATAGTTTTGTCTCAACTCTATGTGCACTTCTAAAAATAAAGACAATGTATCTACAAGACATTTATGAGCAATTCATCATTTTTTCACTCCTATATAAGGTTCTAGACTACTGAAATAGCTAAAGTATATCCATCTTCTTTTGTTTTGTTTCATTTAGCACTTGTTTCGATTGATCTATCTTATACATTACTATATAGGTATATTCTTATCTATGTGTTAATGTTGAGTAAATTAATATAAATATATCTACTAATTTTCTAACCTTGATATGGAATTTAAATAAATATAGAATTCTTACCTTTATAACATTCTATTAACACTTATTATAATGATTTATTTTCCAAGTTAAATCATTTCATGAATCTACTTATTGATCAAATCCTTAACCTATTCATTCTAGGACACCCTATCTTAAATCAAGATTTGTATTGCAAACTGGGGGTATCACTCCATCCATATAAATATTTTCTCCTATGCCCCTTTTCTATAGTAATCATATACCAATTGACCATATATGACTCCTTAATACACCTAGAAAGCATATGCATCCTATGACTTTCTCTCCTCTCTCCCGATAAAGATATCCCTTCTATTTATAATAATATCCTTAATGATGAGAAATATTTGAATTTTTAACTTGGATCCGCTTACAAATCACAATGCCCTTACTCCTCGTAAAGAATATAATGAAATTAATCAAGATAGTGCACTTAAATGTTGACTATGATCAAGTTCGACTCTTATCTTGCTTCCATTAGGATCTTCAAACCTAACTATATAACCTTGATATGATTCTCATTATCTTCTTACCTATAAGGTTTCCCATGATGTTCATTCTCAAAAATCCAATGAAGAGTCTCTTTTTAGGGTACTTATTCCTACATTTATTATTGTCACATCTATTGTGCCTATATCTATGGGGTATCCATTATCCCCCTTAAAAACATTCCAATGTATATTCACATGTCTACTACTACTCCTACATCTCTTGTGCACAACCATGAGACTTTACACTCTTCTTGTTTAATACAAATCTCTTGAGTGTATTATACATAATTTGTAAAATAACTATTTACAATTTTATATAAATGTGTGTCTAGATCTTCTAATATTATGGATTCTACAAAATTACTTCATAATCCAGATTACACATGTGAAGTAGCATATTATCCTTTACCTATATAGGGTTTTTTCTCATATTCTTTTTATCTATGAGGAAAAAGTTGTCCTAAGCAATATCTTCTCTCCTTTCATTGTGCTTGCTTATACTATGCCTATAATCATGCACTTCTAGCTAATTTTTTTCCTAGAATCATAGAGGTTGTGATTTACAATGGTTCTATGATCTAAATATTCACTATGTAAGAGATTTCAATCATTTTCCTAATCGATTTCTTGTACACTTCTCTATCAATATTGGTAAAAACATTCTAATGCTCAAATGGATAAAATGTATCAAGGCTCTAATGAACTAATAAATGACCATGTCTTATATTATAAGACCATGCTTGCTAAGATTAACAATATCCTTGTAGAAAATTATCTTCAAGATCTATTTACTTAGATTCTCTTATCTCATTTGTAGGAATTTGTTATGCTTGATATTTTATGATCCTTTGATGAGCTATGTCACACTTTAAAATAAGGGAGGCCAAGCTCACATTAAATAAGATTATGTATAGGTCTCCCACTCCTAATACATCTACATCTGAATTTCAAGGAAAATATAACTATACTGAGTGAACCATTAGATAAAAATCCCTAAGCTAAAGTGACTATAAAATTCATATCTCAACTTACAAATATTCATCTATAAGCTTCTCCTTGAAGGAAATTTACACAGTTTCATTCCTCACCACATGTGATCTTGTAAAAAAATGAGTGTAACTTTTTATATCTCCCTCTCCTATTGGATTTGATACAAACAAGACTCATGGTAGAAATTTTGACTCAAATGCTTATTTTTATTTCCATTTATGTATTGGGTACTCTACTAACAAATGTTTCAAGCTTCACAATGTCATCCAAGATCTAATTTATAAAAATTCTATATATTTGTATTCCCATCCTTAGAAATATAAGCCTCCTATTAATGGAAATGATGATCTTAAGATATTTTCATTACCCACTTCCTAATCATCACACTTCTCAATATAAGATAAATTATAAGGTGCATCACACATATAGGACAAAACCTCTTATTTCTATATATGATCATCTTCTTGATTATCTCATTAGTACAATTACTTCATTCAAGCCTATTATTGCATTTGATGATGTCACTTTACTTTATGATGATGTTATTTCTCTTATGCTTTATGTTTGTGCTTTTTTATCACGATCTTATTTATAGTGTCTTTGTTGATAACTTTGCTAGACATAGCAGATTTGCACTTTCACATTTCTTCCTATTAGGGATACACTACAAAACATACACAATTCAATATTGTAAATACTTCCATTAGACAAATCACTCTTCCTCTCACTATGGGATCCACTATTATAGTTACACCCTTCTTAGTTAATAGTACCATACAAAAATATTCTAAGTGTTTCCCACAACATCAAATCAAAGTGATACATTCTACTCACATTGTGCACAATATAGATTTAAGGTCCAAGCTTCTTACACCTACGTAGTTCTCTCCTCACCCTTTTGATAGTATCATAGGGTAGCCATTTTTACAAATTAAAATATTCTTAAAATACAGTAAATACAATATTTTAATAAGCACAAAAATATTCAAATATTATCAAAATACAAAATCGGTACATGAATATGACTTTCTTTGCTAGTTATTTTTGTAATTATGTTGTTTTTCACATGGCATGATAAATAAAATATTCTAAATATTCTTAACAAATAATTATTCATTAGGTATTTGAGAATGATGCAAGATGCATAGGACCCTCGCATGTTGATAGGCATTGGCTTAGTCCTTTCCCAATGGCCTTCCATATCATGCAAGTATGTTCTTCCCTATCATGTGTTATTGTTTTATTTACTTCATGTTATTATTTCCCGTATTAATTATTCATATATTATATATGTGACACTACTATTTATTTATACCATTATTACTATCACATATGGATTAAACATGAATATTATATATTGTTTTATGTGCCTTTAGGATATTGTTTATTCTACATGTACTTAATTTCTTTTATATGTATGTGGCTTTTGTCCTTATTTATATGTGTGTAATAGTTATATGTCCCTTGTTTGTGTTAGAGTAGGTATTTACCTTAGCTCATGTTCACCTAGGTACTTTATTTACCTTCTATTTTATTTATCCTCACCCACTTATGTGTGGATATTTATTTTATCTTATTTAGATATTAGGAAGATATTATCTAGTTGTTATGACTAGTTTTTTCCTAAATCTATGGTCTTGACTAGTTCTCTAATGACTAGTTCTTTCCTTGATTTATGGATTGATCTGCAACCTTGACTAGTTATTGGATTAATCTTTCTTTCCTATATAAACAAGGCCCATTCTCATTGTACTCATATGAGAGTTCCATAATAATATATGATATTATTGTTCTTTGTTTGTAAATTCTTTTGTAAAGTTAGTCTGGTGAATTTCTTTCAGCTTATCAAATGTAGTGTGCTATGATCATCTGAGATCTTCATGGCTTGGAACAATCTTCTTATCGTTCCTTTCATGGTTTGAGTGATAGATGATGTAGAAATCCATCTATAATTTTTTTGCAAGCAAGGGTTTGTTGTTTTCATGTATTCAAAATTTTCTCACTTTTCTTCAAACATGCATTTTTATACAAAATGGAGTGCACCATTGGATCTAGAAGGTGTCAAAGCCATATAATCGACTGTAAACTTGACCTTGTTTTGAGACATTCAAATTTGGACATTTAAAGGGTTTCTTGGCACATTTTTCAAAAAATCCGTACAATTATGTACAAACAATTTTTTTGACAAAAAAAATATCATCTTTCTGGGTTTCTCTCTATTTTTTTATACATGTACCAAAAACAGAGATATTTGTAGGCTAAGTTCTTATTAACAATTGTACATTTTAGGTGCATTCTTTTATCCACTGGATGCATATTTGTACTTTTTGGGTGTATTCTTTCATCCATTGGATATAGAAATGTACCTTTTGGATGCATTCTTTTACCCTCTGGATATTTTTATTTTGGATACGAGTCTTTTATCCACCTGGACATATCTATACCCTCAAGGTGCATTCTTTTATCCATTGGATATAGACGTGTACCCTCCAGATGCATTCTTTTACCCTCTTGATATTTCTATTTTGGATGCAGATGTTTATCCATTGGACGTAAATCTACACCTTCAGGGTGCAATCTTTAATTCATTGGATATAGACATGTACCCTCTGGATGCACTGATTTACCCTCTGGACATTTAGGTTTTGGGTGCGAGTCTTTTATCCTTTGGTCACATGTTTGTATCTAGTGGATAAACTCTTTTACCCTCTGGAAATTTTGGTGTCATGTATACCTTTTAAAAAAATCAGCATTAAAATATTATTTTTTAATAGAAAAACTTTGTAGAGCTCATAACTTTTGATCTATAGTTTAGATTAAGGTGATTATTATTTAAAAGCTGTGTATTTTTTCGAGATCTCGACATTGGTGACATTTTAATACACATATTTCAAATGTAAAAGGTACTTTAACTCATTGTAATATTTACATGCACTTAATTATAAAGTTCCAAATTTGGGTGGGTGTTGTAATCACTTGTGGACACAATTTCGGTTGAGCCACATCCTAAAATTTTAGGTGTTGCATTCTTGTATCTATCATGGATTATGAGAACGATATGATTTTCTCCGAAGTGTGTGGGATTCAAGAGGATATGGTCAAATTTGTGGGATAAAATAGATCACTTAAAAACAAAACTCTCTTTTTCATAACCTCATTTGTGAGAAGGATACACTAATACACTCCCTACAATCAGATACTTTCTCGCTTACAACATCAACCTCATATTGTGGATAGTCATATCCATGCTCCTAGTCCACTTGCAGTTATTGCTCATGTGCCCACCTTGACCTTCATCCGCAGTCGGTTTACGAGCTTGCTCCTACTCCCTATATTCCTAAGTCGGTTAGGCTTGTTATTGTATGTTCTTCAACATTTGTGTCTATTTGATTAACACATTGTGTATCCTATTTCTTCTCACATGCATGGCTCTTTTGAGAATCATACCATTACATTTGGTTCTCGCATGCTCCATTCAATGGGTTTCACTGACATAAGTATTAGAAGACATTCATAGGGTATTGTTTCCCCTATTTCACATGTTAATTGGAATTATCGCCATGGGATTGGTTTTCAAGTGGGTACTTTATTAGGATCACACATTGTGAGCTCCTAATTTTGTTCACTCAACTCTTTTTGAGGATCATGAGCTACACATGATTTTTGCACCTTCACTAGGCTTGAGAAACCTGAGATTTTAGTTTTCAGACTTGATCGACCTGACACACATTCTGATGTTCCTTTGCATGAACCCATTGTGCATTTTACACCAAGTTATATGTAAGCATATTCTTCATCCATCCGTGTTGATTTGGGGTGGATATCTGATCACTCATGGCAAAAGACATAGGCATTCCTTGAGAGGACTCTATAGGCATGGCTCCTCTACCATTCAACCTCTTGCTCCACTTTCTACACCTACATTATAATGCTCCTTGTTTTGAGAATTTTTCTTTAGCAGGTGTAGGTATATCTCTCTTTTGTATTGAGAGATTTTATATCTGTATTTTCGAAATTTTTGACATGTTGATAGTATCTCTTGTGGGGGAGCTATTATGGTGAATCCTAGTGTTATTTTGTTAGTGGTCGAGTAGTTGTTTTGACTACTCATATAGATTTATAGTGTCATTCCACACATTTAACTATATGGGAGGGTGTGGTAATCGATCCTAATTCTTCGGGTTTTGTGTCCTTGCCTTGTTACCTTGGATTTTATTAGATCGCGGCACTCTTATTTCTTTGGATCTTGTGTCCTTTCGTTATTGCCTTGGTTATTGTTCTTAGATCATGGCACACCTATTTGTAGTAGTTGATCGAATTATTTTTGGTGTTTTTTTACACTTTTGACATCACTCCACTGATAATCTTCTTGTATGGAGATATTTTGGTGAAGCCCAGTGTCAATTGTTTTTGAGTTTTGTGATCGAGAATTGGATTTAGACCACAGTGCACACCAAACGCATTCAACATTATATAATTTTTTTTAGCAGAGCTTCTTGGGATGCCTTGCAGCGGGTTTTTGCTCTCTACTTTGTTATTACTGATTTTGGGTACCTTGCGGTGTCCTTTTTCCCAGTTATTATATATGAGTACCTCATCAAACCTAGTTTTCGAGACTCATACTATGCATATGCCACTTTTATTTTAGACCCCTAACTTCACTTGAGGGGGTCGTTAGACTAGGTATTTACATTAGCTCATGTTCACCTAGGTATTTTATTTACCTTCTATTTTATTTATCCCCACCCACTTATGTGTGGATATTTATTTTATCTTATTTAGATATTATCTATTTGTTATGACTAGTTCTTTCCTAAATCTATGGTCTTGACTAGTTCTTTGATGACTAGTTCTTTCCTAAATCTATGGTCTTGACTAGTTATTTGATGACTAGTTATTTCCTTGATTTATGGCTTGATCTATAACCTTGAGTGGTTCTTAGATTGATCTTCCTTTCCTATATAAGCAAGTCTCATTCTCATATGAGATTTCCATAATAATATATGATATTATTGTTCTTTGTTTACAAAATTCTTTTGTAAAGTTATTCAGTGAATTTCTTTCAGATTATCAAATATGGTGTGCTATGATCATATGAGATCTTCACATCTTGGAATGATCTTCTTATCTTTCCTTTGATTTGTGGCCTTGATTTCCTTGCTTATGTGGACATGTGATCCTTGTTTGTGTGTGCAACACTATCATGTACCCTATATGTAGTCTTTGACCTTTTTCATGACTATTTATGTAATATTGATTTTTACTTATATACTTACGTGATTATATGCTTATATGCTTTATTTTATCTCTCTTCATGTCATGGTTTATACTATTTACTTTTTTTTAGAAGGATAGGATCTCTATGATGGTGACCTATAGATACCTTCTATGTGATGTAATGGTGATTATATGTTGCTTATGACATGGAGATTATTCACTTATTTTGATCCAAACGATCTTTAGAATATCTCACTCACCTATAAAGAGGGAAATTTTAATGGGATTTTCACATAAACATCTATTTAATTCAAGCACACAAATAAATTACAAGATACATAACATAATGGAACAAGGTATAAGAACATTAACATACATAAATCAGTGATATAATATTTATCTTGAAAAAATAATTCAAGGATGGAACAATCAAATGTTACTACATCCTAAATGGATGGTTTCATTTTGGGTAGCATTTGACACTTAATTTCAATTTCTTAGGGCATACAAAATTTCACAGGTTTCTAATACAAGTTATAGAATAGATGCACAACTTTAATACATAATTTCTTATATTTCAATATAGAATGTGAGGTCGTGATTAAAATTTAAAATTTTATATTAAGTAACACATCTTCTATATAAAAATTGGAATGCCATAAACTCATAGTGGGGGCATGACAATATACATTCCAATTCAAATTTTTATGGGGTATCACATTTTGAAATCTAGATACATTTGCAGCAGTGTCATTCTTTGGGTTGAGGGCTCCATTCCTCTTGAGTAACTAAGGAAACCAAATCCCTCTTTGCTGTAGGGACACCCAATTCCATCTTGGATTCATATTATGATTTGAAAATTGGGTAATTATCACCCACAATCCTCAATAGATCAGTACATATCCCTCTCTCTAAGAGCTTCATCAAGGATCTCCTCCTCCAGGTAAGGAAAACATGTGTAATCCTTCCATGTTTTGTTAAATTTCATTTTACAAGATTTTGATTTAAAATTTAAAATTTCAAGTTCAATTTAAGATTTGAGTTAAATTTCAATGTATTTTATGGACATTGACTATATTTTTTTATAGTTTCACTTTGGAGATCATGTTAACACTCAAGAGAATCAAGCACCTCGAGAAAAGAAAAAATGTTTCTACACACCGACATGTATTTTCCTTTAAGTAAGTAACTTTCATTGCCTATCTTAAAGGGAGGAAATGTATACAACTAAATTTGACAATTAATCACTTAACAATGTCGAATTGTCTTAATACCTAAATCATTACTTGTGTGCACATTCCAACCTCAATTTTTATATCCTAGCATATCCTTAGCCTAATTACAATAATTTATACCCTCATTTCACTACTCATTTGCACACAAAAATGCTGACATAATTCCACATCAATATATTTCTCCCAGTTGTCATGCCTAGAAATTTGTAGTAATTCACTCTTTCCCAAATTAAAATACCAAAGAGGATTAAACCACTAAAAGGTTTGGTCCAAAACTAGTGGTTTCATCCCAAGCCACCCAGATTTTGTTTTCTCAATTTGATATCTTTTTGGTTCAATAATTTTCCTATAGGTTGGCCTTAATGTGAAATTAGACCTTGAAAATCATATATAGGTAATTTAAATGCATCATTCACTTACCCAACATTTACCTCGAAATCACGTAGTACTCTCAAGTTCAAATCACTCAAAAGGCTCTCAAAGATTCATACACTTACCTAAAGTAGAAAAAAACATTAGGAGTAGCCCCTACACAATTCTAAAGCACCCAAAACTTGGTTCTAGTGTTAATATTACCAATACAAAGACCACCAAATAAAATTCAAGCACAAACAAGCCACTACAAAACATCATCGAGTGAACAAGTTGCCAATGATAGTTTCAACCATATATATCACATATATAGGTAGATAAATAAATATATTTTAGGCCCCTTAAGAGTAGTGACAATGTAGGAAGCGTACGAGAATGCACATCAACCTAGGAACTGACCACTTTTATAAAGGTTTTACCCATGGTTAGCGTTTGAGGTCATTTCATGTTACTATAATCAATATCAAAAATATGAAGCATATAATCAATATCAACACCATGAAAGAGATATTAGTGGGCCAAGATGCCCAAATATTCAGATAAATACCCTTAAGGTATGACAACACCATAAAATTCTCCTTAAGGAAGGAGCAACACCAATATCTCTCGATACGGGAATTCCACTTCAAGGGGGAGACCTCCAATATACCTCTACCAAGTATAAGACTCCACACATACATGAAATATATCATAATGATACACATCTCCTTTATATAAGATTACATTACTCTTAATGGATGTGTAACACCTAATCCCAATGTAGGATGACTCATGCCCCAATATAACTAATTCCTATGTGACCCCATATATTATAATTATATAACTAATTAAGGGGGACAAGTTCCACATGTTAGAATATCCATCAACCCATATACACTATAATATCATATCCCAACGTATATAACATGCCCTCCCTCCTTGATATGTTTCATCCCCAAAACATGAGAAGAAGCCATATAGTGAGTGTGCTTCAAATCATTGCACACTTTTCACCATGCTCGATCATCCAACCACCCATATGAGATCTTAGTGGTTGATATATCTCAAACCATAGTTCCATAAATCACTTCTCTACTCTAATTCCATCCATATTTTTATTCCTTGGCATCTATGAAGAGCCATAGTAATTATTCATGTGATTCCATGTCATATAGTTGTTGCTCCATTGATTCCATGTATAGCCATATTTATTGTCCCTGAAATTCCCTGTATATCCATATAGGTTTATACCCTCATGTTCCCTAACATGCCTCCATGATTATTTCCTCTCATGATGATGTGGGTGTCTATATGTTGCAACTTTATTATCCTCAACCTTATCAACCTTTTCCTCAACTTTCTTTTCCTCTTCCCCATTGTTATTTGCTATTTACTTTTTTATCTTGAGTAGATGAATCATTATTTTCTTTTTTCATTCATTTTCTTCATGTTATTCTGCTGAATCATCCTTATTACTTATTCCTCATCTTAAAAATTATCCTCATGCTCTATCTTGAAATGTCTTTGTTTTTCATTAAGTGTAATATCCTATAAATTGATTTTTTTCTTCTTGTACCAAATCTTAATAAATTTATCTTACACATTAATATTAATTGTCCCCAATATCTTTAACCAAGGATAGCCAAGAAAAATATCCATACCATCCATATCTAAAACATTTAAATATGAATTTAAAACATATTTATCCATAAATATCTTTAAATATTCAAATACTTGATTTTACTTACCATCCGCTTGAGCTTATTTAATATTATTTGTTTGAACATGTATATGTTGAGCTACATATATGTTGATGAAGTTATAATTTTTGTTAGGGTTTATGGAAACCATTTCATTTTTCCTTTGAATGTACACTTTGAACTTAAATGTTGAATCTTCCTTCCTTGGAGATGCACTATTTGAACTTCTATCTTTATCCACTATCTCTCCTTCTAAATCATGTGTAACATCTTCATCATCAAAATTTTATTCTTCTTATTTTTCCTATTTATAATCTTCCTCAATATTATCCTTACATTCCTCTTCTTTTTTGTGTTCCGTCTATCCAAGAAAACTTGTTCCAATTCCTCTCAAGACCAATTAGACATTTCCTTTTCTAACTTAGAAAAAGAATTCTATATAGGACCACTAATCCAAAATTTGAAATTCAAAATATTAAATGATGTAAACATATCTCAATTTTTTTCCACCATTCTTGAGCATCAATCCCACCATCTCCATAAAAAGTTTTCATCGCTATGATCTACAAAACTAGGGATTTAAGAACAAAACCTTTTGATTGGTCTTTATCTAATCCTTTTGCCCAAATGTTTGCCTCAAATAATTAATTATGAAAAAAACCTAATTATATTTTTGAGATCTTTCTAAAAATGAAAAACATCATAAATATTTTAAATATTTCAGCTTGTGGAGAAAATTTGTGAAAAACAATAAACTAAAATAACTCCTTAAAACAGATCCAAAATTTTGTAAGTTTAACTATACAAAGTATTTTGACCTCACCGAAAAAAAAAAATCACTGAAAAAATATTCATACTTGAAATATATAGATGAAGCATTAAAATTAGGGTTTTAACACTAAATCTAAAATTTAATCTGTAAAATAGCTCAAAAAATTTGAAAATTTGAATGTAAATTCCTTGAACAAGTTATCCACTTCATGAAAAATTACTAAAAAATT
Organism: Taxus wallichiana var. yunnanensis; assembly: GCA_018340775.1. NCBI lineage: Eukaryota > Viridiplantae > Streptophyta > Pinopsida > Cupressales > Taxaceae > Taxus > Taxus wallichiana. The sequence goes on along the minus strand of CM031243.1, from coordinate 355,907,659 downwards.
GTTTTCAATCTCAAGATATAGGTGAATAAATGAAATTAGGCTTTCATCCCACAAATTTACTAGATTGATGCTTTTATTCCACTTGATAAGATATTTACATATATAATAACTCGAGAAAAAATAAGCATATAATCAATATCAACACCATGCAAGAGATATTGGTGGGCCAAGATGCTCAAATATTCAATATATTCAGATAAATACCCTTAAGGTACATGGATACACCATACAATGCTCCTTAAGGAAGGATTATCTCTAAGTTCTCCCAATATGACAATTCCATTTGAGGGGATACCTCCAATATACTTATACCAAGTAGAAGAATCAAAACATACATGATGTACCTCAAAATTATACTCATATCCTTTTTATAGGCATACACTACTCTTAATCGATGGGTAACAACTAATCCCAATGTAGGCCAACTCATCACCTAATATAACAAATTCCTATGTGACCCCATATATTATAAGCATATAACTAAGTGGGATGTGTGCCACATGTCAAGCATCTCCATCAACCGATATACACTATAATATCATATATCAAGGTACATAAACACCAAATCCAATTAAAGAATAAGTAAGTCACTAAAAATTATTATTGAGTGAACGTTTGCAAGGATAGTTTCACCGTATAGATATCACATATCTAGGTTGATAAATACACCCATTTTTTAGGCCTCGAAGAGTAGTGACAATGTAGGTAGTGTACAAACTACACTTCAATCTAGGAATTGCTAGTTTTTACAAAGGTTTTATCTATGGTTATGGTTTGGGGTCATTTCATATTATTATAAAGGGTTTTGGACATTTATGAGACGTAAGATTTTACAAAGAAGCATATTACTGATTGATTGCACTGAGATAAATAAGTTACAAAATTGCTATCATATTCATATATAGATCTACCAAACATGTGTGGAACTTCTAACTGATTGGGTCGCTAAGCATTGGTTTTTTCCGGTTTAGTGTACACTTCGAGAAATAGAGACAAAGCATATGTACGACATTTCCAACTAATTCATTATTTTGTCACTCCTATATCAACTTTCAAACGAGGGAAATGGAAAAGTGTATCTATCTTCTTGTGTCTTATTTCAATGCCATAATAAAATGTGTAATTTGAAAAGTTTAAACTTTGAAAAAGAAAAAAAAAAAAAATGCACCTAGAAATATGTATAACATGAGGTCACTTGTTTATCTTGCAAGAGAGCATCATGTGGTGAACATGCCCCAAAAGATGTAACTATTAAAACTAAAGAGTGATGACCATGTTTGCATAGTGGAGAAGATTATAGAATACAATTGAGGATGGAGTGTGATGACCTTGTCTTTAGGGTGGGGAAACTCATTGGTGTTAAAATAACCCAAATGTAATTAAGAATGTAATTTGAACTTATTAACTTATTTACTAAAGAAATGAACAAGGATTTTTATGATTATGACCAATCATGGGGTCTGTTACTAACTCGCTAAGGTAAAAGCCCATTTAATAGAAAATAAAAATAGTTTTAAACTACTAAAAATATTTATCTAATATGATACATTTATGGGGTCGTAAAAACCACTTGTCGAGGAAAATATGGATATTCCTCTTTAGACAAAAAACAAAACACAGGGAATACTTAGCACTACTAAACTTAAAGTGTAATATGATATATGAATATGGATTAATTATAGGTCAAATGTGATCAATTTTCCCTTGATATGAATACAATCTTTAAATATTATGTATAATATATTTGAATCGAACATAATTTCTTGAAATAATGAATATATTTGTTTATACCCTAATTATATTTATGTAAAACCTAATTATTTTAGTGAGATGAATACACTAAAGGATATAAGGGTTAGAAATAAATGATTATTCGATTAATTAACTTCCAACATTAATCACCAATATCAAAATAATGCATCAATAATTTAAATTGATATGCTAAATAAGATATATAAAATTGAAACACTAAGGAATGAATGCACATAATTGATTACAAATGATTTTGGGAGGTTACGGAAAGATGTGCGAGGAAAAATGAATAGTTGATCTTGATGATGCTTTTTTAAAGACTTTGACTAGAAATTGACCTAGGGTAGGATCGTCACAACTCTTCCAAGACTATTTGTATGGTCTTGATCCTTCCATATGGTCTTGGACTTGTTTGATTTCTAGATTTGTAAATTTCGACACTTTCAGGTTGCCTAGAAATATCTATAGTCAAACACTAGTTTGTAATCATGTTGTGAAGCTCTATGCACATCTTGAATTAGATTTTAAACACTATTCATGGATGGTAAGTCCCAAAACAAGCATTAGCTAGTTTTTGGCACCCTTGTGCACCGCCAACATTAGTACTACTCTAAGAGGCCTCAAAATACATGTCATTATCCACCTATAATGTGAAATCAGAATGAATGCAATTAGATTTGGAAACTCTATTTAACAATGTTTTATTTGAGTTGGCTCTTGCTAAAATACTTGGGGAAGGGATGCTTGGAAGTTTTTGGATGAGAGAAAATAATTTATTGACCGATAAGAAGATTCACACCTATATAGATTACTTCCTAATTATTGTAGATGTGTTATATTGAGATATTTAGGAGTCATTTGGTTCCTTTTACAAGTATTGGAAGTGAGTTTATCAATGTAGTTCCATTGGATTTCTAGGTTAGAAAATGAGGTAGTGTTTACTTGTTTATATAGGGTTATGTAGAAAATTTATCTAAGAAAGGTTGAGCTAGAGGGATTCTAAGACCTAAAAATAATATGAATTTTAAATCTTAGTTGTAGAACATATCGGTCTTGGATCATACAAGTTGAATAGGACCGGAAATAATACCCTGACCAAACCTGTATGGGCTTGACTAGGGATAGAAAACATACAATATGAATTTTGTAAATTATTACTTGATGTTTTTATTTGGAATTTATGCATTGTGTTCTTATAATTTTATGACATGTTAGTGTCTAAGGATAAAAAATCTAAACAAGAGACCTAGGAATGTGCTAAGTGAGAATGGGAAGGTTTTATTTATCTTAGTAAGAGTACATTATAAACACTTGTTGGGGTTAATCACACCGGTTGTACGAGACACATATTCATATCTAAGCATACAAGTAATAAATACTGAAATAAACCAGAAGAAACAATACACAAGATATAACATGGTTCGCCCAGTGTTTATTATGTCTACCAAGAAACAACTAATATATTATTCCAGAGGATATACAATTAAAGATCTGTAATCTTCCACACCTTACATGGTGTAAAATACTTGTCCTCTTACAATCTTATTTGATCTCTCTCTCTCTCCAATAATTCTTTCTTACAATTCATTTAATATTAATTCTCACCTCTAACCCTAGTTTTCTAGCTTATATAAGCATATACAAACTTAGTGAACTTTAGCTATGTAATTACAACCCTTAGATCACCTTTTAATCAAAGGTTATATCTAATACCACATTCTAAATAAAAATATTTCACGCATAGCTAATTGATGTTGGTTACCCCAACCGATGTCGGTTGGTCTACTAGGTGACCAAAAATGGTTAGCCGATTGATGACGGTTACTGTGTAAACCTATAAGTTGTAAATAATCTATTTTTGAAGAAATTCAGCTCCACATCGCAATAATCTCCCACTTAGAGATACATTTTTGGTCTATAACTACAACTCCATCCTTGGATTCTCTTCCTTGGCTTTGTTTCTCCCTCTTCAAGTCTCAAACTTGAAGACCAATAGAAGTGGAGTGTAGCTCCAACTTCTCCTTTTCCAATGACTTCATTAGCATATCCGTAGGGTTCTCCTTTGTATGAATTTTCTCCAATTTCAGCTTCCCATCCTCCAACACTGCCGTATGAAGTGATATCTCAACTAAATGTGTTTCATTCTTGAATGAAATGTTGAGTTCTTTGCTAGATGAATCACACTTTGACTATCACTATACAATCTGCAATCCTCTTGCTCCTTTCCCAACTCTTCCATGAACCTACTCATCCATATCATCTCTTTACTAGCCTCTATAGTAGACATGGTCACAACCTTATAAAATCTTGAAATCTAGCTAATTTTCGTCCCACCTACTTGTGTGAATACATATCTATTGGTACTAATCCTACAATCCAAATCACCAGCCATATCCGAATCAACATATCCATATGAATAAATATCGACCCTCCATAACATAACTACATGTTGGATGTCCCTCTTAAATACTTGAGAATCCATTGGACTACTTTCCAATGCTCTTTACTTGGATTGGCCATAAATTTGCTCGCAACTCCCACTACATATGCAATGTCTAGTCTAGTACAAACCATAACATACATAATACTTCCAAATCTTTGAAGCATATGAAACTCATGTCATATACTCAACCTCCTCATGTGATGTAGGACACTAATATTTTCTCAATTTGAAGTTTCCAGCCATAGGTGTACTTACAGGTTTTTAATTCTACATATTAAACCTTTCCAACACCTTATTGATATAGTGCTCATGAGACAAGTACAACTTCCTTTTATTCCAATCTCTAAGAATTTGCATGTCAATAATTTTTTTGTAGCTCCCAAATCCTTCATTGTAAATGCATGAGCTAAATATTATTTAATCTCACCAATGTCCTACACACTAGATCCTATAATAAGCATATCATCCACATACAGTAACAAAATAATAAAGCTTCCATTTTCAAGCTTGTTGAAATAAACACAATGGGCGATTCACATCTCATATAACCATGCTCGTGCATGAAACTATCAAACCTCATATACCATTTCATTAGAGCTTGCTTGATCCCATGCAAGCTCTTTTCCAACCTGCACACAAGCTTCTCCTCACCCTTGACTTCATAACCAAATGAATGCTACATATAAATCTCTTCCTCCAAATCACCATGAAGAAAATCTATCTTGACATCAAGTTTCTCTAAAAGTAAATATTCTACATGTAACTAAACTCAATGCGAGACGTATGGAAGTCATTTTTACTACAATAGAAAATATCTCACCAAAATCAATACCTGATTTCTGTGTAAATCCCTTTACTACAAGCCTTGCCTTGTATATTTTCCATGCATCCTCTTCTTCCTTGATCATGTAAAACCATTTGTTCTGCAATTTTATTTTACCCTGCTAGAAAATTAACCAAATTCCATGTCTAGTTTTGTGTTAAGGAGCCCATCTCCTCATCCATGTCATGCTCCCACTACATGTGGGTCTCATCCTACATTGCTTCTTCATAAATATTTGGTTTACCACTATCAGTCAATAATAAATAATATAAGGAAGGTGAAAATATTTTTGGTGGTTTACTTACTCTTTGTGACCTTCTCACTGAGATTTGGGGTGTCAGAGGCTTAATCTTCTCATTCTGTAAATTTGTATCAATCTCAGATAGTGATGATGTCACCACCTTTAGCCGATGTTGGTTCTAGCTAATCGACACTTTGGTCTCCTCTTGTAAAAATTAGTTTGACTAAGCGACATTGAGTCGGTTCTTTTTTAAGCGACATCGATTCAGGTGATTGACCTTGATCCGGTGTCAATCGCACCGATTCTTGTGTAGACATGTAGGTGTCACTTTTAAATCCATGAATGCATTTTCATCCAAAAAAATTTCAACCGGTTCATCTTTAGGTACCAAAACTTGATCCATGTACATTGTCTTTTCATTCCATTCAATGTCACGACTCTAACAATCTCAGAATCTTCTAAATCCAAAAAACATAATCTGAAATCACCAGATCCATAACCAATGAAAGTACATATTTTGGATTTAACATCCAAATTATTTCTATTTTCTTTATCAACATATACAAAAGCTTCTGAACCAAATACTATAAGAAAAGAAAGATCTACCTCTTTTCCAGTCTAAGCTTCTTCTGGTATTCCACCATCTAGTGCACTTGAAGGCCCACAATTTATCAAATAAACTGATGTATCTACTTCTTACGCCTAAAATCAGTAAAGGTAATCCAACATGTATAGTCATGCTTCTTACATGTTCCATTATTGTCCTATTCATTCTTTCAACAACACCATTATCCTGTGGTGTTCTAGAAACTGGTTTTTCTCTACGTATTCCATTCACTGAACAATAATCATTGAAAACCTTTTAGCAATACTCACCACCATTATCAGATCTAAGGTGTTTTAACTTTGAATTTGATTCATTTTCCACAAGGTATTTCCATCTTTTAAAAGTATCAAAAACACCATATTTATGTTTAATACAATAAACACATACCTTTCTTGTGGCATAATCAATGAAAGTCACATAATATTGGGATTCTCCACGAGAAGTTACAGGCTAGTCCCCACACATCTGAGTGTACAACCTCCAATGGTTTCTCCTTCTTTTTGACCCAACTTTGAGAAATATCACTCTCTTTTTCTTTCAAAATATACAATGTTCATAGAAATCAAGATCTACATCTTTTAAATATGATAACTTACCCTTAACCTTTAATATATGCATTCCTTTTTTACTTATATGTCCTATCCGATTATGCCACATGTGTGCATCTAAATCTAAAGTAGATAACACAGAAAAGGAATCAATAATACATGTAGACAAATACAATGTTCCTACATTCTTGCCTCTTGTTATAAAGAGAATTCCCTTGCTAACCTTCCAAGAGTTGACTGTGAATGTAACTGTGCAACAAGATTCACCTAGTTGTCCTACGAAATAAGATTTATCTTGAGGCTTGGCAAATGCCTCACATATTTAAATATCCATATATTTCCATTTTGTAATTTTAGATGAGCTTATCCTTTACAATTAATATCGCATGGTTCATCATCTCCTAAATAAACATGCCCAAAATTACCTTGGACATAATTTCCGAAATAATCCTTATTAGGGGTAGCATGGAAAGAAGCTCTTGAATCTAAAACCCATAATTCAATTTTATTATCCAAGGAGAGAATAAGGGCATCTTGCATTACCTAAAAAGATGCAACATTTTCCTCTTTACCTTTCTTTGGTACATTCTCTTTTTTTTCCTTGAACCAACAATCTTTCTTTGCATGTCCTTTCTTTCCACAATTCAAAGCATGTTATTCCTTTACCTCTAGATTTAGATCAAGTCCATTCTTAGACTTTGATTTCCCATTATTCTTGCTCTTGTATCTCTCCTTCTAGCATCCCTTGATTTCTACATTCAAAGCATTTCCAAATGATAATTCTCCTATACTTTTCCTGCGTATTTCTTCATTTAGTATTATACTAACCACATCATCAAAATTTAAAATATTAGAAAAAGACACGTATTACTAACAACCATTACCAATTTATCCCAACTATCTAGAAAAGAGTATATAAATAAAAGTGCTTTCAATTCATCATAAAATGGAATATTCACCAATTTTAATTGATTTACAATACAATAGAAATCATTCAAATGACTTGATGTAGATTCACCTTCTTACATCTTGGAATTAAATAATTTCTTCATCAAATAAACTTTATTTGAAGCACTAGGTTTTTCATATAAATTAGTTAAAAATTTCATCAACTCTACCGTGGTTGTTGCTTCCTTAATATTTAAAGCCCAAGATCTGCTAGGCTCAATATTATAGATCTCAAATCCTTTTCTGTTAAGAATCTTCCATTATTCATTAGTCATATTTGTAGGTCTTTCCTTCTCATCCAATGGTAAGTATAGATCGTTCTGATATAGATAATATTCCACATGCATCTTACATAATTGATAATTATGGACGCTAAATTTCTCAACTCTGTATTTTCCATCTTCTTCCATAGTTATAGCTCCCACTTAATTAGAAATACCTCTGTGAGTAAATATGTCAACACAAAAATATCTAATACCATTTGTTGGGGTTAATCACACCAATGGTACATACACATATTCAAATCTAAGCATACAAGTAATAAATACGAAAATAAACCAAAAGAAACAATACACAAGATATAATGTGGTTCACCTAGTGTGGGCTAAGTCCACCAAGAAACAACCAATATATTATTCCGGAGGATATACAATTACAAATATGCAATCTTCCAAACCTCACACGAGTGTACAATATTATTCCTCTTATAAGCTTCTCGAGCTCTCTCTCTCCAATAATTCTTTTTACAATTCATTCAATCTTAATTATCACCTCTAAAAGCATATACAAACTTAGGGCACTTTATCTATGCAATTTTAACCCCTAGATCATCTTTTAATAAAATTTTAGATATAATCTCGCGTTCTAAATAAATACATTTCACACATAGGTAACTGATACCAGCTACCCCAACCAATGTTGGTTTGTCCAAAATGATGTTGGTTGGTCTGCTAGGTGACCAACATCGGTCATCTAACCGACGCCAATTACTGTGTAAACTTGCATGTTGCAAATAAGTTATTTGTGAAGCAATTCAGCTCCACATCTCAACAACACTAGTGTTAAAGACCGAATTTCCAAATTTGAGTGTCTATAATATTTTCTCAAAACATGTGAAATCTATAAATAATAATGAAAGTTGTGTCCAATATTTCATCTACCCTTGAATTTGAATATGGTTTATTTAAAATCATGAAAAATGCTTCTCAATCCCAAATTAGAACCCATTTAAACCATCTTGAAATTTATCGTAATATGTCAAAGAGTAGTGCGGTTTGATTTTTATTATATGAATATATATGATAAGCCAACTATGAGCTCTGTTTTGAGAGGAGTGAAGGATATTGCATATCATTCACCTCAAAATAAAGATTTAAATGCACCATGTGTGAAATTTATATTAATTTAAAGTAAGATACAACCATGTAAAACATATATAGACACTTGGAAGGATATGTTAGTATAGAAATATATAATCTACTTGAAATCACATGTGAATTATGTAGCATAAGAGATAAGAAGAAACTGAACTTTATAAGCATATATAATTTCATCATCTAATAAATCAACTAGAGATATATGTTAAGAAAAACAAGTTATAGAAATGAAGCATGCGGTAATAGGTGGTTAAACGGATGTTTGATATGTAATTAGAAAATGATAGTAATTTGTGTCATATAAATCATGGCCTATAATATGGTCAAGAAAAAGCATATAATTGGCGATATTGTTAAAAAATGTAATCATGTTCAAGAACAAAGCATCATAGTGATTAAAATATAAGAATAAATAATGATCAAGTAATAAAAAAGGAAAGCATGAAATGATAACTAACACAATAACTAAGAAGAGGATATTTTGACATAGCTAACATGTGACATGATACAAATGTGTGTGAAAAAAATTAAACACACACAAGAATAGAGAAATCATATGTAATATTCATTAGGAAGTATTTAAGAACACATAAATATAAACATATATATCATGTATAGGCACACCCATAATATATAAAGTCTTATCCCATGTGTGATAAAATGAAGGCAACAAATAATCAACGTATATATGAATATATGTATCATGTATGTATTGCATATAAATCGATATATTGCAAAAAAATGTTCATAAAATGGATACTGAATCACCATGTAACTTGATCTATAATGTTGACTAGAATATATGTACTAACTAAGAAAATTGTGCATATGTTTTTGTTTTGTATTTTTAAATATTTTACTAAAAAAAAAGAGTCAATCAAGAAAATACTAAGAGGAAATAAAGAAAACAAAGGATAAGTAGTGATCAAACAAACAAAGGACATGAGGAAATCAAACAAAAATGGAAAGATGCTAGAAGAATCATTAGTATGAAAATAAATGTTCCAATTTTAAGATAGAAAATTAAGGAATAAATATGTCAACTCAAAAGAGGGAAACCAAACAAAAAAGTAAACTAACAACTATGTACACTAAACTATGTATTTAAGATAACAAAGGAGGAATTAAACCATGATAAATTATAAAATTTATGTAGTTGCATGATATTCATGGGGTTATTAAAAATATTTCCTTCTAATATAGCTAGAAAATAGGCCTATATACAAGTTTCTCTAAGATAACAAACAAATAGCCAATTAGGTTTGATTTCCCCCTTGTCTTCTTTGTCAACATTTTTTCCTTTTGATTTTATTTTAATATTGTATATGCTAGTTTGTTATTTGAGACTTAATAAACATTTATTGTGATATAATTGGTCATACTTGGATAATTTACATATAACTAAATCCTCAGAACATTTTCCTCCCATAAGTTTACCCTTTCACTTCCTTGATTAGCCCTATATACTAGTAAATTTTACTCAGGATCATCTCTATCTCTGTACATGAAAATATTGAGATTATTAGACAAACATTATCCATATTATTGATAAATACTTTCACCCTATGAATAATACTGATAATCCTAGAGAGTTTAGACTAGTACAAGTTTCCTATCATACTAGTAATGTTTTATAGAATTCAATAGATAGTTTTTAAATTGGGAAATCTCCATTAGACACATTTCCTAGTTCAAATATGGTATTATTAATGAATATTCCCTATATATACAAATTACCACATGGTAATTCATTACATCTTGATCACTCTTAACATCTCTCACTCATTTTTGGCACTCTCACATACATGAGAGATCATTAAACCATAACAACCTAAAATTGGTATTTGAAACTTCAGTAACATCAAGTTTGACTTAATTTTACATACTTTGATGCACATGGAAAACTCATATATATATGACTCTTAAGTGTACATTCCCTTTATTACTCTCTCGATTCACGATCTTGGATACATCTATCTTCTAGCCATATTTATTCACAATCATCTTAATATATGAAATAATACCTTTATAATCTTAAACATAAATACTCCATTCCTCAGATACATGTTTTTAACTTCTACGAAACTACCACTGAACTATGATAATGTTGGTTACCATAAAAGTAGTTTTCTTCCAAGATTTTATTTGAGCTTTTAACAAATGATTTTTAAAATGGGTAATCTTCATTAGGTTGGCATAAAAACATTTCATGGGTTGGTTATGGAGGTAATTTGACTAAGAGTTTCCTATATATTAAAATCATTCGTGTGGTAATTACTCACCTTTTTCACTTCATGAAACCTCACACTTTGTTGGATTACTCTCACTATTGGAGAATATTATTCTAAAGACACACACACATCTGTCAAATATTTAAGGAGAAATCCTAGAGTAGCCATGAGTTGAAATGGGTAACTTGTTCTTGTTGGCCTTTACAAAATTTTAGGCTTAATTAAGTAGTAAAACTAATGAAAGTTATATATTTAATATAATGAACCCTAACCCATTCAAACTATCTAGGAATTTTATAAACATAACATCATCAATTGCGACATCATAAAAATATCCAAATCTTCTAGTGGCAGCCATAGATCATCCAATATTAGAAATTTGAAGCATATAAAGGCATATAGTTATGTTTTAAGTTGAACATTAAAAATCAAGGGTTTCATTATAAATGCATTTATTTCTATATTATTACTTGCATCTCATCATAGGCTTGTGGGAGAATTATGTGGGTTTTAAACCACTTTGGCGTATTGCTCCATAAGTGTGTCATTAGGGACGTTCCAACCCAAAATGACAACTCCTTCAAAAGGTTTCTCATTTTCAATGTAATCCAAGTTAAGGTTTGACAATGGAGAAGAAAATTTAGATATATCATAAATTAACCAAAAAAATTCAATACCATAAAATATAAGTATACATCTAGATTATATCACGCCAAAAATTGAGCTTCTTATTGTCACTCCCGGATGGGTTCATAGCCTTCAAATAGGTTCAAACCTGATATAATATACATAAGATGGGTTGATTCTTTTGTTCCGTATCTTTTGGTTGGTGCGTGGCCCCCACGGATCCAAAAACTACATTGTTATACTTTGTTTATCTTGGCTCTTGAGCCCCTGGTTGTACTTCTTGGTAAGGTCCCTCCAAAACCTTTTACCTTTAATAAAGAAAACATAAGATGGGTTGATTATTAAACTTGTCTAACATTTTGAGTTTATCATACATTCACTAACAATCCCTAATTTTTCTTGATCATCTTAATGATGGTTTGCACACCTTTTCTTAAATATTTTAGAATTGTGCCTCATCATCTATCATCCTATTCTAGTGATTTTTTCCAATTTTATGACCTAATTGATTTTTTTACTAATCTTAGAGTGATAGATAACTTTCAAATATAAAGCCTTTACTTAACTCAAATTATATTAGGATTTTCCTTTAACAGTTTAAATTAATATCATATAATGTGCATTTTATCAGCTATTGGTGTAAGATTTAGCTATTGTTTCTAAATCATACAAACCCTATTCCATACACATAGTTAGGTTGTGTTTGGTATATGAATGATTTTATTATTTTATCTTATACCACCTATGCAAGCTAGATCCTCTTGCAATCGCTAGGTAAAGTTCTAGATTAAGTAGTATATCTATTGACCATATTGAATTTCTAATTATTCAATTGCATGTAAATAAAATGGAAAATAATTATGATGTTAATGTTACATATTTTATGAATGAAAATATTGAAATTGATGCAAATATTCATACAAATTTAGATGAAGATGTTGAATGGAAATAATTATTATTCTCAAGGAAAAACCATATATGATGTTAGAAAATAATATTGTTACACCTTGATGAAACATATGAATAACTTTGTGTCGCTCAACAAGTAATAAGATACATTGATAGAGAAATTCCAATTAAATAAACACATGTTAGACCATTGCATGAAGGGAATCTACATGCTAGAGGCTCTCTTTATAAAATAGGTCCTCAAACTAATGTACCCATGATACATAGTAATGGACCTATAACCAACCAAGTGTTACATACATGTAGTAATCATATTATGGGGCATCACAATATCTTCCTCAAGCCACAAAAATTATTCATAGACAAAATGTTGCCTCCTTTGTACCTCATATGAATTATTTTATTTCTAATTCTTCTCTACATGGATCACTCACTAATAATGGGATGAATTTTATTGGTTTTATGCATGTCGCTATAATTCCTTCCTTAGATACGTATACCCAATAATTTTAAGATTTACAAAATCAACTCCTTTCTATGGAATAAGGTGTAAACAAGTTATATTCTTTAACAAGATTTATCGATTTATTGCATGATGGTTTAGATCGGGATATCCTCAAATATCATTTACCTACACCATTTGTGTCACCTAAATTTGATGATCTCGACAACAAGAATGATTTGAAAGATCTACGGTTGTAGTGAATGGTTGGGGTAAACATCGTCATAACTCCTCCTTAGACATGAGGTTGGTGATAGTCAATGAAAGAGGGGTTATAAATTTTTGTTTTGATTTGGTGGTATATTGATCAATGTTATGGATAGTCCTATTAGAAGAGTATCTGTGACTTTGTCATTAATGAGATTCTTGTTTTTAAGACACATGAGGACTAGGATGTTCTTGTGGGTTTGTCACTTTGGAGAAGGCTTTTCAAACTCTCTCATGAGATCATATTAGCATGTGGCATCTTGAAATGCTTCTTACAAATAGGTACGAGATGAAGGACTAACCTTCTATTGAAGGTGATTGGAAAAAACTACCATTATACAAAGTTATGTTTGAACCAAGTGGATAAGGTTTTCTAGAGTTTGATGAAAGCTTGGGAAAGTTTACTGTTTATTTATTTTCAATTGATGAGTGTTAAGGTTATTTTTAGAAATATCGGGTATTGAAATTTGTTGATTAGAGTGGCCACCGAGATTTCTAGCTCACTAATGGAGTCGTAGGGAGCGTGTGGTACCAATGTAAGCTATTTCTTGTAAGTGTATTCCCTAAGAGTTTAATGATAGCGTAGGAATTAGTTTTGACCCAATATTTATATATAGTACCAAAAGCATTGATATGGATAGTGGGGTTGTTGGAACCATCATAAGTGATTGAAGGATTGATGCCTCCAATGTTCATGGAAGCAATGTAGAAAGAAACAATATTTATTTGATTGGCATGAAGGATCTTATTATCGATGGGAGATTTTGCAATGGTAACTCCATTGGTCCCAACATGAAGAGGAGGGGCATGACCTTGGTTTTCTATTCCCTAAGAGACCATTTTAGGTCGACTAACAAGCTAAGATGGATTGGTTTAAAGTTGTAAGAACTGGTTTGTAGTCATAGTCTATCGTTGTATTAGGTGATCAATGGGCTGCATGATAAATTAGGTAGAATCAATATTGGAAGGGACACTGGTCGTATTATTTAGATTAAATTTTTATGAACTTAGACGAGGCTCAAGTATGGTTGATATTTACACCCAACTTTTGAGAAATATAATCCTCAATATGGTTTCATAGAATTTTGGGTTACTCTCATATATATTCAAGAAATCGTTATGGAATTTTCTACATAACATGGGTATAATCAGATTTATGGATATCCTCATGTTCTCCTTCTTCATCATCTTTGAAGACATGGTTTTAGATGTTGGATTCAATATGTATATTTCTAGGTGGAGGCTTTGAATTCCTAGTATTGGTTTGTATGGAAATACAATCAATGTAATGAGGAACCAACTTAGGAAGGTCATCATCTTGAGAATTATTAAGGTCACATAAAAATGGATTATATGAGGATGTAGAGGAATTATCGAGTAAATATTACTAATGAAATAGAGGCACCTAAAATAGATTTACTGGAAATATTTTTCTGATGGGATCAACTATGTAGAAATTTTACACAATGGTCGATGGCATGAGGAAAGAATTGGTGTGAAAATGGGGTAATTATGAACAAGATTAGTTGGGCAAAATTTTTCATAGGGGCCAATGGCATTCGTAAAGAATGATTGAAGTTCATAAAAGATCGACTATGTAGAAAATTTTCGTACATGGGTGGAATGCGTATAAAAAGTGGGAAAAATAAGAAAAGAGTGAATTTTCCCTAATCGAGAGTAGATTAAGATTCACATTGGGTTAACTAAAGTGTATGATGGATTGAAGAAAGGTTCCTAATTGGGTTATAAAATGTAGGGATCCGATCTAAGATTGGTCACATTATGCAAATATTAAGGTGCTTAGGGAGCATAGTGTCATAATTATAGAGGATAGTGACCCTAAACTTATGATAGCTACAGGTTTCCAAGGCCTACAACTAAGATAAAGATAAATATTCTACGAGGATTCAGAAATAAGATTAACCAAGGGTGTAACATATTAAGATAGTGCAATAAATCAAAAGTAAACATACATCTACTCTAATATATGAAAATGAATTACCAACATACAAATATAAGATAAAAGACTAAAAAGAGTTAGAGATAATTATATGTAGCATGTGTGTGACTGATGAAGCATAATCCTCCCCATAAACAACAACAATAGAGGGAATCACTATTGGTGGAGAAGGGGAAAGATCAATAAGAAGATCTCAATTCCTAACTCACTATGATGATCCAAAGGAAAAGACTTAAGCTCCAAGATTATAAGACAAGTAAAGTGTAAAATAGTGAAAAATAGAGCAATTGTTTTGTTTATGCCAATGTTGATAAGTGGTAAGTTAGTGAAAATAACAAGGAAATACAAGAGTATATATACTTGACCGCATCACCCATGGGTGATGGCCTCGACTATGGAAAAACTAAAATAGACACCATCATCAACAGGTGATGAAGTCAACCTGGGGGAAACCCTAAGGTCAAAATGGTGTAAAACATGAGGAGTGGAGGCCAAAATATAAATGGAGGTAAATGAAGAAGGTCCATGGTGACCGATAACAAGGATAATGGTGTGTAATAGTTAGAAATAAGTAGACATACTAGGACAACTGGACATCTTGGGTGTAATATTTGAACAAAGGGAAGAAACAAGGAAAGGGTAGTGTGAATAAGGCTAAATAACATCTCTCAAATGTTGTGGTCTAGCCCATAGGACCAAGTGTGATCACACCCCAATCTTGATAGACCCCTTAAGGCAGCCACTCATGGGAAAATGTATCAACATCTCCTATATAGGAGAAACAATTAGCAAGTGTAAAAAATGAGGTGTACACAATTAATGTGTTAGATCAAATCGTAAACAAAGTGAGATGTACACACTTAATGTGTTAGATCATCCATCCATACCATTTTTACTTGTGATGATACTTTATGGGACCATTATTGGTAAGGTAGAACACAAAATGTTGATATAAAGATCTCCATAGTACTATATGTGTTAAATACGGTTTTCAACTCTCTTGTATGTTGTACTCATTGGTATTTACGTTGATGAGTTAAAGAAAATAATTTCATATACATTTAGTATAATAGATGGTTGATTACTCTTTGAAGTCTCTATTATAACCCTCTTATTTACATATGGCATTATTATGATATCTCACTTTATGAGAGGTATCTAGACACAACTTGATACTCGAGCATCATTTTGTGATAGTCTTGGGCTTCAATTTAGTTAGGGTAAAACTAAAGTCATGGCTTTCAACAGTTATATCATAAAAGCAAGTGAGGTGTTTCTTACTTATAGAGTCGATATAGTCTCTTTATATATATCATGACAATCTGGTCTTTATACCACGCTTTAGCTTGACTCCATGTATATATTCCATATTAAACAAAGGATTTGTAGTTCTCGCGACCCTCAAAATGCATCATTTGTAGCTCTGGTTTTAGGTCATTCAAAGGAAGATCCATCTCTTTCATTCATTGGTCACACCTATGCTCTTGTATGGTTGTGAGGTATGGGGGAAGTGCCTCAAGTTAAAGATCACTAACAAATTATAAAGAGTGATGGTCACAATGTTATCCAAACATATTTATGTGAAGAGATCTATCCCTTTACAAATTATAAAGAGTGATGTTCTTTATGGTCACCATCATCCTTGTAGAATTTGGCACAGTGACACTCATTTCTTTAGTGATGTTTCAAGTGGTGACTATAATTCGAGACTAAGATAATTAGGTAACTCCAGCAGTGGTCGCCTTAGGTATTATACATTTTTTCAAATCATTTATGGAACGTGTAAAACATGTAGTTGATTCATGTTGGTCTGTGAGAGACTCTTCATTGCTTCACCTAATTAATCTTGATATTGAAAGGTTACCCTTGCATAACTTTCACATAGTTGCTCTTCATCTCTAAAAAAAAGATAAACAATGGCATTCATACGACATTTACGGAGCATATCTCAAGTCCACATGGACTCAACCTAAAGAGCCACGATTTTCCTAAAAATTCAACACTACTCGGACATATCTTCATTTCAACGACTTTTCAAACATAAATCTCTAAGAGGGGGCTTTCGTGGGTTAATTACATCCTACTTCCAACCATCTAACATCATCAGCAAGAAGAGACCCCGTCGCCATCCTCCAAATTTACGTGTTAGGCCTACGAAGCATTGTAGACTCAATGTCTCATACGGCCCCGATATACTACACTTTTTGTTGGTCACTTTGAGTATTAGAAGTGTCTCTCCAAACTAACAAGGTTCAACTCACTACACAAGATCCCTCACTTTGTGAGCTTCTTTATGATATATCTATTAGGTTATATACTCTTCTTGTTCTTTCTCTTATTTAGTTTATATTTATATTATTTTGGATGTGTTACGTTTCTTCTTTTCATTGTAACATTTATAATTCCATGAACCATTCTTGACCAATAGTGAATATTAATATATAACTTAAATTAAATTGTAATAGACGAATGTGATGTCTCACCGTTAGAATCTTATAAAATATGATTGTACATATCTTTGATAGACATCAAAAGCGAATACTCGGCGTGTTGCACTTGAAGCGCAACTCCTCATTATTATTTAAACCACGCCCGATCAACGTGCACTAAAACTTAACTGAAAACAAGAGCAGACGAAGCTGACTTATATTCTTGTAATAATATTCTAGTCCATGCTTTCAATGATTCTACTATATTTTTTATATTTAAGGCATACGTCGGCGATTTTGTATATTCGAACGTGCACTTTATATTCCAACGTGCATAGAGAGACGGTGCACGTAATAAGTAGGAAATTGGAATTCTTTGACATTTTGCTCTCTCATTAATTACGACATTCAATAAAATATGATTTTCAATGATGCACTCTATTAACATGTCTTTGCTTAGCTGTGTTTTTGGGCCCCTTTAATAATTATTTATAACGTTGATTATTTATTTGAGACTTATTGGCACCGTTGTGACGAGTGTTCATCACATGCTAAGTATATATCTTGTAAAACTCGTTTATGTATTACGATGTACTTATGGTTAGAGGTCTTTGTCATGAGATGGCTTAGAATATGTAGCTCTCACAATACTTAATGGAATATTATGCACAGAATGCACAACACAAACTTAAATATAAGTTACGGGACTCTAAACTCAACAATCTTTATTCAATCATAGAAAGTAATATGTGACAACACAATAGTTATCTTGCATATGGGATGCTCAATAAATTAGTAGCATCTTATGATATTTGTTTGCTAATTTGTAATATTTGTATGTATAACACTATAACACAAATACTTGAATTGACTAGTCCAAGCAATAATGTCAATTGTGTAGGGTCATCCATAACAAAACAATAGTGGCATGCTTATGTAATGCAAGAGTCACCTACTTGTACAATATTTCCTCGAATGTACAAGTGACCCATATGACACAACCATTAATCCCAATCCTCAATGCAAAATATGGCCCGAACACAACTCAACGGAAATTGAGTCAACTCAACGGCTACAATTAATATATAAGGTATACTCCATGTTGGCTCAAATCACAATGTCATACTTGAAATTTCAGAAGTTACATGCCATTGCACATAAGATTGTGTTATGAGACGCTTCAATAAATCCTAGTGCGTTATCTCAATATAGCCCTAATGCCTCTAAAATGCCAATGGTCAATCTGCATTATTAAATAGAACAAACACTCTTAATGTGAGCTTTTAGAAAAGCTTTATATGTTATTGTGGACAAAAATGTGACTTTGTTGCACACCATATCAAGTGACTTTCCTCTACACTATTTGATGGAACCTCGCACTATCGATCAATGCTCTTTTTAATCTATAAAACTCAATTACAAACTCTAGAAGATATTGTGATCCTCGATGGTGTTTTCTAGAAATGTCGTAGCTACTCAAGATGAGAATACCTTTGCATTTCAAAAGATAATGTGGAATAATACAAATACTTTTGCGCAATTGAAATTATGCGTAAAAGACAACATAGATCATTATTACTTCAAATGTATAATGGGTAAGAGAGCTTCCTGTTGGGTTCTCAAATATAAGGATCAAGTTGTGTAACTATTGATGCATAATTCTCCCCAGAGACACCAACATCGAGAGAGAATCAATATTGGTGGAGAAGAGGAAAGTTCAACAAGAAGGTCTTTAGTTCTAACTCATGATGGTCACCCAAATGAAAAGGAGGTAAGCTCCAAGAATCCAAATTTAGCTAATAAGGTGTGAAATTGTGTGAGCAAGAGTAATTATGTGAGTGTAATCAAGTGATTGCAAAATAATTATATTTGTGATGGTTTTACAAATGAAATATGAAGCATATATACCCGATGCCATCACCCGTGGGCAATGGCATAAACTATAAACTATAAACTATCGCCCATAGGAAATGATGTTAGCCTTAGGGGAAACCCTATGGTTAAAAGGCGTAAAACATGAGGAATGGAGCCCAAAAGACAAATGAAAGTGAATGACGAATGTCCAAGGTGACCGGAAGAAGGGATAATAACATATAATAAGAAGAAGTAGGTAGACATAATGGGACAAATAAACATAATGATTGCAATGAATGAACAAAGGGAAGAAATTAGGAAAGTATATGATAACTAAGGGTAATAAAACATCTCTCAACTATTGTTTAACACACATGACCAAGTCCGATCCCACCGCAATTCCAGAAAACCCCTTAAGGTACATCAAAAGGAGAATGTATCAACCCTCGCAGAAAATAAATGGTTAGTAAACGTAAAAAATATGGTGTATATATAGGCCCAAACCAAAGATCAACGCTTTTCACAATAGTGAAACATGAGATAGTCTTAAGAAAAAAATCTATGCAAAGCAAAATTAAAAGGAAATGCTAAAAGTAAAATTGAAATGAAACTAATGTAAAGAAATAAGGAACTCCTATGCAAATGAAATATACCTAACTCATATTTATTTTTACAAACGTTGCTTGGTTTTCTCATGGCAAGTGCAATTACTACTTGAAACACTTGAATAAGAAAGATTGAAAAGAAACACTAGAAGATAATCAATAAATAAGACATAAATCACCTAGATAGGAGGCCATGCGAGGGATAAATAAGAGGAAAATAACAATGTGGAAGAGAAAAAAACTAATGGGTAGATGATATAAGGATGATCAAGTGTGGAAAAAGGCACTAACTAGGATGTGATTTCATGGAGTTAGTAGACCTTAAGGGATAGAAAGATAAATTACCAAAGTATCCAAGGTAGGAAGAAATTTTTGTATAAACCAAAGTGGGAAGGATAAATCCAAATGAAGGGATACCCAAACATAATGAAATTAGAGTAAAATAGTAGGTTGATGAAGTAGTTGGTTTCAAGAATATTGTTAAAGATAAGGTATTATTATTTGAAGATCTCTTGGAGTTGAATTTTTATTTAAAGGGAGGGTTGGCATTGTGAGGTACCTCAAAATATTGTGTGGTGAAAGAAGTGGCATTGTGAGATGCCCCAAAAGAAGTTTCAATCATGTTGGTAGTGTGGTTAAAGATATGCATTCTTTCCAAGCTATGTTGGTAATGAAGAACCTCTAAATGATGTGATTCAGAATGAGATAAGATGTATTCTTCATTAATGATAGTTAATTAGAGTGAGTTATTAAATAATCATAAGTAGGTGGTTGGAGTCAAAGGTATCGTCACGTGCCCTAAAATCCATTTTTATAAAAGAGCACAAATATGACGGGTTTGTGAAGAGGTGTGTGCTATTGAGATCATCATTCTTAAGGGGGTCACTATTTCCTAATAACCCAATGGCTATTTTGGAAACTTTTAGTTCCATTCTCGGCTTTGGCATCAAATTTTTAGGTTGCGCGTGCTACTAGTTTTCTCCTTGGTGTAATTTATATGGTTGCAGTTGTTTACATGTTCTCCTATGCACCCTCCTTCTTCCTATTCTTTCAATTTCCTTTGTGCATGATTAGCGTGATCACATTCCTTCATTGCATAGTTGCAAGTTTTCCCCTTTCCTTTCGTGCACACTCCTTACACATTCACTTCTTCTTCTATTCCTTGCTCATCTTCTTGCACACATCCGTGGGTTTTCCTTACATCTTTGCAAGTCCATGACATGTCTTTCTTCTCCAACTCCCATGCACTCCCTTGTGCACACTCTAGTAATTTCACACTTCCTTGCCTCACAGACTCCTTATATTCCTTTTTACATGTTCTATGCACCACCTTCTCCTAAGCTCCCATGCTTTCCCTTGGTATAAATTTGGGTCTCCCTTGCATATTTGAATATCTATAGAGATATGTGTCCCCTTCCCTTACCATCGTAAAACCTCTCGCACACTTTGAAGGAATTATTCTATTTACTTACATATTTTACAAAATTTATCCTCTTCCTCCCGATTTGGTGCATGTACCCAAGGTTATAACCTCCGTGCCAATCTAAGGCTATCATGTGTCCAACTCGAGGTCTTGGCAAAAAAATGCATTTCAAGAAAACAAATGGGAAAGTTCGAGCTGCGATCGAATCCTTGTAATGAATGGATGTGCGACATGTGGCAAAGACTTGGTGATTTCTGTCAAAATGAAAACTCAAGTAGCCAATTAGTTAGTGCCATGTGTTTGGTGTGTTTCTCTTGTAATGTGGATATTTGTTGTCATGTAAATGTGCAACAAGGAAATTAACAATTTCCGAGCATGACAACTATACCCTTGTGTTAATTTTTTCAAGTCCTATCATTCCAAGACACCCCAAGACTGTCTAGCTAGTCCAAGTGACCCCTTAACTAATGTTATCTCATCCCCCTAGGTGATTTAGGAAATTACATTCATTCCCCTAAGCGATTTTAGAAGTTCATTGCAAGCTATGACCCTGCCAGTTGTGGGAAGGGCTATCACTGGCCTTCCTAGGGCTGGAGCAACCCCATGGAGCAGAGAAGAAGAGACTAAGTGGATGTGGAGGTGATTAAAAGGTCTTGAGACATCATGGGAATGATTTAGGAAGATTTTGGAAGGGCTCGGGAAGTTGGGGCAGTTTCGCCAAAATTAGGGTTCACAGGCCTAGTCAGTACATATGCCAAAACAACCATTGAGCTTCGGAAGGTGATTTCGGGAGATCCGTATGGAGTTGAGAGAAAAATGAAATATTTCTAGAAATATAATTACAATACCTACAAGATGGTAAAATCATTTTTTTCACAAAAAATGGGGCATTAGGTATGCAAGTAGGGTTTCTCAGGCACAAGTGGAGTACCAAATACAAAATCCATTTTTCATGGATCAAATGAAATAATAAATTCATGAGACCCCCACCATTGGATTCAAAAGGCCATTTCCAGTCAGTATCATATAACATGTTTCCAAAAATTCCATCGGGAGCTCAAGTTATCATCGTCACAAGTTGTCCTCTTGGAGTGAGTTCGGGAGTTAGCCAAATTTTGGGAGGACACGTGTCAACTCCAGGATCCTAGTGGGATTTTGTGTCCCTGATGTCCCTAAGGGTCAAGGAAATCAACCTTGGAAAAATTTTCCCAACCCCATGTGACCTCTGGAACCCCATGCGACCATCAAGATTGCCAATTCAGCCCCTAGGTGCAATTTAGAGCTCAAATCCCCTATCGTCAGATCTTCGCCACGTGTCAGCTCCAGGACTACCATGGAATTTGATGTCCCTCACATACCTCATAGGTCAGGGAAATAAAACCTTGAAAAATGTTCCCAACCCTCTAGGAGATATTTTTGGTCACCCATGTGACCCGCTTCCCCCTTAATGCTTTAAAGCTGATTTTGGAGCACTCACTCCCTATTGTCAGATTGATGCCACGTGTCATCTTCTTGCTTACCATGGAAATTGATGTCCCTCACATCCCTTTGAGGTGAGGGAAATTAGGAAAATAAAATTCACCCAGCCCTCTCTGTGCATGATTTTAAATTTTTAAATATCTACTTGTTTCCCGCTTCTAACTTCTAACACTCATGTGCATAGCCATATCTCCATACTTCCTCTACAACTCCGTGCCATCACTCTACCATTTTGAACCTTGAACCAGACCTGTCATAGCAATAATCTCCTTCAATCCATGAAATCATACAGATCTCAAAAGGAATTTTGATAAAACAAGGAAGAAGAAACGAAGAACAATGAAGAAAAACAATGAAAATCTTCATTTCCATAAAAAAACAATTCATACAAATCTTGCAAACCAACGGTTGCGAAGCAACGAACCATTTTTTTTTTTTAACTTTTTCCAAGACCATCAAAAACATAATTTCAAACTCTTCTCTCATGCAACATATCATTCACAATGAAGAAATTCCCTTCCACTCCACGAAGAACAAAGCTCAAATTCCTGTCAAACCGATAACTAGATCGAAGAGAAATTTCACCAGTGAGACAAGAAGTAAAAACCTATCACAATGGAATTGATTTCATTGTGAATGGAGACAAAAACCAAACCTAAAAATTTCAAGCTCCATTAATGGCCATCATGACACAAAGTAGTGGAAAAAATCAGCGAGCTACCTCTCCACTTCTCAGGGTTCAGTGGGCGAAATCACGTGAAAATTGGAGGGAATGATCATTGAAAAATCTAGTTTCGCGTGAAATATTTTTTGCACCATGAAGTCCTTATTTTTTAAGGATATGGAGGGCTGTGTTTTTATCAGCATTCTTCCATCTTCAAAGAAATCTTCAAATTCCTGAAGATCTGGTGAAATCATCCGAAATTCAAAGGAAGGGTCTCCAAAAAATCTAGTTTCTCTCAAACTAGTTTTTACACGATGAAGTTGCCAGTTTCTTGAGATATGAAGGACTGATTTTTTATCAGTAATCTTCCCTAGTATCTCCATACCCAAAGCTCTTATAAGTCATAAATTTTCATTTTGCATTTATGAGCTTTCTAGAAAGTGAATCATGATGAAAATTAGAGCACGAGTTCATGACAAAGAGTCAAATCCAAAAAGTTGTTCCTGTTGCAAACAGAGGTCATTTTCAGCACTTACTAAAAATAACATATGTTATATTTCCTCGCATGACATAAATTATGGGTCTTAATGAATTTCAAGTTCTATCACTCAGACAATAAAAATGGGGTAAAATGAAAAGTAAGACAACACACCACTTCTTCCCAAAATAACAGTCCCTAAATAAAGAACTCCGTTAAAAATAGAAATGTGCTATAAATAACAATGTATCAGAAAAGAGGAGGTTGGAATAGTGTATATGGTTTAGAAGGTGAAACTGGAGCAAGACGGGTGATATGTCTGAGAATAACAGAGCACAGGGTGATATTATAAAAATAGAAAGTTTTGATTTCGAGTGCAAAGTTGCATATGAATTTATTTTCACTCACCTTACTGCTTTTTGGACTCCCTTTTGGATAATGAGATGGTTTCATGAGTTGAAAAGGAGGAATGAAAACTTCATGGAGGTCCTGGAAGCATCATCTTAAGTGCAATGGTTTATAGAAGCAAAACAAGGCATCGCAAGGCACATCATGTGAATTCATCTTCATCACTTAAGGAACCAAGTGATCCAAAGTGAATTGGTTAGAATGATTTCAACAAGTCAAAGGGTTCATCAACCAAGTTTCAAGGAGGGTCATTGTGGGCATTGTATGTGTTCATCTCAAGCTTGTAATGGTAAATATCATAACAATGTTTCTAAACACTCATTATATGGTCCAAGATGTCCATGCATCATAGAGTTTGCGGTCATCACTAGATTGGGAAAAATGATTCAAAGTTATTCAAGTGAGAAATATTCATCAGTATAGAAGATCACCAGTGGCATAAATCCCCGCTTAAAGTTCATGGCTGCATCAAGGCATTCAAAGCATTTCGTCATGAGGAGTGTTTTCCCCTCCATCCCTTCCCTCTCCCTCTCTTTCCCTCTCTACTTTCCCTCTCTAATTTCTCTCTCCATTCTAATTCTTTGTTATGTGTCATCATTGTATTTCATCCTATTCACTTAAGTGACCTATTTTAAATTTGTAAAAAGTATTTTCTCAAAATTATAAGAGAAATAATTAATTCATGGAAAATGAAAGGTCATGAGTGGAATATGGAAATGAAGAGTCATGTGAGAGAGGTGAAAGGACAATTCATATTGCTATAAATTGTAATGAGCTCTTCATTCTAGGGGTTCTAATTCTGAAATTATTCTAGTTGGTTGTATTCTTATAAGTTCATGAGAGAGATTTTTCTCACTTGTAAGTGAAAAGAGTTAACCACTTTTCCCCTATTCTCAATTTCTTCCATTCTCATACTATGTACAATTTCTGCTTGAGCATCAATACAAGAAGGGGTTTTAAGCCTTTTTTGACTAAGGGATTTCTTGATACTTCGTGTTCATTAAATTATAATTGGTCTTGTTGTTTGTAGTATTGTTTCTTCCTAATTTTAGTGTATGTGATGAAATTTCGACTAGTGTGTCCAGAATTTGATTTTATACCTGCAATATTAGTTCTCCTACCTATTTTATCACTCCCTTTCCCACTCTTTAGACAAAGTCTTCCCTAGCAAGATATTTCTAGCTCTGCTTTAGGGTCATTGGAGTGCCCAGGTTGGATCCACAGCCACAATGCCACTAGGAAAATCCAACTTTACTTATGCATGCATATACTGATAATCGCATCGGTTAAGTAGAGGGACTTAGATCTCCATAGTGTTGGCAATAAATTCACAAGCTTTTCCACCTATTTTTTTTTCTCACCAACAATATCCAAATCGCTATAACTTCTTTCACAAAGCTCCAAATCATGTGTGGTTGGTCTTTTTGGAAAGATGTTGATGTGGGCTACACTCTAGGCTATCAAAAATTAGATTTTGGTGGGATTTGGTATGTGAACATGGGAAAACGTGATTCATACCATTAATGCATAGTTCTAGTTGACTCAATAAACCAAATTTCATGGGATTTGGCCTCTTTCCTTCTTCCACAAGCAAAATAACATGGAGAGGTGGATTTTGAGTTCCATGATGATTTGTAGGAATTTATTACATGTAGTTGGTGTTTGTGAGTTGTAATATGAGTTTTATATCTCGTTTCCCTCCTCTTCTCTCCTATTCTTCTATATATTGTAGAATAATGCTCATTTGTAAATATTAGACCCTCTTGGAATGAAAGAACATTATTCAAAGTATTGTATTTATATGTTTTGAACCTGAACTTAGATTTCAGCCAGCTGCGTGTTGATTCTTGCCTCCTTCTTCCACCGCAATGGACTATGCATTCACTTGAAGCAATAGAAATTATGTATTGTATCTATTCTCTGCCCTTTCCTATGTTTATTACATCTATTTTCCTTTCTTTTACATTATTTTTATGTTGTGCATGTTTTATATCTCTTGCAGGGTTTCTTTTCCATTGTGATCCATCGAAATGAGAGCTTGAATGTTGTTCTAGATTGTCGCATGCATGTCTTGCCTTCATTTTCTCATTTTCACTCACTTGAGAGTTTCCTTCCCCTTCTTTCTGGTTCTATCACCTCCCCTTAGTTTAGGATTTCAATTTTATACAGTTCCCTCTCCCTGGTTCCTTAGAATGATAGACTAGAGTTAGGTAATTGTGTTTCCTTTCTTAGGAGTAGTTTTGGAAGTAGGAATAAACATAAGAACTTGACCTTCTCTGGAGGTATTTCTCAAGTGTAAGTACCACAACTTGGAGACAATCCCATGTTACCTCAAAGCCCTAAATCTATCTCGATTTAAGTGCGGGTAAAATTTTGAGCTCGAACAATTTTGGCATTTTTGATGGGATAACTTGGTAAAGATTAAATTTCATCTTTTCCTAGTCATGACATGTGAATTGTGATTTGCAACATTTGAAGGATTTTTCTAACACATCTAACAAGTCCAATCTTCATATCTACTAGTTTCAATAGTTACTACACACTATCTCATGAGAAATATATAAAAAACACAATTGTGTGCGTGAGTCATGCACAATATAAGGTGAAGTAGGCACGTGTGCAAGGGAAGGCACTTTACAACATTTCATTAATTTTAATGTGTTCTTGGTGAAATAAAGTCTTTGGATTTCATTCTAAGCACATCTAGAGACTCCACTAATTCAAACAAACCCATTATCTCATTTATGAGACCTTTCTCTTCATCCTTTCATCCATTTCTTCCTTTGCTTTCACCCTTTCATTCACTTTCATGTTTCCACTTCATTCATGGATCTTCATGGAGTTCTAAATTTTTGTATTTCAGTTCTTCTTCCCTCCATTTTTAGCAGTGGGATGATATCCCCAAAATAGTTCTCGATATATTTTCCTCTTTTCCAATGAGATGGAGATCAATATCGTATTATGCATATCTAAGATATAACCAACCACTATTCCATTCACTATGCTAAAGAGTAAAGTGTTTTCCTCATGATTCTTGCTCCATCATTCGAGAGGTAGAGAAATTTATTGGTACAATAGTTTGGCTCCATAATCCATTTCCACTTGGGATCAATTGGGAGAATACTTCTACAATCGATTCAAGGAAAATGCAGATGTCATCTTCCTCATGGAACATCTCAAGCACAATGTAACGTACTTCAATGTTGTACATCTCATACGTCAACATCAAGTTGAGGAAGGACTTCACATATAATTCCTCAAGAATTCAAACCCTCACAAGGTATGACATTCTTATATTATTTAAGGTCCTTGGATGTTGATTTGGTCTGTATTGATCCAAGCTCTAGGAGAAAAAAATCTTCCTCGGGAATTTTATATTTCCATACTAGCTGAGAAGAGTCTCATTTAGACTGGAAAAGGAAATCCACCCCCTTATACCCATCCTTCCATATTCTTACAAATCCCTCTTTCAAACAATGTAAATAATCAATAGTCCCTCACCTATGTATCATCTCCAACCAGTCTTATCATGTATGATGATTGCAAAAACATTAAAGAATGGTATGATTCTCGATTAGGAGGGTGAAATTATGAAAAGTGTATAAAGGAGGGAATCTACTTCAAAGAGAAGAAAATCAGACCAAGGAAATGTAGTTTTATAAGAGGAAAAGTTGTTTATAGAAGCAAAACAAAGTCCATTTCAGATTGAAAATAGCCTCCACCTTTAGGAAATTTTGTGCGATGATCCCATTTTTGGGATTGAAGTTGAAAGAAATGGGCAAAACATGAGGATCAAGCCTTGCCCTATAAAATATTTGGCTAATCAAGAGCCAAAATCAGAGTTGTCACCATTCATGGTTAGTTTAGAGCATGAGGATGAGCTTCAATATACAAAAGGTCAACTACTATACCTACAAATCTAAATATAAAACAACTAAATGAGGTTTTATTTTTGTTTTTGATGATAATTTGTAGAATGGGGTAGACAATTTGTTTCAAAATAGTTTTCCACTCTCTTTAAGGACCACGTTCCTTTCCAAATCAGTTACATGGTCTTAATTTGTGAGGAAAGGTAGCTACTTCTACTATTTTGTATTAATATTTATTTAATCTTCCTTTCCCTATGGTTATAATAAGGTAGCGTAGGTTTGTTTATTGTGAAATAAGTACCTACACACACTCTCCATGTTTCCTATGGGAGCATGTATGATTTTCAAATTTTGTACATAGGTTATATCACCTCTTATTGCTTGGCGTAATCCTCTTGGATAATTTTTCCTTTCTCTCGTACGCTCTTACACATGATCTTCTTTTTTTTATGGGATGGAAGTTCCTATTCTTACAATCATGAAGGTTTCAATGGAGGAGGTTATGTTTCGCTACCTCACAAACACACAATAGTTCTAGTGCACATCCCCTCGACGGTGGTGGAAAATCTATTGTAAAATAGTCTTCCACTCTCATAAAAATTCAAATAAGAATATTTTCAATTGGGAACAATCAGGATAATATAGAGTCTAGGTAGTTCTTCATTTGGCTTTAGGGGTGAACTCTTCAAGTTACAAATAAAAATTTCATGATTTTAGATTGAATCCATGCCCAATGGATAATTCAAGGCCACTAATCTTCCTCATCTAGTAGGTAGATGTCCCCGAAAGTTGCTAAAATATTGCCCAAAATAACCCCTTGGATACTTTGGAAAATTATAGTTCCATTTTGGCTCTAACATCAGGTTTTTAGGTTACACGCATTGTTGGTTTTCTCCTTTGTGTAATTTTCATGGTTATAGTTATCCGTGTGCACTCCCACATGCTCTCCATGCTTCTTCCTTTTTTTTTCTCTTTCCTTCACACATGCTTCATGCATTCACATTCCTTCATTTCATATCTGTAAGTTTTCCCCATTTCCCTTTCGTGTGTACTCCTCGCACATTCACTTATTCTATCTTAGCTCTTGGTCATCTTCTCACATGAATCGAAGGTTTTTCTTGCATTTTGCAAGTCCCCAAAATGTATTTCTTCCTCAAGTCCCATGCACTCCCTTGCATGTAATCTTGTTATTTAGTGTTTCCTTTCAACACATACTCTCCTCTTCCTTTTGGCATGCTCCATATGCTACTTTCTCCCAAGCTCCCACTCTTTCTCTTGGTAGACTTTTCGGTTTCCCTTGCACATTTACATATCTATACAGATATGTGCCCATTTTCCTTACCACTTTGCACCATCTCACATGATCTAGAAAACTTATTATGTTTCATTGCATATTTTATAGAATTTCTTCTCTTCCTTCTTCTCATGTGCATGCACCCAAGGCTATAACCTCCATGCCAAACCAATGCTCTCATGTGTCCAACTCTAGGGACTTGGAAGATAAAGCTGCATTTCAAGAAAACAAATAGGAAATTTTGAGTGCGTCGAATCCTTGTAGTGAATGGATGTGCGACATGTGGTAAAGACTCAATGTTTTCTGTCAAAATGTATACTTTCATAGACAATCGGTTAGTGCCATGTGTTTGGCGTGTTTCTCTTCCAATGTGGATATCTAAATCACCATAACTTCTTTCATACAACTCCAAATCATGTGTGGTTGGTCTTGTTGGAAAGATGCTAATGTGGGATATACTCTAGGCTATTCAAAATCATATTTTGGTGGGATTGGTAGGTGAAAATGGAATAAATTGATTTAGATCATTAATTCATAGTTCTAGTTGACTCAACCACCCAAATTTCATGGGATTTGGCCTCTTTCCTTCTTCCACAAGCAAACTAACATGGAGAGGAAGATATTAAAAATTTCTATGATGATTTGTAGGAATTTATTACATGTAGTTGGTGGTTATGAGTTATAATGTGATTTTTCTCTCTCTTTTCCCTCCTCTTCTCTCTTATTCTTCTATATATGGTAGAATAATGTTCATTTGTAAGTATTAGACCCTCTTGGAATGTAAGAGCATTATTCAATGTAGTGTATTTATATGTTTTGAGCTGCAGACCTCAAATTTGGGTCACTACGTGTTGATTCTTGCCTCCTTCCTCCATTGTAATGGACTATGCATTCACTTGAAGTAATAGAAATTATGTTTTGTGACTATTCTCTTCCCTTTCCTATGTTTATTGCATCTACTTTCCTTTCTTCTACATTATTGGTATGTTGTGCATGTTTTATATCCCTTACATAGTTTATTTTCTATTGTGATCCATGGAAATGAGAGCTTGAATGTTGTTCTAGATTGTGGCACACATGTCTGCCCTTCCTTTTCTCATTTTCCTTTTTTCACTCATCTGAGAGTGTCCTTCCCCTTCTTTCTAGTGTTATCACCTCCCTTTAGTTTAGGATTTCAGTTTTATGCATTTCCCTCTCTCCTTGGTCCCTTGGAATGATAGAGTAGAGTTAGATAACTACATTTCCTTTCTTAGGAGTAGTTTTAGTAGTAGAAATAAGTAGAGGAAGTCATCCTTCTCTAGAGGTCTATCTCAAGCACAAGTCCCACAACTTGGAGATAATACCATGTTGTCTCAAAGCCTTGGATCTATTTTATTCACATTCGGGTGCAATTTTGAGTGTAATAGTTACCATGATGATAACTAGAAGAGGAAATATTATAAGGGATTTGTAAGATTATAAAACAAGAGGAAACCAATCCTAAGTATTAGAACCATAGATATACGAAGTGTAATTGTAGTTCGTAAATGGTTTTTATTTATTGTGTGTTACAAATAATTATGTTTATCATCATATGAGTTGGCTAAAGTGTCTTGAATATAAGGTATATAGTCATAAAATGCAATGTATGTGATGCTAGGAGCTGTAGCGGTATTAGGAATGTGATAGGGCTTTTTAATGAAGGGGACAAGTATATTCCAAGGATTCAGATCGATATAATTTATATATCACCGATTACTATGGATGAACTCTATGCATTGGTAATTGGATGGTGTTAACATACACATGCGATGTGTCCAAGGTCATCCAGAAAGAGATTATAAGAAAGAGGTAGGTCTAGTACCATGAGCTTGGTGTGAATGGTATTGGGGCCTACTTATGATGGGAAGTTAAATGTTTCTAGTAGCTTCTAATGAGTTTCATCGTATATGTGACAAGTGATTTAGGCATGCTTAAGGTCATCAACAAAAATGATGAGGTTTTGATGAGAGATAAGGAAGTGACATTGATTCTAGAACCTTCATCCAACAATACCCGCCTTGTGCATAACAAATGATAACACTAATAAAGAGTGGAGGATCATTGACATAGAAGAATGCTTCGTCATTAATCATGCCATCTTTGGGAAATCTATGGATGTGGATTTGTAATTCTTAAAGGGAATAATAGTTTTGATATTATGGAATTTTTAGGTTAGGAAAAGGATTTTTGGGTTTATAGATGGAGTCCTTAAGTGCGGGATTTCATTGGTAGTTGACTTTAGTAGCATTTACATATCAATAATTAAGGTAATTTTAATCATAATATCCTAAAATATTACCTATGATGTAGTTCATAGGTTCTTTTTTATAGTCGGTTCTATATTGACATTTTTTTATAATAACATTGGTATCAAAAGAAGGTCCGAAGAAGAAATCGAGAGAAACCTTTTTAAAATTCCTACAATCCTTGTGGGAATGGCCAATTGTGGTGTGCCAAAAAAAAAAAAGAGTCATGATGAAAGGAATTTGGTTACTTGATATGTCATTTTCGGACATATCGTTTTAATCAATTGATTCCCAAATTAGTTAAATATGAATTTTTTTAATTCTTTTTGTCTCATGATGCTTTTTAGATTTTATATTCTCCTCATCCCCCACAAAAATGAAGAGAATGGGTTAAATTGTCTATGTAATAAGAAATCATCCATTAGCAATGTTCTAAAACATGATTATGACCAAAAATAAATATTTTACATGGGTTGAATGGTCTATGTAATAAGAAATTATCCATTAGAAGTGGTCTAAAACATGATTATGACCAAACAAAAACATTTGACATCCCACTCTTTATTTATCTCTCCCGCTTTCATGGAAATTAATCGGTCTAAGTTACAACTCATCCACATAGAAAATATTTAAAGGATTTCTTAAAATCCAAGGCAATCCCATGGTGGGGATCATTACGAGGCTAGGGTATTACCTTTTGAGTCACTTCTAGGGTAGTTTGGAAGGTTCATACATGTTAAGCATCTCCCATGGAATCTTGGATCCCTTCTCTCTTTTCTCTTTCTATAAATGTAATAGGTTTCATAAGTGAAAATATCCTTTCTTGAATGAAAATAAATTCTTCCCAATTGGTTTATGAGTGTTTTGATTTTGTGCAATCCCTCATGTTAAACTATGTAATGAATTCACTACCTTCTCAATGACTGTGAGAGATTGTGTATTTCTTAAGCAATAATATCTATTTAGTTGTGATTGTATATATCCTTTTGGATTTTTTTATTGCATCTTACATTTATATATTGTTATTGTATGATGTGTATGAATTATATCTACATAATTTTAGTCCATTATGTCATTTATATAGAGCATTAAAGGTTGTTAAAATGTAGTGCAGATTATGACTCTTATTTTCCACTTTATCAATGTGTTCTTCCATTCTACCTTGATCTTAGGGAGATTTATTCCTTCATAATTTGGTATATCACCAATCTTATTAAATTTTAGTAAGTTTTTTCCTTAACTTTGTACAATTTTTAGTTATATTAGAGTAGTGGTTGATCTAGAAATTTTAAGGGAAGGAGCCACCTTATTCTATAGGTTTATATTAAGGGTTGAGGTCCCACACATTAGAGATACTCCCATTGTTGTTTTAGAGACCTTTAAACACTTAAATAGATACCTAAATAAGAAGGGTTCACATAATTCTCTTCCAACATTTTTGGCATGTCCTTTTAAACCACTAGTTACAAAAATTACGACTTGTGGGCCAAAGTTCTATTCATTCACTTTTACGCCTTGATGTCTCAAATATTATTCCAATTTATTATGTGGATTATATATAGGATTCCACTTTTCAAAATTTTTGAAGAGTTAACCATTTTCTACCCTAATTTAGCCTTTTGATCAAAATCTATGCACATAGTAGGCCATGGATCAAAGAAACAATATACCACCGAAAAGTGGCAAAATCACATAAGGGGTGAAATCCACACAAGTCAAAAATATGCACTACGAAGAACAATGGGTGTAAAAATGAATTATTTTAACATCAACACTTCAAACAATTGAAATTATGGACTATTAAGAATTCGGGGAAAATTTTAGCGGTGAATATTTGTAGTTTGGCGAATAGTAGAATTTCAGGAATTTGATTTTGGAAAATTTTATAACAATGGAAGTACCTGGTTTCACCCAAAAATTCCATAAACAATAATTTGTCCCATCTGAATCGCCAAGGAATTTCCAATCCCAATGTATATTTTTATATTAAATTACTACGTGATCGCTACGTCAGGATTTGAAAACATTAATGTTTCACCAAGAAATTGATGCATAGGGATTTGAAAACATTAATGTTTCACCAAGAAATCGACACACGAGATTTGAAAACATTAATGTTTTTCAAGAAATCGATGCACCAAGATTTGAAAACATTAATGTTTCACTAAGAAATCTATGGAACCTTATTTGGTCAAGAAAACATTCTTGAAATTTTCCTGATATATACATAGAGGTGATGTTTTCCCATAATTTTCCAATTTGTGAATTTGTGAAGTAGTAGAAAGGGATTTAGCGAATCAACATATTGTAATTTGATTACAAAATTTCAAATAAATCTAGGTCTTGTCGGGCCCCAACTACTATATTGAAATTTACATTGTAGAAGCACTTACTACATGTGAGTCCTTAGTCTATTTGATACATGTTTTCTTTCATGTCGCATTTCTTGGTTCGTGATTCTACCTTTGTAAGTTATTACAAAGCTTGAACATCCTCATCCTCATAACCACTATGATTTTTTATGTCATCTAGAATAGTCCTCCACTTGCAGAGAATCATAACTAGTTTTCCTATCTTAGATACATCTACGTAATATATATATATATATATATATATATATATATATATATATATATATATATATATATATATATATATATATATATATATATATATATATATCACTTCATACATCTCCAAAATGGTGCTCTATATATTCCTTTATTTATTAGTGTATCTTCTTTGAATCTTTTTGTTAATGTTCTCTCTTTTACAGTACACACACACACACACACACACACACACACACACACACACACACACACACACACACACGTAGTTATACTGCAGTTTCACTTTCCATTTATTCCACGACCAATACCATGACCATTTATCATTGTCCGCTGACATTGCCTCGTCCCACAACGGACCTGAAGGATATATAAAATGTGGTACATTCCACAGGTTTCACGTTCGTAGGGGCATTTCCTTGGGAGACTGATGGAATGAAGATGTGTGCGGCTCATTCCATGGGGTTCACATCCGTTGGGAGGATTTTGTTAGGAATGTGAGGTTAATGAAATGACAAAAACAATAATGTATGAAATAGAGACCATACAAAGATGTGAAAAATGAAAAATTTAATAAATGCAAAAGGGAAAATAGTTACAACAATGAACCAAAAACTAGATAATTAGCATTTAGAAAAATAAAAGACAAAAAATAGTAGTTGTGGGAAAATTATAGACATCTTGTCACAAGCATGCTTACTTGTTACCACCATTTTCCTCACTATGATGTACTTCAAACTTTTTAAACCATTGAAACATAATGTATTGAATGTAATCAAATAATATATTTCCTTCAATAATTTGAGGAGGAAAAAATGCTTTCTTTATCTTCACTTTCACTTTTAGCACTTCTGTGAAAATAATTGTGTTATAAATCCATCAGAAACTATATAGTAATACTAATTCACTTTTATTAATGTTGAGGAAAAGTTGGAATCTATCTCTCCATAGTAATAATTTCCCGAAAATGAATGTAGGGGTTTACACCAATTCTTCTTCCTCCATGAAGATTACAGAAGTGGGATCACTCTTTGACATATTTTCTTGTCCTTGTTGTAGCATGCTTACTTGTTACCACCATTTTCCTCACTATGATGTACTTCAAAAACTTTAAACCATGGAAACTTAATGTATTGAATGTACTCCAATCATGTATTTCCTTCAACAATATGAGGAGGAAAAAATGATTTCTTTATCTTCACATTCACTTCTAGCACTACCCGTGAAAATAATTGTGTTATAAATCTATCAGAAATCGTATAGTAATACTAATTCAATTTTATTAATGTTGAGGAAAAGTTGGAATCTATCACTCCACAACAATAATTTTCCAAAAATAATGTAGGGGTTTACACCATCTCTTCTCCCTCCATGAAGATTACATAAGTAAGATCACTCTTCGACATATTTTCTTGTCCTTATTGTAGCATGCTTACTTTTTACCACCATTTTCCTCACTGCGATGTACTTCAAACTTTTGAAACTATGGAAATATAATGTATTGAATGTACTCAAACATTTATTTCCTTCAACAATCTAAGGAGGAAAAAAATATTTCTTTTTCTTCACATTCACTTCTAGCATTACGTGTGAAAATAATTGTGTTATAAATCCATCTGCAATTTATAGTAATATTGATTCACTTTTATTAATGTTGAGGAAAATTTGGAATCTATCTCTCCACAACAAGAGTTTTCCAAAAATGAATATAGGGTTTTACACCACCTCTTCTTCCTCCATGAAGATTGCAGAAGTGGGATCACTCTTCAACATATTTTCTTGTCCTTTTTGTAGCATGCTTACTTGTTACCACCATTTTCCTCACTACGATGTACTTCAAACTTTTTAAACCATGGAAACATAATGTATTGAATGTACTCCAAGCATGTATTTCCTTCAACAATATGAGGAGGAAAAAATTCCTTCTTTATCTTCACATTCACTTTTGGCACTTCCTATGAAAATAATTTTGATATAAACCTATCATAAATTGTATAGTAATACTAAGTCGATATTATTAATGTTGAGGAAAAGTTGGAATCTATCTTTCCACAGAAAGAATTTTCCAAAAAGAATGTAGGGGTTTACACCACCTCTTCTTCCTCCATGAAGATTGCAAAAGTGGGATCACTCTTCGAAATATTTTATTTTCCTTGTTATATTCCAGACAACATGTCTATAATATTTAATATGAAGGAAAAACATCAAGATCTAGGTATATTTTTATTTCCTACATCCTTCACATTTCTTGAACACATTATCCAAGTAGGAACATTTCAGTATAAAAATAATACCCTTATCATGATTGTATCATATGTGAAACATCAAATCAAAGCATTCAATATTCTCTCAAGAATAATGATACTTTAGCTAGCTTTGACACATTGACATTTCATTGTCAAGACAAAGAACCCTGCATACATTCTCAACCTTGAATACATAGTCTCATACTAAAATGTGTCATAGATGGAAGACCATATATTCTATCTCATCTCCTTTGAAATGATGAACACTCTTGGTAATTGGATCTCATTATGATAGACCTCATACCTTTGATGAATCAACAATATCTTCATGAATAGATGCACACCTTATTTGGCTTGATGAAAACATTTAGAACCTCTATATAACAGGACAAACATCTATACATTATGAAATAGCTCGGTCATCAAGAATCATTCATTAATCAACTAAAGATAGATCATACCTTGGATGAATCAATGAACTTAGAGTCCTTCATGAGCAGATACATACTATACTTTGATTTCAAACTAAGCACAAACCTTGAGATCACCTATTTCATGTTTGATTAGCTACAACAAATACTTATTATCACTAGAGTGTCTTATCATTAGAGTGTCTTTATCTACTCAAAAATCATTTAAATTGTTTTTCTCTTCTTAAGCCTATGATACATCTTCAATTTTCTTGATGTATGCTCTAATTTTGACTATAGTAATATTCTTATTCCTTCCAACTAAGTTATATGAGAGATAGCTAAAAATATCACCTCATCCTTTCACTTTGTTCTATATCAATTTTTTTCTTTTAAAGGAGTCAAACCTTGTGAGTTTTGTACTAAAAGATGTAGATTAGACCAATACGAGATCAATCGCATTGAAAATGAATAAATGGTAGGCAATCCTTATCCAATTTGATGTAACATGTCAATCAAGAAACCATGAAAAATTGTGGAAAAACCTTTTAAATTTATTCTTATACTGATGTAACACTCTTACAAAAAGTAGTACATGTTACGTGCCACAATATTATATAGCCCATGTCAAAAATCACTTGAAATGCATTCAAATCTCTTTGAAGAATTCTGTTGGGATCAATTACATTTTTTCTCCTTAAATTTCTTATTTTTACATCTAAAATTCTTCTAGGTTTCCATGATGACCCTTATTTTAAATTATTATTTCATATTTTTATATTTCTTGTAAGATACAATGTTGATTGAAATCCATTACATGATATCCCTTGCAACAATTTGGTGCATTTTCTATCAACTAACATCCACTACATGATACATCTTGAGATGCACTATCTAGTGTTTTGAGAACATGATATATGGATATTGAAATCACTTCTTTGTAATCAATGTTAACATTATCATTCAGTTAACAGGAGTTCCTTTGAGATGATTCACGATGAATTTCTTCTCTTGTTGTCTATCTACCTAAATAAATTCATTTGAATGCATTTGCATGCGTAATATTTTTCTTTATACATATTTCTCATGTTGAGATGTCTATGCACATATCAATATCATTTAATCTAACATGTTGTATATTTTTTTATTTCAATTCTAAAGGATTCTTTGATCGAAACGACATCTAAAAGGGGAATCTCGGCCTTAGGAAAATTTTTTTATTCCAACCCCTCCTGGTAGTGGTGCTTGACATTCAAAATATAACATATTATTTTGAGAAACCATCTAAGGAAACCCATCCTTCTCCAACAAGACCATCACAATCAAGGGATAATGATTACATTCAAAATGAAACTCAAAATGAGAATGTGTTCATTTTTTATTTTCTTGATGTTGTCAATGACAATAACAATGAAATGACTCCCCTTGAATACATTCCATTGAATGATGTTGAGTTTGACACTGTACCACCTACCAAATTGAATGAAGATGACACTGCATCACTTGTCAGTGCCTAAGTGAATGTTGGAGGTGAAACTTCCGGCAAGCGATCAACAAAATATAAATTCCACTAAGGAAAATACTTAATGAACACCTATTTCGGAAGAAAGATAAAGGAGAGAAAATGGGACTTGGGAAGGAGTTCTAGGTTAGAGTGGGTTTTCAGTTTCCATTTTATTAAACTGTTGAAAATGAGAATAAATATGAACCTCCCAAAGAATGAAAATGTACAATTTGTAGCTGGAAATTGGGTAGGGAAAAGAAAATGCAACTTAAGTTGGATACTATTGAGAAGCATGTAGGAAAGATATATGAAAAGATAATTATAGATGGCATTGAGAAGAATGTTGCCAAATGGAAAAATGCAGATGATTGTTTGTATATTAGGTATGAAAAATAATTTGAAGAGCACAAGAGAAATGAAAGAATAGTTTTAGTGAATGGAGGGATAATTACCTCTCAATTCAACAAGATCATTAAAAATAGTCTTTTGGGTAAAACAATTCAGCTAGCTACTATTTTTCACATTTTGAAAAGAGGTCATCCTATAATAGATTTTCTGAAAAAAGAATATGTTGTATTTTCTTGGTGTCCTACACTTTCCTCATTCTCACTGGTCTGAAAGTAGTGGTTGGTATTGGGAAAAACTCCTATCTATGGTTGAGAAAAAGACTTGAAAGAGAAAGCGAAGTCTACATGGTACATATCTTTTTCTATTGATGAGGTTACAACAATAGATAATACTATTTGGGTCTATATACATGTGTATAATATTGATAATTATGTGAGAGAACCTAACTTACTTGCCTTTCATAACATGAGAGAGAACTCCAATCTTGACATGACCTTTGTGAGTTGGTGATAAAAAGTTTGAAGGAGATCGGTGATATGGATGATGCTACAATTGCATCATAGCTGGTAGGTGTCGGGAAAGATGGGGAATCTATAATGTAAGGTCATTGTAATGGCATGTGTGTAAGACTCCAAACATCTCATTTCCCTTATATGATTTCCATTCATTGTGTGGCTCATATAATGAACTTAGCTTACAAAATAGTTTGCAAATTTAAACTGTAGGAAAAGTTGAAGAACTTGTTTGAGAGGTGCATGCTTATTTATGTTGTAGTCCTAAAAGGTTCATGGAATTCCAAATATTTTCAGAAGGACTAACAAATGGGTGTAAACTAATGTCAACACCAGGTGGATCTCATTGTACCAACCGAGTTCATAGGGTGCACAAAGAGTTTCAATCCTTATTAAGAGTGATGTGGTAGAATCACATGGAAGTGGACAAGGCCTAGGATTTGATACATCGTTTGATTGATATATAGTTATTTCTGATGTTGTTTTATCTCCTTCCCATGTTGCGAGAAATGCATTGTTTAATTAAACAAGCACAAGAAAGAACTATATATATTGTTGATTTTTCTAGTTTGAGGAAAAGAGTTTGTATGGCCATAGAATATTTGTTTCTCAATGAAACTAATTTTACAGTCCAAAGTTTTATGGCTGGAATGATTTGATAAAGATTAAAAATTTATGTAGCTTTATGAATATCAACTTTTTAGGGAAGTTTGTGTTTTTGTATGTGGATATGAGATACCAATGTACATGTTTAAAGCAACAACTAGTTAAGTTGAGAAGGTAATTGTGACGGGGCCATTGTTTGATAACATTGTATCATAAAAAAGGGTGAGGTTAAGAGAAATTACAGTGTCCCTACTAGAAGAAATAAGGGAATGATTTAGAGGGGATGCTTTACTTGAAGCAATGGTTGTAGTAAACCCCTCCTTTTAGAATCATGTCCAAAATGAAAGATATATGCAAGAAGACTACTTCAAGAGGTTGACTACATTGATTTAACATTTTTGTAAGCTCGTTATTATGAATGGAGTGAATATTATAGGTATTTTAAGAAAGGATAGTTTGATTGAGCAATCTCATGAATTTACCTCTACAATGATTCAGTAATTCAAAGGTTTGGATAATCCCTTAGAGTTTGGAGTAATAACCTAACTATGGAAAAACATTTGGTGTAGTACTATTTTACAGCAAACCATTTTCAAGTTTTTCTCATTGGCTGCTCTATGTTGAATAATGATTTTGGGTTTAGTTGAAGATGAGATAATTTTCAATGCCTTGGCCTTTATAAAGTCAAAATTGTGAAACAAGCTTGACAAAAATTTGGAAAATTGTTTGATAATTTACACATCACGGTATGAAGTGGATAACTTTCCCTATGACGAGGGCTCGGAAGTATCAAAGTTGATTAATGAAAGGAGAGGGGTAATGAGGCTAAAATATGCCTCATTAATGTGCAATGAATACTCTCATCTTGTTGCCTTTTTAATCAAGTTTGACTGCATTTCATAAATTTT
Source organism: Taxus wallichiana var. yunnanensis (assembly GCA_018340775.1). Lineage (NCBI taxonomy): Eukaryota > Viridiplantae > Streptophyta > Pinopsida > Cupressales > Taxaceae > Taxus > Taxus wallichiana. The sequence continues at coordinate 355,866,611 of CM031243.1, read as the reverse complement.
GTTTGATCTAATATAAGTTTAGGATGTAATTGTCCATCTTTTGTTTGATTTAGTTCAAATGTCTAAAAACTCTATAATTCCTAACAAATGGTGTGGAAATTCAGTTTTGGAATAAGCAGGTCATACTTGGTCAGGATAAGTGAATTATGGAGTGACCAACATATTTTTGAGGAAGTTGGCTAAATATGGCTTAGCTCCAGAACTCTAGAAATTAGTTCGGAAGATTCCCCTTTGGTTTTGAAACTTCTCCAAAGTTCTGGAATCAATGGAATTTCCTAATCTGTCAAAAATTGATTATGGAGCAAAGAATGGGCCTTCCAAGCAAACATAGACCAACAATTTTCTAGTTCTTCACACTCCAAATATACATGTATAAGACCAACAATTGTATATCCAACTAGTTTTCTCAATTTCATAGCTACTTTGGGCACTATTCGGTTTACTAGGATTTGTAGGTGTAAGGATAGTTGTTGATCACTCATTATTGTAAATGCATCTTCGGATGGAAAAGGATATATAGAGAAATGAAGGTAGATATGAAGAAGTTAGTTCTGTAAGACTTAATATTTTTAATAATAAGAATAGCCATCTAATTTTGAGAGCAACATATTATGTTAACTCATGATTCAAGGTGGAGCAAGGGCCCACTCTTATAAGGAAAAGGATATTTTCTTTCGTTGGTATTTTTCCTTTCAAGTAATTTGTATAATTCTATTATTTGGAAATTTTGTAGTACTTTTGATTCAGAAAGTAAGTTCTGTTATGTGGAGTTATCTATTGTCCCTACAGGTGTTGTAGTTTACATTCTTATCTCCTTAGAAAGCATTTTAAACAACATTTACAAGGTGTGTTTATTTCAGCAAAGTGTGTTCAATTCTACAAGGTGTGTTTATTTCAGCAAAGTGTGTTTAATTCTGCAAGGCTTGTTCATTTCAGAAATGTGTGTTTCCTTCAGTAATTTTCTTACAGTTTAGCTTCAATAAGGATTTGGCCAAAAGATCTTAAAACACTATAAAACCCCCCGAGAGAAAAATAAAAATAATAGTAACTACAATCAATTACTAGTTCACCTAAGACTTCACTTGTTGCATATAGCTTTAGACACACCCTTGGTTTTAATATGACATCAACCACAAGTTGATCAAATGAAGGGAATAATGAATCCCATCATTTTTGGCACCATTGTTAGGGATAACTAGTTGGAATTGTCCAATTAGGTGTCAACAAGAAAAACAATCACACATCTAGTAATTGAAAAATATCCCCTAGGTTATCATAAAATTTATGAGTAGACCAAGAGACTCAAAGGGTATATTTCTCCCAAAAATATCTCAACAGGAATTATCAACATCCTCTAGTCCAATTAGGGAAGTTGAGCAGAATTAGAAGCACCATTGTCCCTTGTTAGAAAGGAAGCAAAACTCCCACCTTTGGAATTTTTGGATCAATCACCAGAAGGGGTTATAAATTTTAGAAGAAGGGTTATATCAAAAGATCTGTTAAGAGAAAGTTTTGATTCTCAGTATAGTATTCAACCTCCTACCCTTGACTTCTCACCTCCGCCAAAGAAAATAACATATTGGGTTTATTGGGAAAAAGATTCAGGATATATTACAGATATGGCTAGGGAACCAGAGAGAGAACCTGATAGGACTTTCACTTATCCAATCTAGTTGGAGGATGATGAAACACCTATGAAGAATATTTCACCTGCACACTTGCCCACATTTAGAGGGATGTTGTCTGAGGACCCTGACCAATTCTTGTTTGAATTTAAAGTATTGTGTCAAACCTATGACTAAAAAATGGATAATAAAAACTCAAGTTATTCCCATCTACTCTGAAAGATGTAACAATGAGATGGTTCATGGGATTAGCATCCAATTCCATTACCTCTTGGCTGCAAATGGAAACTTCCTTCTTAGACAAGTATCAGGACTATTGTAGAGGGAGAAACAAGAAGGAATAATTTTTAGGATAAAACAAGAAGAGGATGAAAATTTGGAATATTATTTAGATAGATTCCTCTTCATAGGTAAAAGGTGTGGATTTTTACTTCAAGAAGATCTATGCAAAACCATTTTTCTTAAAGGTCTGGATGATGAATCTAGGGAAGCCCTTAATTTAATGGGAGGTGGAGACATCAATCAATTGGGAATGGATGAGATTAAAGACCTCTATAGAAATTATTCAAGAATGAGGGGTGGACCCAGGAAAGGAAAAATTGTGAAAGATAGGAACCCAGACATGAAAAAAATTATGGATGAATTAGAAAAATTCAAAATAGATATCTTAGTTTGATTAACGTCTACCATAGATGGATTGAAATCTAAAGAAAATTCTAATACTGAACCGTTAGCTATGTACTATCCTAGATGTAGAAAGAAGCATGCAATAAGAGATTGTCCTCTGGATAAAATAAAAATATGTCTCATTTTTGAATCTAGGGAACATGAAGTTAATTCTTGTTCTCTTCTTCCATTCATAAAAAATCATCTTAAATAAACCAAAGCACTTCATCCACTACAGAAGAAGTAAACTTTGTCCAAAGACAAGTTACACAGAGTCGGGGTAGTTCATACCAATATTTGCTCCTAATCCTTGGATGATGCCATGGGTAGGTTAGATGGTACCAAAAATTGGGTACAACCCCCTTGGGCTCCTCAACCAACATGGAATCCCCAGGATTGGGCAAGACAATCTTGGTATGCTCAAGGACACCAACAACCCTAGTCTGGTCAAGGTAACCCTTATGCTTGGTCACAACCTAGGTGGAACCCCAATAACTATGCCCAAGGGAAGACATATCCCAACCAACAACAACAAGCCATAATGGGTTCCCCAACACAAGGTTCACAAACTAAAAATGTGGTTCAAACACAAATACCAACACAACTAGTGGCTAATCCCAAAAACAAACAAACAACCCCTGTCTATGGAGTAGAGAAAGGAAAATTGATCTTAACACCATGGACTATAAAGATATTCAAACCAGATTTGGAAAAATAATTAATAGTATTCTGTTATAATTACCAAGATGTCAGATGAAACTGAAACCCCTAGTTTAGTCATCCCTAAGGTTGATGAAAAGAAAAAGAGAAACAACCAGATAAAAATTCTTGAAACCCCTTTTCTAGAAAGACTTAAAGAAGTTATTGAGACCAAAGAATCTGAACTAGTGCAAGAGTTAAGGAAATTAAATATTGAAATACCATTATTACAAGCAATCAAGGACATTCTTGAATTAAACAAATTAATCAAAATGTTATGCTTGAAAAGACCTGGAAGGAAGAATTAGTACCCTAGGACTATTAAGATAGATGAGAAACTTGTTGATTTATTAGCAGGTAAACTCTTACTTCCCAAATATGGGGATCCTAGAAAACTGTTATTTCTATTACCATAGGAAACAAATATATACATAATGTTTTGGTTGATTTGGGAGCAGTTATAAATGTTATGACATTAGACACCTTGAAAACATTACCATTGACAAATATGCAACCTACTAGAACCATATTGTAAATGGTAGATCAATTAGTAGCTAAACAAGAAGGGATCATTGAAGATGTGGTAGTTATGGTGGAGTCATGGAAGTATCCAATGTACTTCCTTATATTACGGACAAAAGGTAAAACACTTGGTTATCCCATAATTTTGGGTATACCATGGTTAGCTACATTTGTTGCCTTAATTGATTGCAGATCAAGTGATATGACCATCTCTAATGGTAAGAGTTATAAAAAAATTTCCCTATATCCTTCTACAAGACCTTTCATTGATAATCAAGAACAATTATGGGTTGATGATCCTGATACTAATAAACAAAACTTGTCTTCTTTGGCTATGATAACATTGCAGGATCATGTAAGGGAGGTGGAGAATAGTATTAATCACCCATTGAATGGTCACCAATTTTCTTTGGAACAATCAAAGATAGTTCCAGAACCTTCAGATTTATCTCTAGAACATTCATATTCATCTCTCGGAACCATTGCAATCCGATGCAGATGTAAATAATTTCACTCAGAGGAACATGAATTCTCTTCATAAGGGGAGGAAATAACTAGAATCAATAACATTAGTCTCGGAGATATCATGAAACATTAAGGAATATTGGGAAAATGTCAGTGATGAGGAGCTTGACCAACATCAAGATAAGTATCATAACTCTTCTTATTGTCCTTTATCTAGTATTCTTCCTCAAGGGAACTTTAGAGACATTATTGCATATCATATGTTGTTACCTCATTCATGTCCACTAAACACTCTAATGGATCCTTTTCAACAAATCAGTTCAGTACAATTTGGAACCAAACAAATTGAGATTCAACCAGGAAGGATTTTGAACATTAACAACTGGTTAGAAAATGATCAAGAAGCTAAATTATTTGATGTTTTGAAGTGTCATACTAGAGCCTTTTCTTGGGACTATAAAGACATGAAAGGAATCCATCCAAGTATTTGCACCCATCACATTTATACTAAAAATTTTAAACCAGTTAGACAACCTTAGAGAAGGATCAATCCATCCTTAAGGGACATAGTTAAGGGAAATTGAAAATCTATTACAAGTAGGCTTTATCTACCCCATCTCGGATAGTCAGTGGGTGTCTCCTCTTGTAATTGTGCCTAAAAAGAATGGAAAATGGATAATTTGTGTTGATTATAGGGAATTGAACAAATCTACACTTAGAGATTATTTTCCCTTACCATTCATAGATCAAGTTCTAGACAACCTCTCAGGAAAACAATATTTTTCCTTCCTTGATGGATTTAGTGGATATAACCAAATTAGGGTGGTTGTTGAGGACCAGGATAAAACTACCTTTACTTTTTTGTGGGGTACCTTTGTTATCTCCGATTCACAACACCCCTATGTTTATACAAGTGCGCATACTTGAGCTCACGGTGTAATTGGGTAACATGGGTACTATCTCCAAGTTATGGGACTTCCTACTTGAGATAGACCTCCAGAGAAGAAGCGGTTCTTGCTCCTAAACTACCCGCCACAATCTATTCTAATGCAGGGAAAATAACTATTCTAATCTAAATTTTCAAGGGACCAGGGAGAGAGAATGCATAAAATGAAAGCCTACACTATAGCGGTGATACACCATAAAAGGAGGGTGTGAGAGTAGTCTTCAAATGCGTGAGATACAGAAGCAAAGTGCACACTAGAAGGGGTGATGATAGTTCTCCATAATCTAGCAAAATATATTTGCAACAATATTTCAAACATACAAAATGATAATGGATCCCTGCAGGAACATAATAATAGACATAATATTCTTTTAATCAAGGTTAAATGGGCAAGAATAATACAAGAAAACACAGTAGGGGAAGATACATCCACAAACTTATATTTTATTGCTTCTTGATATGCACAGTTCAATTGGTTACAAGATAAGGGCCTGGATCACCATGCAAGGAGTCCACAACAAGGGCCTATAGTACATTGGCTTCACAAAGCAATTTTGGTAGAGCTTTGCTACAAAAACTACCTCCTCTTTCAATGAGCCCAACACTCCAATTTATAAGAAAATGAGAAGAGAGAGAGAAGGGGAAAATGGAAATCCCGAAATCTGTCCTTCAACCACTTGTAAGAGGAATTAAATGGAGTAAAATGATTGTATATTACTTGAAAAAGGCTCCCCATACTGTCCCAAGTGCTGCAGTAGAGAAATAATGGTGATCATGCCTCTTAATTTCACTCCCAACTACTAAATAAAACACTGTTATGAACCTAGACACGTTTTATGAAAACTACCTACCAATTTCTCATCAACTCTAGAATTTCTTAACTTTTTTATGTTGAGCTTGAAGCCATGATTCAAATGGTACTAATTTTGTGTGATTTTGTTGAGAAATGCAAAAGTTATGGCCTTCCGAGTGCGGGCGAGGCATTTTTGTCATTTGGCGGGAATGAGCATTAAGCGACTGGAGCCGAATATGTTTCTTTTATTTAAATATATCTTCCCTCATTGAAAATAATAAATCCATTTTTTTTGGTGTAGAGGATGTTTTTCTCGTTCTAGAAAGTCCAATTTTTTGCAAATCGGAGCTCAGAGTCAAAAGTTATGGTCGTTTGAAGTTTTGCGGGTCAAATGTTGACTTTTCTTCCTTCTTGACTATTTCGGCAAATTGGCGATTCACGTCCCCACACGTAATTTTGTCTCAGATGTCCTAGAAAAAAATCTCCGAACTTCCCGTAATAGATTGTCCTTCAGAAAATCGGCCGATTCGTGCCCCGCGTGTACTTTTGTCCCGGCTGTCCCAAACCGTGCGAAACAAAAGACTTGACGATTTTTATTGCCTACGGCCATTTCACCTTTTCGCGTCCCACGCGTCCCGAAATACCAATTGTCCCATGGACTACCTGGGACAAAAATGTCCAACTTAGTTGATTTTCTTTGTATTTCAGCTGCGAACTTGGTACGATGAACCTTGGTACGACCTGCACTGGTACGATCCGTACCCTTCAAACCCGAAATGCTTTAAAACAATCCTGCAACCTTATTTTTTGCATTTTTCCATTTTTTCTAACTCGTTGGGATTTTTTCTTGGATGGGAGAGTTAGAGAGAAGCCGAAAGGGCCCCAAAAACATGATTTTGGGCCTTGAATCAATCTACTTACTCGGGACTAAAGAATTTGATGCATGTTATCAGAATTACCTTGAGGGGTGATTTTTGGATAACAATTTTGGTGACTCAAACAGGTTATCTACCCGCGCAAGATGAAGAAACGTCAGCTGCTCATAGCAATCCATTAGGCATGGAGTCTGTTTGATAATCTCTTAGCTAATTTGAAATTTGAATACCTGTATCCTTGAGCCATTGAAACATTTGTTGAGTGGTTCTTCTATGGATGCAAATTCATTTCAGGAGCTTGATGAAGCTGCTGCAAACAAGCACGTACTAGAAGCAATAGGACATGTGCACAAGCACTTACGGAAATAAAAACTACTCTAACAGTAGTATAATGTGCATAAGCACTTAGAGGAATGGAAATTCTAAATTAATATTTACAAGGGTGAGAAGCTATCTTTCTAGTAGCAACATTTGAGATAGATTCCATTGACCGGAATCTGCAACTCTTCACCATCCAACTTAGCCAGTCGGAAGGCATTGCTACCTTTGCATTCAATGATCATGTACGGGCCACTCCAAATGGCATCAAACTTGGAATGCCTTCCCGGCTTTGCACGATCTGCATCCCATTTCAACACTAGATCTCCAATTTGGAAGGTTCTAGCCTTGGCTTTCCTATCAAAAGTCTTCTTGATCAAGGCTTGATCCTTCTCTATTGCTTGGGCTGCATGCTCTCTAATTTCTTGGAGCTCCATTAATTCTACATATCTAACCTCCATGGGTTCAAACTCAGCTAGTTCCAAATGTTTCATGAGTTCCAATGCTGGCAACTCGAGTGACATAGGTAGAACTGCTTCTTTCCCATACACAAGCTTGTATGGAGAGCTTCCTGTAGACCTCTTGGGTGTGATTCTATCAGCCCATAGGGCTGATTTGAGCTTTGCGTGCCAAGTCCTTTGATTTTGATCAAGAGTTCTTATGATGATCCTTAACTTAGGTTCTTGTTCATAGACTCGGCTTGACCATTACCTTGAGTGTAATAATTCGATGAAGTGCTGAGATACACACAATTCTTGACAACCCATTCAGTGATCTTTGTGCCAAGGAATGCCAATGCATTGTCTAATATGATAGTGGCGAGGGGCACCAAACCTCATGACTATCCCTTCATAGAAATCTAATATGTTGGATTCACTTGCCTCCTTGAGTGCCACTGCTTCGGTCCACTTGGTGAAATAGTCCATTACCGTAAGTATCCACTTGTGGCCTTGACTTGAATTGGGATTGATAACCCCAATGAAGTCCAATCCCCATTGCATGAATGGCTGATCTACTAAAATTGGATGAAGGGGCAGCGCTGCTAACCTTTCCTTCCCAGTGAAGAATGCACATCTCTTGCATTTCTTGACCCATGAGTAGCAATCATTGAACACAGTAGGCCAATAGTAACCAGCTTTCATGATTTTGAGAGCTGTTACTCATGGAGCAAAGTGGCCTCCTGCTTCCCGTCATGGAACTCGTGTAAGATCTTCTCAACTTGACCTGTTCCAATGCATCTTAATAGAACATCATTTATGTCCTTCTTCAACATGATACCATTAATGAGTACATACGGGATGGCTTGTAACCTAAAGTATCTCCTCTTTTCTTTTCTCATTTATGGAGGGCACAAGCCTGTTTGGAGGTAATGCACCAAGTTTTGAGTCCAACATGGAATGGGTGCATCATTAGTTGGTTGTTCTTGATCATTTTGCAGTAGTAGGACAAAATCTTCTTCACCTTTTGAGCCGTTTGGTTGTTTGGAAGTGAGCTACTCACACAAACCTTTGCCATGAACTAGCTTGGTCACTTTGATTTCAATATCAAATTCCATCACCCGAGTGATCCAACTGCTCTCTTCTTGTTTAAATCCTTGTTTAGGAGAAATTCATTGACACCAGCATGAGACACCAGCGAGTTGAATCAGGGATAATTTTAGTGACGAATATTTGTAATATGGTGAATATTCCATTTTGAAAAATTTAAAGAGGGGAATTTTCAGCGCGGGTCAGTGACTGTTTGCCTAAAAATTACACTTTAATTTTTTTTAGGGGTTGGCTTCGCCTACCCTTGAAAAATATCCCCTATATAATCCTAGATTATTCGCCAGGTAGAACACTTCTACTTCACATTTGTCAACAATATGATATATCCCATATTGTAGATGCGCGACAATGGGGTTATTTGTTGACACATGACACTGATGGATAGTTGACACACGATAAGGAGGTACTGTAGATATTGACACATAGTAGACGCATGACAAAGAGTTTTTTGATGAGCGACACGAAGATTTTTTCGATGCGCAAAGCAAGGGCGGAGAGGCCGCAGTGCGTGGATCGAGATTTTACTCACGTGTCAACAAACAACCCTCATTGACGCGCGTCAACAGACCTCATTGACACGCGTCAACAACCTTGTTGACATGCATCAATGAGGTTTGTTGACACACGTCAATGAGGGTTATTTGTTGACGCAGCGTCAACAGACCTCATTGACACGCGTCAATAACCTTGTTGACGCGTCAAGAGGTCTGTTGACGCGTGGTAATGAGGGTTATTTTTTGACACGTAACACTGACGGATAGTTGACGCGTGACAAGGAGGTACAACAGATATTGACGCATAGCAGATGCACGACAAAGAGTTTATTGACGCGTGACACGGAGATTTTTCGATGAAAAAGCAGAGGGCGGAGGCTGCAGACGCGTGACAGGAGATTTTGCTGTCACGCGTCAAAAAAATGCATTGACACGCGTCAACAAGGTTGTTGTTGATGCGCGTCCATAGACCTATCGACGCGCATCAACAACCTTGTTGACGCGTGTCAATGCATTTTTTTGACGCGCGACAACAAAATCTCCTGTCGCGTGTCTGCAGCCTTCTGTCTCACCACTTGACAATCAGGTGAAATTTTTTCATACAACCCCCAAAAAATTCGCCTTCCGCGAAACCGGTTCTGGGGATATTCGCCAGGTATTTTCCACCTCCGATTTCCAAGAGGTCTCTTAAAATGAACCCCGAGTTGAATCTTATTGTTTGAGACCAAATGTCTAAACTTCTTCAAGCTCCTGATGAAAGCAAGGACATGCTTTTCGATGAAAGAATACTTTATTTCGTAATCTTCCAAGGTTTGACTAAAGAATGCTATGGGCTGTTTTGAACCTTCTCTATTCAGCTGTGTCAAGATAGCTGAGATTGTATCTGACCCTCCGAAAGCATATAACATGAAATCCTTTGAAAATTTGGGGTTGATAAGAGTTAGAGCTTGTGATATTGCTTTCTTGATGTTCTCAAAATTCTCTTTGCCTTCTTCTGTCCATTTGAATGCAAGACTCTTCTTTAACATTATTGTTAAAGGCTTCACAAGAGTGGAAAAATTAGGCACAAATCTACGGACAAAGTTTATCCTTCCTAAGAAGCTTTGAAGAGATTTCTTGTGGTGTGGTAATGGAAGTGTTTAGATGCCTTCAACCCTTTCAGGATCAATTGTTAGCCCTTCCCTAGAGCCAATGTGGCCCAACAATTTTCCCTCGTGTGCCAAGAATATACACTTCTTTGGATTCAACGACACTCCGAACCTTCTACACCTCTAAAACACTTGTCTGAGGTGAAAGAGATGGTCTGCTGCATTCTTTGAGAAGACAGTGATATCATCTAGGTATACAAGCACTATATTGTTGATTAAACCTTTGAATGCTATATCTATGGCTCACTGAAATGTTACTCCGACATTTGACAATCCGAATGGCATCTTCTTATAAGTGTACGTGCCCCATTTTGTAGTGAAGGCCATCTTGAATTGATCTTCTTCCTTTACCATTATCCGATTATAGCATGAATATCCATCTAGCAATGAAAACCTTTTTGAACCAGCTATAACCTGCAATCTTTGTTCCATTGATGGAAGCAGGTAATGATCTTTGAGTGATGCTTTATTCAGATCACGAAAGTCCACACACAATCTTATTTCTCCATTTCTCTTCCTTACAGGCACCAAGTTCGCAACCCAACTTGAGTGTTTGATGGGGAAGATGATACTAGCCTCAATGAGCTTTCTTAACTCTTTTCTCATGAGAGGTTCGATATGGGGATTCACTGGCCTTTGCTTTTTCCTGACAGGCTTGGATTCCGGATCCAACTCAATAGTATGTTATGACAACTTTGGGTTGAAACCTCTTAAATCTTTATAAGTCCAAGCGAAGACATCCGGGAACTCTTGAAAAAGTCAAGAAAATCAGATTTCTCTTGTGGAGTACTTACTTTGCCAATTTGCAATGTCTTGCCTTCATCTACTAAAATAGGTTCTGAATCTTCACCCTTTACTTGAATGTTTGATTTCTCCTTCCGGAACTGATCATTCGGGTTGAAGATTGACTCCAAGGTTACGAGGCCTTTTGATAATTTGTTAGTTCTCAGTTGCACCACTTGGTCACCATACTGCTGCTCTAGCTTGTCTTGATTTCTGGCGAAGAACTCAGCTTCTTCTTGTAGGAAATTAACAAATTGCTGATTATTCTCGAAGACTTGCCAACTTGTATTTTTATCTGGAATAGCTGGTCTCACAACCAATTTGATATGAGGCTGAGATTTCTCACTTTCGATATTTTCTACAATATCAAACACAACCCCAATTGCTGCCAGTCTGTCCGCTACTTCATTCTTCTTTCTTGGGATGGAATTGATGCTAAAAGCTTCAAAATATTCAATAAGATCCCATACCTGATTTTTGTAGTTCTTCAATGATCATTCTTGGCAGAATTTTTCCTTCTGACTTGATTCAAGATCAGCTCACTATCACCAAATACTTGCAAATTCTTGATGTCTTTCTTCTTTGCCCAGTGCAATCCGTGAATTAAGGCTTCATACTCAGTTGTGTTGTTTGAGCAAGAAAATTGAAAATGGAAGGCTGAGTAATACTTTGTACCTTGTGGTGAAATGAGCATAGCTCCTCCTCCTACACCTTGTCTACTCCTTGACCCATCAAAGAACAATTTCCATACTTCATTCTCGTCCTTATGATCTGGCTTGGTGATGCTGGGGAGAGGTTGATTCTCTTCATGTAAACAATAAACTCCTAGCTCGGATTCTTCTATTTCTTGATAAGGATCAAAATCATGCACCTTGCTTGCCCATTCATCAAGAGTCAAATCTGGGATGCTTCCAAACTTGGTGTCAGCTTCATCAGTGCTTGGATAATATTCTTGATCAAACGCTGAACAATTTGTATTGATTTGGCTTGGAGTGTGAGGTTCAACGTGTGATTTGCAATAGGTTCAGATCGATCGTGGCCTTAGTTTCATATCTTGTTCTAAACAACATGTGTGACCAATTAGCAGATAAGTAACCTCTAATCTTGGCTGTGAAATCCCTTGACAAACATAGGGCAAAGAGTGGTGGAAGATCTATCACCGAGATATCTTATAAAACAACAACGTTAGGGCATGCATACAAGGTAAGACTCAATTTTTTTATCACTCCAACTATTATTACCACAGTCCCATCCAATTGCACTACCCCTTTAGATATGACTTCATATCGAAGCCCTAACTGATCAGTTATTTGCTTGGGCATTACTGAACTACTTACCCCAGAGTCAATCATGCAATTGTGTACTAATCGGTCTCCAATGATCAATGAAACATAAAATGGAGGGGCTTCAACATTTTACCTTGCTGTCCTCCATGATTCCCTTGAGTTGGGTAGTATTTGTTAGCACCTTCTCTTGCATTTGGACTTGCTGATTTGATGTTGACCGGTCCTTCATGGCAACTTGTAGAAAATCTCTTTGGCACGGGATGGATAGTGATTCCCACATTGATATGTTTACATTTGTCTTCTTCATCTGATCAATGATGTTTAAGGGGATGAAGCATCCCTCTACTATCCCTTAGCTTGCACATTCATTCCTTACACATGGGTAGCAGCAGCTGGCATCTGAGTTGATTTAGGAGCTGGCTTGGGTGGTCCTTGCATGTTTGGAACTGCATTTTGTTTGCCAACAGCTTGTGGAGTGGTAGAAGGTTGTGGATTACTTAGAGCCAATGGCTGTCCTTCACCCAAATTTCTCCTTTTTGACCTTGTGTTGGCTGCAACACTTTGAGATATTGTTTGATTCATACCACAAAATTCTTCGGCCTGCCAATTTACAAGTGTGCTATCATTTGGAGCTGATTGTTGCTAGGATGTTTCTTGCTATTGGTTATGTCCTTGAATCCCTTCACCCTCCACACCAGTTGTTGTTACCATTAATGCTTGATTTAGGGCACCATTGAAGCACATAGACTAGTTGTGAGGTTCATAGTGGGAAACACTAATCATACTCTTGAGCTATGTTGTTTTGTACTAGCACTATTGCTTTAGAGGCAGATGTAGTGTTGGGATCATAGAGCTGAAATGGTCCGTTGGCGGGAGGAGGATTTTGATTTGCAGCTAGATTGGGTGGTCTTTGAGGCTGATATGGTTGCCTGTTAGGTTGAGCTTGAGGCTGATAAGAAGGTCTAAAACTTTGGGCTTGCTGCCTCTTGAGTGTAACCAGCTCATTACCTAAATTTTGCAGTTGCTTCATGACTTCTTGAAGCTCATTTGAGGCACTAGAAGATGAAGTAGAAGCTTCACTTGAATTCTGATTTCTTGGAGTGGGAATAGGAGCTAAATTAGGCATTTGGCTAGTACTTGGGCTCTCTAAACTTGGAAACAATGGCATTGGAGGCCTAGGAGCTAGCTTGCCAGCTTGAATCAAACAATTTTCAGCTCTAATGGCAATGTTATAAGCAACAGGGATAGTTGTACCTCTCATGGATTGAATTAACATAGAAATATCAAAATTTAAAGCTTTAAGATAATATAGAAAAACACCTTCTCACTCTTTGGTCTTATGACCACTAGAATTCTCTCCCGAGTCATTTGAAATCTGAAGTTGAAGTCAGTCAACTGCTCATTGGGAGCTCTCTTGATGGTTGTTAGTTGTTCAAAAAGGGACAAGTTATCACCCTTTTCTCCAAACCGCTCATGGAGAGCTATGCATAGTTGGTTCCAATTTTGGATAGAACCTGAGGCAAGACTCCTGAACCATTGCAAATCCCTCCCTTTGAATGAAGATGCCAGTAGTTTGACAGCAACTTGCATCTCATTGATCTCATGGATTGCACAAATATTAGCAATATCCTTAACATGATCACCAAGAGTGGTCTGATTTTCTCTAGTGAAGTATGGAATGTTCTTCAATGCCGCAATGGGATTGGATTCTGTGCATTAAGAGCAAGTGGTCTCACGCGGTGAAATTGACATATGGATTTGGTTGTGCCATCCTGATTGGTCGAAGAACTCTTGTTGATTGGATAAAAGGCCTACTAGGTGGAGGTGTTGACAAGGTTCTATTAGGTGGAAATGGAGATCTTTGAGCTTTTCTTCCCCTTCTTTCTCTGCCTGGAGATAGGTGCAGATAAACAAACAATCCTTCCTCCCTAGTTCTTGACCTAGTCTATATTCTTCTCATAAATCTTCCAGGCTTGGACTATTGAAACCAGTGGATTATGCCTCTTTAGGAGTCGCCAGATGTGTAATTTCGAAGCTCCTTCAAAGCTGGAACTTACAACAAGTGTACATCGATCTTGTCATAGTTAAGTGAAGACCTCTAAAGGGTCCCACCGGCATGCGAATCTGTTATCACCGATTCACAGCACCCCTATGTTTATACAAGTGTGCATACTTGAGCTCACGGTGTGATTGGATAACATGGGTACTATCTCCAAGTTGTGGGACTTGCTACTTGAGATAGACCTCCGGAGGAAGCGATTCTTGCTCCTAAACTACCCGCCACAATCTACTCTAATGTAGGGGTAACTAACTATTCTAATCTAAATTTTCAAGGGATCGGGGAGAGAGAATGCATAAAATGAAATCCTACACTACAACAAAGCTGATACACCAGAAAAGGAGGGTGTGAGAGTAGTCTTCAAATGCATGAGATACAGAAGCAAAGTGCACACTAGAAGGGGTGATGACAGTTCTCCATAATCTATCAAAATGCATTTGCAACAATATTTCAAACATACACAATGATAATGGATCCTTGCAAGAACATAATAATAGACACAATATTCTTGTAATCAAGGTTAAAGGGGCAAGAAGAATGCAAGAAAACACAGCAGGGGAAGATACATCCACAAACTTATATTTTATTGCTTCTTGATATGCACAGTTCAATCGGTTACAAGATAAGGGCCTGGATCACCATGCAAGGAGTCCAAAACAAGGGCCTATAACACATTGGCTTCACAAAGCAATTTTGGTAGAGCTTTGCTACAAAAACTACCTCCTCTTTACAATGAGCCCAACACTCCAATTTATAAGAAAATGAGAAGAGAGAGAGAAGGGAAAAATGGAAATCCTAAAATCTATCCTTCAACCACTTGTAAGAGGAATTAAATGGAGTAAAATTATTGTATATTACTTGAAAAATTCTCCCCATACTATCCCAGGTGCTGCAACAGAGAAAGAATGGTGACCATGCCTCTTAATTTCACTCCCAACTACCAAATAAAACACTGTTATGAACCCGGCCACGTTTTATGAAAAATACCCACCGATTTCTCATCAAATATAGAATTTCTCAATTTTTTGTGTGTTGGAATTGGAGCCATGATTCCAATGGTACAAATTTTGTGTGATTTTGTTGAGAAATGCAAAAGTTATGGCCTTCTGAGTGCGGGCAGCTATTTTGGATCTGGCAGGCATTTTCTGTCATTTGACGGGAATGAGCATTAACTAACTAGAGCCAAATATGTTTATTTTATTTAAATATATCTACCCTCATTAAAAATAATAAATCCATTTTTGTGGCATAGAGGACGTCGTGCTCATTCTAGAAAGTCCAATTTTGTGAAAATCGGAGCTCGGAGTCAAAAGTTATGGCCGTTTGAAGTTTCACAGTCAAACGTTGACTTTTCTTCTTTGTTGCAGCTATTTCGGCAAATCGGCTGATTCACGTCCCGCGCGTACTTTTGTCTGGCTGTCCTAGACAAAAATCTCTGAACTTTCCACAATATACCATCCTTCGGCATAGCGGCCTATTCGCGCCCGCGAGTACTTTTATCCCGGCTGTCCCAAACCGCGCGAAACAAAAGACTTGACGATTTTTATTGCCTACGGCTATTTCACCTTTTCGCGTCCCATGCGTCCCGATGTCCCAACTATCCCACGGACCACCTGGGACAAAAATGTCCAACTTAGCTGATTTTCTTTGTATTTCAGCTGCAAACTTGGTACGACGAACCTCGGTATAACCCGCACTGGTACGATCCACACCCTTCAAACCCGAAATGCTTTAAAACAATCCTGCAACCTTATTTTTGCATTTTTCTATTTTTTCTAACTCGATTGGATTTTTTCTTAGATGGGAGAGTTAGAGAGAAGCCAAAAGGCCCTAAAACATGATTTCGGGCCTTGAATTAATCTACTTACTCGGGACTAAAGAATTTGATGCATGTTATCGAATTACCTTGAGGGTGATTTTTGATAACAACCTTTTCCTACATGGTACTACCATTTGGACTATGTAATGTTTCAGCAACCTTCCAAGGGTTGTAATAGAAATTTTTGTAGATCTAACTAATGATTACGTAGAGGTATACATGGATGATTTTTAACGTGCATGGAGACACATTTGGTGATGCCTTGAGAAATTTGGATAGAGTATAAACAAGGTGTGAGCAACACCATTTGTATCTTAGCCATTAGAAATGTTTGATGATGGTTGATTAGGGGATTATACTAGGACATAACATTTCAAAAGAGGAATTCAAGTTAACCAAGACAAAATTAATATTATTTTTGACTTGCCTCTTACTCAAACCCCCACCGATATCAAGTCATTCTTAGGACATGGGTACTACAGACGTTTTATCAAATATTTCAATAAAAAATTTTCCCCATGTTTTTCTTTCTTACCAAGGATAGTGAATTTCTCTGGGATGAAAAATGTCAACATGATTTTGAAGAGATTAAGGAAAAACTAATCACTTCCCCAATATTAAGAGGACCTAATTTGGAGGAACCTTTTCACATCCAAATAGATGCTTCAAATAACTCAATTGGTGTATTTTTGGGACAAAAAGATGAAGAGGAAAAAATGTATGTTATCTATTACCTTAGTAAAAATATTACTCCTATTGAAAGAAATTAGAACACCACTAAAAATAATTTCTTGCTATGATCTATTCAATTAACAAGTTCAGACATTATATTACATGGTACAAAATATTTGTACATATAGATCATTCAACAATTAGATACTTAATGAATAAACCAATGGTTGGAGGTAGGATAATCAGATGGTTATTAATTTTACAAGAATTTGATATTACTATTATGGATAATCCAAGAAAATATAATGTGGTAGAAAATTTATTTTCAAGGTTAACCACTATAGGGGAACATGCCAATTAAGGACAACTTTCTAGATGATCAATTATTTGCTATTTCTGTTGATACACCATGGTTTCATGGCATGGAAAATTATCTTGTAACAAGGAAGTTTCCTCCTTTTACTAAGAAACAAATGAAAATATTAATCAAAACAAGTGCACAATTTAAATGGTTAAATGAAATGTTATTTAAATGTGGCCCTGATTTGGTTTTACGCAGGTGTGTTAGAGAGGATGAAATTTTTGACATACTTAGAGCATGTCATGATGAACCAAGTGGAGGACACTTTTTAGTGAAAAGGAAAACCCAAAAAATACTTGGCATTGGTTATTATTGGCCATCTCTATATAAATATGTGAATAAATACATCAAGTAGTGTGATCCTGTTAAAGGATGGGACAACCAAATTTTACTAGTGAAATGCCTCTGTAACCTCAAGTGGTGATTGAACCATTTGAAAGGTGGGGGCTGGATTTCATTGGTCCTTTCAGTCCTCCTTCATAGGGAAAGGAGCACATTCTTGTATGTACTGACTATGTAATAAAGTGGGTAGAGGTGCAAGATTTAACAAATGCTAATGAAGATGTAATTGCTGATTTCCTTTGGCATAGAATCATGATGAAGTTTGGTGCACCAAGAAGTATAGTTTCAGATCAAGGCCCATAGTTCATGTCTAACATGATCTAGGCATTTACAATGTACTATTAGATCAATCATAGGAATTCATCTCCTTATCACCCACAATCCAATGGACAAGTAGAAGTGATAAATAGGGAATTGGAAAATATTCTCACCAAAACAGTTGAAGCAAGTAGAAGAGATTGGGTGAAAATGCTACTTGAGGATTTCTAGGATTATAAAACAACTTGGAAAAATACAACATGCTTCTCACCATATTATTTAGTCTATGGGAAGAATCCTTGTTACCCATTCAATTTGAACTAAAAACATTGAGGAAAACAACTAAATTGGGTATTGAATTGGATACAACACAAAAGGAAAGAATTCTATAACTCAATGAATCAATGAATTGAGGTTAGAAGCACTTCAACAAATAAAGATAATAAAAGGTCAAAGGAAGTAGTGGCATGATACACATATCAAGGAAAATAAATTCAAGGTAGGAGATTTGGCATTACTATTTGATTCAAAGTACCACTAATTCAAAGGCAAGTTGATGACCGGTGGCTAGGAAATTATCAGATTGAGCAGATATATGATAATGGATCTATTCAGCTACTTCCCATTAATGGTAGTAGAAGGGCACTTTTGGTCAATGGACACAGGCTAAAACTCTATAGGAAGCCTCCTACAAGGATGAATTCCTTAAGAAAATTGAAGCAGATAAGGAATTTGATCATATGGAAGAACCTAATTCTTCCAAAATGATCAAATAAGTAGATACAAGGATCTAAATAAAGGGAAGGGAATGAAAACTAGTAAATGGCATTCTCTTCCCCAAAAATAAGAAAAAAAATGAAATGAATTTTTTTATCTCAAAAGGCCAATTGAAAACCAAAAATGGCAGTTGGTCTCATCAATAATTGACTAATTCAAATAAAAGAAACTTCTTTGGAATTCTAGCTATCTTTTCTAACCATTTTTCACTTTTTAGGGATGACGAGTCAGCAAGGTGGCTGGATTACGTCAGCAAGGATGGTAATTATATCTTGATCTTATTAAAGGTTAAATTAAAAGTTTTCATGTGTGATTAGATTTGGTTTAAATCGGCGGCATAATGAGTTATTAATTACACATCATGATTATAAAGAAAGGGAAAACAATCATGTCGGTGATGCCAGTTAAAATAAATGAATGTGGAGGCATATTAATGATAAATTGTCATTTAGGTGGAATCAAAAGAAAAAAAATTGAAATAGTTGCAGAGAAACTCAAGAAGGTGACAGTAAAGGTATACTTGGAGTTCCACAGCTAAGTTCGGTGGTTCCATAGTTATCTCCTAGCATAGTGAGGGTTTGAAAAAGGGAAAATAATTTGAATTGTCTACTTGACCATGGGTATCAAGAACAAATATGAACCAGAAGACGACACATAACCCCTTACGGATGGTGAAGTTATGACCATTTTTGAGCGGGTAGGTTGGCTGGAGTTTTTGAAGAAATTCTCCAAATACAATGATGAGCTGGTAAGAGAATTTGTTGTGAATTTAGAATAGCTTAGAACTAAGGTTAAGGGAATCATAGTTCCCTTTACTATGAAAATAATAAGTAATGTATCTATTGTGAATGTACCAAACCCTGTAAGGGGAACTCTGAAAGAATTGGTAGATACCTTAAGGCAAGAAGGTGAACCTGAACCCCAATACATTTATACCACTAAGAAGTTCATAAAAGGGGTTAAAATATCTATCCCAACCAACCCATTTGATAGAGTAACATTCGGGTAGTAAAATACTTGACATGTGATGGCCAATATGGGACTGTCGGAAGGGAAGTCCTTAAAATATTGATATATCTTAGGTATGGGGAAACAAAGCAAGATTATATGGTAAACCTTCCTAGTTTCCTCTTTGATTCCATCCATACCATGGCTCAGATATATTCTTAGGGAGTAGGAACAATTAGGCACCATGGGTTAATTCATTTGGTTTGTCAACATCATTTTCTTTCTAAGAAAAATGGGGAAGAAGCATGGGAGAAATTCCTCCACAAATTCAAAAAAACTTCTGATATTATCAGAAGGGGAACACCAACCCCTTTTACTCCTAAAATTGACTTAGGAATTAATCCCTTTGATGAGAAGAAGGAAGAAACAAGTGGGGTTAAAATACCAAAAAGGAGGAAGTCTAAGAGGATAATCCCAGAAGAACCAATACTTGTTGTTGATAGTGATAGTTCACCTAGGATGGAATCTGGAATAAAAGTAAGAAGAAGTTCAAGGAAAAATCCTACTTCAGAAGATGTTGAAACTCCTAGGAAGAAAAGAATTCATAAAAAAACTAGGGAAACTCAGCCAAGAAATATTGAAGTTCAAGAGAATTTAGAGAAGGAAGTTGTTGATATTCTTGGCAACATGTCAAGTCCTCCTCCTCTACAAGGTCAAACTGAGGAGTTGGAGAAAAAGGTGAAATATTGGAAAGGAAAGATTTTCAGGAAATGCATGACTTGGCAATACCATCAAATGAAGATGAACAATTGACATCTTGGAGATTAAAAGGAAAATTCCCCTTGGTGGAGGAACAATGCTCATCCCCTAAGGAACCTCCGGTAAAGAAGAAAAACAACAATTGAGGCAGGATTTGTTCTTGTCTAGAGTAGAAATTATAATTAGGGAAAAAGATGAGGAATTGAACTTCCTCAAACATAAAGTGGAGCACAGAGAAATTCTTATAGAACAATTGAAAACTCAGCTAGTAGGAAAAATGAAGAATTGGTATTGGTAAAACAACAAATTGCTGAAAAAGAAAAAGAATTGCAATTGGCTACTGAACAAAGCACTAGCAAAGAGACTATGACAAAAGTAGATTCAGTGAATCAAATGGTACAAATAGAGTTGTCCTACTTGCCACTCAAACAATTATGGGATGATACCTATAGGAAGTTGAATGATTTAAAAGTATCAAATCAAGAGCTAAAGAGCCAAATTGAGGAAGATAAAAAGGCAATAAAGTAATGGGAAGAAAAGTTCTATAAGAGTGAGGAAGAAAAATTTAAGTGTTTGGAAAAAATATAGATGGTCTATATGATGAGTGAAAAATTACTAACATGTAGAAGACCTTCTCCTGCATACAGTGTCTTCTTAGAAGAACAATTTATCCATTGGAAATTATTGAGGATTTCATGTGGCCTTCCACATGAATTGAAGGATGAAGCAAAATTCATGGCTACATATTCTTTAGCCACTCTAGAGTAGAAAAATCTTCTTTGTGAATTTTATCTCTCTACAATTTCATGTTAGAAAAGAACACATGCTTTATGATTAATTTATATGTGGGGAAAGCCAACTTAAAGAATTTTTTCCATGCTTCAAAATCAGATAGAATGTAAGGAAAGGAATATTGAACACTTGAAAAAGGTTGGTTCATTTGGTCTATGTATGAGAGCTCAGTACGAGAAAACCACCTGCATTTGTTATAGATTTCAGGGCTCATGCCTTTAACCCCTGAATTAAGGAACATTACATTGCCAGCCTGCAAAGGGATATTGCTGCATTCACCTCATATGAAGAGGAATATTTTGAGGAAGTTTATGATGCATGCAAAATAAGATGGGAACTCCTTACTGTGCCATTGAAAATAAGGGAAGTTATCTCTCCCAAAAATTTGATATGGAGCCTGGAAAGGGCCAAAACTTTATGTACAGTCATTCCTCAAATTTGTGAGGAACACAAAGGTATGTGGATAGGTATGAGAACAAGGCCTCCTCTCCTTCTTACACCCATGTCTCCATGGTAGAATTGGGAACCTCAAGATTCCACTCTTTTTGAGAATTGACAACAAAAGATGGAGGAAGGATTGAGATACAACAATTCTGATAAGAAGACCTGACACATTCAATTTCAACCATTTGATCTTAGCAGTGAGTTGGAGTCCAGAGTTCATGATCCCATTTTTGGAGAGTGAAGTTTGTAAGAGGAATTACAAACAAGTAAGTGTGGGGGAGATGATGAGGCTAAAATATGCCTCATCAATGTGCAATGAATACTCTCATCTTGCTTCCTTTTTAATCAAGTTTGACTACATTTCATAACTTTTGTTTGATCTAATATAATTTTAAGATGTAATTTTCCATATTTTGTTTGATTTAGTTCAAATGTCTAAAAACTCTATAATTCCTAACAAATGGTGTGGAAATTCATTTTTAGAATAAACAGGTCATACTTGTTCGGGATAAGTGAATTGTGGAGTGACCAACATCTTTTTGAGGAAGTTGGCTAAATATGGCTTAGCTCTAGAACTCTAGAAATTAGTTCTGAAAGATTCCCCTTTGGTTCTAAAACTTCTCCAAAGTTCGGAATCAATGGGATCTTCCTAATCTGTCAAAATTTGATTATGGAGAAAATAATGGGCCTTCCAAGAGAACATAGACCAACAATTTTCCATTTCTTCACACTCCAAATATACATGTATAAGACCAACAATTGTATATCTAGCTAGTTTTCTCAATTTCATAGCTACTTTGGGCACTATTTAGTTTACTAGGATTTGTAGGCATAAGGATAGCTATTGATCACTCATTATTGTAAATGCATCTTCGAATGGAAAATGATATATAGATAAATGAAGGTAGATATGAAGAAGCTAGTTTTGTAAGACTTAATATTTCAATAATAAGAATAACCATCTAATTTTGAGAGAAACATATTGTGTTAACTCCTGATTCAAGGTGGAGCAAGGGCCCACTCCTCCAAGGAAAAGGATCTTTTCTTTCATTGGTATTTTTCCTTTCAAGTGATTTCTATAATTTTGTTATCTAGAAATTCTTTAGTACTTTTGATTTAGAAAATAAGTTCTATTCTGCGGAGTTATATATTGTCCCTACATGTGTTGTAGTTAACATTATTCTCTCATTAGAAAGCATTTTAAACAACATTTACAAGGTGTGTTTATTTTAGCAATGTGTTCAATTCTATAAAGTGTGTTTATTTCAAAGCAGTGTGTTCAATTCTGCAAGGCTTGTTCATTTCAGCAATGTGTGTTTCCTTCAAGTAAGTTTCTTACAGTTTAACTTCAATAAGGATTTGGCCAAAAGATCTTAAAACACTATAAAACCCCTCGAGAGAAAAAAAAAAAATAATAGTAACTACAATCAATTACTAGTTCACCTGAGACTTCACTTGTTGCATATAGCTTTAAACACACCCCTGGTTTTAATATGACATCAACCACGAGTTGATCAAATGAAGGGAATAATGACTCCCATCAAGGGGCTGAAAATAATGACACAAATACAATAGATGACCCTATTGCAGAAGTTGAATGTCAAGAATGAGAGAGTCGAGTCTCGGAGATCTGGTGAATCAAATGATAAAGATGATTTAGTTCCATCAAGTTCTAGAAGCTTCAATTTATGGATATCCCATGATATAGATGTTCATATAATAACTAATATATTCAAATATTCGGTACATTGTTCTCGAATCTCAAAAAGGATTAACACTCACTCCAAACTTACATGTACCTAAAGGTAGTCATATTTATTTCATTTCCATTTTGATTTGAGAAAGATGACAAAATCATGTTTTAATGAGTATTTAATATATTTCACATACATTGTTGTTGATCTCTTTTATAAAAGCATACACCATGGATGGTTGGCTATTAAATCAAATTACATTTACATTATTATATACTTTAGGCATATAAGAGTTGTGGTGCTTAATTATGAGATATAATAAGTGGTTTTTCTTGAATCATTACTGAAATGAAAATTTTAAAATAACACTATTCCTCATTCAACTTGCTTGAGACATGCCTTGTATGAAAAAAATGAATATTATCATTGCAATAAATGGAACAATTTTCAAACTTAAGTTACCCTTAAATATGTTAGGATCTAAATACACTAAAGAGTAAATCCATGAACATATATATAACTTGTGCACCTCTTTGTAAAAGTTTTCTTCAACCACAACCAACCTAAATATCACATGTTTATTAATAAAATAAACATAAAGATAACTCTAGTCAATTAACAAGATAATTTAGTATTTTTATCCATGACCATGATTTCCTCCCAAATAATAGAAACAAAAAAACCAAAACTGCCACTTCAACTTGGAATCAGGCTCCATAACTTTAACAAATTACATCATCTTCTGTAACATGCTCCACTCTTCATCTCTTGGAATTGTAATTTGTTATAAATCAGAGTGACTGACATGTAACTTTTCTAGAAATTCATAACTGATAGTGGAGCTTTCCTTTACTATTGTATGCAAACTTACTGACAAGGTTATCAATGGTTTAACAAAGTCAAAAAAGTGTGTCTCATCTAGCTTCTCAGGAATTCAGTCCTTCTCTTGAGTCATTTTTTCTTTCACCTTCTTTTAGAATGAATCCTTCATAATGAATTGGTGTGTTTTATCGAAGGCATTGGAAAACCAAGATTTGTGAACTCTTGTAACTTTCCATGTAGCTCTGTAACATTCTTTAACACTTATTCAATAATTCATGTGCTTCCTCCAACATCACACACTTCCGAATGACAGATGATACCTTTATTAAGGCATCAAATCGGTTCTAAATTCCTTTAGATTCCGGTTTTGTGTTCTTGAATTTGTAGATAGCTTCCAAAATTTTCATTGTTGTATCCTCTCTTAAATTCACCACTTTTCTGCTACCTATTACGTATTCATGAAGCTTATCATAGATTCACTTTGTAGATCAGCCATGAATTCAAAAAATCTAATCAAATGATTATTTTTTTGATTTTTTTCCCCTAAAAATTATCCGTCATATTAACCAATGCCTTTTATAAAATCCAGATAGTTTATGTTGGAATATTGTATTTCCTTTCTTACTTTCACTAATTCCTATTGCAATATTTCATTTTGTTTTTCTCATCATCTAGGATCTGTTCCCATTTTTGCCCTTTTATTTCTCTTCCTTCAAAACCTATTTCAATTCTCCCGATGTTTTTGTAGTCTATTATTCGTACTCATTATTTCCTATAAATTTTTCTTCTCTTCTCTAGTTCTACTGTGCACATTCATTTACAACATTTGAATTCATAGAGGTAAATGATTTTATCTACCTCTCCAAATCAACTGTTGCTTCTCCTTTTTCTTTCTCATTTTCCATGTTTGTATTTAACTTTTAAATCTTATTATTCAAATTATTTCTCTCCCTCTTTGCCTTTAGTAATACTATGTAAACTACATCATTACTCCTTTTCGATACATTAATTTTGTCGAAAGGTTTCATTATCTTAAAATCCATTTGAAGGGAGGTCATTTTGTAGTCACTAGAAACCATTTCATTCTCTAGTGTTACAACTTTGGGCACAACATACATGTATTCCAAGGTATTTATGTTTGGGTTATATGTAGGAAATACCCTCATTGTGGTTGGATTTGAAGTTCCGGTAGCCTCTAGAATTTTCTCTTGTTTTGTTATATCTTTATGATTTATTGACAAATTCAGCTAGGTAATCAAAACTTGAGGTGTTCATAGGAATGAACTATTCCACCTTGAATGGAGAAGGAGTAATTGAAGTTTCGGGAGAATTTCCTGTGGAATGTTAGTTTGTATAGGGGTGGCACTTGCCACCACCTTACGTAAATAGTTTCTTTGATCCAAGAGTAATTGTACATGTGTCTGCCTCTATCTTTTGCCTCTTCTTGGTTCCTTGTTGGAAAATAGCCCTAGCAACTTCAACTATCTCTATTGGCCTCTTTAAGTTTCCAATACTCTATTGACTACTACTATCATCACTAAAACTTCCAACATCAGCAATAGTAACAGATTCATGGCCAACTTCTCCTCTAGGATTTTTCAATGTGTGGTTGAACTGTTTGTTGAGGATTTCACTTCGGAGTAAATTTCACTAGATTGACACTTGTAGATGTTGTATTATGTAGTGGTACTTTCTCTGAAGGAGAAGCTATAAGGCTTGACCTATTGAAAAATATCCTAGACTCTGCCTTTGGTGGAAGCCAAATGCCTTATCCTATTGAACCCAAACCACCACCAGTAAAACCCATATTTTCAGAAATAACTACTTCTGTAGAATATCTTTGTTTTAAGCCTTCATTGAGATTTGGTTTATATGTGCTAAGGGAGTGTGTAATTCCTCAGAGGAAGTTTCATCATCACTACTTGCCTCTCTAGGATGCTCTTCATTCTAAAATTTTTTGAAATCACATCTTCTGGAATAAAATCATAGTCTTTTACAAATTTTGGATGGCCTAGGTCTTGCCTCATAGACCAAAAGGCATCAATTTTTGACCTTGTCCAATTTTTATCTCACAATTCTTGATGTAATGCCTTTGGCATGCTTTTAGAGGAATTTTTATTAGTTTTTCATAAAATTTGGTAGATTGAAAATCCTCTACCTTCTTAAACAATCCAATTTTTTTACAACTCTTGAGAACTAATTCCTTTCTCAAAAGTAATTTCATTCATTATTATTTGTACTTCACCCTAAGAGTTCTTGTTTTTCAATTTTTCCAGCAAACATTTGATTTCATGTTAAATTTTAGTGGCGAGTTCTTATTCACCACTACCCTTACTTTAATCATCTCACATGGGTCATACACCCAGTGAGAGTCAACATAAAACTTAAAAATATGTAAGATTTCATGTGCCACATAGAATGATTTTATTTCAAATGTGAATCATCGACATGAGAATGGTAATGAAGGAAATAAAATCTTCTTTTTCGAGTGAAAAAATAGAGATTATGTATGCTTTCCATCTACTTGTATATATTCCAAGTCAAAAAATATCTCTATTACATGTATTGGAAATTTGCAAGGTTGTACTCCTGATCCATAAAACCTTAGCACAATATATTCCTCCATGAAGTACCAGTCTGCTAACTGTATTTCTGATCCCAGTTGAATGCAATCTCTACATTTCACAAGTAAATCCGTGCAATATACTTTTTGTAAATTAGAGCCCGAAAATAATCCAAAAGTGAATGTAGTCCCTTCTATTATCATACATCCTTATCTTTGGGGTCCACTAATTTAATGGATGCATCGCTTTTGGCTAGACCTCAACATTATAGGGCACAATTGCAAGGTTATTTTCTTCAAACCATTCAATAAACCGACATAGAATTAAATAACACAAGTAGGTAGTGAACCTATAAGTCTTAGTGCAAGGCCTTCTTTCATTATTAATAATTGTTTATGCATAAATTTTGTAATGTACCCAAATCTATATTGATAAGGTGGATAAACAAAATGGATATTGTGTACCATTTCTAAGAGAGTTTCATATACTTTCTCATCACTATCAAAGCCAAGACAAAATACTAACATGGAAATGGTATCACGACCCTTCATGCGGAGCCTTCCCTTTTGGTACCGTTCCATCAATTGTTAATTTTCATAAAAACTCATCTCTTTCTTTTTGATTGGTGGCATGATAATTGCTAGCATTTTTTCCTAGGTTTATGCTGATGGTTCCTAAATATTTGCTTTCAAACCCCAACGCATGGCCAAGATTTATCTTTATAATGGACAAAATTTTTGGTTCGTTTCCCTTTGCAACAATTACTTTTTTGTCCCATCGTAATTTTGGGCACATATATTGACAAATTCAGGGTAGGGTAAAACCTCGTGGAACATCATGTGTCCCAATATAGACCCCCATATTATCCAAAATTTATGTTTACTTGATGGGTCCGAGCATCTAATTTCCCTCATCTTCATCTCGGATGTGTATCTAATTTGTTAAGCCTTTGTGCCAATTACGGGATCATAAATATCATGATATTCATCAAGTAAAACTAGGGTTTTACTTCTAAGTAGTTTGGCATATGGGATTTGGGGTTTAATTTTACTTTGGGATCCTGTGGACATAGACATGCTTAGAATTTTGGATTCTATAAACCCTCAAACCTAATTTCTCAACCCTTATATTGAAACATTTCAAAGCGAAGGCTTATACAATGTTACTTATAAAAAGATAATATTTAAAGAATTAAGATTAAATGCAAGATGACACTTACTCAAAAATATGAAAATTTTGATTCTTACACGGTTTACAACTTCTATGAATCTATTTTGCCTCCTATTTCAGTATGCCTTCTAGAAACAAAATTTCAATTGTTAGTGGATGTTTAATATCACCTCACAACTTGCAAGCAGTACCATGGTCCACATCACTATAAATGATTACATATTTCAATGTAATTTGTAGACGTCAAATTTAGCCTCCTTATCAGATGACCACATGGCAGGATTTTGGGCCTCCTCGAGGCAAAGGCATTCCCAAACTCCAAGCCCATGGAATGAACCAATTCAATAAAGTTTCGGGTCCGCGGTGACAAGTGTGGGCATTTAATGACTTGGTTGTTGAAATTTTTTGGGACATTGAAACATTTTAAACCCCTGCATTTTCCCATGCCACGTGGAAGAATTCTATGGATTTCTTTTTACCTTGCCCCCATGGACATGAACCTCCCGAATTTAGGTGGGATGAATTATAATTTTGGGTCCGGGTTTAATTGTTCATTATTGGTCATGGACATTGGAATTGGAATATATGATGGGCCCCAACATATTATATATTTATATATATTATTATATAAACACACACACACACACACACACACACACACACACACACACACAAAGACTTCATTATTTATTTCTTAAATTAGATTATTTCTTTCTTAAATTAATTTAAAGTTTTCAATAAATTAAAAATCTGTCACCCCTACTTTTGCCCATGCCAAGCGAGAAGAATTCCATGGATTTATTTTTTCCTTGCTCCCACAGACGTGAAGCTCCTAGATTTAGGCGGGATGAATTAAAATTTTGGAGTGCAGGTTTATTTGTTCATTGTTGGTCATGGAATATATGATGGGCCCTAACATATTATATATTATATACATTAGTATATAAATATATTATTAATATATATTCTTATTTTAAATAATATATATATATATATATATATATATATATATATATATATATATATATATAGTATTTACATTATTGATTTCTTAAATTAGATTCTTTCTTTATTAAATTAATTTAAAGTTTTCAATAAATTAAAAATCTATCACAAGTTCAATTTTCAAAATACAAAACCAAATATCCATAGATGAGAATAGATCAAAGGAAGTCTTTCTAAAGAAAATGAATATGAATAAAATCAAATGTTGCTTGATATTATTTACTATTTGAATTGAAGTAACTAACGAAAAATGTTGTTTTTAAATAGAATTCAAAATTGTTGATGTCATTACTAATGAAATATAGTGTTCTCAAAATTATTTTTAGATGTTCTATAGTTCATAATTTTGACATTTTTCATATTTATTTTATTCAAATTAATTAGATATATATTGAAATAAAATTAACATTTTCATTTTTTTCTATTGAAGGGTAATGTGTTTTCTAATATCTCATTTACAAAGGGTAAAGCTTAACCTAGCCAGTCAAATTAAAGTATGGGGAACCCTTCAAATTTGATCATTGAATGCAATGATGGTTGTTTTAATATATTTTGCAAGAAAGCACCATTTTCATAAAGCTTAGTAAATTTTGAATATACATGACAACTGAAATATGTCACTTCCAAATTTCTAAAATATCATTTCTTATATTTTATATATGTAGTTAGTTTCTTTTTTTTCCAAACGTGTCTCCTCATATATGTGATGAAATCTAAACAAATCTAAAAAATCTAAATAATAAAATTTAAATGCATCACTTTAAAGACTAAAGTTATGGGAAAATTACTTTCCATATTTATTAAATATGCCACTTTTATGAAAAAGTCTTTGCCATATTTATTAAATATTTTGTTTCCTAGACCTTTATAGTAGAAAATATAACATGACCAAGAATTAAATTTTAAAATACATTTCTTAACTCAGGGTTCCGATTAAATCTCTGGCGGCACACTTTACATGAATAGGTAATTAATTTCAATTAAAATTCTAGCTGAGGGTTGAAGCTATCAATTTTGGGAGGATATAAAATTTATGGCGAAATGATTTCTCCCTCACACATTAGCTCAAAATTTATGTTTATTTAAACCTAGTAATGACATGTTACAAACTTACCACATAACGTTTCTAGGCATCCTCCACCATCCGCTTTCAATCAACCATCCTACGTCCATGTCTTCTTCACCCTAGAATTGAATCCTCTTAATGAAAAACTCACCCATTTGGGTGAGTGTTTCCGATTAATTGGGAAGAATGAGGCCCTCGTCCGCTACATTATTAGCATACAGGACACTAGGGATGAATTTCCCAATATTTCATCTCCGAAGGACATGCTTTTATCTTTCTTGCATCACTTGTCTAAATTATGTCCTTCATTTCCTATTTTCCAAGATCTCCATTTCCACCTGATTCACCCATATTATCACATGAACACCAAAAAATTAAAGTACCACTAGATACACCACTTCCCTTGTTTCTTAGGCGATCAATGGGGTTTCAACCGAGATATTTACAAACCTCATTTATCGACCACCAAGCTCTCAATACCAAGCTCACTACTTACTCAATAGGGAAAACAATCCCCAAATTTACTAGAGAATGAAATAGAGAAGTGGTTAACAACATTAGAAACCACCCTCACCAAAGTACGAGTCCATGGTAAGCACCACGCCTTTCCTCTTAAGAAATAGAGGATCATGAGGGAGGACACTTTTGACACTGGAATAATTCCTCAATTCCCTGTAGCTTAACTTTCTCCAGGAAGAAAACCAAAACATACATAAGAGGGGGATAGTTTCTTTCGTGTGGGTAAAATCACATAAAAGGAAAAGAGAATTCACCAAATACTTGAATGGGCCTCGGGTGGGAGTCTAAGAGATGCTAAATATGGGCATGTCCTGGGATTTAGTGGGAGATATCCTATTTTTTCAGCATAGTGGCCAAAGAAGTGTTTATCCAATGCAAGGATCTGTTGTTACAAGTCAACATCACCCCCTGGATGTTGATCAAATTTCTAGTTTGACATTTTGGACATCTAGTGTGATTGCACAACATTTAATCTTCTCACCAAGTGTGGGACTTGTAAAAATGGGAAAAGAATCTCCAAGTTGGAGGATGGTTCCTCAACTCCTTTGATCGGTGTGTATTACTTGCAAGTTGCAGGATTTGAAGCTCAAAATCCTACTCTATATTTTAAGGGGATAGAGATAGAAAATGCAAAAGAAAAACTGAAACTAATGCTAATAAGGTGATGCACCAAAGGAGTGGCGAGCATTTTTTACTTCTGAAAATTGACACAGATCATAGAAATGCAACAAAACATCATGCACAAATTGATAAAATGTAATGAAAGGTTAGAAATGAAGCAAACAACACAAACAGAGGATTGAAACTCATTCACAGAGCTTGCATTGTCATTTCCAATATAAAAAATACATGCATTACAACATCAGAGAGGCAGAAAACATGTTACAGTCTTGGAAGAGGTCTGATATTCCACAAAATCACTTTTCAAGGTGAAAGAGGGAGCCTGCAAAACATAAAAATGTCCAACCCTTCAAAAATGAGCCAAATCTGGCTTTTACAATGCAAAAACCGAGCCCAAGAGAGAGAAACGTGGGAAAATGTGAGAGAGCTTCAACCACTAACCAAAATGCAATAAAATAGTATGGTCATCCTTATAGGTCCATTCCCGACATTTTTCACCATGTTGGGAGAGAATGCGAGCCATTCTTCATTAAAAATGGTGGTTGAAATGTCATTTTGTTCATTACCATGTGCCAGAGGTGTTTTTCAATTTTCTCTCTCCAAACTCCATCAAAATACAAAATTGATCCTAGAATCTTGTAGAGAATTTCACCAACTTTTTGTTGATATAAAGAACACAAAAAACTGAGCTCTGGATCGAAAGTTATGGTCGTTTGAAAATTTAGGGCAAAACAGGCCAAAATGGGTTGGTGGGCCAAAAATTTGAAATTTTCCCACTTTTTGCATTTGGGAAAATTTTCCCACTTTTTACATTTGGGAAAATTTTCCCAAAAATCTTTACGCTCGCCACTCTTGGTGCCACGTGGTGCATTTTAATTGGACACGGGAATTCTGCGCTTCATTTTCCATCGTTTTGGCCATTGGAAAATTTTCCAAAAATTCTCCGCCGAGCCGATGGCCCGAGGACACGTGGCACGATGTGATTTGCCATGGGATTTTTTCTGTATATGTTCCATCACTTTTGACCATCTTTTTGACTTGGACACATGGTAAAACCCTATTGGATGTGGGCTTTCCCTGCCATTTTTCCCTGTGGGCCAATCTTCATCATTTTATCACCACGTGGACACATGGCAAGATCCCATTGGCTCGCATTTAGGGGCGGACTTTTCCTTTCAATATTTCCTTCGACCTTTCTTTGGGAAAAATTCCCAACTTTCCCCACGCTCCACCGGTCCAGTGCCACGTGGTGAGCTCCCATTATACGTGGGCCTTGGGGGAAAACATTTCTCTTTTGCTCAAACCTTTGGGAAAAATTCCCAATCTCTCCCCGCGTTCCGAAGCTCCGACCCCGGGGACACGTGGCCTGTCCTCATTGGCTATGGGTCTTGGGGGCAAAAATTAACTTTGCACCTCGCCAATCACTTTTGCCAAATTTCCAATCTTTCCTCTACCCTCCGCCACTTCTTGGCCTAAGGACACGTGGCATAACGTGATTGGGCACGGGCCTTTCCTGGAGATTTTTCCATGGCGCCAACACTTAGTCAAATTTTCTATTTTTACTCCACCCTCCGCCACTCCTTTCCTCTAGAGACACGTGGCACAATGTGATTGGATGTGGGCCTAGCGTCGAAATTTTTTTGTGTCAACCCTTAGGAAATTTTTCTAATTTCTCCCCGCCTAGACATGTGGCAACATCCAATTCACCGGTGGGCCTTCGGGTGAAAAATTCCTTTTGAAAACTTCTTTGAACACTTGGTAAAAATTCCAAGTTTACCTCCGCCTTTCGCCCTCCCGAGGACATGTGGCCTCATCTTATTGGCTGCGGGCCTTTCAAGGGAAAATTTCCCACAAAATCTCCGTCAAGCCATAACTTCAAAAATACATGGAGTTAGGAGGAAAACTTTACCTTTCTGGAAAGCTGAGAAAAATATCTATCCAATGGTGCCATTTCAGAAGGTCTTGAGTGCCTAAAAGCATAAAATTATAACGAGGCACAAGGGATGGAAGAATGAAGGGAGTTAGCCACAAAATGTGTAAAGGGCTCATTTTGGATAACAATTTTGGCGACTCAGAGGAGTCATCTACCTGCTGGATGAAGTTACCAGTTACCTGAAACAATCCATTGGGCATGGAGTCATTATTTTCTCTGCTTGGTACCCCAACTAATTAGAACATTGCATGGAGGAAGATGGAAGGTAGAACACCATCTGATTAGAGCAAGGCCTGCAAAACACATTTCCTGGAACAACAAGCTTGTGCCAAAGCACTTAGGGAAAGCAAAGCTAATCTACAACAAACAATGTGCACAAGCACTTGGAGGAATGAAAACCTAAGCTAATATGTACAAGGTGGAGAATTTCCTTCAGTAGCAATGCTTCAGATGGATTCCATTGACTGGAATCTGTAATTCTTCACCATCCAATGAAGACAATTGGAAAGCATTGTTGTCCTTACACTTTGTGACCATGTATGGGCCACTCCAAATGGCATCAAATTTTGAATGCCTCCCTAGTTTTCTCTGTCTGCATCCCATTTTAACACTAGATCTCCAACTTGGAAAGATCTATCCTTGGCCTTCCTATCAAAGGTATTCTTGATCAAAGCTTGATCCTTCTCCATTGCTTGGGATGCCTGATTTCTGATTTCTTGGAGCTCCATCAATTCTACATATCTAACCTCCATGGGTCCAAACTCTAACAACTCCAACTGTTTCATGAGTTCCAATGTTGGCAACTCAAGTGACATGGGAAAAATTGCCTCTCTTCCATAAACAAGCTTGAATGGATAATTACTGTAGATCTCTTGGGAGTTATCCTATCAGCCCATAAGGCTGATTTCAATTTGGTATGCCAAGACCTCTGATTTTCATCAAGAGTCCTCCTAATGATCCTTAACAAGTTCTTGTTTGTAGATTCAGCTTGGCCATTACCCTGAGGGTAATAATTTGATGAAGTGCTTAGGTAGATCCCATTCTTGACATCCCATTCAGTTACCTTGGACCTAATGAATGCCAATGCATTATCTAATATTATTGTAGCAAGTATGCCAAATCTGGTTGCTATTCCCTCATAGAAGTCCAGATGTTAGATTCATTTACTTCCTTGAGTGTTCTTGCTTGATCCACTTGGTGAAGTAATGTGTTCTTTGTTAGAATCCATTTGTGCCCTTGGCTTGAATTTGGATTAATGACTCAATGAAGTTTAAACCCCATTGCATGAATGGCTGATCAACTGAAATTGGATGCAATGGAAGGGTAGCTAGCCTCTCCTTACCCATGAAGAATGCACAATTCTTGCACCTCTTGATCCATGCATAACAATCACTAAAAATCTTGGGCCAATAATAGCCAGCCCTCATGATCTTTAGAGATGTCACTCTTGGTGCAAAATGACCACCAGCTGGTCCACCATGGAACTCTTCCAACACACCTTGTGAATCTGATTTGTACTAATGCATCTTAGCAGCACTCCATTCACATCCCTCTTGAACAAAACACCATCAACAAGGGCATATGGGACAACCTACAATCTGAAGTGTCTTCTTTTGGTCTTGTTCATCTCTGGAGGGCATAGACCTATGCTTAGGAAGTGCATTATGTCTTGGGTCTAGCAAGGAGTGAGGACACCATCATTTTCTTCTTGAGTGCTTCCTTTCTCAAGGCTGTCTTGCAACGCCAAAACAACCTCTTCCTCATTGCATGCTTCCTTTTGTTTTCTCAAAATCAGCTACTCACACAATCCTTTTCCTCTGACTAACTTGGTGAATTTGATCTCAATGTCATACTCCATGACACGAGTAATCCAACCTGCTCTCTTTTCATTTATGTCTTTGTTGAGGAGGAAATATTTAACTCCCACATGAGAAACCAACAATTGAACCTTTTGTTTGAAACTAGATGCTTGAATTTCTTCAAGCTCCCGATCACTTTCGCAAGAACATGCTTCTCAATGAAGGAATATCTCACCTCATAGTCCTCCAGGATTTGGCTGAAGAAAGCAATTGGCTACTCATCATTGTCTTTGTTTTTCTGTACCAAAATTACAAAAATAGTATCACCACCCCCAAATGCATAGAGGATGAAATCCTTGGAGAAATCCGGGTTAATGAGAGTTAGGGCTTGAGAGATGGCTTCTTTGATTACTTCAAAACTTTCCTTTCCTTCTACTGTCCATTTGAAAGCTATGATTTTCTTTAACATCTTGGTGATAGGCTTGACTAGGGTTGCAAAATTTGGGACAAACCTCCGAACAAAATTTATTCTTCCCAAGAAACTTTGAAGGGCCTTCTTGTGGCTTGGCAATGGTAGTGATCTTATGGCTTCAACTCTTTCTGGATCAATTGCTAATCCTTCTTTGGAGACAATGTGGCCAAGGAGCTTTCCTTCATGGGCTAGAAAAATACACTTTTTAGGATTCAAGGATACTCCAAATCTTCTACACCTTTGGAACACTTGTCTTAAATGAAAGAGATGGTTTGCTGCATTTTTTGAAAAAATAGTGATATCATCAAGATATATCAACACCATGTTGTTAATCAAATCCTTGAATGCCATGTCCATTGCTCTTTGGAAAGTAGCTCCAAGTGTTGGATAGCCAAAATGGCATTTTCTGTATGCATAAGTTCCCCATTTGGTTGTAAAGGTTGTCTTGAACTGATCCTCTTCTTTCACCATAATTTGATTGTACCTTGAATAGCCATCAAGTAATGAAAACCTCTCAGAGCCGGAAACAACTTGTAAAATCTGCTCCATAGAAGGAAGTGGATAATGATCCTTGAGAGATGCTCTATTCAAATCTCTGAAGTCAACACACAATCTGATTTCTCCACTCTTCTTTCTAACTAGAACCAAGTTGGCTACCCAACTAGAATGCTTGATAGGGAATATGATTCTTGACTCTATCAACTTATTCAATTCTTTTCTCATGAGAGGCTCCATGTGTGGATTGACTAGCCTTTGTTTTTGCCTGATGGTTTTAGTACTTGGATCCAATTCAATGGTGTGTTGAGCTAACTCGGGATTGAAATCTTTCAAATCTTCATAGCTCTAAGAAAACACATAAGGGAATTCTGACAAAGCTATATGAACTCGATACCTTTCTTTCTCAGTTGTCACCTTACCAATTTGGAGTGATTTGCCTTCTTCCACCAAGATGGACACTGAATCTTCTCCCTTGACTTGGATGTTTTCTTTCTCCTTCCTAAACTGATCATTAGGATTGAAAATGGACTCCAAAGTAATAAGTCCCTTTGGTAGTTTGTTGGTTCTCAGCTATACCACTTGGTCACCATACTGCTGCTCCAACTTTTCCTGATTTTTAGCTAAGAACTCAGCCTCTTCTTGCAAGAAATGGATGATTTGTTGATCACTTTCAAACACTTGCCAACTCATGTTGTTTTCTAAAACTGAATGCCTTACAATCACATGGCTGTAATTTGTCTTTTTTATGCTTTCAACAACATCAAAGGCCGCTCCCACTACCGCAAGCCTCGGCCAACTTGGTTCTCTTTTCTAGGAATGGATTTGATGCCAAAGCCCTCAAAATCCTCAATGAGGTCCCACACCCTATTTTTGTAGCACTTGAGTAGATCATTCTTGGCAGCATGCTGCCCCTTAACTTGGTTGAAAATCAACTCACTGTCACCAAAGATTTGCAAGTTCTTTATTCCTCTCTTGATTGACCAATGTAATCCTTGTATCAAGGCTTTATATTGATGAGCGTTATTAGAGCATGCAAACTGAAATCTAAAGGCTGAATAATACTTAACTCCTTGAGGTGAAACGAGCATAGCTTCCCCTCCTGCACCTTGTCTACTCCTTGATCCATCAAAAAACAATTGCCATACCTCATTGTCATCCTTGTGGTTTGGCTTGGTGATGCTAGGAATAGGCTGATTTTCTTCGTGCATGCAATGGAATCCTAGCTCAAATTCTTCTATTTCTTGATAAGGATTAAAAGCATGCACCTTGCTTGCCCATTCATCAAGAGTCAAATCTGGGATGCTTCCAACCTTGGTGTCGCTTCATCCAGTGCTTGGATAATCTTCTTGATCAAATGCTGAACAATTGGTATTGATTTGACTTGGAGTGTGAGGCTCAATGTGAAAGTTTGCAATAGGTTCAGAACCGATTGTGTCCTTGGTTCCATATCTTGTTCTAAATAACATGTGTGACCAATCAGTAGATAAATAACCTCCAATATTAGCTGTGAAATCCCTTGACAAACATAGGGCAAAGAGTGGTGGAAGGTCTATTACCGAGACATCTTGCAAAACAACAACGTTGGGGCATGCATGCAAAGTAAGACTCAAGTTTTTGATCACTCCAACTGTTGTTACTACTGTCCCATCCAATTGCACTACCCCTTTGGATATGACTTCATATTGAATCCCAACTGATCAGCTATTTTCTTGGGCATTACTGAACTACTTGCTCTAGAATTAATCATGCAGTTGTGTACTAAATGGTTCGCAATGATCAATGAAACATAGAATGGAGGGGGCTTCAACACCTTACCTTAATGTCCTCCATGATTCCCCTCAGGCTGGGAAACATTTGTGAGTACCTTCTCTTACATTTGGACTTGCTAATTTGAAGTTGACTAGTCCTTCATGGCATCTTGTAGCAAATCTCTTTGGCCTGGGATGGATAGTGATTCCCACATTGATATGTTTACATTTGTCTTCTTCATCTGATCAATGATGTTGAATGGAGATGAAGCATCTCTCTGCTGTCCCTTGGCCTGTAGATTCATTCCTTGCACATGGGTAGCAAAAATGGCATCTCGATTTGGCCTAGGAGCTGTTTTAGGTAGTCCTTGCATGTTTAGAATCGCATTTTGTTTCCCAATAATTTGTGGAGTGGCAAAAGGTTGTGGATTTCTTGGAGCCAATGGCTATTCTTCACCCAAATTTCTCCTTTTTGACCTTGTGTTGGCTGCAACACTTTGGGAGATTATTTGATTCATGCCACAAAAATCTTCTACCTGCCAGTTTACAAGTGTGGTATCATTTGGAGCTGATTGTTGCTAGAATGTTTCTTATTGTTGGTTATTTCCTTGACTCCCTTCACCCTCCACACAGTAGTTGTCACCATTAATGCTTGATTTAAGGCACCATTGAAGCACATAGACTGGTTGTGAGGTTCATTGCATGGGAAACACCAATCATACTCTTGAGCTATGTTGTTTTACACTGGCACTATTGCTTTAGAGGCAGATGTAGCATTGGGATTATAGGGCTGAAATGGTCTATTGGCAGGAGGTCTTGCTTGATTTTGATTTGCAACTGGATTGGGTGGTCTTTGAGGCTGGTATGGCTACCTGTTAGGCTAAGCTTGAGGCTAGAAAGAAGGCCTAAAACCTTTGGCTTGCTGCCTCTTGAGTGTAACCATCTCATTACCTAAATTTTGCAATTGCTTCATGACTTCTTGAAGTTCATTTGAGGCACTAGAAGATGAAGTAGAAGCTTCACTTGAATTCTGATTTCTAGGAGTGGGAATAGGAGCTAAAATAGGTGCTTGACTAGTACTTGGGCTCTCTAAACTTGGATACAATGGCATTGGAGGCCTAAGAGCTAGCTTGCCAGCTTGAATCAAACAATTTTCAGCTCTAATGACAATGCTATAAGTAAATGAGGATAGTTGTGCCTCCCATGGACTGAATTAACATAGAAATATCAGAATTTAGAGCTTTAAGGTAATATAGAAAAGCACCTTTTGTTGTTCACCTTACTGCCACTGGAATTCTCTCCCAAGTCATTTGAAACCTGAAGTTGAAGTCAGTCAGCTGCTCATTAGGAGCTCTCTTGATGGTTGTCAATCTGTTCCAAAAGGGACAAGTTATCTCCCTTTTCTCCAAACTACTCATGGAGGGCTTTACATAGCTAGTTCCAATTTTGGATAGAACTATGAGGCAAGACTCCTGAACCATTACAAAGCTTTCCCTTTGAATGAAGATGCCAGTAGTTTGATAGCAACTTGCATCTCATTAATCTCATGGATTACACAAATATTAGCAATATCCTTGACATGATCACCAGGAGTGGTCTGATTCTCTCCAGTAAAGTATGGAATGTTCTTCAATGCTACAACTAGGATTGGATTTTGTGCATTGAGAGCAAGTGGGCTGCTGCCAGTGAAATTGACATAGGGGTTGTGTTGTGCCATTCTAATTGGCCTTAGAACTCTTATTGATTGAATGAAAGGCCTACCAGGTGGAGGAGTTGATAGAGTTCTATTTGGTGGAGATGGATAACTTTGAACTCTCCTCCCTCTTTGTCTTCTTCTTAGAGATAATTGTAGATACTCAAACAACACCTCTTCTTCTCCAACTCTTTACCTTGTGGTGATTTTTCTCATGAGTTTTCAGGTCTGCACTACTAAAACCAGCCGATTCTTCTTCCTTGGAGTCACCAGATGTGTAATTTAGGGCTCTTTTAAGAAAGAAAATTGCAACAAATGCACATCAATTTTGTTGCAATGAAGATGAAGATCTATAAGATCCCACCGGGCATGCAAAAATTGTTGTTGCAAATCAGTAGCACCCCTGGATGTTGATCGATTTCTAGTTTGACATTTTAGACATCCCGGTGTGATTGCACAACATTTAATCTTCTCCCCAAGTGTGGGACTTGTAAAAATGGGAAAAGAATCTCCAAGTTGGAGGCTGGTTCCTCAACTCCTCTGATCAGGTGTATTACTTGCAATTTGGAGGGGTTTGAAGCTCAAAATCCTACTCTACATTCCAAGGGGATAGAGATAGAAAATGCAAAAAAAAACTGAAACTAATGCTAATAAGGTGATGCACCAAAGGAGTGGTGAGCATTTTTTACTTCTGAAAATTGACACAGATCATAGAAATGCAACAAAACATCATGCACAAACTGATAAAATGTAATGAAAGGTTAGAAATGAAGCAAACAACACAAACAGAGGATTGAAATTCATTCACAGAGCTTGCATTGTCATTTCCAATATAAAAATACATGCATTACAACATCAAATAGGTAGAAAACATGTTACAGTCTTGGAAGAGGTTTGATATTCCACAAAATCACTTTTCAAGGTGAAAGAGGGAGCTTACAAAACATAAAAATGTCCAACCCTTCAAAAATGAGCCAAATCGGGTTTTTACAATGCAAAAAGCCGAGCCAGAGAGAGAAACGTGGGAAAACATGAGAGAGCTTCAACCACTAACCAAAATGCAATAAAATAGTATGGTCATCCTTATAGGTCCATTCCACGACATTTTTCACCATGCTTTGGGAGAGAATGCGAGCCATTCCCGCATTAAAAATGGTGGTTGAAATGTCATTTTTGTTCATTACCACGTGCTAGAGGCATTTTTAAATTTTCTCTCTCCAAACTCCATCAAAATACAAAATTGAGCCTATAATCTTATAGATAATTTCACCAGATTTCGTTGATATAAAGAGCATGAAAAACGAGCTTTGGATTGAAAGTTATGGTCATTTGAAAATTTAGGGCAAAACAGGGCCAAAACGGGATGGCGGGCCAAAAATTTGAAATTTTCCCACTTTTTGCATTTGGGAAAATTTTCCCAAAAATCTCGCACTCCGCACTCCTGGTGCCACGTGGTGCATTTTGATTGGATGCGGGCCTTCTGTGCTTCATTTTCCACCATTTTGGCCATTGGAAAATTTTCCAAAAATTCTCCATCGGGCCGATGGCCTGAGGACACGTGGCATGATGTGATTTGCCGTGGGATTTTTCTCTATCTGTTCCATCACTTTTGACCATTTTTTGACTTGGACACATGGAAAAACCCTATTAGATGTGGGCTTTCCCTACCATTTTTCCCCTGTGGGCCAATCTTCTCCATTTTATCACCACGTGGACACATGGCAAGATCCCATTGGCTCACGTTTAGGGGGTAGAATTTTCCTTTCAATATTTCCTTTGACTTTGCTTTGGGAAAAATTCCCAACTTTTCCCCGCCCCTCTGTTGTTCCAAAGTGCCACGTGGTGAGCTCCCATTATATGCGGGCCTTAGGGGCAAAAATTTCTCTTTACTCAAACCTTTGGAAAAAATTCCCAATCTCTCCCTTCGTTCCAAAGCTCTGACCCCTCGGGGACACATGGCCTATCCTCACTGGCTACGGGTCTTGGGGAAAAAAATTAACTTTGTGCCCTCGCCGATCACTTTTGCCAAATTTCCAATCTTTCCTCCGCCCTTCGCCACTTCTTGGCCTAAAGAAAAATGGCATAACGTGATTGGGTGCGAGCCTTTCCTGGAGATTTTTCCATGGCGCCAACACTTAGTCAAATTTTCTATTTTACTCCACCCTCCGCCACTCCTTTCCTCTAGAGACACGTGGCACAATGTGATTGGATGTGGGCCTGGCGTTGAAATTTTTGTTTGTGTTAACCCTTAGGAAAATTTTCTAATTTCTCCCTACTGGACATGTGGTAGCATCAATTCCCGGCTGGCCTTCGGGGTGAAAAATTCCTTTTGAAAACTTGCTAAACACTTGGTAAAAATTCCAAGTTTACCTCCACCTTCCACCCTCCCGAGGACATGTGGCCTCATCTTATTGGTTGTGGGCCTTTCAGGGGAAAATTTCCCACAAAATCTCCGCCGAGCCATAACTTAAAAAATACATGGAGTTAGGAGGAAAACTTTACCTTTCGGAAATTTGAGAAAAATATCTATCCAATGGTGCCATTTAAGAAGGTCTTTAGTGTCTAAAAAGAAAAAAATTATAACTAAGGCACAAGGGAGGGAAGAATGAAGGGAGTTAGCCACAAAATGTGTAAGGGGCTCATTTTGGATAGCAAGGACATGATACTAAAACATGCTCTAGTGTTTTGGGATGAATCTGTGTCTTCAGAAGAATTACCATTATATTTTATCTTTATAAAGAAATTTGTAATATG
Source organism: Taxus wallichiana var. yunnanensis (assembly GCA_018340775.1). Taxonomy (NCBI): domain Eukaryota; kingdom Viridiplantae; phylum Streptophyta; class Pinopsida; order Cupressales; family Taxaceae; genus Taxus; species Taxus wallichiana. The sequence goes on along the minus strand of CM031243.1, from coordinate 355,824,855 downwards.
TATTTTGTAATATCGTGTATGTATATATGTGTGTGTGTGTGTGTGTGTGTGTGTGTGTGTGTGTGTGTGTGTGTGTGTGTGTGTGTGTGTGTGTGTGTGTGTGTGTGTGTGTGTGCTTTCAAGGGAAGGCCCCCCTAAAATAGAACCCCATTTTGTTCTATGAATATTGTTGAATAATTGCTCACAGTTGTAGTAGCATTTGATTGATGTGATTTGATGTGACACATTTTATTGACTACTTTTGTATCAAATTTTAAGTGATAAATTGACAAGTACTAGTCCCTATCTTTAGTATTTACATCTACCCTCACTAATACCATTATAATTTATTGGTCCATGATTGACGATTAACTCCTCTCCCTTCATATATTGCTTGAATATCAATATGTTTGTTAAGAAGGAATTTATTATTGATTTAATGTATAACATTCTATCCTTAATGATATCATATTCATCATGCTAAAATGACGTTTAAAAGGTGGAGGCATACAAGATAGTGACGTCGGTTTAAAGGAGAATGTTTCACCATGTTTTACATTTAATATTAACCATGAATTCATACACCTGGGTTTGGTGGACATGTGTAAAGGTCCAGTTGAAGAACTAGCTTGACAATTATAAATTCAAGGCCCATGGTCATTTTCCGACACTTACTTTCTTTTCCAAAATCATGGGGGACCAAATTTAGCACATCGAACCAATATCAAGCCATGAGTATGTCTAGGTTTCTTCCAAGCTTCGATATAGACTCGAGATGAGGTTATTGTTGGGAAATCCTTTGCACTCTCTACTTCTAGTTCTCCTTTTGATGGTTCTTCCAACCCACCCTCTCCTAGATAGTTGACTACTACCACTATTCCCCTTCATTCTCTTGGAACTTATCCTACAGAGCTCTAACCGGATTCCCGTCTGAGCAACCAAATCCCAAAGTATTACTAGAACTCTCTATTCTTTATCCATAATCCCTGGACCCGAACCTATGGATTATCCACATGCTACTACAAATGATGCGGATATGGAAATTGATGGAAATCAATCCCCAACGGTGACCCCTCAGATGGATAGTCAAGTTAAAACAATGTCTTCCATCCTTGCAAAGATGTAACCAGCTTTTGAAGTGCTTAAAACCTAGAAAGACTTAACAGACATCAAAGCACAACTATCATTGATAAAGAATGTGTCGGGATACTAACCCTAGCCAACACTCTGACAGAGAAGAAAGATACTAATGCAGCTAGGAAAGTGATTTAAGAACTGAAAAATATATTATGATATGTAATATTTATGTTATAATATAGTTATAGATTTTTTGGTATGCATATGTTATGATATGTAATGTTTATGTAATGTAATGTTTATGTTTCAACAAATATATGAGAGGTATGTCCTAAATTGTACGCAAATGTTATATTTTTTGCTTGAGGAAGGTACAATCTAGTTTGAGAACAATAATATTTAAATTAGATATTCCTCAATGTTTCCTCCATACTCATGTTTTCTATCAGTTAAAACAACTTAAGTAAGAACTGACAAATATATAATAAATGGACAAATAATTAATAAATGTCAAAATTAATAACATCTAAAAATAATTTAATAACTTATAATTTTGAAATATATGTTATAAGTTATTAAGTTATTAAATTATGAAATTATTTTTAGATGTTATATATTTCAAAAAGGATTCAATTATTTAATATAAAGGACAGTTCCAATAATAAAAAGGATTCAGTTTATTTAATAATTTAATAACTTATAGTAGTCTAAGAGATTCTCCACAAGGTAAATAATGAATGGATACATAATTACTTATAATATAGATAAAATCCATAGTAGCAAATTTCGTACGGATAGTATTAAACGGTGGACACAAAACATGAAAAAATTGTCCACAGAAAAATACAAAGCAATATATATATATATATATAGTGATTTTAATAATTAATACCAATGGGCTATTATAAATATAACATAAATTCTAAACATATTCTCATTAAGTGGACTTTATATTATTTCTAGCTACAGTTTTTGGCTTTTTGGGAAATTGATTTGGTAAAAAAAATTATTATTTACATCGTAAGACTAGGTTTTACTTTTTTTTGATATTTAAACTAAAAAATACCGAAATTTTTTGAGTTTCATTCGGTGAAGGGAAGAAAACGAAAAAATATGGTAAATTTGTAAAAATCGACCGTATTTGGTAATTGTGATAAAATCCCTACAAATTGCAATAGATTTCAATATGTGACATGTATGTAGTCATTTTAAAAATTGTTTATAGATTTATTTTTTCTTAAACTTATCTTGTTTCTAATATTGCTTCTATTCTTTCTAAAATTCCTAAGATTTTTCAATTTCACATGTTCGTATTTATTTCCATGTTCCTATTTCGTCGCCCTTCGCCAAACTTCATCTTGTTCCGTCCATCCACGTGTCTCGTGCCATTGGTTGTGTTTTTAATTTCCCATTAACTGGTTGTGTAGTGTTGTGTGGGGGAAGTGTTGCTTTCTAGGGAGCCACACATGAGCCTCGCACACATAGTTGCTTTCCGCCTATCTTTTGTCCTGTCAACACCTATTCTTGTAGATACTCTTGCATTGCTACAATGGTGCACCTTTTAATTTGTCCTTTCCTTATTGAAACAATGGAATTTGTTCTTCATTTTAATTTATTTCCAATGTAGGCACTAAAACCCTACGGAAATTTATCCTACAACAATTTGCTTATGTCATGTGCTTTGCTACGTGATTCCCTTTAGCATTGTCAATCACCACTGAATTTGCTTTGCCTTTTCTTTATTACCTTTCATTGAGGGATGGAAAAGAGAAATCCTAGAAATGGATGATGATTTAATGTTAAGGAATGAGGAGCACCATGGAAATCATGTTCTGTGGTATCATTCACCACCTCAAGATGTTTGGGAAAATGTATTTCTTTGGATTCCATTAGAATCCATATGTAGGTTCTCTCTAGTTTCTAAGGAATGGAAAGCACACATGACTTCCACCAAATTATTTAGGCATTACAATAAAATAAGGAACAAACATCCATCGATAATTGTAAATCATGATCGTGGTCATCATTGGTTGAGATAAAAATTTTATAGTAGAACATAGAAAATTATCAAATTTTCATGGTTATCATGCTTTGATTGGGTACGGTTTGAATATTCACATCGAGGGATAATATTATTTTGTTTGAGTCATATTTCAAGGGTATGTAATCCATTAAAGTTTAAAACCTCCTTCAACCTTCCTTGGATGTTATCAACTCAACCTAATGAATGTCGGCTTTTATATTTATGCGTGTGGAATTTTGTGTAGGATGAAAAAAGGGGTATAAAGTGGTTCAAGAAGGTGCTAATAGATCTAGAGTTAATGTAGGAAATGGTACTATAGAAATTTATGATTCTTCTATGGGGACTTGGAGGATTGTGGCATAATTGAGAGATTGTTTATTCTATGGACTTGTTGTCTTCAATAACAGTTTTTTCTTCTTAATGTCATATGAACCTGTGTTGGGTGTGAGAATTTATAATATTCAAGATTATTCTATTGTGCATTTTCTATTGTTACTGTAAGGTATGATAGAGACCATTTCCATCACTATAGACCAAGGTTGGTTGTATCGAAGAAAGGGTGCTACTTACAACACCAACCCTAGATGGGGACCATTTGAGGGACATAATTATGTTTGATCTTGAGCTCGAGTTTGGAACGAGGAGAGGCAATGTTTGGTCTTGGAAAGAAATTGCAAGGATGCACCACACAATGTGCTAGTGTTTTTCTGTGAGGAAAAGGATGTTCTTATTTAGTTGCACTGCATTGGGAGAGTTCTTATGTTTCACAGACGTGATTTCTAGAAATATCCTCATCCTTTTTTTTCATTTAAAGAAAGGGTATTGGTCATGGCTACTGAATATATAAACACAAATGACATGTGTTATAATAGTGGCATTGCCTTTGATCCCAGGCTGATTTGAGACAACTACTTGGCTCCTACTATATATCCATATCTACACACATATGTATGTATGTATATCTATAAATATATATTGAGATTTTTGTTTGTCTTTTCCAAAGCTTATAAGTAAGATTAATAATTGAAGTGTCTGTTTCTTTTAAAGTAGAAGAACCTACAATCAACTATGGGAATAACACTAGAGAAATAATTAGTCACAAACTTTAAATGACATGAGCCTAAGACATGATAAATTTTCCTCTACTACATGCTATTTCCTGTGAGATCACAAATTGCCAATGTGTTCCTTTGAAATAAATTCATCTTCTTGGACTTGAATTAAACTTAAGTTTCAAAATTCAAAATCTTGATCATGTTTCTTGGTACACACATGTACAAATACCAATGTGGAAATCTTCTTCACATGTTGCAAGTACTACTTCTCCATATCATTAAATTTATCTCTGTTGATTATTACAAAAACATTCTTACTGCTGCACATACCAAACATAAAAAATTAATAAAGCAACCAACGACATATCATTGATTATTAAATATAAGTTATTTTTTCCTTATTATTAAAGTTATAAATCCTTCCCTTCCCATTAGACGGATAGATGGAAGGATTCGAGCCTCTCAAGTCAAAGGAATTCCCTAGACTCCAAGCCCATGTAAAAACCGATTCAATAAATTTTTAGGTCTGCGGTGTTAGTGAGGCAAGGCAGAGTGGCAGTGAGCAATAAGAAGATACTTGCATGTGAATTTTTGTTCCTCCGAGAGGCCAAGTGTCACACATTCTAGGCACTTGACCATAAAGATAAGGCATGGGGTGAGTGCACCAAGTTGGTGGACAAAAAAGGGGTCATAAGTGGACATCATATTGCAAAAACAACGAAATCTAAACTTGTAGGGATTATTAGCAATATGTGTACTTAAAATTAGAAAAAAATATAAATATGAATCGTAGCATCGAAATCTAGTTTCTAAAATATTTCTTTTTCAAAATGGACAAGTTTAGCTATATTAAACACTTAAAATTATATGACTTGTTTTTTGTTTTTGAAAAAACCTATAAGATTGTAGTCTGTTTTCCCATGATTTGGATGACCAAATCTTGTTATTTTTTTTTCCTTTGGTGAAAAGTTAGATGTAGTTATCTATCTTGGGATGGATTTTATTTTGTATTTTTTGAGCAATGTTTTTTTATATTTTTTCCATGAAAGTGGTCTAAAAATATTTAGAAAATGGAGCACTTTCCGTTTACCCACCATAACTATATCAAAAAATATTGAAATCAATTTTTTTTAACGTGTATAGAATTTCTCCACATTTGGGATGGTATAAGTTTTATCACATTTTGAAAAACGAAACAAAAGTTGCAGTCCTAAACGTAGACATGAACATTCACGGAAAAAATGTCGTAAAGACCTATTATTAGTTAAAAAATTATAAAATGATAGTTATCTTATTCTATTCAATTTAAAATAAATATTTCTATGAAGCTAATAGTCTGCCCTACGTGATGGCACCATTTTTGTTAAATGTTTTGAGTATTTTAGCATGTTTCAAGTCTCGTGAAGAGAAAATTTGAAGTTTTTGACCCTTTACATTTCATAATGACCTTCACAGCTTTGGTTGGGGCAAAACACATATTTCTTGACCCTTGGGGTTGGATTTGATGATACTGAGATAGAACCGTGATCATGGTTTACAAACCGTGATAGCAGGTTTTTAAACAAGAACCGTGATCGTGCTTTATAAACTAGGCGTGGTTTATAAAGCACTATTAAATGCATAAATCATATTTATACACATCCCAATGTTCTAATTACCATGTGATTTTTACTATTTGATGTTACCGTATGAATTCACATGTGAAATTTGTCATTTTTGCACATTTTTCTTATCACCAGAAGTAAAACATCATGGGAGACAAGAAACAAAGTCAAAAAATGAAGTCATTAAGTAAAAAAACACCAAATGAATTAGAGGAAAACAGATTTCAAAATGCTGAGTGAATGTGGAATATTCATGAATCAAGAAGAGGTTCATCTTCAACCCCTACTATTGTAAGAAATGAGGAACCAAGTAATGTTTCTACTATCAATGTTGAAGTTGAATTAAATACTCGTGATGAAGATGTTTTTACTGTCAATGTTGAAGAAGAATTAAATACTCGTGATGTAGAAAATATTGAAATGAAGGAGAGAATGAAAATATGAATAAAGAAATTGGGTTGAAGCTGTAGACAAGTAAAATTTGACAAAAACACTCTCTAGGATTTTCCGTAAGAAACCTAATTATTTTATTGAAATTTATGAAAACATTTTGAAACTAATGTGTGACAAACTTTCGAATGGAAAATCGAAGAAAAGCCATTGAAATTTGGGATAATCATTTTGAAATTTTAAATGATTCCCAAAGATGCCGATTGTTGGTTAATTTGATGAAATTGAATAAAATGAGACCTACATTAAACACCTTAGGATTGACAACATCTAATATACATGGTCAAACCTCTACAATTGTTGAAAACCTTCATGATGCATATCACCTTTGTTGGTGTCAAGAGACACACTAGGGATAGTAATATTGTTTGTCGTGTACTTTCTACTAGTGGTGTAAGTGAATCAATAAAAAACAACATTTGATTACACAAACAAGTCGAATGTTGCAAGTTAATCAAAAACTCTAATGAAAGCAATTGAAAGACGTAATATCCTTCAATCACTCAAAAACATCAATTTTTGGGCATTTTCTACTTGAGCACCTCGTAAGGACAAACATAATACTAATGCTATAAGAGAAGTTGTTATTCAATTTTGGCATGATAACACTAGAGTTTCACCTAATACAAGAGATGTTGTAAAACATAGAGTTGGTTCTATTAATCATGAACCACATCCAAAGCATTTCTTAAATATGACTCAAACTCAATTTTTTTGTAAGTTTGAATAAGAGCATCTGGAAATTAAAATTAGTCAACATTTTTTTGAAATGTTAAAACCATTCTATGTGAAAATCAACCACGCTCACACCACTTGTTGTTGTAGGCAACATGTTGAATTTTCTATGCATTATGCTAAATTTTTATGTATTCATTCTATTTTGCATTCTGAAACTATGTTATCAGAATGTGGTGTTCAAGTTCCACCAATATCTTCCAGGATTTCATTCCTATGATATTTTATGAAAAGAAGTTGGACAATTTTTTTATAGTCAGGATTGTTTAGATGGAATTTGTGGTACATGTGGTAGATTACCTAAATTGGAAAGTTACATCCATGAGCAAATTGAAGGTGCAATAGAAAATAATTTAGTTGAGTTTGATAAATATAAATCAGTTGCATACTAGTTGAAAGATGGAAAAGAGTCTAAATGGTGTGAGCTAGTTACAGAACATATGCCTATTTTTCAATTTATGAGAAAATTTAAGGATGTCATTGTTTATGAGTATGCTAGGCATACACCCAAAGCTCGATGGTTTGATGAACAGTTCAAGATATGAAAAGACACATTTCCTATTGGTAGTATTAATTTAGTGGTCAATTTTACAGAGAATTACACATTACAACCACAAATAGAGGTTCAATCACAATATTACAACTCAGTACAAGTTTCCATTTTTGTGCATATAACATTTATAAATTCTCCTGATAATACAAAGAATGATCAACTTTTTTTTAAGAGAGTACCACTTTTATATTAGTGATGATCGTACTCATTCTACTAAATTTGTGCAAGGGTGTTTCCAGTTATTTTATGGAAACTTGTCTGATAGGGACATCCACTTCAAACAACATTATATATGGTCAAATAATTACATGTCTCATTTTAAGAATGCACGAATGTTTTATTGGATGAGCAGGATGCACATCAAGATGGGTGTGCAACATATTTGGAGTTTCACTGAGGCTAGACATGGAAAATGAGAGCATGACGGTGTAGGGGCATGTGTGAAAAGAGCTCTTATAAGAGAAGAGTTGAAGTACAAAGATGGTGCTAAATTGAAAGATGCAAAGAGCATAATGGAATGGTGTATTGAAAACATGGCTCGAGGTTCTCAAGAAATTTCCAAGGTTTGAAAATATTTTTGGTTGATAGAGGAACAAAAATTGCTAACTACGAGGATTGTATAACACTCACTTTGGGTCTAGTGATATGCACTTATTTTGTAGATCAAACACTACTTCGTGGGCCACATGGACAATAAAGTTGATATGTTTTTGTGCATCTTGTATCGAATTTGTCACTTTGTTGAGTGTGATTCACAAGAATGGGTGGATGGATGGATTTGTAGGCCTCTAACTAGGCTTCCTAGTTATCAACCTCCACAAGTATTACAAGTTTTTATGTAGATGAAGTTGTAACATCCAAGGATTTTGACAAAATTTGATTTTGGTGTGACAAGGTATTTATGGTTATTTACAATTTTTGTATTGAGTTATGTCCATTGAAATTTTAATATGTACAATTTAAATTTGAGTTGAAACCCTTTTTTTGTAGGATATGTGTTTGTAGTTATTACGACAGAAGATAATGAAGAAGGAACAGACTATTTCTTATGTCATTGCATCAAGAAAAGAAAGAAGTTGACTTCTCCTATTATAGATGGCAAAGATATTGAGTACCCTACAGGGTCAATGGTAGTTAATGGAACTTGGATTCGATGGTATCCATTAAAAACTCATCTTTTGGGTTTTGAAGACTTTGAGACACATAGGAAAATAATATTATATTTGCATCTAGTTCTAGTGACAAATATTCAGCTGTATAGATATCGAGGAAGGCACGATAAAAATTCTTTGGAAGGTTCAAGAGTCGATCATGAAGCAATCATGTTTGCTATTCAGAGTAGATCTGATCTTGATGGTTCATTAGAATGAATTTACAATGCTCATGTCTCGATATATATAATTTATTTGGTATATCTAAATTTGTTACATAAATTTAAGTTCATATATTTTATTAAATTTGTGTATTTTGTAGATATCTAGTATGGTTTTGATTTGAAACTTAAATTCTTTGACTAACACTTTTATATGCAAAGTTAGTGGTGGTAGAAAAGTTCCACCTTCACATGGTTGGAAATGTTAGTAGAGAATTATAAATTCTCGAAGCTAAGAGAAGCTTTCATTATTTTACAAGAAAAGATGAGCAATTAACAATGATTTATGTACCTATGAAGGGGGTTCTTGGCTCTGGAGGAGGTACCCTGAAGGACCTGGAGCTTAGAGAACCAAAAACACCTCCCAAAGTGTTTACAAGACCATCACTACATGTGTGCATAGTTGGTTCACCGCCACGACCCACCATTTACAGAATATACCATTTGACAACCTTATACTATCTCAAACTACACTATTTGGCACATTTGCAAACAATAGGGTAGCAAGAGCACCGATTGGAGAAGGAAAAAACTAAGACAGGATATTGTAGAGGGTCACTATGCCAAGGTGTAGGATTAAATAAGACATCCTTAGGTGCCACGACTCACGGTTTATAAAATATACCATTTGAAAGCCTTACATTAGCTCAAACTACACTATTCGGTGCATTTGTAAACAATAGGGCAGCGAGAGCACCAATTGGAGAAGGAAAAAACAAGATAGTCTATTATATAGGGTCCTTACGCCGAGGTTTAGGATTGAACAAGACATCCTTAGGTGCCATAGAGTGCACGTAGTCACCCATCGAAGTTGAACAATTTTTTGGTCTTAGGGCTCTTAAGGGACTACACCCAAACGAGGTAGCCCAAAAGGAACGACGTTGTTGTGCAATGAAACAACACCTCCTCTAGCATTCACCTAGCCACCTAGATGTGTCAGGGTATTTGGTTTGGTGCCACGACCCACTGTCTACATATTATACCGTTTGACATCCTTACACTGTCTCAAACTACACTATTTAGTGTGTTTGCAAACAATAGGTCAGTGAGAGCATCGATTAGAGAAAGAATAAATTGAGATAGGATATTGTAGAGGGTCCCTACACCAAGGTGTAGGATTGAACAAGACATCCTTAGGTGCCACTAAGTGTGTGTAGTCACCTGTCAAAGTTGAATGATTTTTTGGTCTCAGGGCTCTTAAGGGACTACACTCGAACGAGGTAGCCCGGAAGAAATGATGTTGTTGCATGCCAAAACGATGTCTCTTCTAGTTTTCAATTTGGCCACCCAAATGTGTTTTTGTAGTCGGTTTAGTGCCACAACCCACCATTACAAAATATACTGTTTGACATCCTTACACTTTGTCTCAAACTACACTATTCGACGTGTTTGCGTCAAAACAATAGAGGCGGTGAGAGCACCGATCGAGAGAAGGAAAAAACTAAGACATGCTATTGTAGAGGGTCCATACGGTGAGGTGTAGGATTAAATGACATGTTTTTAGGTGCCATGGAGTGCGTGTAGTCACCTCTTGAAGTTGAACTATTTTTTGGTCTCAGGGATCTTAAGGGACTATGCTCGAATGAGGTAGCCCAGAAGCAATGACATTGTCGCACACCAAGATGATGCCTCCTCTAGTGTTGACCTAGCCACCCAAATGTTTCGTGTAGTCAGTTTTGTGCCATGACCCACTGTTTACAAAATATACCATTTGACATCCTTACACTGTCTCAAACTACACTATTCAGACGCATTTGCAAACAATAGGGCAGCGAGAGCACCAATTGGAGAAGGAAAAAATCGAGACATGATATTATAGAGGGTCCCTACGCCAAGGTTTAGGATCAAATGAGACATCCTTAGGTGCCATGGAGTTTGTGTAGTCACCCATCGAAGTTGAACAATTTTTGGTCTCGGGCTATTAAGGGATTACACCCGAACGAGGTAGCTTGAAGCAATGACATTGTCGTGCGCCAAAATGATGCCTCCTCTAGCATTCACCGACCACATGGACATGTATACATAGTTGGTTTGGTGCCATGCCCCACCATTTACAAAATATACCCTTTGACATCCTTACACTGTCTCAAACTATACTATTTGGTGCGTTTGTAAACAATAGGGCACCGAGAGCATCGATTGGAGAAGGAAAAAACTGAGATAGGCTATTATAGAGGGTTCCTACTCCAAGGTGTAGGATCAAATGAGACATCCTTAGGTGCCATGGAATATACTTAGTCACCTGTCAAAGTTGAATGATTTTTTGGTCTCAGGGCTCTTAAGGGACTCTTCCCGAATGAGGTAGCCCGGAAGCAACGACGTTATCGCGCACCAAAATGATGCCTCCTCTAGCATTCACCTGGCCACCCGGACATGTCTGCACAGTTGGTTTTGTGTCACAATCCACAATTTTCAATTTTTTCAACAATTACAACTTTTTCAACAATTACAACTTTTTTAACTTTTTCAACAATTACAACTTTTCAACTTTTTCAACAATTACAACTTTTTCAAGAAATTGTTGAATCAAAAATTAAAAGAGAAGAAGAAGATGGTTATGCAATTATTGGTTATTGTGAATACTCACCCAACAAAGATCCTAAATAATCTAGATAGATGATATGAATAGTTACTCTTGTTTAGTGTTCACCCACTCATAAAAAAATAAATAAGCCTCTTCTTCTACTTCCCAAGCAAAACACTTTAATCCTCATCTAGTTTATCAAAGGAAGTAGTAAAAATACATGTTCCAAGAATCCTACCAACACTAAAGAATCACTTCCCACTCCTAGAACCACTCATTCCTAGAACCTTCTTTCCTTAAAATCCTCCTCTTCTAGGAAATAAGAACCTTTCTATCTTTCCTTGTTGGTCAATGGACCTATAAATTGAATAATTGCATTATTGACTCTGGCGCCTCTAACAATGTCATGCTTATAAAATTTTCTAACTCTATTGGTATTACTCTCAACCTTGCTATTGGCCATTGTTACTACATGAAAACAAAATAATTACCTCTTTTCAGCCAGGTGAAAGATTCTCAAGCCAGAATTTGTAGACTTCCCTGACAAGAAAATCAAGATGGAAATACTTGTGGAAGACATGCTAGCTACGTATGGTATATTGTTGAGCCAAAGTTTCTATCATGATATTGGTGGGGATATAAAGATGGATTGGTCATACACCACCATACTCATCAATGGTAAAATGAATAATATCCTTCTGATAAATAAAATTAAATACACAGTTTAAAAACCAAATGACCCAAGGGAAGACATCCTATTTCAAGATTCAAGGTATGAAATATTTTTTCATGACTTAAGAGGAAAATAATAAGTTTCCCATGTTGATGGAGGAATACACATGCTTCCCTTAATTTCTTAATAATTGTACCATGTAATGTTGCACCATAGTAACGTTATATTCATATATGTTGCACCATAGTTTTTTAATTTTAAATCAAAAATACATATAGAATTAATATACATACATATAAGGATATCATGTGCAATGAATTCAAATGAAACATAGAAGTAATATCATTATGAAAACCAACACATGGATATATAATGTATCAAACTAAGTGTCTTGAACGCACATCTCGAAAATATAAGTTCATAACATGTGTACATCTTGAACCAAGTGTGTCATACATATATGACCACATGCAGTGCATACTGGCTATATATACAATTTCCTATGAAGAATCATGAACTAGGACCAGCTGGCCCATAGATATATCTATGTACATCCACGTCCTATGAATATAATCATGAAACATCTTCCCTCTCTTCGCCCTGCTAGAAGTAGCATGTTCACAACTGGGGATGTAGTGGAGGGAGATGCCACTACGGATTTCATCCATGTGGTCCTAGGTGTTTCTAAGTAGGCTTACAACCTAACCTACACATTCATAAACAACAAGTTTTTAACACCCATATTTTTAAAATACATTCAAAATTTAGAAACTTAGAATTTAGTTAAAATGCATGTGAAATCTTACTGCAATGTCATGATCCCTATCAATTTGTCGTTGATGCATGACAGGGACAACAATAGACTCATGAGAGGTAAGCTACATACAAATAATTAAATTTCAAATTAAATATTTCATGTACAAAATTTGATATTGTAGATTTAATCAATAAACAATAATTCCTAAATAAATTTAAATTTTTTGAAAAATTATACCTCGCTTAGTGGATTTGCGAGATGCTATGGCAATATCTATAGTAGCCTCCACGACCGCATTTATGGAGGAGTCTCTGGCAGTCATAAGCTATACAAAAACATGTACAAATCAATATTAATCTATATAACTACCGCATAACATAGCTAAAGCATAATCCACGTGATCTTCCACAATTAGAAACAAAGTGTAAAGAGAAACTAACTCGTGTAAAATTCACATGAGGCATGCCAATAGCCTCCGTTCCCGAGAGGAGATGCTAACCCACCAAGCTCCCTGCACGTATAAAAGACAAACATATATTAATATGTACATGTACATGTGAAACGTTATAATAATAAATGTGCACAATCAAATGAAATTTGAAATTTAAGTACAACTTGAAACTTACATTTGTAACATGCCCAAGTACATAAATAACTAGAATGTCGATTTGAATGTTTCCTTCATGACTTCTTGCTATTTAAAATAAAATAAAAATTAATTTTTACATGTATGTACATAACGTACAATGAAATACATATATAATAAAATCTCAAACATGAATTAAACTATTGTATATATATATATATATATATATATTAAATATGTATTTGACATTTACCTATGAAAGACCAAGATCCTTTGCAATAGTTCTAAAAACATCCACCATCATCTCATCTAGAGAAAATAAATCATTTGATCCAACAAATGATGTCTCTCCCATAGTGCATATAGAACCACATGATCCACAATGGTGTGGTGCGCTAGATCTAGCACCTCCACCAACATCACCAGATGTAATCTACTCACTATCTTTGGGTTAGAGTGTCGTGAGCTCCCTCAATGCATGTAGTGTGTCAATCTCCATAACCTCCTTCACCGTAGGAGGGATAAGCGAAGGCGTGGGGGATCCTTGTTGACCTATGCATGTACAGAGTCTACTATGTGCAGAGCCACCACCTCGCCCATAAAAATTAGAAAATTCAAAATAATTTGGGACCTCATTAAGCACAAACTCACAATATAATTTCTTTAAAAAATAGAGGGGAACGTCATTGTTGTTGCATGGTGGATAATAAAAACTATCCACCATTGGTCCTAAAAATTTTTCTTGATTCGGTCATCGTGGCACCAATGGATTGAGAGCCATTTGCAAGTAACTGCAGGGGGGATTGGTTCTTGGGTCGGTAAATAATGCACAAATGCAGTCTTTTCAAATTTTTTTGTCTTTTATGGCCGCATGGGATAATTTATTTACATACCACTGCCTACAATCACCTCTAAAGGTATTCCATCCATTTATTTTGTTAGTTACGGAGTCAACTTCGCTAATCAATGTTTGTAATGTGTTGGCTAAAGTCATGCGGGATGGATTTGTGGCATGATTTTGTCTTATATTCTAAATAAGGTTCTCAGTGGCAATTTTATTTTGTCAATTTTTTGCAATGATATCAGCTTGTGTTCCTATTGGTTCCGTGGGGACAGAAGGAGCCACAGGAGGCGGATCTATGTTTGGAGGAGGGTTTTACAAAATGTTTGGAGGGTTTTCAGGATTATTTGGAGGGTTTTGAGGAATATTTTGATGGTTTGACAGATTACAAGCTCATAAACAACTAACAAAACAAAAATATTGTATACATAAACAAAAAATGGAAAACCCATGAAAATCACAAAAATAACCTAAAATGCAAACAAATTGATCAAAATCGAGGGCTTACCTCTTTGTCTTGGCAGCATGGTTGAAACTATCGCGATCCACAAGTCGAAGAGTAATTTTTAGGGGGTATTCAAAGCACGAGTGCCAAAGGTCTAGGAGAAATCGCGGTTGGAAAGGAAAAATGAGGGAAAATGAGGAGTCACAAGTTTATTATTTTTTGTCTCAGAGGACTATGATTATGGTTTGAAATCTGTGAGCATAATTTATAAACCGTGCTCGCGGTTTTAGGTTTGGAAATCATCGAGCCTATAAAAATTTCAGGTTTTTATGTCCACTTAATTATCCACCATCTTGGTGCACTTACCCCATGTAAAATAAATGAAAATTTGTGGGCCTCATTAGAGTAAAATTATATAGAGGTTATTATCCAAACAAGTTATAGGAGATTTGCCATTCGATTTTCAACTATTTTTAATATTTTTATCGTTTTCCCCGAAAGAACAAAACAAGTTATAAGGATATTCGCGAAATAAAAAACTGGTTACATGTATATTCGCCATGATTTATATAAGTTTTTTTATAGGGGGTTCCTTAAAATTTTCCTGGAAGGATTCCACATTCTGCGTTATAAAGGATTTCAAATTCTACAATATGAAGGATTTTAAAGTACACATTATAAAGGATTATCCCAAATTTGACGAGAATCTTCAAAATTCCATATTTTTGATGGGGACCAAAAATTGATAAATATTGGTACCATTAGAAAGGTATTGAAATTAAATACATGTTGGAGGTGGATTTTTGTCATGATTAAGAAATTTTAAGAAATAAAAAGGAAAAAGTACACAAGAGTCCAAAAGCTGCACAAAGGGTAAAATCCATGAAGGAATTGATAATTCGCACTATGATGAATAATGGGTCGCACAATGAAAGATTTGAACATATGAACTTAAAAGAATTAAATTTCCACACTATGAAGGATTTAAAATTTCAAACTATGAATAATTTCAAACTCGAAACTATAAAGGATTTTAGAATCCGAACTACAAAGGATTTTCCCAATTTTGACAGTAATCTTCAAAATGCCATAACTTTTGATCGGGATCATGAAATTGAGAAAATTTGGTATAATTGGAAAGATATTAAAATGAAAAATAAATTAAAATGGGTTTTATATCATGATAAAGAATTTTGTTATCAAATAACCGAATTTGGATCCCCTGACTATTTTTAGATCCGAGTTTGTGACTCAAATGTGGGACTATTTTTTTCTCTTATCTTTTGATCAAGATCTCTGTTTGACATGAAACCGGTCTCATTAAAATAATTTTTCGAAGGATTAAAAAAATATAATTTTCAAGGGTAATTATGGATATACTTAGGATAGTTTATTGAAAACATTTTGGGTCTTTTTGAGTCATTTTCTCAATCAATTGATGCCCAAATTAGTTACAAATGATTTTGTTTGATTCCTTTTGTCTCATGATGCTTCTTAGATGGTATATTATCCTCATCTCCCCCACAAAAATGAAGAGAATGGTTTGAATGGTCTGTGTAATAAGAAATGAGTTGTTATTAGTGGTCCAAAGCATGATTATGACCAAAAACATATATTTGACGACTTACTCTTTATCTATCTACCCCAATTTCATGGAAATTAATTGATCTAAGTTAGTGCTCATCCAAAAAGAAAATATATGAAGATTTTATTTCAATCCAAGGTGCCCCCATGGATGTGGATCATCATGAGACTAGGGTATTAACTTTTGAGCCGGTTACTAGTGATCTGGTCCGGAAGTTTCAAGGAGGTTAAAAATATCCCATGATCTGTCAAGGTATGAGTATTTAAATTTATATATTGAAATAATTAAACATTACAAAAAATAAATAAAAGTACACAAAGACACTTATATTTAACATGGAAAACCCCAAAGGGTAAAATACCATAGATATATAGATTTTCATTTACGAGAAACTCTTTTTACAAGTATAGTAAAATATCTTCTTTCATCCAATTATCTCCATAAAACATATTTCATGTTTTTACCATGAATATATTTCACCCGACCCCACGGGTCTTATTTAAATGGTTCAAATGGGTGTGATTTCTTGTAAAGCACCCCTACCATTTAATAAATTTATTTTAAATAATCAATTAACCTTATAAACTAGAGTTTATATTAAATAAATAAAAATATTATATATTTTTATTTATTTAATTATAAACTAAGGTTTATAACTCAAGAACACTTAAGAGGGTTTAAACCCTACTTAAGATTAATGTTCTAACACTCCCCCTTAATATTAAGTGGGGTTTATATGCCAACATTACCTATTTGTACAACAAGATTTACAATCCTTAAACCACAGTGATGGTTTAGGCTAGCATATCACATTTGAAGGATTTATACACATTCATCATACTAAACTTACCTTTGGGTAAAAAAGGATTTGGAATCCATAAAATAGAAGTGATGATTAAGGAAAAGCATTATTTGTGAGACTACATCTCACTGTTTCTCATGGAAAATATATACTAACATCTATGGGAGCCTTATATAAAGTAAGGACCTCCTTTACAATATGATGATACAACACTTGAATATACAATAAACTTAAAGTGATACGTTTACTAAAATCATTAAAAATATATTTTACAATCCTTTAAATTGGAGAAAAAGTATAGAGGTAAAAAATAAAACACATAGACGACCATTAGAAGGTGACATTTTCATGCACACTCCACCTCAATGGAAACTCTGAAAGGACAAGAATTGCACGAAACTTGTAAAACTTCACAAAACACAATGGATTCATAAATATATCTACAAATTGATTTTTAGTAGGGAAGTATTAGAGTTATATATCACCGCATAGCACCTTCTCTCGGATGAAATGCATATGTATCTCTATATGCTTCATTCTCTGATGATGAACTAGATTATTAGCAAGAGAAATGCAACTATGAATATAAAAAATATTAGTACTTCCTTTAACTTCTATGTGAATTTATTCTATAAACCTCTTTAGCCACATGGCTTCTTTCACTTCTTCCACCGCACTTCTATATTCTACCTCAGTAGAAGAGATGAAGACCGTGGGTTTCTTTTTGTTGCTTTAAGTAATGACACATATACCAAACTTGAACACATATATAGTTTTAGATTTTATATCTATCACATAACCAGCATGGTCATAATCATAATATCGATATAAACATGTATTATCAAAATAAGTACAATGTAAACAAAAATATTTTTTCCTTTAATATAAGTATTATTTTCTCTAACTTGAAATGATCTTAATATGGTTATTGCATGAACTTGGATGTAATACCTATTTCATATGTAATGTTAGGTCTAATTATTGTAAGATAAATTGAAGTACCTACAAGCTTCCTATAGAGAGCGGGATTAATTTTTTCACATACAGGTTTAGGATCAATTTTATAACCAAATTTAATAGGAATAACAATTGGTTTACAATCTACCATATTAAACCTTTTAAAAAATTAACAACATATTCTGATTTTGATACAAAAATAGAATGTTTATCTTGAAAAATTTCCATTCCCATAAAATGTTGTAATAATTCTAGATCAGTCATTTCAAAGTATTGCATTAATTTAGCTTTAATTTTAAAAATTAAACTATTCGAATTGATAGTAATAAACAAATCACCAACATATAATATAATAAGAATAATCTAATTATTTTCAACATTAAAAAACAAATCATTATCAGAAGAGAAATTAGTGAAACCAATATATTTGAAAAAAAATGTTTATTTTTGCATATACCAAGCTCTGAGATCCTGTTTTCAGCCATATAGAGATTTTTTAGTTTACAAACAAGTAGTTGTTTCCCAAGTTACTTAAAACTTTTAGGTTGTGTCATGTAAATTTATTATTTTAAATCACCATTCAAGAAGGAATTCTTAACATTTATATAGTGGATTTCCCATTCATATTGAATAGATAAGGCAATGAGAGTCCTAACATTGCACATTTTTGTAATAAGGTCAAATGTTTATATATAGTCAATATCATATTTTGAGTAAACCCATGAGCTACTAACCTAGATTTGAACTTATCAATATTTACATCGGCCTTATACTTGATTTTATAAAACCACATAGATCCAACAATGCTACATTTTTGAGAGGAGGGACAAAATACCAAGTTTGATTTTTAACTAAGGCATTATATTAAACTTTCATGGCTTTCGCTCATATTTCATTGTGAGATGAATCTTCAAAATATTGGGGTTTTGGCTCATACATATTCATTAAGGCATTGTAGGTATGGAATCTTCTAGTCCTCTTACTAAGGTTACGGATTAAAATTTTAAAGTAAATATTGATCCCGTGATATAAGCAGAGCCTCTTGTTCAATTGTAGAATTATTATTACAATATATTCATTATTCATTACATCCATCAAGATCATTGTTTTATAACTCATTAGAATCATCATAAACAAAAGAAACAAATGACAAATTAAAAAAAAGGATTTTTAAAGATTTTAACATTCATCTTCTCAATAACTTCACGTTTTTCAAGATCAAAGATCCTTAGACATTTTGTTTTACCTCCATATCCTACAAATATGCAAAGATAGGAGGTTTGATCTAACTTATTCCTTTTTTCTTTAGGAATGAAGATAGAGGCAGAGCTTCCAAAGATTCTTAGATGAGATACACTAGGTTTCTTATTAGTCCATTTTTTAAGGGAGTAGATTGAAATAGTGCTTTAGTAGGGATTCTATTCGAATATGAACAATAGTCTTCATTAATTCAACCCATATGAAATTAGGGACTTGAGATGAATGCAACATAGTTCTATCTATTTCAATAATGGTGTGGTTTTTCCTTTCCACAATACCATTATTTTGATGAGAGTAGGGAGTAGTGAGTTCCATTTATATTCCACATTTGATAGAATAAATAAAATGATTTATTAATATATTCTCATTCATTATCTGTTATAAGTATTTTGATTTTATGACTAGAACTGATTTCTATTAGGACTTTAAACTCTTTAAATTTTGCTAAAAGATATGATTTATTTTTAATGAAGAAAGACCAAATCATGTGAGAATAGTCATAAATGAAAGTGACAACATAAAAAGAGCCATGTAAGGAAGGAACTTCTAATAGTCCTCTAACATCATTGTATACAAGTTCTAGAGGTTATAAGGAGTTTTCTTGATGATGGCTATGGAAGGGGTTTACAGATTTCTTACCACATAAGAACCCTTCACAACTTTCACGAGCATGAGAAATTTGTGGCAGAACAATAACAAGGTTAATTCGAGACATGTCATATATGCTCCTAAAGTTAAAATGAACTAGTATTTCATGCCATAACTAAACATCATTCATATTTTGAGTAGAAATACTTGAAGCGGATGTGAAAACTTTAAAAACATATAAACTATTATTTTTATTCCTTTAACAATATAAACAACTAACTAATTTTTAATAAACGATTTATCCTTTGGTAAAATTACACTATAATTGTTTTGAGTTAGTTGTGAACATGAAATAAAATTCATTTTCAATTTAGGAACACACAAAACATCATTTATAAAACCATTGAAAAATTTAGTTTTCCTTGACTTGAACATTAAGAATGTAATTATCACCTAGATAGATTTTATCATTACACTCTTTGATATCAATTATAATATCATATCGATAAGTCATGTTACTAGATGCAAAACTATCTAATATCCATTCATTTTCTTTGGAAGTGACTAATGTAACGAACACAACAAATAAATTAGGTTTTTTATTGTTCTTTTGATTTTTTTTTGATTCTAATTTGGTTTATTCACTTTTCGATTCTTAAAATTTGGCTTGTTTTTGTTTACCCTATAATATTCCTTTTTGTGATTATATTTCTCAAAATTGTGGCATTTCCCATCAAAAAGGACTCTTGAATTCCTTGATTTCTTATCTTTACTAGGAGGTTTAAAGTTTGATTTTTATTCTTTTTAAAAATAGAAAAGTTATTCTTATATTTTTGTGTGAGAAGTTCTGAGTGACATTCTCCTTTGAATCAAAGTTCAACATTACTTTCTCTTCATGGATTAGGAGAGCACTCAGAGTAGATAAGTCAAGAAAATCTTACTTAGTTTGATAATTTGAATTTAAAATGGAAATGAAGTTCATAAACATCTCATGGGTGTTCATTTGAATAGTTAAATACAATATTTTACCATGAATCAAATGACAATTACATCCATCTAATTGAAATTTAATTTTTAAAAATATTTCTAGAAAATTAATCAATTTTTCATCTCCCTTCATGGGAGATTTCACTAGTTAAAGAATCAATTTTATAATTTTTGAAAGGTGTGTACCTTCATGCATTGATTCTAACTATTTCAAAGCTTCACTTGGAATTTATTGGTTTCGATATGAAGCAGAAGTCATCTTACACGCTTCAAAAAATAATTGACATCGCTTCCTCCACTTTACATTTGAAATATGGATATGCAATCTACTTTTTCCTATCTACCAGTCAACATTTCTCTATACCGTTCACAAAAATCTATAGTTTGCATGCAATGAATTACACCTTCAATTCTACCTTTCGGATGTTGTAGTTAGTCCCGTTCAACATTTATCTTGTCTAATATTGAAGTGATTAAAACCAATTTTTAAGCTCTCAAAATTCAAATCAAGAGGAAAAAATAAGATTATTATGAAAATTGAATGATCAAATCCTTATTATTCGCTTTTTGATAGAAATTAAGTTTTACAAAAAGCTTTAGAAACAATCCTTGTCATTTGTAGGTGAAAATACGTGCTGAATTTTGAGTTTTTGTCCTTTTCATGCAAAAGAAATTGGGATTCAATCCTCGTCATTTTTATTTATTCTCTTATTAGTTAAGACATAAGAAAGACACATTGTCAATTATGTCAAAAATTTTATAATTTCTTTATCAAGGAATAAATATTGACTTTTTTGACAACTAACTCAATGTTATATATTTTCCTAAATTATATTGAAGAAAAATACTCCTAAATAATTTAAGGGAATAATTTGATAAAATAGTTTATTTAAATTTTATCGATTTAGATCCTATTAAATAAAAATTTCAATTTCAATTTCTAAAAAATTTATTAAATTTCAATTTTTTTACTTAATAATAAAAAAGCTTCAAAAATGAAAGGGTTTGAAGCCTTGACCTATAGTTTACGTAAAAACATAGTTACTAATTTCATTCAAGGTATTTACATTTATATATTAAAAAAATCCAATTAAACATTTAGCAAGTTAAATAATTAAAAATATACCTCAAATTCCATCCAAATATCTTACAATAAAAAATATGTGACCCTTTATATATATCATGCCACATAAGGATCCAAGTTATGTAGATCTTTAAACAAGAAAATAGAATGTTGACCAATGTTTCTAGTTATTTTCATTCATGTCAAAGTAAATTGAAGGAAAATGGTGTGAAGATGTAATAGGAGTATCCACGAGGTTCAAATAAAGATCAAGAATGAAGGTTGATTGGTAGTGACTGGTTTTGGTGAGTTGTCATGGTGTCTAGGCATGGTTTCAAGCATAATGCAAGCGTGGATGGTAATGGGATGAGTTCCAAGGGTTTTCATCAGGTCGTACATGGTAACATAGGCATGTTACATGTGTCCAAGTGTCTACATATGGTGAATATGGTCAGTTCATGAATTTTCATGGTTGAGTTAGGTCATTCTAAGCCTACTCCTAGTCCAACACAAAGGAATTGAGTTGGAGGTATGAGTTTTGGAGTAGATAAATCTTTTTGAATCATGTTCATAGCATGGTGATGTTTCATATGAGGTGTATGAGGTGTTTTAGGTCAATTCTCAGAGGTTTGATGATGTTTCATGGTCCTTGGGAAGCAAGAAGGTGAAGAAAAGATAAGTTAACATAGGTAAATCATTGTGGCTGGAGATTTTCAGAAAGATTTGAGTAAATTTGTGAGTTTAGTTAGTTAGAGGATGTTTTCATGATGCTTCATGACATGTTTCAAGTCAAATTTGTGAATAAATTGCAAGATATGTCATTTTTGGTAAAACTAAGTTCTAGAGAAGCAAAAACTAGCTTGAATTGGAAACTTCATATGCTCACATGATCTCACACACTTTGCATGGGAATAAAATATTTTGGGGATATTTTTCATTGATATTCGATTTTTTAAAAAATAATGAGGTGATTTGATCGTTCGTTTTTATGAACAATCATTAAGAAGTTAAAGTGGTTTGAAACCCTTGGTGAAACCCTCATACTAGAGTGACTTGGGAGATTTTAATGGTATGGTATCCAATGATGATGGATAGAAAAATTAATGTTTTTTTCTTGTAGATATAATTTTTCTCAAATCATCTTGTCATAGGTTTAATGTTACAACTATTTTGTGAAGAGACAGAAAATACCTTATTTTATGGAGATTTTCAGTTTCAAAGATGAGATAGAAGCTTCAAGATGAAAGATGAATTGTTATAGAATACCTAGAGATGTGCTACACAACCATGAGATTTTTATATATGTTTTTGAACAAAATTGAAGATACATGTCCTCGAGTTACACTACTAATTTTTTTCCTAAAGAGATGGAATGTTAGTCTCTTGGTTTAAAGTGTTTTTAAGCATTTTACATGTTATAGTGATTAGTTTTTGTCATTGATAGTTTATTGGAACTTGATATGATGTTATCAAGTGTTTATAATGGTATGATGAAGTTTTTTTCAAATGAATACCTAATGACCTAGAAATTCGTAGTTGGATTGCTCAAGAAGGTGACTGAAATAGGTGTGTTGGATCATATTTCTCCATGCAACATATGGTTCTTAGTACTAGAGAATGATAGTAAAATTTTCATTAAAGTTTTCGATGGGGTGGTTCAAATTAGAATTTATTTTTAAGGTGATGGATCATGTTTCTCTCAAGACTAGTTCTTGAGCCCTAGAAGCTGAATGAGACTTTTCGAGAGATTGGCTTGGTTGAAGGCCTTACACTATGTTTTGGAAGATAAAGTGATTTGTTCCAAAAGTAGATTTATATTAATTTCCATTGATATGTGGTTTGTGTCTCGATGAGGTTTTTATATATGAACCATATCTATTTTGAATACCTATTTTTGGGGTGTTGAAACCAGTTTGGAGCAATTTTAGAGATTGAGCTATTTGCAAGTTTTTTACTATGAGTTGTCCATGATAAAGTGAGTTGCTATGGAAATTAGATTCAGATGAATTTCCAATGGTATATTACTTGATCCTTTATGATGATTTTATCCATGTGAACTAATTCATTCTCTGCTACTAAATTCTGGGAGCTACAAGACCTAGTTGGAATAGTAAGCTTCTTGGTGAGTTTCATGGTGGAGATGGATGTTTTAGTAATTATTGTGGTTTTTGATGATTATTTGGAGATGTTATTGACATGTGTGGAGCTTATGGATCCATGAAAAATATGTTATAAGACCTTTGAGGTGCTTGAGCATTTGCTAGATCTTGGAGTGGTTGTTTTGAGCTTGTTTGAGAAGCCTTGTGCTTGTTCATGTTGTTGTGACCTCGCCAACCCTTATGGTCTCTTGGAATGAATTTATAGGATTTTATTTTTATGCTTTTGATTTGGGATGGCTAACCTACGTGGTCATGGAAAACTTAAGTGATTTTATGAGTTAGTATTGTGTACATAAACTAGTGTGCTTATTCAATTGTGACTAATTGAGGTAGAAAGGAAAAGTGAGACATAAATAAGGTTGAAGTGTAGTGTAGAGGGGTTATGGAAAAATCCTAGAAGATTATTTATGACTTGAGAAATATAGAGGATAAGTTATGCAAGGAAAAATTACCTAATACACCCATGAGAGGAAAATTTTGAGTGAGTTAAGAGAGAGAATTTTGAAGAGGGTTTAGTGTGTTTAGAGATGAAAATGGATCACAATCAGTTGTGGGATTAGCATAGCATCTGTGGTCATTCATTTGTAAAATATATTATGATGTGTAATATTCATAGGATTCCTTTTTGTGAGTCATATAAAAAAATTTTAGGGGTGGGTGCTCCTTGTGAAGCGGGTGATGCACTAAACAAATCTTGAAAGATGTGTAATGTTATTTCAAGTCCTTACTTTGCGTGATATAAGCTAAGGTTTTAGTGTGTTTTCTTCCCCTTGAGTGTTTCCCACTTACATCTGGTGTATTACATTCTCTATCTTATTGTATGAACTTGTAATTGTCTAATACACACTTAATAAGCTCACATGGTTCATGGTTGATTGAATGAATGGTTTGAATGATGAATGTATGTAATGGAAAATGAAGTGAAGTTTTGCAAGACTCGATTCACACACCCCTCTTGGTCCATTTTCCTTCCAACAAAAATTTCCAAATAATCCTTAATCATAGGGAGTTTCCAAAGACCACTAATCAAAACACATTTTCCAACTAAAGGTTTAAGTGGTCCATGAAAACTAACCCACCACCTTATAATAACAAATAAATTCAGCTTCAAGAACATCTTGCAAGCCAATTAAAAAGATAAACACCATGGCTAAGTCATAAGCATTAGTGGTCCTTTGACTAGAACAGATGATTCTTACACAAATCTTAGTGCCACACTTATATTCGAAGTGTTTAAGAGGTAAAATGTGGGGGTGGGCGGTTTTAGTTTTAGTTGCTTAAACAAAAACATGAAGTACATTTACTAACTATTCGACACATTTGTGAATAAAGGTGGAGAAAATTTACCAACTCCTACATGGATCCCAATTTATAAACAAAACATGCCATAGAGATAAATGTGGTCCATATGACTTAAGAAAAATGGATTAAACATGGCCCAATTGGTCACTCGCTAACCACAAACGTACTTTTATGCATGACACAAAGCAGTCCATATCAAAGCACATAAATTGATCTTGACCAAGTCAAGACAACAGAGAGGGTTTTTAATTTATATAATATTTACTAATGAAATGTGGAGCACATTATATTATGGAGTGGTCAAAGGTCAAGCACCATGTTAATAACAAAACATTATGTAGAGTGAGTTACATTAAACATGCCACATTCAAATAACATATAATATTTTAAATGCACCAACAATAAAAAAATGGTTAAGCTATAAAATAAATGTAAAGTGTTGTTAGGTTAAGTTTAAATGTTGAGGGGGTAATTTTTAATAAACATATATTGTGTAATGTGGTCCCATCCAAAGTTTTGTGTCCCAAGTGCTAATAAGAAAATTTGGAGCACCTATTAATATGGAGATTGTCTCCAAGTTTGGAACCATCCCAATTAACTTCATTTTTTTTTTGCACTCATTAGTCCATAGGAAAGAATTTAATTCATGCCAAATTTCAAACTTTATAAAATACTTTTACATACATGTGCGTGAATAAGGAGTTGGTCCACTTGGAATTTTCAAATGGACAAGAATTTAGAGGATTTAAATATTTATCGAGAGTCAATAGTGAGTGAGGAAATAATGGTTTTGTTGTCATTTTATAACCTACGTGGATGGGTGAGAACTACAAAACCATTTTTCATTGAACAAATAACCAATTGTAAAATTAAAATAAATTAATAGTTGATTATTACATACTCTAATACCATGTCAAGGTCTAAGAATTTAAATTATTAAACATTACACAAAATAAATAAAAGTACACTAAGACATTGAGCTTCAATGTGGAAAACCCAAAGGGTAAAAAACACAGATAAATAAATTTCCATTCATAAGAATGTTAGAGTGAAGAAATGGATAAATATTAGCCATGCGGAGGGAATGAGAGGACATTATGGAGTTGTGAATATTTCATAATAAACGCACGTAAGTATGTGCACAAAATGAGGGTCATTATAGCTCAACGAACAAAATCATGCACATGAATAGGAAAAAAAAGCATGTCAAAGCACGTAATGCAGAGGAAGAGGTCGGTGTGTGAGGGCTTGCGCATATGCATACAAAGTTGAGGACTTAGTAATTTTTAGATAAAGGATAAAAATATGAAAGAAAGCAAGATGACATGACATGCAAGATCCGTCTAGAAATAGAAAAGAGCATGCAAGGAGAGGTAAGGAGGAAACATGAAGGAAACCTATTTATAGGAATTAAAGCATGTCAAGGATAAATTATTTATAGCTCGAACTAAAGATAAATGTAGTATATGTTTAACATGTCTATTAATATGCAAAATGCATATAAACGGTGAAGGGAAAGTCCCCACCGTGTATAAATATATGTTGTGCTCATTTTAAATGGGCATGTAAGGTATGTATGACATGTAGGAAAGTGTTTTGAGTCTGTTGTATGTGATGATGTAAGTGCATATGATCTATTCTATAGGTGTACATATGTTCGGTGCATGAATGTAATGATTATGGATGTAATCAACATGTTTTTTATTTAATGAATTATGTTTATGATGGGAAATTATGTGTGAATTGTACAAATTACTACTAGACCTTGAGTATGGTATAATGGGAATCCAAGTATTATTAATAATTTTTTATGTTAAATGATTTCCTTAATATCTTGGTTTTTGCCATCTACTATGTTTTATCTTATTTTATGTTATGATGATTATGTATGCTCTAACCACATTTTGATAAGTATAACGAGGGACATGGTGATTGTGTGCGCTAAGGATGAGCATTAAGACATTTTCTAGATGAAGTGCTAACGTGCCCAACTAAGAATTGGTTAAAAAAACTATATTTTGGTTATGTTTCTTTGACCTATTTTCTTTCTTCTCAACAAGATGTGGCGCATGTATGGCATTCTAGATATCTTTGGAGAATATTGAGATTTGGGTGCATGATGGCTTGGACACATTTTCTCAAAGATATAACACTTGACCATATTTTAATGTGCATAAATTGGTGAAAGATAACCTCTATGATTGTTTATATGATACGTAATTCAACTTATTCTAAGTAGATTTGTACCAGGTGGTTAACAACTTATCCAAAGAACATGGGTGTTCAGCTAGGAATAAATTAAGTATGGATGAAAGAAAACTATAAAGAACTCACCTGATTTGGATGAATCATGGAAAAGAGATCTAGATCAGTGGTGGGAATGCATGTTGCATAATTTTACCTTGGAGTACATGATTACACATACTGTTCTGAAAGAAGCAAAGTTTTGGTTTATTAGTCAACCTAAAGGATCATACTTACGCACATTACCTTTAGCAATGAATATTTTGATGATTGATCTCGGGATGGAGAAATTAACAATGGAAGGCTTAAACTTCACCATGTGTAGGGGCAGGAAGTAGGTTTGGGAAGGATGGTATTGGTCCAAGTAGAAGAAATGGAGAGAGAAGAAATACCACGGGTATAATGATGTACGAGGGATGGTAGTTAAAGAGGCACTGAGACTGAAGGGAAAGATGATGAGAAGTAGTGATGAGAACCCTACATAAGGCAATGGACCACAAGATCATGTCTTACCAATATTAGGAAATCACAGTAGAAGCTATAGACACCTAAAATATGCTTACACTTAGCATTTCATCCAATCCATTCAATTAACGAAACTTGATTGATCAACCCTTCTTTGATCCACTCTCGGATGCCCATTTACAAAACCTTCTCAGTTTTATTCTTCCCATATTCAACTTATTTGGCTCATATCTCTCTTATTAGATAAACATTCCTCCTTTTGACCATTCGAACATCCCTAGTTCTCTCTAGATCACTTCTAATGGCTTTGAAGGCTATCTATCAATCACAATTGGTTATCCAAACCCCTCCCAACTCTCAATGAATCTCTAATCACTTGCTAATCAAGTTTAACTAGCCTAAACCCTAGTTAACTAGCCTAAACCAAGATTAACTAAGCCTAAAGCATGTTTATCCTAATCTAATCCTAAAGTACTTTTTGAGCTTTAGTCCCACATGCACCCAAAGTTCAAACTCTTCCATTTGGAAAACTATAAATAGAAGGGTCACCCCTCCCTCTCAACCTTACACCTTATTTTCATAACAAATCTCTCTCACATTTGGAGATATTGGCATTAGACCTCATTTGCATTAGCTAAGCTAATAGGCATTTGATCTTGGCTATCCTCCATTGTTGAAGCTCCTCCATCTTGCATCCATAACTTCATAGTAGGTTAGTAGGAGGGTATCTAACTTGGTCTTGTAGCCATTTTAGAGAGACCTCTTCACCTCCATTGAAGAAACAACAAATCTAATTTGATTGCTCATAGGTTTAACTAGGTTCAATTTATGTTTTAAGTAATCATAGAGTAGTTAGAGATAAAATGATAGTGTTTTAGTTTAATTCATTATTGTAGAAGTTATCTTGTTTAGCACTCATCTCATGATGCATGGATGAGTTAGCAAAGCTTTGAGGTTCTTTATCCTCATTCCATAGCTTTTGCCACTTTCCATTGCATACATTTGGCACGCCTAGTGGGACACTTATGTCCATCCTCCATTAATGGAGGTCTTTTAGGTTTTTCAAAGTTCATTTTCAAGTTTTTGGGTCAAATCACTTGTTAATTCCTCATTTCTGTTTCTAACACTAGCTAAAAAACCTTCATTTGCATATATTTTGTGGGTTTGGTTTAGAAATAGGTTGCTTTGACTAACAACTAACCTGTTTGCTTTTGAAATTTCAAAAATCCATGAGTTTTGCAGGTTTTTCACAAGGTGCGCGTAGGTGTTAACAAAGGGGTGCGTATCCATTGAAAGGGATGTGTATGCATCATTCTAGGCATGTATTTTTCTTTATATGTGTTTTTTTACAAAGGTGCATATTCATTCAAAGGGGTGCGTATGCATCATTCTAGGCATGTATCCATCATTCTAGGTGCATATCTGTCATTCTAGGCATGTATCCATCATTCTAGGCACAAATCCGTAATTGTGACTATGTTTTTTTACTTTAGGGTGCATATCCATCATACTAGGTGTGTACTGTTGAACGAGTGCACATACCTATCAGCAGAGTAGGGTGCATATGCGTCAAACTGCATTCACCACCAATCTTCCAGAGGCCATAACTTTTGCTCCCGAGCTTGAAACGACTCCGTTTTCATTGCGTTGGAAAGGTATTGAAGAGAAATACACAATGGAATCATAAAATTAGGATTTTGAATTACCAAAAATTTATGGTTTACATTATTAGGTAAATAATCATTTTCTAATGTATCTTAAAGTTCAAAAAATTGTTTTTTTGGCCATTCTAACACTTTGAAAGATTTTTGTAGCACTAATCAGTTGTTTATAGGGTTATTTTGGTTTTATTTTTGACTAAATTAGTTAAGTGTTCCATGTTTTAGTTGATAGAGGTTTTTGAAGTGTGTATGCTCTTCCCTCACACCTTCTAGGTGATCTTGGGAACCAAAAACACTTCCAAAACCCTCTTATTGCTTTCAAAAACACTTAAATTACACTTCCTAATGGATGAACATTTCAAAGTTGGTTAAAAATGAAATCTATCTTTTACAAGGCACACTTAATGTATTTTTTTCATAAAACTTGTTTTAGTTGAGTTTTCATGTTGTGTATGCTCTTCCTTCACACCTTTTTGGTGATCTTAGGAATCAAAAGAAACACACAAAATCTATTTTGATATCATGATCTTTTGTGGAAAAATACTAACTCCTTGCATATAGGACCTAACGATTGTCAAAGAAAGGAGGAGCTAAGACAAAACACAAAATATTCTAATACATGTGTTTTATACAGGTTGCCAAATGGTGTGCTACGTAAAACCACATTAAAGTTAAGCAAGATAAAAAAACACACCACTTTCATCACACTGTATTGCAGGTTTTGGAAAAGGGTATGTCCCTATCCACTCAACTGGAACATAACCCATTTGGCATAATGCCTTAAGCTACAACAATGGGGGTGGTTCAAGAACCCTAAAGTAATCCACCACTGAGTAACCTCATGGATGAAATAGGAAGTGCGCTTACCCACTTGACTAGTTTTCCTTGTGAGTTAGCGTTACAAAGTTTTACGTATCACAACCCTGACAAGAGTACATGATGGATGCATTTAGTACTTACTTGTACTTGAATGGGGAAAAGCCGAGATACTCGTAAATTAGTCAGTGTGACTTTTTGGGTAAATCATGCCCGCTCTTAGATGGCTTTGTAACACCTAGTTGAGAGATCTTATTAAGGAGACCATTTTTTCTTGAGGCCCACTTTACTAGTCCTTATCGCATGGAGCCATACAAAGTGATGAATTATATGGAGTCTAAACCTTTTTTTCAAACAAGGAAAAGAGTCCACTTAAGTTCAACCTAAGTGCCTTTCATCACGAAAATTAGATGACGTTTCACTTAGCTTAGCTTCTTTCTTGCCTTCGGACGAGGCAAAGCTTTGCCCAAGTGATGCTTACTTTATTTTTCATCTTTTTATCTATACCTTTGCGTTCTTGTTGCCATGGGGCAAACAGAAGGCATCTTTTGGGAGTGTTTTCATAGATAGTGTTCACCACTTTTTTGTCTGTTTACACTCATCCATGTTTGTGGATGAGTTGTTAAATGTTCTAAAGTGCGTGGATGCGTCCTTATATCTTTGATGGCCACTTGATCTTGATTTCAAGATCATCATCATAGTTAGGATTGATTCATCATTTTATCTCCCTTTGATGTGTTACCTTTTTGCATTATCTCAACACAATTAAGATACTTATGTCATGTTTTTCGTAAACGTGATCTAAGTATCCACATTGTGGTGTTACGTTGCACACATTTTAACACATCCTCAGTATACCTTGACTTGGTTTTACTTCAAACATTGTCCAAAATCTTGACGAGTGTCACTTACTTTGTTTGTGTCATTTCGATACCACTTTGGCACTAATATCTCACTTCTTCATGAAGCTTGATTAATGTGTCCAATTGGTGTGGTTACGTGGCTTACATTTGTAAACCTCATCCTTTAGCATTTTGGCCTTGTTAGTTGTTAAATGCATCATTGTATCCTTTGATTGGGATTCACATCTCGCCCTTTGTTAATATTTATGCCTTGTTCATTTCGAGCTTGGCGTAAATATTGACATTGTGTTCATCATCTTTGCATCGAATGTCACTTTGAACATGCTCTTTTAGGGAGTATTTTCCTTATGGATTGGGTTTGTGTTTCACACTTGCATGATTGTTCCTTGTGATTATTCATTCAGAAAACTTATTTTCTAGGACAATCCCTTATGATCTCATCAATATTGTGTCATCATGATGTTTATTTTCCATAGAACTTCTTCAAAAAATCACACATGCATATCAATACTTACGAAATGTCTAGTTGGTTGTCATTCTGCTACTCGAATAGACATGTCACTTCCTTCCCTTTGAAGGATTTACATCACACTATCTAGGTCTAGACATTTTTGCTTAAATGGTGCCAATAATGTCTAACTATCACACGGTTTCTCACATTTACAACAATATGGAACCTGGGTTTAGCAATTAAAATCAAAATTTTCCCATTATAACTAAACCTCGTTTGGTTCTTCATGTTAGAGATCCCATTAAGTACCCTATTCCCCACCTTCAGCTCATAGTCGGTGGTATGGTTTGGATGCTTCTGATCCAAATTATTATTCAAGTTCCCCCCACTCTTCTTCTTTTGATTCGAGATCCAAACCACCATTCAAACTCAAAATTTTCTCCTAAAGATTTGGATACCCCTAGATCAAATCCCGAGTCACGGTCCTCCCTTTTTCATAGGACCTTTATTCCAACTCACCAAAATGACATCTTCTTCCTTTGAAGACTCATGTGACTCAAAGTTCCACCGATCAAACATCTAATTCGGGTCTTGAGTCACGGTCCTCGCCTTCTTCACGAGAACCTACTTCATAAGTCATCTCAACGACCTATTCCTCTCGTCGAAGAGTTCCATGAGTCGGATTCCCTCTAATCAATCATCTAATTTGACTCCTACGTCACAACTTAACGAATGGCTATGCGATCCTACTTTCCAATTTACATTACGTCATTTTCTATAAAAATGACCTAGGTCCAAATCTAAATCATCCATTCATGAGACACTTGCCTCCAATCCTACTTCCTCTCCTGAGTCATCTTCTTCCTTCAATAAAACTTCCCTCCTTATCGAACCTATTTCTTCTATTCAACCTTCTATGACTAAAGAAAAACAACCTCTACTGATTGATTTCTCTTAGAATGAAGAAAAATTAGAGTACATGATGATATCCCTTTAGAGGATTATAAACAAGGATTCTTTCTTGAACTTGATATGCTCATGTATTGGGGAAAAGAAGTTTATCCCTTTTGTCATAATATAGATGAGGAGCCTAAGGTCATGGAACTTGATTCTTCTTCTATTCCATCTTCACCTTCTTCTGAGCATGATGAGATGTCGGGGTCTAGCATTGAGCCATGGCCTATCTTCTCATTACCAAATCATTCATTATCTATCATCATTCCTCAATAAAAATATTGTCTTGGGTCACCGCTAAGTAACCCATCATCTTCTTCTATCTTGGAGCCACCCCTAGGTAGCCCTCCATTTTCTAATTGTGGGTCACCGCTGAGTAGCCCATCATCTTCTTCTATACTTGGGCCACCCCTAGGTAGTCCTCCATTTTCTACTTGTGGGTCACCTCTTGGTATCCCATTACCTTCTATTCTTGGGCCACATCCTAGTAGCCCTTCATCCTATTATATCTATGGGATGCCTCCGAGTAGTCCTTCCTCATCTATACTTGGGCTACACCTTAGTAGCCCTTTGTCATATTCTTCTATTCTCATGCCATATCCTCATAGTCTAACTTCTTCCATCTTAGGGCCATATCTTGGAATCCCTTCATCATCTTCTATTAGTGGCTCACCTCCTGGTATTCCATCCTCTTCAATTCTTGGACCGTGTCCTTTTCATCCATCACATCTTTCTTCTATCAATGGATGTGGTAAGCCCACCATCATTTCTCACGTTCCTATCATCAATCATAAATATTCACTCTCTTCTCCCACTTCTCGGGGCCAGAAAAGTCACACGTCAGCTTATAAGAAACCCAAACAGGCTCAATATTAAGCTAAGATAAAAACTTCCAAGAGCTTGAAATCCCCCAACAACTCGAACAATATCAAAATTGTAAATCAAGCATGATTCAAAATCATACATCAACGCAACCATAAAGTTTGGTGTAAAGTGTAGAAACCTATGGATAGGGAACTCAAGCTCCCACATGAACAATCCTTGTTTAAGGATAAATCATAGTCATTTGTTGAGTACGAGCTCACCTCGATCATTGAGATTGGAGAAAATATTATGCTTGATAAACAAACATGCCTAATCTCCCTTATCAAGGAAATTGCAAACATTATTGTTGGATCTTACCATGTAGAGTGACTTTGTTAGTCCCAACCTATTAAAACTATCAAAAATCTAAAAAACAAAACAATTCAAAAATACAAAAACATTGAGAAAACACAACAAAAATCAAAGGTACAAAGATCAAACATTGCAATCAGGTATTGCGTACACATGGATGTTTCTTTCTTCCCTTTCTTATCATTCCTTTGCAAGTATTCCTACCATTTTCATCCCTTCAGTGATATTTTGGTTAGCCTATTCGCATGCATTTTGTGACATTTATCTCTATGGTATCCATTTGACCCTGGTATTTCATCACCTTGGTAAATTAAAGAATGACTGACCTCTTAGAGATCCCATCACATTCAACATCTAATAAAATTGTTGCAAAGAACTTTTAGACATATTTGTTGACACTAGCCAATTTCGTCATCACATTCACTTCCACCTCCTTCCATCAATCCATCTATGGTTCTTAACCCTTTGCCAAACAAGAGAGTTGTAATAAGTTTTTAGAAAGTAAAAGAAACAAAATCAATCAAAAATCAAAAGCTAAAAGCTAAAAGCAAAAGAAAGTTGATATATAACTCTCTCTTGGGGTATTTCCAATTATCTCTATCGGGGCTATGGATGCCTGACTAGTAGTAGAGCAATGTTGCGATTAGAATCAAATGCATCTCCATTAAGGCTATGGATGCCTAGCTGGAAGTAGAGAAATGTACGGCTATCCTTTCAAAATCAATCATTCCTACACATTGGCTAGGGTGTCTTCACTTGTTTTCTATTAAATCTTCCCTTCAAGAGGTAATTAAATTCCACATGCACACACTAGATCTCTATGAGTGGATAGGATTAGTATGTTACCAAGTGTCTTTTTTTGGACCTTTTTCAAACTCTTACTTTAGTCCTTATCTTGTCTCATGATTTGTGCCTTTGGCTAATCACTTCTTCATCATGAGGCTTCTAAGCTACATTCATATCATTCACATCATTCTTCTACTTTGTTTAGAACATCCATGTGTATAAGATTACTTTTTTTCCATGTTTTCAGATACCTTTGTCCCCTTTAAAAAAAAAAATCTTCTCCCTCCTTTCTATCATGTGATTTTAGGCCAACTTACGCTAGGGGCATCCTTGCTCCTTCCTAGCACTTCATTGGTTTACGTTCATCATCATCATGTTAAACCTATCCATAATGGCCTTGGGTCCCACTTCTACCCGTGAAGAGTTTGCATTTGAATACTCCCACCTAATCACTGGGGCATTTTCGCATCTTCACCTTTCTTGTACACATGCGACCTTATGACTTTGCATCCCATCTATCGTTGGGGGCATCCACGCTTCCTCGTCTTCCTGTACATAGTTTCAAAAAAATTTCAAAATCAAAAATTCAAATATGTTTCAGAAAACTTATAAAAATTGAAAATCATCCTACAAAATGTCACTCTTTGGTTCTCACCTGTTCATGTGCGTGACTCGCGGATCATCTTGATCTACCTCTATAAACAAAAGGTAGGTGCTTACTTAAATCTCGTACTCACTGGGCACAATGATTTTCTTGTCTTGTTTTCATAGTGCACATTACTTTTTCATTGGACCGAAGTGTCCTCCATTATTCCCCTTGCATGTATCCTTGCTTGGGGCACTATCATCATAACCCTTTTTGTTAATTCGCATAGGTAAGAATTGAAGCTCGATAATAAAAACATTACATTATGTTTCTCTGTTAGGTTAGCTTGTTTACTTTCTTGTATTGCATTGCATTATGTATGTTGCATGGATTTAGGCATATTTTACTTTCTTGTATTGCATTGCATTTTGTATGTTGCATACATTTTGTGTTTTTAGCAATGGACATTTGTTCGTATATGGCTTTCAATGTCATAATACACTTTTGTTCATTGTTTTTAATAAGGACCAATGATGAAGATCATTAGCAATATGATGAAAAATAAAGTTGTTTAAAAGGAATTGGATGGATGTTAGCTCATTCCCCCTTCCTCACACTCCTTTTCTTCTATATCCCCTTTCTTCTTCTTCACACTATTCTTTCTTTTGTTCTCTTTCTATCATCTTTTTGATTGTTGATCAACCTCTTTTGTCACCCCTTTGACAATTGAGGGGGCATCCTCCATTCTACTCATTTTTCTTCTATCCCTTCAAAATTTTCTACTTGTTTATACTTGTCTACTTTCTTTGAAGTGATGTCACTTATGCCACCTTAAAGAGGGGAAAATGTAGACACCTAAAGTATGCTTACACTTAGAATTTCATCCAATCCATTCAATTAACGACACTTCGTTGATCAACCCTTCTTCGCTCCATTCTTGAATGCCCATTTATGACACCTTCTTAGTCGTATTCTTCCCATATTCAACTTATTTGGCTAATATCTTTCTTATTAGCTAAACATTCCTCCTTTTAACCATTCATAACCTCCCTAGTTCTCTCTAGATCACTTCTATTGGCTTCATAGGCTATCTATCAGTCACAATTGGTTATCTAGACCCCTCCCAACTCTCAATGAGTCTCTAATCACTTGCTAATCAAGTTTAACTAGCCTAAACCCTAGTTAACTAGCCTAAACCAAGATTAACTAAGCCTAAAGCATGTTTATCCTAATCTAATCCTAAAGTGCTTTTTGAGCTTTAGTCCCACATGCACCCAAAGTTCAAACTCTTCCATTTGGAAAACTATAAATAGAAGGGTCACCTCTCCCTCTCAACCTTACACCTTGTTTTCATAACAAATCTCTCTCACATTTGGAGATATTGGCATTAGACCTCATTTGCATTAGCTAAGCTAATAGGCATTTGATCTTGGCTATCCTCCATTGTTGAAGCTCCTCCATCTTGCATCCATAACTTCATAGTAGGTTAGTAGGAGGGTATCTAACTTGGTCTCGTAGCCATTTTAGAGAGACCTATTCACCTCCATTGAAGAAACAAAAAATCTAATTTGATTGGTCATAGGTTTAATTGGGTTCAATTTATGTTTTAAGTAATCATAGAGTAGTTAGAGATAAAATGATAGTATTTAAATTTAATTCATTATTGTAGAAGTTATCTTGTTTAGCACTCATCTCATGATGCATGGATGAGTTAGAAAAGCTTTGATGTTCTTTATCCTCATTCCATAGCTTTTTCCACTTTCCATTGCATGTAGAAGGAACCATTTGGAATCATATGAGAGTAAGTCTAAGGATATATTGAGAACTATTGTTCTACATAGGACCTAACCTAACCACATAGTCATTTTACACGGTGCTTGAAATATGGAAGTTTTTGTAGAAGATAATCATAGAGAAGGCGAACAAGAATGTACTTAAGTATCACCATGTTGGGTTGGAGATACATGTAGGCACATATTAGTATCATCTTAGGAGGCACAACAGATTAAGGAAGCACATATGGCAGCACATCATATAATTATTTTTGGCCATACCTTGTTGGGAAGAAATTTGGTAGGCGTGTCATCGGGAAAGAACATGATATCAAAACTCTAGGTTTGCATAATGAATTTAAACAACAATAAATTAAGATCAACACATGAAATATAGAAAATATAGAAATAAAGAG
The DNA here is from genome assembly GCA_018340775.1 of Taxus wallichiana var. yunnanensis. Lineage (NCBI taxonomy): Eukaryota > Viridiplantae > Streptophyta > Pinopsida > Cupressales > Taxaceae > Taxus > Taxus wallichiana. The sequence continues at coordinate 355,787,288 of CM031243.1, read as the reverse complement.
AATATGTATATATAATGGAGTAATTTCTATTGAATATTTGAGGGATTTTTATACAATTGTTTTCTCCTAGAATTATGGAGTCAAGTCTTATCACATTATCCCCATATCTCTCCTCTATTCCCTAGTCTTACTCCCACACCCCTATCTCTATGAGTTGTGCATACAAATCATTTTGCACACTCATATATTATTTAAATATTAAATAATTCTACCACACCTATATGTTCACACTATGAACATTATTTCCTATCATTCACCCCCTTAGTGTGAACATGGGGTAATATAGTACCTTCCTATGTTTTAAACAGGGTTTTAAAAATTGGCTAACCACTAACCAATAGTAGAATGTTTTCTAGTGGAACCAACAACCACTTTGTAGAAGGTTTTCTAAGAGAACCAACAACCATTTCATAACAATGTACATTTTTCCCACATCATACACAAGGAAACTATATAGGAAATTTTGCTCCTAATTGAACAGGAATTATCCTTTTGTTCTTATTTACTACCATACATGTATGAAATAAAAAATTTGAAAACATAAATGATCACCATTACAATGAGGTAATATAGTTTTTGGTGACTAAAAAGAGATGCTATTTCTCCTCCATCATCATATGTCTCCACCTCCATGATCCACTACTGAGAATAGTTATTCATTTTAATTATACTCTTTTTTTTTTCTGGTTCTTCTTCATGATCTGATTCCACCTCAACAGTTACATTGGCCTCATCCATTTTTATATTTCATTTTATAATGTCTTTGGGATGAGTAATACAAAAGGATGATCTATGTCCTTTTTATTATAGTAGTAACATATTAGTTCCTCTTTATCATTGGAGGAGTTATTATGCATATTTTTTTACATAAAGGGAAATTTCTTCCTCAATGTATTCTTTTGTTCTTTTCTCCTCATCTAGTAGTGTAGAAATCATACCTTCAAGTGATTGAGAAGGCATTTGGAAGAGAGTAAAACCTATATTATTTTATTTTAGAGGTAAGCTATTAAATAAAATAGCTTTTGCATCTTCATCATCCACTTGAGTGATTACTTTTATCATTTGTCTTAGGAGAAATCTTAGTTTAGTAATGTGGCTTGACATTGTTGTACCCTCATTCATTTTCAATTTAAATAACTACAATTTGAGTGTGAATTTAGCATTCATAGCCTTATAACCAAATGTTTCACTTAAAAAATCCTAGATATCCTTAGAATTATTTTCCAAGGTAATATAATGTAGCTCGGTGTCTAATAAATCAATCCTAATAATGGATTTTGCTTTGTCACCCCTAGTTTTCAATTCAAGAAATTTTGAAGCATCTGTTGGTTTTGGTTCTTTTCCACTCATAATCCCCCAAAAATTTTTATTCATTAGTTTCATTTCTATTTTCACCTTCCATGTGTGTAAATTTAATCCATTGAATTTATCTAATGGGATTTCCATAATAGGTTTTGAACACAGTCAAAAATGCACCCTTACAACAATATTCAACTTTCTTTTAAAGCAAATTAATAAAGCATATCAAAAAAATTTACTGAGAATGTTGGAAAAAAATCACTATTATTTTTACACGTTGATCATGGGAAATCATAGAGAAATTTTGTAGATCCACAACATATATGGAAATCCATAGGTATATTTTATGGAGATCGAGAAGAATCACTAACGATTTGAGAAATCATCAAAAATTAGAAACAAGATTGTTGGTGATTGATTAGATCGTTACCGATCCCTATGTTACAAATCCAACATTGAAAAAAACAATAGAAGATTCAAAACTCATAGATACATATCACGAGAGGCCATGGTTTTGTCCTACTATGACTCTCATAGCTTTTCCTAACCTGCTATAATACCAGATGATATCAAAACTATAGGTTTGTTTAATGAATTTAAACAACAATAAATTAAGATCAATGTAAGAAGTATAGAAAATAAAGAGTCATAAAGAATATGTATATAGAATAAAGTAATTTATATTGAATATTTGATGGATTTCTATATAATTTCTTTCTCCTAGAATTATGGAGTCAAGTCTTATCACATTATCCACATATCTCTCCTATATTCCCTAGTCTTACTCCCACACCCCTATCTCTATGAGTTATGCATACAACTCATTTGCACACTCATATATTACTTATATATTAATTAATTCTAACACAACTATATGTTGACACTATGAAAATTATTTCCTATCACAGATGTGGTCCGCTACCCATTGGGATTACTCCTATTGGTGTAGTTATAGTAAAGACGGTTGATGTTTAATTTAGCACTACCACGGGGACACAAGAAAGTTACTCTATAGGTCGTTAGGTTGTAACATGAGGCTTGGGAACTTTAGTACCTTCACCGCACAAAGGAAATCCTAATGTAGGCTCAGGTTGAGGATATTCCTCCACTCTAGCTTAAGGATTGTAGCCATCACAACAAGCTCAACAACCATAATAGTAGACCCTACGATATTCTATTAGATGCCCTTTTACTTACCGGAGTATAGAGGTGTGGAAGATGCAACCGAATATGTTCATAAGTGTAAATTATTGTGGAGAGTCAAGGGTATAAAAATTATTGATCAAAAGGAAAGTAAATTTGTAATGACATGTTAAGGCCGTGTACAAGCTGGTATAGAAAGTATGATCCACACTAGAAAGTGGTAGATTATGATGCATTGTGCACTACCTTTTGGTTAAATTCCATATAACTGAGTTTGAATAGCAAACCATTATCATCTTTGAAGGATATAAAATAGGGTTTTTTAAAATGTTTTAGGGAATATGACGTGCATTTGAAGAATTTGTTGTCTAAGTTGTCCTATGAAATCCATCAGATCCAACATGCCCAATTGTTTGTTGGAGGATTGTTAACACATTTCTAGAGAGTGCTATATAGCATAAGACATTTATTGATATATGTGAGGCCTTGAAAGAAACACTTCGCAATGAAGTAGTTAGGAGTGTTCACACTGGGGTAAGATCATTTCTTGAAGCTCAAATTGTAGTAATGGCTACCCAAATAGAGAATTTATCCAAAATTTTGGCTCATAAAATTCACATTGGATTATGGTGTACTTATTGCGAGGTGGAACAAAATAAAAAAGATAGATGTCTATGTAGGAATGTGCACACATTGCTAACAACCTATGAGATTTTTCATAAAAATCAAAATGTCTATAATTATCTACTCTTCCAACATGAACTTAGAAGAATGTTTCTATTTATTGAAATTTTTGACACACACATACCCATGACATAGCCAATCGTTTTCGATTGATCAAATCTATGAGGCTTATATAACAAGGTTATACTGGACCAATGTGGAAAGTAGCTCTCGGGCTTGAGAAGGAAAAACCAATGAAGGAAAAATGGGAGTGGAGGATTTCAAGGTGGTTATAGAAGTAGAGGCCATGGTGGCCATGGAAGGTTTACATGAGGGACATGTTATACATGTGGATTGTGTAATCACTATTAGCATGAGTGTCTACATAATCAGTATGCTTGTATTGTGGTAATGCACAAAAGGTTGAGGATTGTTTTGATCTATATGCACACATGTGTAAGAATAATAAAAAGGATAAGGTTTTCACTATGATTAAGTAAGAATACACTAAGAAGGGACAATGGAAACCTAAGAAGATGGTTGAATATGAAATTCAACCTTTATTAGTCACTACACATGTGAGTAGGGAAAGGTAAGACCACTCATTATAAGGGAATAAGATGGGCATGCAAAGTATCTAGATGCAGCCCAACATAAGGAATTTTATCTAGAGACAATGGGTGTAAATAGAGAGCTACAAGGAGAAATATAACATTTGTAAGAGAAAGCACATAAAAAGGAAGGAGAGAAGTACTAAGCTACCATAACAAGACGTTGATAATCTTAGAGAGGTATGCAGAATGCTCAAGTAAGAGAACATAATGCCTCTTTTGGGAGAGTGGCTATGAGATAAAGTACCGTGTGCATGAGTATAATGGGAGTGCTAGATATTTCATGGTAATTTTCCACCATAAAACCATGATTATGAAAAAGAGACCACATTTGATGCAGTGATTAATGGATGGTTGGTAAGTAATATACTAATTGATACAAGTGTGGAAGTCAATGTTATCACCATTAATACCCAGAACCAAATGGGAAGGATGCCATTACAACCATCCTCAAATGTGTTTTACATGGATAACAAGAAAAGAGTCATGCCCATTGGGGTATTAAAGTATGTTTTTATCACTATTAAGGGAGATAAATTTATAGGTGATATTGAGGTACTAGATTTGGTGGAATCGAGATAATTTCCTTGTACTACTTGAATGCTCTTGGTGTTATGATAATAATGCAAATGTGTTATTTAATAAGAGGTATATTATTTTCTAGAACAAATCTGATCACATATTAATACCTTTGGATGATACAAAGGTTGCACCCTATGTGGATCTCATCAATGAAGAGGAACTTAATCACATATATGCACATATGATGCATGACCCTAAGAATGTAGAGCCATCAAAGGAGGGCGTGCTTCATTGGGAATATGTGTAGTGGATTAGTGATACCACTAGTGTGGCTTATGAAAAATAGGACCATGGAATTTATGAAATGGTTAGATGTGAGGTGCATAGAAGAGTGACAAGGATGGTTAGGCTATGACACGTTAGGTGGTTTGGTAAAACAAGATTGCCAAAGTTACAGGGGAAGAAAATCTGGAGTATTTCTTACGCATCATTGAAAAATAGTAGTGGTGCGAGGTGAAGGAGATGAGAAAAATGATTGTTTACACCTTACAGGGTAAAACAATGTCTTTGGTGGGCCACACATAGGGATAACTTACTTGGATGACATGAGATCAGGGTAGCATTATTGACAAGATTTGTTTAGAGCAATATTCCTTCTTTGGTACATGATTATGATGGGAAGACTTCTCCCATGTTACACATTTAAATTTTTGAAATAAATTGGATGTAGGGGCAAGATGCTTTGTCACCATCTCTATGAGTACAAAAGTTTTATTCTACTTTTTGGGATGCAAAAATTCTTGCTATGTACATGATGAGTTGATGCAGGAGAGAACACGTTGGAATGACCTGAATGAAGGTATTGTTTATAATTTTTATTATTTTTCTATTAAGCCACCAATTCATGAGGCCTTATAGATCATGAAGTGCATAACATTAGGGGATATCATGAAGCAATAAGATCTTATGATTCAGGTGTTTGGTGAATATGATAATCTTGAGGCGCGTGAGGACTTGGTAGAAACAAAATAGACACGGTTGGTGTATGTGTGGACAAAAAGGAGAATGGAAATATGGTCTACCTCATTTATGAGGAAGTTGAGGACTTGGATGAAAAACACACAAAAGATACACATGAGGTGATGGATTCCACATATGTGAAGGAACACACATACCATATTCCATTACGGACAAAGAAAGTGAGAATTGAGACTAAGGATGGTCTAAGGAGGCTATTATTAGTGATTGCTAGTATGAACATGAGGTTGAAAAGATAATTGAATCATCACTTATTTCAAGATCTATTCCTAGGGGATATCATGAATTTAAAGGTGTACATCCATTATTTGGAGAAATGAAAATCAAGTTTAAGGATGGAGCGTGAGCGATCTGGAAGAGGCCTTATAAAATGAGCCCCAATCTACATGTAAAAGTAAAGGAAATAATTGATAAAATGATCAAATCAGAAATTATTGAGCCTATTGAGGAGTATGAATAGATTAAACCCATGGTGATAAATGTTAAGAAATGCGGGAGGACTGCATGTTTGAAAATGCGGGCGGGCTGCGTGAGGGTTTTGAAAGCACGGTTTCAGCAGCTCTGGCTACTGAATGTCTTTCAAAGGACTGCGATGTAGCCACTAATGAACCGGTAAAAGTGAAAAATGTGATCATTGGTGGTAGTTTTGGATCTAGAGCCTGGGCGGATGTTGTAAAGATTCCTCCTGACAAAAATGTGGGACCTCAGCCTGCATGTGATTTTAAAAGTACAAAAGATGCTGAAGGGGTGACCCACTTACAGGTGCCTGATGGATGTCTGCAAAGAGCTCTAGAGAAAACCAATCTGGCCCTTGTCGGAAAATTTTTGGGATCACGACCCAATGTGGACACTATTAGAAAATGGGCCATTCGCAGATGGAAACCAAAAGGGGATTTGATTATCACCACCATGGCAAAGGGATTTTTTCTGGCCCGATTTAATCTCCAATCTGATGTTGACTCGGTCTTGTTGGGTGGTCCCTGGTGTCTGGGAAATATGGGACTATTTTTAAAAAAATGGTATCCTGGATTCAATCCATATGTTGAGAATATTCATGCCATACCCATCTGGTGTAGACTCCCAGGGCTACCCCTGCATCTATGGGATGATGAAATCCTCCTTTATATAGCCAAATCGATTTTCACCTGGATGGGCCCACGAGAAATAGGTCTAGGTTGGAATTTGCTAGGTTCTGTGTCTCTATTGAAATGGATCAAGAGCTTCCCGATCACATTGTTCTGCAGTCCAAATTTGGAGTATGGAAACAACAAATAGAATATGAAGCTTTCCAACTAAGATGTAGCAAATGCCATAGATTAGGCCACTTTGCCAACAAATGTCCTGATCAAACAGTTCAAAAGCTGGAAATTCTCTCAGATATTCCTGAAGCTCAAAGATAGAAATAGATAGATAAGGTGGATAAAGAGCCGCTATCTGATCCAGCTACTAGAAATAGGCATTTGCAGAGGCATTCCAAGTTAAAAGAAAGGAAAAAAGGATTTAAGGTGAAGAGACCACCGGTTTATAGAAAACTATGGAGACCTAAGAAACTGGTTGAGACTCAACAGAAATAGATCTGGGTCTGAAAGAGGAAGAAAACAAAAGGGAGATGTCAGTGGATTCAGCATTGAACACTTTGACACCAAATCCGTAAAGTTGAGCATGGAGGTTGATGAAGAAAATGAAAAAGTTAGCATTTCTCTCTCGTATATGGAAGAAGAGATAGAAAAATTATCGCTCATCAAGAGTTGTTAAATAGGAACAACTCTTTGGAGAAACTCAAAATGAGACAAGGAAAAGTCAAAGAGGATCTAGAATCCATTGCACGAGATCTAAACCAAGATAAAGAGGATACTGATATGGAGGAGCTGGCTCCTAAAATGGATAAGCAGACTGATATTGCCACAGGAAAAGAGGATGGGGAAATTACCCCCATTAGCAAGGAAAATATATCAGATTGTGATAATGATGGATTCATCTTAGTGAAAAGAAAGAAAAGAGGTCTAAAAAGTCTAGAAGAAAGTCGGAATCACTCTATAGTGAGAAAAAAAAGTAGCTTGGAAGCTGGGAAGCTTCCACCTCAAGAATCACAAGGGCCACTGCTAGAAGAACTGCAAATATTGGAGTCACATATAGAAAAGGTAGGCTATCTAAGAGAGAAGCAAGAGAAAAAGAGACTGAAAAAGAAATTGCAGATGGTACACAAAGAATTCTGAACCATCCGGCAAATGCATCTCCAAATTTTTTTAATGAAGGTTATTTCTTGGAATGTCAGAGGCCTCAATGGGGGGCCTAAGCAAAGAATGCTTAAGGAAATTAAAAGATCAAACAAACCCAACATTCTTCTTATTCAGGAAACTAAAATGAAAAGTAAGGCAGTTGAAGACTTCAAAAGATATTTCTGGGAGAACGCTGCCTTTGTTGCTGTTGATTCTCAAGGGGCTTCTGGAGGCTTAGCGATATTTTGGGATACAAAGATTGTTAACGGTAAGGTACTCTCCTCCACCTGAACCATTTAGCTATTATTTTTAAAAGTCTTGAAAATAATCATAGCTGGATTCTGTCTAATATTTACGCCCAATACTGCTACTGGTAAAAGAAATCTATGGAAAGAGTTAACCTTGTTCCGAAGCAATGTTGAAAACATGAACTGGTTGGTTATGGGAGACTTCAATACTCCTTTGAATCCGGGAGAAAAATTTGGGGAAGCTCGAATTTCTCCTTGGTATGGAATAATTTGTTGGCTTCATTTCAAATCTTAATCTTATGGACATAGAGCTTCATGGCAACCAATTTACCTGGTCCAACAGAAGGTTAGGGGAGAACTTAATTCAAGTTAAACTTGACAGAGCTCTTATTTCTACAAATTGGATTCTGGACCAGAATTTTCATCTTTCTTCTCTCCCCAGAATGGGCTCTGATCATAATCCAATTGTCCTAAATTTCTTCAATTGGACAAAACCTTTTCATGGTAATTTCAAATTTGAGAAAATGTGGTTCGAGCATGAAGATATTCTGGACAGAATTAAAGAGTGGTGGTTTTGGGAAGGCACAGGGACGGCCCAATTCAGGCTTCTACAGAAGTTGAAGAATGTTAAACAAAAGATTAGAATTTGGAATAAAGAGGTTTTTGGAAACATTTTTGAAAAGAAGAAAGAACTTAAGCAACAGCTAGAAGAGCTTGAGCTAAATGTTTCCATGAAAGGTATGTCTCTAGAGGATCATCAGTGGGAAAAAAAACTCCTCTCGGATCTGCATAATATAAACAACCATGAAGAATCCTTTTGGAGAATGAAGTCTAGAGCCCTTTGGCTTAAAGAAGGAGACAAAAATACAATTTTTTTCATTTGACAGCCCTCAAACATAGAGCTTGTAACAGAATATCTGAGGTTGCTAAAGGAAATGGAAACATTACTAAGGATCCAGAGGACATCAAAACAGAGGCGCTTAATTTCTACAAGAACCTCCTCACTGAGAATAACTCCTACAATGAACAAGCGGCCTCTTTCCTCTTAGACTCCATTCCTAATAATCTGATACCTGCTGAGAGATTTAAAAGTCTTTCAAAAACTGTCACCATTGAGGAATTAAAAAAGGTTGTTTTTGCTTTAGAAGGGGATAAGGCTCCAGGTCTAGATGGCTTTTCGGCTAACTTTTACCAAAGATGTTGGGAAATATGCTCTGAAGATCTCTTGAAAGCTGTTAATGAGTTTTACAGAATGGGAAATCTCATTAAAGAACTAAATAATACACACATTGTGCTTGCCCCAAAAAAGTTGGATGCAAAGGACTTCAAAGATTTCAGGCCTATCAGTTTGGTTAATGTTATATATAGGATTTTCACAAAGATTCTCACCACTAGAATGCAACCTATTCTTATGGAGATCATTTCACAATAGCAGAGCGGATTCATCCAAGGAAGAATTATTCAAGATGGAATTATCATGGTTCATGAAACTATACATTCTATGGATAAAAGTAAAAAGGTAGGGATGGCCATCAAACTGGACATGCATAAAGCTTTCGACAGAGTCTCCTGGAGATTCATGGATGAGGTCTTATCCAAGTTTGGTTTTCAAATCAAATTCAAAAAAATCATTCACTCTTGTATCTCTACCTCTAGATTCTCTGTGGTTGTTAATGGGGAACCTGTGGGTTTTTTTTTCCAAAGAATAGAGGTATCCGGCAAGGTGACCCAATTTCCCCTCTATTATTCATTATTATGGCTGACAGTTTAAGTAGATCTATTTCCAAAGCTATTGGCATTGGCATGATAAAAGGATTCCCTCCAACTACTGGTAATCAGATCTCCTCACACCAGCAGTTTGCTGATGACACTTTGCTTCTCTTGATGGCCTCTATCATTGAGGAAAAGGCTATCAAAACTGTCCTTAGATTTTATGAGGAAGCCTCAGACAAAAAGTTAATTTTGACAAAAGCTCTATTTATTTCTTCAATACTCCTTGGGAAAGGCAAAGAAAGATTGCTAATATTCTAGGATGCACTATTAATTCTCTTCCAGCTACTTACTTAGGTTTACCTTTAAGTACTGGCAAGATTTCTGTGGAGGTATGGAATGATCTTATTAAGAGATTTCAAAGAAAGTTGGTTGGCTGGAAAGGAGCTGTTCTTTCAAGTGCAGGCAAGTGCCTTTTGGTTAAAAGCATGCTCCAAAACTTTCCTATTTACATCATGTCAATGTTCAGCATGCCTGCAAGTGAGTGATGAACAGTATTGAGAAGATTCAAAAGCACTTTTTATGGCACAGTACTGAGGACAGATTCAGATATCATCTTGTGGCTTGGGAGCAGGTTTGTAAACCTAAGAGACTAGGGGGGTTAGACATCAAAGATATCAAACATATGAGTACTGCCCTTATTGCAAAATTAGGATGGAGGCTTATAAAAGAGCACAGACCTTGGACAGAGTTGGTTAAGATCAAATATCTTTCAAACCAAAACAAGATTTCCTTCATATATGATCAGTCTCTTCCGAGTGGTTCTATTTTCTGGAACAACCTTCTTTGCACAAGAGACACATTCTCTCTCAGGGGTGTAGCTGGAAGCTTGGAGATGGACAAAACATAAACTTCTGGACTGATAAGTGGACTGATTCTAACTAGATTTCTACTTATGATCACATTAAAGACAACTTAATTACAAAGTATGGGCACAAAATCCAGGGGTACATTGAGAGGGATGGAAACAAAAGAAAATGGAAACAACTAAAAGTGGAGAATGATAGTATACAGGCTGATATTTCATCTTTACAGAATCAACTTTCTCTAATCCATATAAGTAATCAAAATCTTAAGGATGAACTCATCTGGAAAGATTCTTTTGATGGGGAATACTCTATTAAATTAGGATATAATTCTTTCTTTGTATCCATGGAAAGTGAAATTAAGTGGCACAAGCTGTGGATGCCGGAGTTAACCCCTAGAGTGAACTTCTTTTGGTGGCTAATTATTAATGGCAAGATCCTAACTAATGACAACCTCATCAAGAAGGGATTCATCATGCCGAATAGATGTTGCATGTGTCAGAAAGAGGCAGAAGATATAAAGCATTTATTCCTCCATTGTGAGATTGCTTCCAAAATTTGGCAGCTTGTTTTTGCAAAATTTAATCTGAGATGGATTTTTCCCCTTACCTGTCTTCAGGCCTGGGAGCAATGGGACTCTCTGTTTAAGCATTGTGTGGTGAAAATATTGTGGCAACTTGTTCTACCCCACACTATGTGGAGAATTTGGAAGGCTCGTAATGATAACATTTTCAGAAACAATAGACAGGCTTGTAACAAAGTCTACAAGGAAATTATCATTTGTGCAAGATAATATTGCTAGATTTAAACCCCCTAAAAATAGACTTTACCCAGAGAATGAAGAATACATCCTGACTGATTGGAATATTGACATTGTCAATAGGAATAACAATGGTATTGATAGAAACACAGTCCGATGGATTAAGCCTCCCACTGATTGGCACAAGTTAAATTTTGATGGGGCCTCAAAAGGCAATCCGGGAGACTCTGGAGGAGGGGGAGTCATCAGAGATCAAAGAGGCTGTTTTGTTGCTGCTTTTTCTGGGAGAATGGGCAGGTAGACTAATCATTATTCCAAATGGCGGCTCTTTGGGGTATAAGACTTGCCAGAGATTGTAATATTCCGAATATTATAATTGAAGGTGATTCTCTGAATATCATCAATCTTTTAAATAAAAAGCAACACCCCAGCTGGTCTATCAGGGATTCTATTGGGGAAGCTATTGATATATGCAAGAGCTTTGAAAATGTTCAAATCACCCACACCTATCGGGAAGGAAATAGGGTCGCTGACAGTTTGGCTAACTTTGGTGTTAATAATTCCTTTCAAACTTGGCTTAGGGGGGACGTTCTACCCGCTCAAATCAATAAAGCCATAATCATTGATCTACATGGCAGTGAAAATCAACACTAACGGCTGTAATTTGGACGCTAATGTGCAGATCCTCAAGTACATTATGATGACATCACAAAAGATATGGATGATTGATGTGATCTGTGTGGGATGGACTGTCATCATTTCTTGGCATAGGAGGAAAGCCGAGGAGCGGGAAATAATAACAAGTATGGCATAATAATTAAACCTACTTTCACGGAAAGGAAAGATTCAAATATCAAAATCAAAGCCCGCCGTCCCGCATAGTGGTAGCTTTTTTACCGTTGAGAACAGGAAAAGGAGCAGAGGAAACATGGGGGGTCCGCCTTGCAAAATTGAACCGACCCACAATCCTGCGTGGAAAGAGAATACGGAGCTTTGGAATTACCTACAAATCGGGGGTCTGTCTAATTTAATTGAAAGGATTCAAGGCTTCGACCAAGACATTTCTATCAGATTCACCCAGGGATGGAAGAATAGGATTGTCAAATACAGTAACATGGAGATGGAAATCACGGAAGAGCTCATCGCCCAGATCACGGGCCTCAGCCTGGAAGGCACCAAATTCTTCAATAAGAAGGTGGACAGGGAGGTGGAGACCAAGAAATTTCTGGATGAGGGGGAGAATCTTGAATTCGTGACTGCTGGCATCAAGGTGGTGTCGATTCCTGAGCCTTTTGCTGAGCTTTCCAGGATGGTGGTTAGGTATGTAACTCTTGAAGGAAGATTTGTGACTATACCTCAAAAACATCTGATATTTCTAAATCACTTTCGTAGAAATATCATCATCATCTTTCCTCACTATTTGATAAACTCGCTGGAGAAATCAATTAGGGAAGTTCAGAGCCACTCTAGGGCTGTCCCTTTACACCAGGGACTTATCCTCCTGATCCATCGCCACTATTCTAGCTGCCCCCGTGAATCCTACCCCACCTCCTTCCTCCATACCTCCACCTGCTCACACCGCTTCCACTCCCCCTGCTGAAAAGAAAGATTGAAGTTGCTGCTTCCAACAAGAAAAGAAAGAGCATCAAAGCTAAAATCCCTACTTCCCAATGGGTCCTAAGGAGCCACAAAGACTGGAACTTGCTGAAAACCTCCTGCATATTAGTAAACCGGTGGAGGAGCCCAAGGAGGAGGAATTGATGGATAGAGTGGACAGATTAGAAAAAGAGATACAAGAGCTCAAAGGGACTATAAAAAATATGGAAAGAGCTAAGGGAAAAGGGATTCTTCAAAGTGATGAGGAAGAGGGGGTTATTGCTGAAGTCTTCAAGAAGTTACAGTCCTTAGATGGTAGAATGGGGAATGCTAAAAGTCGCAATGACTGCATATTGTCTTCCCTCAAAAGCATTTATAATTTCATTGAACAACATGTTCATAGTGTCTGCAGTTTAAGTGGGGTTAATGAGGACATTTGGGGCCCTAAAGAGAAAAGGGATATTGTAATTACTTAGGCAGATATGCAAGACTCCTCTCAGGCCACTGCCATTGCCTTCTTCATGTCGCTGCAGGCTATCAAGACCAAGATTGACAGGGCTATCAAGTAACGGGTTGCTGTGATGCTATTTTTTGGCTGCGAAGTTGTTGTTATCTGGCGGTTCTGGTGCTATTTTTTGGTGGAGCTCTATATGTTGTTTCTCTTTTGGTTACTTTTTGATCTTTTCTGCTTCTTTTTGGATCATTGTACGTTTGGATCCTTTTTTCACTTATATTGTCATATTTGGCTATTGAGCCCTCTTTGGTTGGCAGTTTTGCCCTTCTCTGGGTTGTTTTTCTCTCCTTTACTATCTGGCTTTTGAGCCCTTTTGTATACAGGGTATAGTCCCTTCAAAACTATTTTCCCTTAATAATAATTAAAAAAACGTTAAGAAGGATGGCTAGATTAGGATTTGTGTTGACTACAAATTTATCAACGCATCATGTGTCATAGGTCCTTTTCCCACACCATTCACTAAATATATCTTGGAAGGAGTTGTAGGGCGTGGTATTTATTCATTTACATATAGCTTCTTAGGTTACCGGTAGGTGAGGATCATGCACAAAGATTAGGAAAATACATATTTTACTAGTAAATGGGGATTTTTTTCCAACATAGTCATGCCCTTTGGCTTGAAGAATGCGCCAACAAGTTGTTCTCACTCATTATGGTACAAATATTTCAAGACTTTATTTATAAATTTCTTCAAGTTTACTTGGATGACTAGACAATGTATGTGTTAGTGAAATATCATTATGACTACTTGATATTTATATTTGAAAGATGTAAGTAGTTGAGCATATCATTGAATATAAAGAAGTGCATTTTTGCTACACCTTTTGGCACTTTACTTGGACATATCATTTGTAAAAAGGGCTTGTTGGTGGATCCAACTAAAACTATAGTTATTTTGCGAATGGAAGAACCAACTAATCATAGAAACATATTGGCTACTACTTTGGAAGATTATCAAGGGGTATGCAAATATTTTCACACACTGGAATAATTGTTGAAACCCAAATGAAAATTCTATTAGGGAAATATGCAACATAAAGCATTTGAGACTTTAAAGGAGAAATTAACCACCGCACCTATCTTATATTTTCCTTTCTAGAATAAACCATTCAATGTGCATGTAGATGCTTTTCGTAAAACTATAGGAGTAGTTTTGGTACAACTAGGTGAATGTCATGTCGATCATCCCATCTGTTTTGTGAGTAGGAAGATGACACCATCGAGAAAAATAATCTGGATAAGAAGAAAAAATATTTGTTAATGATATATGTACTTCATAAGTTTAGGCAAGAATTGTTAGCCAATCCATTTATATTTTAAACTAACTATATGGTGGTAAAGTACTTAATTAATAAGTTGGTTTTGCAGGATCGACACTAAAATTTTCCTCCGTAATTTCTATTTCATTAATGTATGTATTAGGAATAGGATGTTGTTAAGTATAATTAGTAGTAGTGTCTGATAGAAGATAATGGCGCCGTCAGTACGGTGCTGCCAATAATGTGGAGTATGGTAATAGTCAAAGTACAATAGGAATGTTGTAAAAAGTAAATATTTGTCGTAAGTGGTCCGGTAATGTTAAAATGTCAAATTTTGGGTAATTAGAGAAGTAGGGTCTACATGATTAGGAATTAGAAATATTATATTGGTAATAAAGACAAGGAGTGAGGTCATAAATATTTTGTGTATTTTATTTGTAAAAAGTCTAAAAATGTGGAACCCATGTAAAATGATAAGGTTTATCTTATCTTAACAGATAAGCTTATATGTACGAGATAAGAGTTAAGGTATGGAATATGATTCGTCAGAGTGGATTTCTTATCCTATCTTAGAGATAAGATGGATAAGCCTGGAAGTTCTATAAATAGAGAGGCCACCCCCCTCATTTAGCATAGAAGGAAGTAGTGAGAAATATTGTAGGAAGTGTGCGAAGGAAGCCATCAGTTTAAAGGTGTGTTGAAGAAGCCATTAAGAGGTGTAATTGTAAAGTTTCTCCCATAGTCTTGGTGAAAGGAAAGTGAAGTCAATAACACTTGAAGTACCTCATGGGTGAGATTGTAATAGTTTCATGTTAATATTATAATTTATTTTGATATTTCAGATTTGTCATCATTCTGTCTTATCATAGTCGATGGTATTCTTGTGTTATGTTGTTGTTTTGTTTCCAGATTACATCCACCAAACTAAAGGCTGTGCATTAGTAAATAATCATAGCACGAGGAGTTCCCGGTGAAGAATTATCATAGTGCCGGATTGGTGATGACATTTTGGTTCCGTTGCCGGGACCATTCCTCGTTGGTGGATTTTCTGGAGAGATATTCCCACTTAGTCAAAAATCAATTAGAGGGTAACCTTGTTTTTACTGTGCATAGTAGTTACCATGGTAAAGTCATTTTTGCCATGAATAGTAGTTACCATGGTAAAGTCATTTTTGCTGGAATAGTATTTACCACAGTAAAGTCACTTTTTACCATGAATAGTATTTACCGCAGTAACTTCACTTTTTACCGTGAATAGTGTTTACCACAGTAAAGTCAGTTTTTACCGCAGTAAGTCAAGTTTTACCATAGTTTATTATGGTCATTTCTATTTTTCTTGTAGAAAGGTGTAAAACCACTTTCTAGTATAGTGATTCCAATTATTTGTGCACATAAGTCTTGTTGATTGTACTTGTGGGTTGGTATTTCACGGTGGTTACTTTTGAAAATGGGTAAGATTCTGCTTTTTTAGCTCAATCTAATGAAGATGCTTCTTCTTTCATTCAAGAGTTTAAGCGATCTTGTATTTGTAATGGCCTTATAAGAAGGGAACAATGGACTAAATTTTTCCTACCTTTTAGATGGTTCAACACTTAGGTGGTTTGAAACACTAGGTGATAATATGAAAAATTCATGGGATTTATTAGTCAAAGTTTTTGAAGAATTTGGTGAACAATGAAATATGCAGATCTCATGATCGAGATCACAAAGTTATCCCAAGGAGAGAAGGAGAAGATAAGGGATTATCATGCTCGTGTTCTAGAGCTAAGGAGGAAGCTCGATGCCCAGATCTGGAAGGAAGGACTAGCGGATGGGTTGATGAATGGCGTGGATAATCTCCTCTGTAAGCACTTCATTCTTGGGATGAAGCCAGAGATTAGACAACGAGTGAAGTATGACCACCCAGCTACCATTGAACAAGCAAAGGAGATTGCAAGAAGGCAAGAAGAAAGCATGGAAGAGGAGCCCAAAGAAATTGTTGCTAAAGTAGAGCCTACACCAGCACCTTTGGTCCAGAATCCACAACCACTCCCGGTGAGCACAAATATTTCTCCTAGTACATCTACTGAGTATGAAGATTTGCTCAAAAAGATGGGTTAGTTAACTATTAATCTTCTTCAAGGAAAGGAATTTAGTTCTCAGGGAGGAGATAGAGGTCCAAAAAGAAATATTTCTGAAGTTGTTTGTTATGGTTGTTATAAAAAGGGTCATTATAAGTATAATTGTCCAGATAGAGCTTCTACATCTGGTAAAGGAGATAATGATAAAGGAAAAGCACCTGTGAATTCTTTTGATGTAGTAGATAAGAGTAGAAATAATGAAGTAGATGTGTTTGTAACAAAAAGAAAGAAAGAAAAAGATAATCAAGATGGAAATGATCCTAAGAAGATGAAAGAAGAAACTAGTAAGAAACATAGGAGAAGAAAGTTGGGTGTGCAGGATTTTCTGATTTCACAGGGGCAAGGACCATACTCCATCTTGGAAGATCTATCCAAAAGGCTTGCAAATATTACATATGGTCAACTCTTGGCTATGTCTTCTGAGAAGAGGTGGGAGTTGCGAGGTGGACTCAATGCTCGAAGAAGGAAGGAGGTTGAGGTCCCTGTTTTGGAGGTAGAGGCAGATCCCTATGCTCCACAAGCTGAGGTATTATGTAATGGTATTTCAATTCATGATGTCTTGGTTGATGGAGGTGCTGCAGTTAATGTAATGATTGAGTCTATAATGAATATGTTGGGTTTAAAAATTGATCGCCCTTCAACACTTATGTTAAGGTCATTAAATAAAGGAAAAACTAAACTAGAAGGTGTAGTTTCAAATGTGGCAATATCTGTTATGGGTGTGGTATGTGTGGTAGACTTTTAGGTGATGAAAAATGGTACTATTGCTAAGGAGATTTCATGCAAGAAACTACTAGAATGAAGGTTTCATGACACTTGGACGTGGTAGAGAAAGGGTGAAGATAAATGTGATCCCTTGAAATCATAAGGCAGAACCTATGGATTCAAGTGATGAAACTGATGATTGGACATCCTCTGATTACTCTAGTACCAGTGAAGTGGACACTAAAGATGAAGAAAGCGAGGTGGATGTTTCAGTCATGGATATCCTTCCAGTCACACTAACTCATGACCCCATAAAATAATCTGAAGAAGAAGTTGATGATCGTCTCCAACAAATAAAGATTGGTGATGTTGTGATGGAGAGTGAGAAGGAATCCTACCTCCAGCTCTTTCGAAGGTACATACACCTATTCACTTTTGATTACAAGGAACTCCGTCAAGTAAGTTGGGTAGAACATTGTATTGAGCTGGTAGATGGTGCTAAGCCCATAAAGCAAATGCCATATAGAATGAATCCTAATTTTTCTAAGACTGTAAAAGAAGAAATAGATAAGTTGCTTGATGTAGGATTCATATTTGCTATGGAGAATTCAGAATGGGTTTCTCCCATTGTGATCTCAATAAAAAATAATGGGAAGCTACGCATTTGTGTTGATTACAGGAAGCTCAATAAGGCAACAAAGAAGGATCATTACCCTCTTCCATTTTCGATCAGATCTTGGATCTTAGGCGAAGTAGCTGGCCAGAGTGCTATAGTTTTGTTGATGGATATAGCGGCTACAACCAACTTCGTGATAAAGCAGAGAAAGATCAGTCAAGACCACGTTCACCACTCCTTGGGAACATTTGCTTATAGAGTTATGCCTTTTGGGTTATGTAATGCTCCAAAGAACATTCCAAAGATTTGATGAATAGGGTGTTCGAACCCTACATTGGGACATTCATCGAGTATTTCGGATTATTTTTGCATCTATTGGAGCAAGTTGGACCACTGCACCAAATGGAGACAACATTTCAAAGGTTAGATGAAGCACAAGCCTCACTAAACCCTACAAAGTGTGTCTTTGGATGTTCTAAAGGCGTTTTGTTAGGGCATGTTGTATCCAGAGATGGTATTGGTACTGATCCTGATAAAGTTTCAAAAATCAAAGATTTACCATTTCCTCTTAATAAAAGTAAGTTGAGATCATTTTTAGGCCATGTGGGTTACTATAGAAGGTTCATCAAGAATTTCTCAAAGATTGCACACCACTAACCCAGGTTCTTGAAGAAGGATGTTACTTATGAACCAGGAAATAAGGCGCATGAAGCTTTTGGACAATTGAAGGAAGCCCTGGTGTCTTCACCTATTTTGAAGAATCCAGATTGGAGCAAGCCATTCATTGTGTACACTGATGCCTCAGATGCAGCACTAGGAAGTACTTTGAGCCAAAAGGATGAAAATGGGAATGAACATCCAATTTACTTTGGGAGCAGACAAATGAGCTTGATCTTTGAGGTAAATTATATCAGAATCGAAAAAGAGGCTCGACTATCATTTTTCAGTAAAGAAGTTTAGAAATTACTTGCTAGGGCAAAAATTTCTAGTTGTAAGATCATCGTGCTCTAAAATATATTGTAAATAAGCCTAACCCATCGTGGAGGATAGCAAGATGGATAATTTTGCTACAAGAGTTTGAATTTGATATTATAGATAGGCCAGGAAAGAAGCATGTCAATGCAGATGCACTCTCTCGAGCCTATGATGGTTTAGGATCATCTTGTGATGATGATGATTTCCCCGATGCAGCATTGTTATCCCTTGACACAATCCCTAGTGAATACATAGATATTTGGAATTATCTGAATGAATTAAAGTTTTCTAATGGTGCCAATGCAAAGACTAAGAGAAAGATTACTCAAGCCAGTCGTCCATATTCTATTCTGCATGGAGTATTATTTCAAATAGGACCTGATGGACAGTACAAGAGGGCAGTTGGACGTGATCAAGGGAAGGAACTGCTAGAAGAATTCCACAATGGTACATGTGGAGGGCACTTCTCTGGACAACTTACAACAAGAAGGATCTTGGATGCAGGTTATCACTGGCCCACTCTTTTTAAAGATTGTTATAATTATTGTAAGACATGTGATATTTGTCAAACACATGGTAACCGTAAGACTTCATCAGCTCCATTATGTCCTATTCTTCCCCTTGGTCCCTTTGAAAAGTGGGGAATAGACATTGTAGGTCCACTTCCAACTACATCATGCCAAAATAAGTATATTGTAGTTGCCACAGATTATTTAACCAAGTGGGTTGAAGCTAGGCCATTGAAAACAGCTTCCATGGATGAAGTGGCAAGGTTCATGTATGAACGCATTGTCACCAGATTTGGTTGCCCATTAGAAATTGTAATAGATCAAGGAAGCCACTTCATTAATGAGGTGGTAGAAGCCCTAGTCAATAAGTTTTCTATTAAGCATAGGAAGGCAACAACATACAAGCCAAGCACAAATGGACAGGTGGAACGAAATTTTTTTGTGTTGTGTCAAATTCTAGCAAAAGATGCAGCCTTGCAGGTACATAAATGAGATAAATAGATTCATGCAGCATTGTGGGCATATAGGGTAACATCAAAGTTAGCAACAGGATACTCCCCATTTCAGTTGGCCTATGGCATTGATCCAGTTCTTCCTATTGAGTTTGATATTCCCACTGTGAGAGTTATGAAAAATGAAAGGATGGATGAAAGTGATTCAGTAAAAGAAAGGTTGGTACATCTTCATTTGCTGGAGGAAATGAGAGAAATAACAAAGGATACAAGCCATAAGAAGAAAATGAAGTAGAAGGAATACTTTGATCAAAAGATCCGGTGGTCTCCATTTCATGTGAATGACTTGGTTCTAGTATATGATTCCAGATACAAAAAAAGAAGACAGAAAATTTCTTCCAAAATGGATGGGGCCCTACAAAATAGCAGTTGTGCATGAAAATGGTACGTACCGACTAGAGGAATTGGATGGCACTCCCATTACGAAATGGGTCAACCATGACAAGTTGAAGATTTTCCAAGCACCAAAATAGTCTACTCGAGGACGGAGTAGAAGCTAGGAAGGGGGAAGATGTCGACACTAAAATTTTCCTCCGTAATTTCTATTTCATTAATGTATGTATTAGGAATAGGATGTTGTTAAGTATAATTAGTAGTAGCGTCTGATAGAAGATAACGGTGCCGTCAGTACGGTGCCGCCAATAATGTGGAGTACGGTAACAGTCAAAGTACAATAGGAATGTTGTAAAAAGTAAATATTTGTCGTAAGTGGTCCGGTAATGTTAAAATGTCAAAGTTTGGGTAATTAGAGAAGTAGGGTCTACATGATTAGGAATTAGAAATATTATATTGGTAATAAAGACAAGGAGTGAGGTCATAAATATTTTGTGTATTTTATTTGTAAAAAGTCTAAAAATGTGGAACCCATGTAAAATGATAAGGTTTATCTTATCTTAACAAATAAGCTTACATGTACAGATAAGAGTTAAGGTATGGAATATGATTCGTCAAAGTGGATTTCTTATCCTATCTTAGAGATAAGATGGATAAGCCTGGAAGTTCTATAAATAGAGAGGCCACCCCCCTCATTTAGCATAGAAGGAAGTAGTGAGAAATATTGTAGGAAGTGTGCGAAGGAAGCCATCAGTTTAAAGGTGTGTTGAAGAAGCCATTAAGAGGTGTAATTGTAAAGTTTCTCCCATAGTCTTGGTGAAAGGCAAGTGAAGTCAATAACACTTGAAGTACCTCATGGGTGAGATTGTAATAGTTTCATGTTAATATTATAATTTATTTTGATATTTCAGATTTGTCATCATTCTGTCTTATCATAGTCGATGGTATTCTTGTGTTATGTTGTTGTTTTGTTTCCAGATTACATCCACCAAACTAAAGGCTGTGCATTAGTAAATAATCATAGCACGAGGAGTTCCCGGTGAAGAATTATCATAGTGCTAGATTGGTGATGACAGGCACATCTACCGTTGGATCCTCCTCTTTCAGGAGTTTGATTTCTCAATTATAGTGAAGCCTAGTAAGATAAATTTAGGACCTAATATTTTTTCAAGGATAAATTATGGTGACGATATGTATAACATAAAAACACTATACCGTATGACTAGTTGTTCGAGACTAAACTCGTATGCCAACTTATGTAGAAGACATTGCAATATTCTTGTGCACTAGTATTGTGCTCTAAGGTATGAATACATTAGAGAAAAAATATCTTGTCATTCATGTGGTGCCATATTATCTCATTGGATTAGACCTATACACGATGTTTAGAGATGAGGTCTTGTGTAGGTGTGTGTTAAAGAATGAGTACAAAGCTATCATGGAGGAAGCACATGGGGAAATATGTGGTGGAAACTATGTAGGAGAAATAACATCACACAATATCTTACTAGTTGGTTTATAGTGGGAAACATTGTATAAGGAAAATAATTAATATATCAAAGATTGTGACCATTTTTAGATGATGGGTAAGTCTAGAAATGTCATTGCTCTATAGCTAGTGCAGAGCCATTTGAAAAGTGGGAAATATACTTTGTAGACCCAATTTCTCCACTAACACATAGGGAAGATGCACACTATATCATAACATGTATATATTACTTGACAAGGTGGGTAGAGGCTATGCCTATAAAGGATTGTACTGTAGTAACATCAGCTATATTTCTTTAGGAAAATATCATAAAAAGGTATGGATATCTGTTGATCCTTACAAGTGATAGGGGAACACATTTTTAAAAATGAGACAATAAGGATATTATTAGTAGAGTTCATGGTAGCATACCATAAAACTACACCATATCACCCATAATCCAATTGAACTACTAAGGATTTTAACAATATTTTGGGACAAACATTAACAAATATCTATAATGGTGAAAGAAAAGACTAGGATGATAAGTTTTCAACAATGTTATGGGCGTATAGAAAAAAATACAAAAGGTTAAATAAGCCCACACCCTTTTAGTTGGTTTTTGGCACTGAGGAAGTATTTCATGTGGAATTCATGTTACCCTCTACATATTACAGGTAGTAGGATTAGATGATGAAAAATAAGTTGATGAGCGCATTGATAAACCGATATAGTTGGATGAGTGGTGTGTTATTGTGTGATGGAGTTAGAAGATAGAGAATACATGACATAATGCTTGGGATGAAATGAACATTAAGAAAAATTATTTGGTAGTAGGAGGGATAGTGTTTTTGTATGATTCAAATTTTGCATGCCAACATGGAAAGATTAAAGTGCATTGTTTGGGACCATCTATAGTAACTAAGATATTAGAATCAGGCACATGTAAATTACAAGCGTTAGATGGCCCCATGTTTCTGATTACTTCAATGGGAGTAGGATGAATCCCTACTATAAATAAGTTTCCTTTATGTTTTTAATAAGGTAGCATTTCCACTTATATTAGATTTACCTTTCTATTATGGTTTATTTTTATTTTTTAGCATAATAAAAACATTCAGGCGCAATAGCTAACTACCCTATGTTAGACTGATGCATAGAGGATTGTGCATGATTTTAGTGTGTGGTGAAACAGATGTGAGCGTGTATAAGGTAAAATGGGAAGATGTGACTTATTAATATCTTGAGTAAAGATGCACATGATGGTACAAAGGAATGGTGCATATTTATAAATTATAGGGGTGAGAAAGTTGGTGTTATGAATGGCTAGATATGATGCAAAGGTGCTTAAGGATGTTGGTGCTTGAAGGTAATGAAAGTTATCAAATTTAAATCCACATGAATGGAGAATAGTGAAGTGTAACATGAGGGAGGATGCAGTAAGATAGAATACTTAGAAAGTTCCACAGAGGAATGTGTGCACTTTGTAGGATGATGTGTGTAAGAGGATCTACACCATGGGAAGTAGTAGCATGCTTGAAGGTTCCCGACTTTCATGCATAGGAGAAATCATGAGAGAAATAAAAAAGTGAATTTAAAGGTAAAAATGGTTTTAGGTGGAGTGTAATTAATTCACAAAAATGAAAAAATCTATATAAAGATCATGAATGAGTTCATTTTTACCTTTTTTTTGAAAACGTGTGCGATTGAAGTGCTTGGGTGAGAAATTATGAAGAAGATTAAAAGATAGAAGTGCAAACTAAAGAATGAACTAGATAGGATGTGAATGTGTAAATAAGAGGGAATTTTGGATGACCTTAAGTTTGGAGAGCTCCTTTAGTGGAAGTGGAAGTTGAAGCTTGGAGAGGTGTGGAGGTAAGAATGAGCTAGGTTCACATAGATCTTGAGTTCTGAGCTAGTGCACATGATTTTGGAAACCGAACTAGGGCATGAAGTTAAAGAAGACACTAGAAAGGGTTTGAGAAAGTGGAAGGATTGATCAAGAATCTTTGATGCTTAACACTAAGGAAAAATCTATGAGTAAGTGATCCCCAAAACTTAGGGAAATTTTTTTGTAAATTTCAAGGTTATCGAGAATTTTAAAAGTTGAACTAGTTGATAAGAGAACAATGGCACCTAAAGCGAGCACTAAAGGATAATAAGAAGGTTGTTGATGAGGCACCCAAGGATTTTTTCATGGAGATTCAATACCCAATAGAGGTGATATTTGGGCATCTTTGGGCATCCGAAATTAGTGAGTACAATCATTGTGCATAGGGACATATCCTTAACAAGGATGTTTTACCAAATCTCTTGTAATGCCCCATCTGGGACACCGAAAAATGCACCAAATGGACTAAAATTTCAGGTAATTTTTTTTTGAAGTTTACTTTTATGGTGAAGCTTAGTTTAAAAAAAAAAAAGGGGAACACGATTAAATATTTAAAACAATTACATTTTCTTAAAAGAGACGAAATATTATTACTCAAACCTCAATTAGAGGTTGATGCATTTAAGACTAGTTGGGTTTATTTCGCTCCGCGACCAAAGCTTTACCAAGATTACAAATGTATATGTATACGCATACGTCAAAAGAAGACCCAAACTTATTTGAGTTCCTTCCAGAGGTAGCTTTGATGTGGGTGGGGACCAAGCCAGAGTAATGTTTTTATACATTTAAATAATTATTCATATCGCTTTCGTTTATAAATATATAGTATTGTAATATTTTACCATGAGAGGAAGATAAACGAGGACCACATTGTTTTAATACAAGTCATGATATTTCAATACGGGTTGATCTCCGACTCGTTATGATAACAAGATTTGAATGATCGTAAGGTAAAATATTTAATTAGGGATAAACGACAATTTTGTGTTTTCACATCACTCAACTTGATCATCATTTATAGCAATCCCTTGGCACCATATAAACATATTTATTTATTATTATAACTTAGATATGCCCCCAAAGGAAAACATCTTACTTAGCTACATTGCACCCGCCCAATGCATAACATCAAATTAATGTGGTTAAAGTACCTCATTATATATATATATATATATATATATATATATATATATATATATAAAGTAAAAGGGAGGGATTTGTAGTATTCTCTCACAAGTTAATTAAAAACAATAACAAATGGAGCAAGCCATCTAAAATACTTTATGGGCCTAGGATGAAAAGAATCCACCCTAGATCTATTTATTGAAATGAAAACCTAAAAAGTCTTGTTTAATATTTTCTTTTGAAATCTTTCTTCTTCATATATTTAATCAGTTCCTCTGCTCTTACCGCTTTACTCTAACATTTTCATTTTCTCTTTCATTTTGGGGGTTTGTTTGTAGGAATCCGTAGATGGGACTGTGGAGGCAGACACATGGAAGGAAGGACGTGAGGGAGAATAGGCCACGAGACAGGCTGGAGGAAGGCACGGGTAGAGGTGTAGGTGAGAGGTTAGAGGAGCAGTGCGCGGCAAAGGAAGGAGGCAACCGATGGGGGAACAGGAGAGGGAGGTGGCAAGGAGGCTGCGGGTGTGAGGGGGGCAACAAGGCTGTGGGGATGGGTTTGTGGGGGGTAGCACCCCTGTTGACAGCAGGTGTGGGGGTTCGACCCCCCCCCCCACTGCTTTTTTGTTTGTTTTTGTCTATTTACAGTTTGTGTAAACACCCCTTTTTTTTATATTTGATTAATACGTATTGTTTTATATATATATATGTATATATATATATATATATATATATATCATTTTATTGACAATAAAAAAATACAAGAACATGCATATTAAATAATTTAGCAGCAACCTAGTTATACATATAGGCATATACCCACAATACAACCAGTTAAGAGGTATAGTAATTTTCCTTTCTATTTAAAAAAAAAAAAAAAAAAGATACAAAAAGAAAGTAAATATCTTGACTGTACAAGGGAACAAAAGAAATCTACCTTTCTTCATTTGCCAATATGTATAAAAGAGAAAACTACAAGAGGAAACATATTGCTCAATGCAAATATTTTCATTTCGGATAACCAACTTTTTTTTTTTTTTTTTTGCCCAAATAAAATACCAAGAACATTGCATGATTAAGAGATGTAACAAGAATACTTCTATTGGATATATTTAGAGGAATACAACATCTTACAATTCTTCCTTTTGCACAACCCCTCAATAATCTCAAAACTTCATACAAGCATGCTAAATATACAAGGCAACAATCCAACAAAATTCCTTTCCAAGGTTGAAAGAAAGTCTTCAAATACAAGGGCTTCCAATCTTACAAGGAGGATACTTTACAAAATAAAATGACACTCTTCAAATAGCCATAGTTTAGAGTCACAAAGAGAGGAATGCCAACAAAGTGAAGGAGACAATGAGCACCAAGATGACAAGAGATTCCAAGCTTGAGATACATCCTTCATGCCTTCAAGAGATCCAACAAGGAGAAGGAGCTTGTTTGCCACCCAACCATAGGCATCATCACATGCCTCTCCCAAGGTTGGGATGCATGCTAGCCTCCCCCAAGCCCATGGGAAAGAGGAAAACAACCACATCTTGCACAAGAAGAGGTGAAACAACAATGATACAAGCACACAAAAAATAGGACAAACAAAAACAAGACTCCAAAATTTACAAGGAGGAGAACCCATGTTCTTCCTCAAAAGTGGGGAAGAGAGGAGAAAGTTCTCCAAAGTTATACATCAAAATTATTTGCACAAAATAAACACCTCCATGTCCTCCTTATTGCTCCTAATTCAATCAAAGCCCTCCTTATTCCTCCCCCTTTCTCCAAGTCCTCCTTGGAAGGATTTTCAAACCCCAAAGGGGTTTCCTTACCAAGAATGGGGAAGGAGATTCAAGCCAAATGAATCAACTTCCCCACCTCAACCATTTGAGGGGAAAAATAATAAGATCCTACAAGGTTTGTCCATCAAGCCTTGAGGATTGAGAGAGAAAATTTCCTCTCTCTTCCCCCACACTCCAAAACTCCATCATGCCATATGATGGAGGGAGTAAAACAAACAAATAACAACCAAAAGCTACATACAACAATAACAACTTTCAACACCCAAACTAGCATCAAAAAGGAAAACAACACAACAAAGACATAAGAGCCTACCTCAAGGAAAGCTCTCCAACTTCAAATTTCTCCACACCTTGACTCAAGCCAATCTCCAAGCTCCAAAATCCACAAGCATCCAAAGCAAGAAGTTCCAAAAAAAAGTCCCTCTCTTTTCCCATGAATGGGAATTTGAAGAGGTGCAAGCAAGCATCCTCACAAATGAGGGGGTGACATGTGTCACCCCTCTCCCTCATCAAGGTCAAAGATGCCAAAACAAAAGAGAGAAAGGGTAAAATTAACTTTTTGCCCTCTTCTCCCAAATTCCCCTAAATGTTAGCAAGACAAAACTAGTGGAACTTTTGATAAACACACAAATCCACATCCCTTACATGGATGTGACTATACAAGAGGTAAAAAGGGAGGGAAAACTCCCTCTAGCCTTGAAAATAAGCCCCCTACCCATTAGGTAGGGTCCAAGGGCTCATTTTTATGTTAGGGGGACTCCCAAGCTATAAAGGGGTCCCCAAAAATGCCCAAAATACCCTAATTTCGGGTTTTGCATTTTTGGCATAATGGTAGTGGGTGTGGGGACCAACCAAGGGTCTCACATGTGACCCTAAACCCTTGTGATTAAGTGAATCATTAAACAAAATCTAAAATTTAAATGAAGGTGGGATTATTAACTCCCAAAGCAAGTTTACAACTTCACTAGCAACCCTAAATAGAATTAATAATTGAAAGCACAATACATTACATGAATTAGGGTCACTCATAGTGCCCAAAAATAATAATCTCCCATACTAAGGCTTCACACAATTGAACATGGCTAGGACTCGGCCGTGGGGCTTTGTGCAAGATTGAGTAGTTGGTATGAATCCCACGTTCTCCCGTAAACTGTCACCTACACACTCATTGCACACATTAACCTGCTCTGTCCAATATAATATAATTAAATGACATAGTAAGATATCAATGCATTCTAAACTAACCTAACATCCTACTGAAATCAAGATGTGACAACGTGCACAATTATACTCAATATTCCAAAAGTTAGACAAGATGATACATGACATATAACCACAGAATTCCATATGCAACATATATCCATTATTATAATTATGTTCCAAACATAGCATCATACCCATTAGTATCCATGAAATAACAAGAAAATGCGACAATATAGAAATTAAGCTAAATTGGCGCTATACGCCTAAATGTCCACACCTGTCTAATAAGATCAAATATCTAAATATAATGTCCAAGATATAACCCATCACTGTCAAAACATGTCTATGAGAAAAGAAACAACAAGCTACTGAGCTATAAAAAGTGTGGGCACTACATCCCCCTCTACTAAAATTAGACTTCCTCTTGGAAGTCACTGAAAGAGATAGGGATATCTAGCCCTCAAAGGTATCACATCCTCCTAAGTAGCTGTTGTCTCGTCGTACCGGTCCCACTGTACTCTAACCTGGTCCAAGTCTCGACCCCAAAGGGCCAACCTCTAGTGCTCAAAGATGTGTATGGGCTCGAATCTCCTTGTCCTCCATCCTCTACCTGTAATTCCGACCAATCCAATACATGAGAAGCATCGTGTACGTGTCTACGTAGTACGTAAACATGAAAAACATCGTGGGCTCGTGAAAGGCGTGGTGGCAAAGCTAGGTGATAGGCAACTAGATCGATGACCTCTAAAATATCAAAAGGCCCCACAAAACGAGGCGATAGCTTAGAACCCTTTCCATAATGGATCGGACTCTTATGCGGATGAACCCTCAAGAAGACTTTGTCACCCACTATGAAGTGACGATCAATCCTCTTGGTGTCTGCATACACCTTTTGGCGTGCTCTGGCTTGCTCAAGATGCTATCTAATCAGAACAACCTACTGCTCTAAATCCTAAAGATAGGCTGGTCCCAGAATAATCCTGTCATCTAGTCTATCCCAACTCAAAGGTGTCCTGCAAGGTCATCCATACAAGGCCTGGTAAGGAGCCATACCAATGGAACTATGATAGTTGTTGTTGTAAGCAAACTCAACTAAATGCAAATAATCTTCCCATTTCCTCTGTTGATCCATGACATACATTCTCAACATGTCCTCTAACACCTGATTAACCCTCTCTATCTGCCCATCTATCTTTGGATGATAAGCTAAACTGAAATTAACTGAGTACCCAGAGTTGCTTGAAAAGAAGTCCAGAAAACTGAAGTGTATATAGTATCCCTGTCATTAATGATGGTCTTCAGAATCCCATGCAACCTAACAATGTCCTCCATAAATACTTTGCAATGGCCTGTGAATTATAGGTGACCTTGGTTGGCGAAAAATGTGCAACCTTATTCAACTTATCCACAGTGACCATAATGGCGTCATGACAATAAGAAGACATAGGAAGTCCGACTATGAAATCCATGGAAATCACATCCCATTTCCACTAGGGAATATCATGAGGATGTAAAAGTCCTTCGGGATGAGAATGCTCGGCCTTGACCCTCTGACACTCAAGGCATCATGCAACAAAATCTGCTATGTCTCGTCGAATTCCTAGCCAATAATATACCTCCCTCAGATCGGCATGCATTTTCTTCACTCCTAGATGTGCCGCATAAGTGGCTCGATGAGCCTCTGTGAGGATGAAGCTACACGAGATCACTAGACTTAGGCACGTAGATGTGCTTGTTTAATTGAAGCAAACCATCTACCTCTAAAACACACCCATAATATCTACCCTCTAAAGAACCCTGACACTCTAACATCTGTCTAGCTCCCTCATAAAATTTGTCCTCTGGAAGGTGCTCAAGAATCCTACCTCTCAAATCTAACTGAAGTGTCAAAGTAGTAAGCAAATGTCATCGTCTACTAAGAGCATCCGCAACAACATTTTACTTCCCTTTGATATACTGAACCTCCATGTCATACTCACACAGGAACTCCATCCAACACTGTTGACGAGTGTTGAGGTTCAGCTGTGAGAAGATATGCTACAAACTCTGGTGGTCTATCCTCAAAATGAAAGGCCTTCCCAAAAGGAAATGTCACCAACGCACTAGAGCATGTACAACTGCTGCAAGCTCCAAGTCATGAGTAGGATAATTAAGCTCGTAGTCCTTGAGCTTACGAGACTTAAAAGTAATAACCCGACGCTCCTGCATAAGAACTGCTCCCAAACTCTCTAGTGATGCATTAGTGCAAAAACAAAATCCTATGTCAGGTCTGGAACTGCTAAGATGGGCGCCGTGGTTAATCTTTCCTTAAGTAACTAAAAGGCCTACTCACACTTCTCTAACCAATCAAACTTCTTCCCTTTCCTCTGAAGAGAAGTGATAGGGTGAGCAATCCTAGAAAAATCTGTATGAACCTGCGGTAATACCCTGCCAAACCCATGAAAATCCTCACCTTAGTAATCGAAGTGGGTCTTTGGCTAGTTCAAGATACTTTGTATATTAGAGGGATCTACGGAGATACCCTCGCCCGAAATGATATGACCCAAGTCTTGAATCTCTGTCAAAAAGCTACATTTTTCCAAGTTCCCATACAACTTCTCGCTCTCTCAAACCCGAAGTACTCGCCTCAAATGCTCCTCGTGTTCCTCCTCGGAATGAGAATATATCAATATGTCATCAAGGAACACTAAGACAAAGCAATCCAAAAAGTCCCGAATACACCATTCATGAGGCTCATGAAGATACAGTGGGGCATTTGTCAAACCAAATGGAACCCTTTGTGAACTCATAATGCCCATAACGTGTGCGAAACGATGTCTTATGAATGTCTCCGCATCTGAAATGCGCAATCGATGATACCTCGACTTGAGTTTGATTTTGGAGCACACTCTCGCCCCACACATCCGATCAAACAAGTCATCAATCCTAGGGA
The DNA here is from genome assembly GCA_018340775.1 of Taxus wallichiana var. yunnanensis. Classification (NCBI taxonomy): domain Eukaryota; kingdom Viridiplantae; phylum Streptophyta; class Pinopsida; order Cupressales; family Taxaceae; genus Taxus; species Taxus wallichiana. The sequence goes on along the minus strand of CM031243.1, from coordinate 355,756,656 downwards.
GCGGATAATGGTTCTTTATTGTGACTTTGTTGAGCTACCGATGTCTACACAAAGCCTAATAGAACTGTCCTTCTTCTTCAAAAATATGATGAGTTCTCCCCGTGGAGATACACGGCAAATGAGACCCTTATCCAACAACTCCTCTAACTGAATCTTGAGCTCATGAAGCTCGAGGTCGTCATCCAATAAGGTGCCCTAGAAATTGGTGCTGATCCAGGTATTAAATCAATGGTGAAATCCACCTCTCTGCGGGGTGGTAACCCTAGGATATCATCTAGAAAAACATCTGTATACTCCCTCAAAACTACATGGTCATCTAAGGGTGAATGCTCTGGAATGCCCTCATATCGATCACTGATGGTGATAGAAAACAATTGACACCTCTTAGCATGCTCCGCTTGAGTTGCTTAGCCGATATCATGTGCAAGGAGATAGGCCTTTGCATCCCTGATATAATAATTGCACTCCCAAGATCATCTTGACACTCAATGACCTTATTTCTATAATCCACCTTAGCTCGATGAGTCTCGAGCCAATCCATACCCAAAACTATCTGATAGGAACCTAGAGGGATAACTCGGAGGTCAAGAGTAGTGGAGAAGGCTCCTAAATCAAGTACACAACTCTCTACATATGAGTCCACGACGAGTTTGGCCCACATGAGCCAACTCAACTTACCAACTATCCGGTTGCCTAGCCACCACTAGCCCACACTGGTCCACTATAGAAGGTGATATAAAGGAATCAAGCACCACGAATCAAAAATCTTGAGACAGAAATACCCCTGATAGTACCTATCATCTCAATGACTGTGGCCTGATGCTCGGCCTGGCGGTTGTCAACCACTACATATACATGATGAGCGCGTCCTACATCACCCACCATCTACTCAGATCTAGTAGCTCTTTATGCATCCATGGTATTGGGTTTGTGCGGGCACATGCACACATAGTGATCTGGAGATCCACAAATAAAACAACCTCCTGTACCCCTCTGAGATGGGGTCCCTCCTGTACTCTGGTGTACTGATCTTGCTGGTCCAACCCTAGCAGAATCGCCGAGTGTGAGCCTGTTGTGTGTCATTGAGTGCCCCGCCTCTATCTCGGCTCCACCAAAACCTCCTCTAGAAACACCTCTCGAAATCCCTATGTCCGTTAAGGCCCCTACTACGGTGGCCTTGCTACTATTTCGTTTCGTGGGTGCGATGGAGCCCTCGTGGTTGCTAGCGGAGGCCAAAATTCTCCTCTAGGGGGTGGTGCAGTACCTCATGACCTCTAACTTTGGAAGGCTTATATCCTCTCCTGGAACTTACTCTTTTTCTATCACGATGCTCCCTGTGCCTTGGTCCTATTCTCCTCGGCTAAGTAGGCCTTCTCAATGGCCTTCTCAAGTGTGGGAGGAGATAGCATCCTAACTGCTCCTACTATATCTACATTAAGCCCTCAAATGAACCTATTAACCTGTAATTTTTCATGTTGTAGGTAGTCCACATATTGAAGAAGATCCAGGAACCTACTCTCATACTATGCTACTGTGCCAAATCCTTGTCGTAAGTCATGAAACTCATCGATCCTCTTCTGCACAAAATGCTCTGACATATAGCGATCCCTAAAACGCTCCTCGAACATCTTCCAAGTCACTATCTCTCGAGTCAGATGGAGCTTCCGCTCCTCATTCCTCCACCAAATTCCCGCTGCATCTCGGAGGAGGTGTATGGCGAACCTTGCCTTGACGTTGCTCTCGTAAGAGTGCAAGCCAAAGCAACTATCCAAGCTAAGTAGCCATGACTTAGCCCCAAAGCCATCTATAGAGCCGATATAAGTGGGTGGCTGCAAACGAAGAAGATCCCTAATCACACTGCCTGTATCTCGATCCTGGTGATGTAATCCATACAGCAAAGGGAGTTGCCTATCCTCGAATGGTCCCGAGACCTGTGTGAGCAGCTACGATGGAACAAGGCTACCCTCTCATGATGAATGGAAGGGCTACGTGACCTCTCCCGCCTCAGTGTATCATGCTCTAACGGCTCGAATGCACATCCTCACCTATCGGCTCCTTGTCTCCCAATGGTGTCTCCACTCTCGTCTCCTGCGGTTGTGGTAGGTGCTGCTCCACAATGCCTATCAGCTGGTGCAAGGCCTCTAATATCTGAGGCCCAAATTCATGTGCCTTGTGACAGCTCCTACATAGATTTACTATGCCCCAAACCTCTAGCCTGATCATCCTCTCTTGGGTGCCATCTTGTGCATGATGTGAGCGAGACATTTATTACTTAAAATTTAATGGTTGTGGATGATTTATTTTAACTGTTTATTTTTATTCATTTAGTAAATTTTTGTGTTGTTAAAATTACGATTAACTTATTTTTAATTAGTTACCCAGTGGTCCGTGAGTGCGAACCATCGCTCTAATACCAACCGTAATGCCCCAATGGGACATCAAAAAACGCACCAAACGAACTAAAATTTTAGGTAAATTTTTTTTTTGAAGTTTACTTTTATGGTGAAGCTTAGTTTAAAAAAAAAGGGAACACGATTAAATATTTAAAACAATTACATTTTCTTAAAAGAGATGAAATATTATTACTCAAACCTCAATTAGAGGTTGATGCGTTTAAGACTAGTTGGGTTTATTTCACTTTGTGGCCAAAGCTTTACCAAGATTACAAATGTATATGTATATGCATACATCAAAAGAAGACCCAAACTTATTTGAGTTCCTTCTAGAGGTAGCTTTGATGTGGGTGGGGACCAAGCCAGAGTAATGTTTTTATACATTTAAATAATTATTCATATCGCTTTTGTTTATAAATATATAGTATTGTAATATTTTACCATGAGAGGAAGATAAATGAGGACCACATTGTTTTAATACGAGTCATGATATTTCAATACGGGTTGATCTCCAACTCATTATGATAACAAGATTTGAATGATCGTAAGGTAAAAGATTTAATTAGGGATAAACGGCAATTTTGTGTTTTCACATCACTCAACTTGATCATCATTTACAGCAATCCCTTGGCACCATATAAACATATTTATTTATTATTATAACTTACATATGCTCCCGAAGGAAAACATCTTACTTAGCTACATTCAGATCCCCAGGCATAACATCAAATTAACGTGGTTAAAGTACCTCATTATATATATATATATATATATATATATAATATATATATAAGGGAGGGATTTATAGTATTCTCTCACAAGTTAATTAAAACACAATAACAAATGGAGCAAGCCATCTAAAATACTTTATGGGCCTAGGATGAAAAGAATCCACCCTAGATCTATTTATTGAAATGAAAACCTAAAAAGTCTTGTTAATATTTACTTTTGAAATCTTTCTTCTTCATATATTTAATCAGTTCCTTTGCTCTTACCGCTTTACTCTAACATTTTCATTTTCTCTTTCATTTTGGGGGTTTGTTTGTAGGAATCCGTGGCTGGGACTATGGAGGTGGATGCATGGAAGGGAGGACATGAGGGAGGATAGGTTGGTGGAAGGCACGGGTAGAGTGTACAGGCGGGAGGTTAGAGGAGGGGGGCATGGCAAAGGAAGGAGGCACTGTGGGGGAATAGGACAGGAGGCGGCCGGGAGGCCACGGGTGTGAGGGGAGGGTAGCAAGGCTATGGAGATGGGTTTGTGGGGAGCAGCGGCAGCGCCACTGCTGTTGATGTGGGGTGTGGGGGTTCGACCCCCCCCCACTATTTTTTTTTTGTTTGTTTTTGTCTATTTACGGCTTGTGCACATCCCCCTTTTTTTTAATTTTTGATTAATACGTATTGTTTATATATATATCATTTTATTGAAAATAAAAAAATACAAGAACATGCATATTAAATAATTTAGCAAAGCAACCTAGTTATACATATAGGCATATACCCACAATACAATCAATTAAGAGGTATAGTAATTTTCCTTTCTTTTTAAAAAAAAAAAAAAAAAAAAAAGATACAAAAAGAAAGTAAATATCTTGACTATACAAGGAAAAAAATAAATCTACCTTTCTTCATTTTCCAATATGTATAAAAGAGAAAACTACAAGAGGAAACATAATGCTCAATGCAAATATTTTCATTTCGGATAACCAACTTTTTTTTTTGCCCAAATAAAATCCCAAGACATTGCATGATTAAGAGATGTAACAAGAATACTTCTATTAGATATATTTAGAGGAATACAACATCTTACAATTCTTCCTTTAGCACAACCCCTCAATAATCTCAATACTTCATACAAGCATGCTAAATATACAAGGCAACAATCCAACAAAATTTCTTTCCAAGGTTGGAAGAAAGTCTTCAAATACAAGGGCTTCCAATCTTACAAGGAGGATGCTTTACAAACAAAAAGCACACTCTTCAAATAGCCATAGTTTAGAGTCACAAAGAGAGGAATGCCAACAAAATGAAGGAGACAATGAGCACCAAGAAGACAAGAGATTTCAAGCTTGAGATCCATCCTTCATGCCTTCAAGAGATCCAACAAGGAGAAGGAGCTTGTTTGCCACCCAACCATAGGCATCATCACATGCCTTTCCCAAGGTTGGGATGCATGCTAGCCTCCCCCAAGCCCATGGGAAAGAGGAAAACAACCACATCATGCACAAGAAGAGGTGAAACAACAATGATACAAGCACACTAAAAAAATAGGACAAACACAAAACAAGACTCCAAAATTTACAAGGAGGAGAACCCATGTTCTTCCTCAAAAGTGGGGAAGAGAGGAGAAAGTTCTCCAAAGTTATACATCAAAATTATTTGCACAAAATAAACACCTCCATGTCCTCCTTATTTATCCTAATTCAGTCAAATCCCTCCTTATTCCTCCCCCTTTCTCCAAGTCCTCCTTGGAAGGATTTTCAAACCCCAAATGGGTTTCCTTACCAAGAATGGGGAAGGAGATTCAAGCCAAATGAATCAACTTCCCCACCTCAACCATTTGAGGGGAAAAATAATAAGACCCTACAAGGCTTGTCCATCAAGCCTTGAGGATTGAGAGAGAAAATTCCCTCTCTCTTCCCCCACACTCCAAAACTCCATCATGCCATATGATGGAGGGAGTAAAACAAACAAATAACAACCAAAAGCTACATACAACAATAACAACTTTCAACACCCAAACTAGCATCAAAAAGGAAATCAACACAACAAAGACATAAGAGCCTACCTCAAGGAAAGCTCTCCAACTTCAAATTTCTCCACACCTTGACTCAAGCCAATCTCCAAGCTCCAAAATCCACAAGCATCCAAAGCAAGAAGTTCCAAAAAAAAAGTCCCTCTCTTTTCCCATGAATGGGAATTTGAAGAGGTGCAAGCAAGCATCCTCACAAATGAGGGTGTGACATGTGTCATCCCTCTCCCTCATCGAGGTCAAAGATGCCAAAACAAAAGAGAGAAAGGGTAAAATTAACTTTTTGCCTCTCTTCCCCAAATTCCCTAAATGTTAGCAAGACAAAACTAGTGGAACTTTTGATAAACACACAAATCCACATCCCTTACATGGATGTGACTATACAAGAGGTAAAAAGGGAGGGAAAACTCCCTCTAGCCTTGAAAATAAGCCCCCCTACCCATTAGGTAGGGTCCAAGGGCTCATTTTTATGTTAGGGGGACTCCCAAGCTACAAAGGGGTCCCCAAAAATGCCCAAAATACCCTAATTTCGGGTTTTGCAGTTTTGGCACAAGGGTAGGAGGTGTGGGGACCACCCAAGGGTCTCACATGTGACCCTAAACCCTTGTGATTAAGTGACTCATTAAACAAAATCTAAAATTTAAATGAAAGTGGGATTATTAACTCCCAAAGCAAGTTTACAACTTCACTAGCAACCCTAAACAAAATTAATAATTCAAAGCACAATACATTACATGAATTGGGGTCACTCATAGTGCCCAAAAATAATAATCTCCTATACTAAGGCTTCACACAATTGAACATGGCTAGGACTCAGCCCGTGGGCTGCTTGTGCAAGATTGAGTAGCTGGCCTGAATCCCACGTTCTCCTGTAAACCTGTCACCTGCACACTCATTGCACACATTAACCGCACATGTCCAATACAATATAATTAAATGACATAGTAAGATATCAATGCATTCTAAACTAACCTAACATCCTACTGAAATCAAGATGCGACAATGTGCACAATTATACTCAATATTCCAAAATTTAGACAAGATGATACCTGACATATAACCACAGAATTCCATATGCAACATATATCCATTATTATAATTATGTTCCAAACACAACATCATACCCATTAGTATCCATGACATAACAAGAAAATGCGGCAATATAGAAATTAAGCTAAATTGGCGTTATACGCCTAAATGTCCACACTGTCTAATAAGATCAAATATCTAAATATAATGTCCAAGATATAATCCATCACTGTCAAAACATGTCTATGAGCAAAGAAACAACAAGCTACTAAGTTATAAAAAGTGTGGGCACTACAGCTATGAATAATGAATATGGAGGGGAAACAAATATTAAATGATTTTTTGTGCAAGAATTTGGAGGTAGTTGGAGTTCTTCAAATTTTTGAGTTTCTTTACTTTGGAAAGCCTACACACCTGTTTTAATGGTTAATGTTGTGCATACATGTGGACTACTTTTACTTTGCAAGAAGGAGAATGAGGTTAAATTCCATGTTGATAAACATAGTCGCAGGATCGTATGACTTAGGGGAAGAACTAGAAATTGATTTGTGAAACAAGACAAAGATTAAGGAAACAACCACATTATTGCAATAACAAAGGGGAAGTGCACATTCAATGTGGATAATATTTTTGACCCCGCTACTAGAGTGGTTGTACAACCGTTGAGTTGCGAGTTAGGAGCCTCGAGTAGTGGAATGAGGTGAATAAAAAGCTCCTTCACATTACGCATAAGATGGAGAATAAAAAATATAACATATCCCTATACATAGCCAAAGGAATTGTTAAAGAGGCTAAGGTACCAACCGAAAGAGGGGATAAAATAACTAGGGTTCCATCCTTTTATTGATAGTGTTTTGAAAGATCGGGGTAATAGATGGGCGAGAAGATAAGATGTGGGTACATCCTCTTGAAGACAAGTCCCTGTGGGAAGTGGTTTACTAAATTTAATTGTGATGGGGGATTAATAGTACTCATAAGGCACAATTGGACAAGTGGTACATGTGGATGCATGAAACATTCAATAATGAGTTACACATACCAATGGAATTAGTGGAATTGCTAGACAAGAAGATGGATTTTTAGTAATGTAACACTTCAGCCTTGTATACATTTTTGTTTAAGGATGGATATTTTAGGAGATTTTTAAAGGATGGAGAGCTTGGGATGTGGTGCAAGCTTCCATTTTCATTCACCGATGAGTACTTTCCATGCACGGTGAACATGATAAAGGATGTACAACATCTGAAATTTAAGGCAGATAGAGTGGATGCATATTACCATACTTTAAGGAAGATGTATGGATATGTACATAAGGTAACATAATTTAAGACTATGGAGTCTGACATGATGGAAATCAATTTAATCTTAATAATGGAATTTAGAATGGAAGCATGGAGTTTATACATCATCCTTAAACCAAAAATGATGAATGGAAAATAAGTTGAAGTGTAGAATGCCACAACTACCAAGGAAGCACACAAGTGAGGATTCCTAAGTGCTAACGCAAAAAAAACTTGTGAAGCGAAGAAGAAGAAAAATTTGAAGATCTAGCTGCAAGTTAGCTAGATCATAGTAGGAGAAAGAGGTTGAGGGTAGATTTTTGAGAGGAGGGACATTGTGAAAAATAAGGAGACCATAGGTGAAGAAACACCAAAAACAAGGATGAATTTGGTGAAAAAGAAACCAAGTCAAGTGAAAAAGAAGAAGAGGCATCTAAAGAAGCGACCATGAGTGATCTATGAGGAAAAGGATGAATTAGCGAACTTGGAGGAGAAGTTGATTGAGAAGATAAAATTTGATGAGGAGGAAACACGTAGGAGAGGAAGATCAACTACATAAAGATGTGTTGATGTGCTATGAGGAGCAACACATACATGAAGAAGAGGAAAAGAAAAATATAAGGGCATTGATGATGAAATGAACCTTGAAGAAACCGAGCATGAAGAAGAGACGTGTGATGCATTAAAAGAGGAGATAAAGGGAGATGGTGAGGAAGAATAAGATGATCAAGATAATGGCATATGGGAAGACTTACTTGTTACGGGAGGTGAAATAATTGACATGTAATTTAAAAATGTGCAAGATATAGCTAATAAGAAGTACGCTAGAGGAATGAAGAAAAGAAGACCACTATAGGTGCCTCAAATGTCTTATATTGATAATTAAATAAAGGTGTTATGGGTCAGGTTCCAAAGAATAATTCTAGTAGAGGATTGTTTTTGTTTCAAAATGTTCAATCAGACGTGGCACTTATGTGCACGAAGAAGAAGCTTTTTTGTAGTAAGAAAATACATATGGAAGAACCAAAATTCAAGGTGAGTAAGGACTCATACTCCAAGATGAAGATGAAAAAGGAGGTAGGAAATAAATTCCTTGTCATGAAACCTATAAATATTTCTGATTAGTAGACCTACAATGCGCTTATCAAGTTGGATTCTCGAGGCCATAAGGAGGAACATAGACAAAGGAGCCACAATAATAAATATTTTGAAGGACACAAGGAAAAGGATGAGAAAATTCAAAATATTTCAAAAGAATTGAGGGATGAGAAGAAACAAAAGGTCGATGCATATGATAAGGAAACTAAAATTATAAGTAACATCACACACACATGCCCAAAGTTAGTATATCAATCCCATGATGAAAAACCCATAGAATTACACTTCTTATAAGAACTGGTGTGGATGATGTTTATATAGAGAAAGAATGGAGTAGGGCCATCACTGAAGAATTAGCCACGTTGAATGAAAAGAATAAAGAGGAGGTATAGAAAATAATAGAATAATATGAAGCATTGCTCGTGGAGGTCAAGGGAGCCACAAAGAAAGAAGAACAAGTGTTTAATACCTGTCAAAAATTTAATCAAATTATTATCACACTCACAACAATAGAGGAGGCATGTGTAATTAAAATTCAAGCCACAATGAAAATAATAAGGTCAAATGTGAAAAATTCAAAACAGAGGTCACAAAGAAGAGGGAACTAATAAAGGCGGTGAAGGAGACATTGGAATAAAGGATCAAATAGATACACCCTAGATTATTATTAAAAATGGATGCATTAGAGGGTGTGACAACATATTTGGATGTGGTGGTGAAGGATTTGAATGAAAAGGTTGAAGAGATGACTTGTGAGAAATTACCAAACATATTAGAAACAACACCAAATAAGGCATTCAGAGAGCTCAAAAGTTGGAAAGAGCTAGAGAATGTAATCAAAAAGAATTTCTAGAACTCCTATCACCATCGAAGGACTAAGTTTTGAGCATGTGCACATATTATTTTACTTATTGGTTAAATCCATAGTATTTATTCTTTGATTCTTTCATCATTATTTCAACCATTCTTGGAGGAGCATTTGTTGATTCATATTACCATGGACAAACAATACTCATAGTATGGGGTAATGTTGCATAGTTGAAGAAATGGCTAAGTATTAGCCATACCCAATGATCATGTGTAAGAGGGGACATGTGGAAGTACATGAAAAACACAAGGTCACTATAGGTTAATGTGTAGAAGCATGCACATAAACAAGAAACAAAAGTATGTCAATGTGTGATAATGTACACAATGGAGAGTAGGAGGTTAGTGCACTAGGGTTTGCACATATGCACAAAAATTTGAGGACTTATCAATTTCTTGAGCAAGGATAAAAATAGGAAATAAATAAATATGACGTGACATTCAAGCTACATCTAGAAATAGAAAATCACATGTAAGGAGAGGTAAGAATGACATGTGAAGGAATCCTATTTATAGAATTAAAGCATGTCAATGTTGAGCTATTTGTAGCTCAAACTAAAGATAAAATAGAGTTATAAAATCATGTAGTCTATGTTTAACACATCTATTAATAGGAAAACAAATCTAAATGGTGAAGGGAAAGTCCTCACCTTGTATAAATAGATGTTGTGCTAGTTGTAAAACGGCATGTAGGAAAGAGTTCGAGTTTGGTGTATGTGAGTGTATGTCATGATGTAAGTGCATATGATATATTATGTAGGTGCACATAGGTTCAAGTGCATGGATGTAATTCCTATGGATGTAATTCCTATGGATGTAATCAACATGCTTGTTATTTAATGAATTATGTTTATGATGGGAAATTATTTGTAAATTACAAAGATTACTAGATCTAAGTATGGTGTTATGGGAATCCTAGTATTGATGATAATTTTTTATGTTGAATGATTTACTTATTATATGTGTTTCTTCTATTTGTTATGTTGTATCTTATTTCATACTATGATGATTATGTAAGGGTTCATTTTAACACCCCCTCCGAAAAAAATAGTTTAGAAAGGGTGGTGAATCTCCAAAATCAACTTTCGAATCAATGGTGAATTTATGAAAACCATTTAATGGAAAAGGAAATTTTAGAGGTTGCAGATATGGATAGGGTTAGACGAATATCTATATTAGAATAGGTTAGATGGGCTTCACATCCATATCGGATGAACATTATTAGAAATCTATCTATCTATACTTAGAATAGGTTAGATGGTTGTATCTTCTCTATTCTACAAACCGTGTTGGATGACCGTCTCTTCTCTAATAGTTTTACAATGTTGGATGACTGTCTACCACAAACATGGATACACATCTACCACCATGACTATCTCTTTGACACTAGATGGTCATCTATCATGCTTAGATGGTGTTGGGTTTGATGATCACCTTCTACGTCTATCTCTCCCATGTGTAGACATGTGTCTCTTTAATGATTGTCAGAGGTGTAGGACGACAAGCTTGGATAGTCACCTATGTATTGCAACATAAATAAATACATATTAAATGTGGATTTTTAGTGCTTCCCCTGAACCCTCTTTGAGGCATGTGGCTCTCAGACCCCCTGCCAAGGGGATAGGTCCCCCAGAATCTGCAAGGGGGTACCCTCCTTGTAACCCCACGAGCTATGTATTATACCTCAGCTAATATTTACATATTTTGATTAGAAACATTGGAGAAATACATGCATAAGTTCATTTTAAACTTTAAATAGTAGGCAAATTAACCAATACAAATAAATTGTTGGCTAAAATTTTAGGCTAACTTGGTGTCAATCGATCTTAAAAATTATCCATTTCAAATTTCCAAAATCCCTAATATTCGTGAGTTTACGAAAATTTTCCACTAAAGTTTTCCCTATAATAATATGTATTCTCTAACAACATTCGATAAGTAACTAAAGAAGGACTTGGTGATTCGTGTGCTTGGTGACCGTTAAGACCTTGTCATGATGAAGTTCCAATGTTCCTAACTAAGCATTGGTTAGCAAAAAGATTACAAAGAAAATCTTTTTAAAATTCTAGTAAAATATCTTCTTTAATCCACTTCACTCTATAAAACACATTTCCTATTTTTATCATAAATATATTTCACCCAACCCCACGGGTCTTATTTAATTAGTTCAAATAGGTGTGACTTCTTGTGCAACACCCCTAGTATTTAATAAAGTTATTTTAAATAATAAATAAAACTTATAAACTAGATTTTATATATAAAAAAAAATATAATATATAATATTTATTTAATTATAAAATAAGGTTTATCTATTAAGAACACTTAAGAGGGGTTAAACCATGCTTAATATTAATTATTCTAACAATGGAATATTCAAATCCCTTCTCATCTCTTCTCATTGTATAATCGTAGTGAGTTTCATAAGTTAAACTATCCTCTCATGAATACAAAGAAGATATTCCCAATTGGTTATGAGTGTTTTGAGTCTATGTAGACCCTTGTGTTGAACTATGTAATGCATTCACTACCTTGTCAATGATTATGAGAGATTGTGTATTTTTAAGAAATAATATCTAACTTGATTGTGATTCATATCTATCCTTTGGCTTGTGTTATTGCATCTTACATTTCTTTTTTGTTATTTTATGATGTGTATGAATTATATTTGTATAATTTCAGTCCATTGTGTCATTTATACAAAAGATTAAAGGTTTTTAGAATGTAGTGTGGATTATGGCTATTATTTTCCCCTCCATCATTTTACTTCCCCTTTTCCTTGATCTCAGGGAGATTATTCTCTTCATAATCTATTGTATCACTATTCTTATCAAATTTTAGTATTGTTTACCCCTTAACTTTGCAAAAATTTCAATTAGATTAGAGTAGTGGTCTATCTTGATATTTTAAGGGAAGGTTCCAAATTTATCCTAGAGGTTTATCTCAAGGGTAAAGGTAGCACACCTTAGAGATACTCCCATTATTATTGAATTTACCTTGAGACACTTGGATAACTACTTAAATAAGAAGGGTGCACATAATTCTCTACCAACAATTTTTGGCACACCCTTTTTGGGCCACTAGTTGCAAAAATGAAGAATTTTGGGATATGGTGTTATTCATCTGATTTTACACCTTCATGTCTCTAATTTTACTAAAATAAAATCTTAAGTTAGAGTACAAATCACAAATATATCAGAAACATATAATATGCAACATATGATGGTAAAAATAAAAAGTAATAAGAGGATAAGAGTGACTTAGATGATAACTCCTTTCTATACTAGATATGGATTGAAAATATGCTAGAACATGCTTAATATTGACTATGCCTACTTAATTTGTAAAAATATGATATGTAGGTATCCTAGATAGTAGCACCCGAGAAGGAGATAATACCGCCCAGGAACTAGCATTTGAACTAGGCGTTAGTGTCTTGGTAGTGAATGCAGATCCGGTTGTTTTACGGTCGATCATGTAACCTTCACTTCAATATATGTCATGTCTACTTCACTCTAGGTTCTATTGTCACACTTATACCTATAAAAACTATACCTACCTGTATATGGCTCAAGCACACATTATATTAAATAAAAATATACATATAATTGAGTCGAATGACCTCGATGGTCACCCCAACATGATTGTCACACGAGAATTGTACTACTTATCAAAATTAATGTAGATCTTATATGCATGATAGAATCATGTCCATTGAATCTAGTATGCCCCTATTCTAGTCACACCAAGATAATGAGATGTAATTATTTTTCCCTCAAGGTAATGTGTGTGATGGAATTCAAAATTTTCTCTTCTTATGTTGTGAATAATGCATCACAAGTGTAGTCATCAAGTGCTATTTTTCCCAAGTAGTAGATATAAAGTAATAGGCCAATTTCCTAATTTCTCTGCTACCCATTAAAATAATTAGTAGATCATGTATATACATATGATTCATTTTCTTGAATTTCATCATTAACAACCCTAAAAGACAACCCAAAGTGATAAATAGAAGTTAAGAAAATATAACAATTGATGTGGCCGTAAGGAGGAGCATAGACAAAGAAGACACAACAATAAATATGTAGGAGGATGCAAGGAAAAAGGACAAGAAAATTCAAAATATTACAGAATAATTGAGAGATGAGAAGAAAAAGAATGCCGATGGATATGATAAGGAAAATGACATTATAAGTAACATCACGTGCACGTGCTCAAAGTCGATGAGATCAAACCCATGATGAATATCTCATAGAATTACACTACTTAGAAGAATTGATGTGGATGATTTTGATATAGAGAAATAATTGACTAGGGCCGTTAGTGAAGAATTAGCCAAGTTGAATAAAAATAATAAAGAGGACGTATAGAAAATAATATAAAAATATTAAGCATTGATTGTGGAGGTCAAGGGAGCCACAAAGAAAGCATAACAAGAGTTTAATAATTGCTAAGATTTTAATCAAATTCTTAGCACACTCATCATAGTAGAGGAGTCAGTGTAAAGAAAATTCAGCCACAATGAAAATAATAAGGCCAAATGTGAAAAATTCATAGAAGAGGTCACATAGAAGAGGGAAGGATAATGGCCATGAAGGAGACACTAAAAGAAAGGACCAAAGAGATCCACCCTAGAGTATTGTGCAAAATGGATGCATTAGAGGGTGTGACTCGCATATTTGGATTTGATGGTGAAGGAATTAAATGAAAAGGTTGAAGAGATGACTTGTGAGAAAGTACCAAGCATTGTAGAAGCAACACTAGATAAGGCTTTGAGAGAGCTCGGGAAGCTGGAAAGAGCTGGAGAATGTAATCAATAAAGAATTTCTAGAACTCCTCTCACCATCAAAGGCCTAAGTTTTGAACGTGTGCACATATTATTTGATTCATTAGGTGAATCCATTATTCTTTATTCTTTGATTATTTCATCATTATTTTAACCATTCTTGGAGGAGCATTCATTGATTCATATTACAAAGGATAGACAATACTCCTAGTATGGGGTAATGTTGGAGTGGAGAAATTCTTGAGGAAGTATGAACACAAACATAGGGTCACAATAGGTTAATGTGTAGAATCATGCATGTGAATAAGAAACATAATTAGTTCAATGTGTGATGATGTACTCAATGCAGAGGAGGAGGAGGTCGGTGCACGAGGGCTTGCACATATGCACATAAAGTTGAGGGCTTAGCCATTTTTAGAGAAAGACTAAAAATAGGAAATAAAGAAAGATGATGTGACATGTAAGCTACATTTAGAATTAGAAAAAACACATGTAAGGATAGGTAAGGATGACACATGAAGGAAACCTTTTATAGAATTAAAACATGTCAAGGTTGAGTTATTTGTAGCTCGAACTAAAGATAAAGAATAGTTGTAAAAGCATGTAGTCTATGTTTAGCACATATTTTAATAGGAAATAAAAATATAAATGGTGAAGGGAAATTACTCACCTTATATAAATAGATGTTGTGCTCGTTGCGTAAAAGGGCATGTGGAAAAGAGTTTTGAGTTTGGTGTATGTGATGATGTAAGTGCATATGATATATTTTGTAGGTGCGCATAGGTTTAGTGCATGGATGTAATTCCTATGGATGTAATAAACATGATTTCTATTTAATGAATTATGTTTATGATGGGAAATCACGTGTAGGTTGGAAATATTACTAGATATTGGTATGGTATTATTGGAATCCAAGTATTGTTGATAATTTTTTATGTTGAATGATTTCATTATTATATGTGTTTCTTCTATTTGTTATGTTGTATCTTATTTCGTGATATGATGATTATGTAAGGGTTCATTTTAAGACACCCTCTGAAAACTTTTTTAGAATGGGTGGAGAATCTCCAAAATCGACTTATAAATCGATAGTGAATTTTCAAAAAATCATTTTGTGGAAAAGGTGATTTTACAGTCGTAGTTTTCCTAGATTTCGTATCCGTTGGATGACCATCTCGCCTCTATTAGATGGATAGGGTTTTATGACTATCTATCTTAGAATATGTTAGATAGTCTTCACATCCATATCAGATGGACATTATTGGAAGTATGTTTATCTATACTTAGAATAGGTTATATGGCCATATCTTCTCCATTATATGAACTGTGTAGGATGGTCGTCTCTTCTCTAATAGTTGTGCAATGTCAAGAAATTGTATACCATGTATATAGACACATGTCTACCACCGTGACTGTCTCTTTGACACTGGATGGTCATCTATCATGCTTAGATGTGTTGGGTTAGATGATCATCTTCTACATCTATCTCTCCCATGTGTAGACATGCGTCTCTTTCATGGCCGTTCGAGGTGCATGACAACAATCTTGGAGACTCATCTATGTATCAAAAAAGGAATAAATACATATAAAATATGTCTTTTGATGGCTCTTCCTTGAACCCCCACCACCGCGTGAGGCTCCAAGACCCCCTTGTTAAGGGATAGGCCCCCTAGACACCATAAGGGGGTATCCCCTTAGAACCCCACAAGCTATCTATTATACCTCAATGAATATTTGCACATTTTTATTTGAAACATTGGTGAAATACATGCATAATTTAATTTTAAACTATAAATAGTATGCAAATTGACACAAAAAGGACTTGTCACCCAAAATTTTAGGTGAACTAAGTGGCAGCCATCTACTAAAAAATTCTCCATTTCAAATTTCCAAAATCCCTAATATTCATGAGTATACAAAAATTCACCACTAAAATTTTCCCTAGATTATGTATTCTCTAACCACATTCCGATAAGTAACTAAAGTAGGACTCGGTGATTATGCATGCTTCGGGTGAGCATTCGGAGCTTATCCGGATGAAGTTCTAATGTGCCCAACTAAGAATTGGTTAACAAAAAGACTACAAATAAAATCTTTTTAGAAGTTCAAGTAAAATATCTTCTTTCACCCACTTCGCTCTATAAAACACATTTCCTATTTTTAGTATAAATATATTTCAGCCAACTCTACGGGTCTTATTTAAATAGTTCAAATAGGTGTGACTTCTTATTAATTACCCCTAGTATTTAATGCATTTATTTTAAATAATAAATTAAACTTACAAACTAGAATTTATATATAAAAATAAATATATCATATATAATATATAATATTTATTTAATTGAAAAGTAAGTTTTATAACTCAAGAACACTTAAGATGGGTTAAACCACACTTAAGATTAATTGTTTTAACAATGGAATCTTCATATCCCTTCTCATCTCTTATTATTATATAAATTTAATGAGTTTCATAAGTGAAACTATCCTCTCTTGAATGCAAATAAAATATTCCCAATTGGTTATGAGTGTTTTGAGTCCGTAGAAACCCCGTGTTGAACTATGTAATGTATTCACTACCTTCTCAATGATTATGAGAGATTGTGTATTTTTAAGAAATAATATCTAGTTGATTGTGATTCATATATATCCTTTGGCTTGTGTTATTGCATCTTATATTTCTTTGTTGTTATTGTATGATGTGTATGAATTATATCTGTATAATTTCAGTCCATTATGTCATTTATACAAAAGATTAAAGGTTGCTAGAATATAGTGTGGATTTTGGATATTATTTTCCCCTTGATCATTTTACTTCCCCTTTTCCTTGATCTCGGGAGAGTGTTCTCTTCATACTCTAGTGTATCACTATTCTTATTAAATTCTAGTACTTTTTACCCATTAACTTTGTAGAATTTTTAGTTAGATTAGAGTAGTGGTCAATCTAGATATTTTAAGGAAGGATCCAAATTTATCCTAGAGCTTTATCTCAAGGTTAAAGGTATAAGCACAACACCAGTTTATATAATGAATACACAAGAATAATACTGCAATATATTTATTTGAGAGTGTTTACATACATACATACATACATACATACATACATACATACATACATACATACATACATACATACATACATACATACATACATACATATATATATATATATATATATATATATAGGACATCCTATTCTTAGGCTCAATATTAATATAAACTCTCAACTACATCGCTGCCCTAGAATATCTCCCGGCTATTTTACAGTGTGTTCACACAACCACAAAACCTATTCATATATTAAATATCTATGAGTTGTTAAAACAACTCCAACTAATATATTATTTTTTATATAACAATAATATAACTAACTAATTATTATTTACCTTTCGGTAAACATCCCACTATAAGGTAAACATTATATTTCCTAACATTACCCCCCTTAACGTTTACATGGTAGAAAACAACTTTCACACTTCCTCTATAGCCTACCACCCGTGTTTGCACATGATATTGGTACACACTTGAGCTGAAGGTAGAAGAAGGAACACATCAACTTCTTATCGAACATGCACTTTTGGGAACACATCTCGACCGAAGAAGATGGGAACACATCCGATCAAGAAGATGAGAACACGCTCATGAATCATCTACTTATCAAAGCCAGGTCACTCTAAGGAACACATATGACCTAACACCTGTGGGAACTCAAGTAGAAACACATCCGAGTAGCCTTCGATAGTTTTTAGGAGACTAACCAAAAACATAGGTATGAATAGGAACACATCTGACCATTGAACCTCATCAAGACTCATGATGCTACATTTCACTGTGCTATTTTCTCTTCACTATGTTTTTGCATTGGGGAATTTATATAGGAATAATCACATAACAATGAAGAGAACATACCACATCTGTTCTTATTTTTCACACCATGCTAAAATGCTAAAAGCTACACTATAATGAAAAATAGGTATTATGAAACTAAAGCACATAACTGAAAGGAAACTCACACCAAAAAATTCCACCACTGCTTCATGCAACCTCGTTGTTGGTGACGGGTGAGAGTTCGTTGGTTGTCCTCCGCCTTTGGTGCCTCCATCCTCCAAAGAACATCGCTAACTCAACAAGATGTAAACATGAAGTACATCTGTTTCCACATTGAACTTATTATATCTTCCCTCCCGCAATGTGAAACACTTTATTTTTTTAGACGTCGGGTAACACCGAAAATGCGTCCGTGAGGCAAAAATTATTATTATTATTATTATTCAAAATTTTGTCATTGACTCTTGACACTACCTAAAATCACCTATTTGACATGACGTTGACAAAACAACAAGGACTACATAACATATGATGACTCTATGGAACTTTGACACTATAGACTATGACCACCAATTTGACATAAGACATACAAAATAACTCTTGACTTAGGTTTGATTTTGGCACTGACACAACTATTCTGCAACATATAATAATGACAAGTCAAAAATATATAATTAGACAAATGATGACTTTATTAATGCTTTGACATACAAATAAATGACCAAGGATAATATTTGAATATTTAAAAAGTAATCAGACATTACTTTTTACTATAACACTTGATTTTAATTGACTATCTAATGAACAAAATGAATAACTATGACTTACAAGGTAAGAGTAGTCAACCGCAATACCTATATATGAATTAGATTCAACAAGAGGAAAGACCTACGGATGTGGAGATCATAATGAGGTAGAAATTTTTTTATCATGAAAATAATGTATAATGTATAGTATGGACTGATGACATGTTAAGGAAAGTGAAGGGTGAGCACATGGTAGGTGATTTGTCTTCTACTATTGACTCTCTCCACCATGGAATTATTCAAACTATTCAATGCATCGAACAAAGACTCTAAATAAGGCTGATGCCAAGTAAAAAAGTTGATTCCTTTGTCTCCTTTAATGCACAAGCATTAAGTGAATGTTGAGATTCTCGAAACCAGAGATAGACCAAATCCAATGCATGTAATGATAGACATGGAAAGGTAAGAAGCATGTGTAGGTTAAATAAATTTGTGCTATCTTGAACACTCATATACATGGTAAAAACTATGCACATAAATCACAACTATTATTTGCCAAAATTAGATATTGCACTAATCGAGTAGCCAATTATGAATCCCATCAGTGAAATCAATGGATCATGATAATGATTCACATAATATATCAGATCTCATCCAACCGAACTAAATATAAATGCACATATATAGTTCACAAATCTCCACACAATTTTATCAAATAATAACATACTACGGTCAACATTGAAATACCATAAATTACCTTAAACAACCGAGAAGATGTGCATGCGATTGACAAGATAGTTTATCTAAACTCGTAGTCCTCTATTGGTATTGCACATTCCAATTATTTCAAAAAGCATTACGTTCCATTTGAAATATATATTCTTCTAAGATCTATGACCAAAATCTCATACACCAAGCAATGTTTCACATTCAATCTCATTGTAATCATTGTTAAAATGTAGGCTAAATATGCACCACCACAAGGATTTTTCAAAAATACTTAGATGAAAATCTAATGTAAAATGGATACAATGAAATCACATATAACCCCACTTGGAAAATACATTGATATATTCAAAATACAACATATTCCATAGGGCCATGACCGGGAATACAGACTCACTTGGTCTAAAACTAGTATTAAATCATTACTTAAAGCTTCAATAATTTTCTCACAAAATCGCCATACTGGGAAAAACAACACAATAATACCCTTAGAAAACATATTATTATTGCATCACAAATCTACAGCTCTCACAAATACCTACTCTAATACCAAATATAAGCACAACACCAGTTTATATAATGAATACAAAGGAATAATACCGCAATATATGTATTTGAGAGTTTTTAACATATGTATATATATAGGATTATGACATCCTATTCTTAAGCTCAAGCTTCGTATAAAAACTCAACTACATAACCACCCTAGAATCTCTCACATATATTTAATGGGTGTTCACACAACCACGAAACCTATTTACATATTAAATATCTATGAGTTGTTAAAACAACTCCAACTAATATATTATTGATTATATAAAAATAATATAACTAACTAATTATTATTTACCTTTTAGTAAATATAATGTAAACATTATATTTCCTAACAAAAGGTCCCACACCCTAGAGATACTTCAATTATTATATTAAATACCTTGAGACACTTGAGTAACTACTTAAATTAGAAGGGTGCACATAATTCTCTACCAATAGTTTTTGGCACTCCCTTTTGGGCCACTAGTTGCAAAAAATGAAGAATTTTGGGGTATGGTGTTATTCATTTGATTTTACACTTCATTTCTCTTATTTTACTCAAATAAAATCTTAAGTCGAGGATTGAGATAAATCATATATATCATAAACATATAATATGCAACATATGATGGTAAATAAAAAAAGTAACATGAGGGTAAGAGTGACTTAGATGATAACTTGCTTTTGTACTAGATATGGATTGGAATTATGATAAAACATGATCAATATGGCCTATGTATGCTTCATTTAGAAGAATATGTTTTATAGGTATGCTAGATGGTAGCACTCAAAAAGAGATACTACCTCCATGGGCACTAGCATTTGTACCGAGTGCTAGTGTCCCGGTAGTGAATGTGGATTTGGTTGTTTCAGGATATGATCATGTCACCTTCAATTTAATATATGTCATGTCTACTTCACTCTAGGGTTTGATTGTCACACCTGTACTTATAAAAACTCTACCTACCTACATAAGGCTCAAGAACACATTATATTAAATAAAAATATACATATAAATGAGTCGAATGACCTCTATGGTCACCCCAATGTGATTTTTAGTAAGCATGCACTACATATCATACTTAATATAGTTTTGGGGTGTGTGATAGAATCATGTCCATTGAATCTAGCATGCCCCTATGTGCCACACCAAGATAGTGGGATGCAATTAATTTTCCCTCAAGGTAATGTGCGTGATGGAATTTATAATTTTCCCTTCCTATGTTGTGAATAATGCATCCCAAGTGTAGTCCTCAAGTGTTATTTTCCCCCAAGTAGTAGATATAAAATAATAGCCCAATTACCTAATTTCATTGCAGCCCATTAGAATAGTTAGTATATCATGTATATACATATGATTCATTTGTTAAATTTCTTCATTAACAACCCTAAAATCAACCCAAAGTGATAAATAGAAATTAAGAAAATATAACAATTGATGTGGCATTTTAAACATAAAAACACGAGAAATAGAAATAAGCACTGAAGGGGATATTATCATTTGGGAAATTTTGTCCCTCACTGGTGTTAATGTATGAAGATCTCCAAAGATAAAATAGGAAGTATTGAGCTGGGTAACACATTGTGTGATGTCCAAAAGTAAAGGGATAATTCAAAAAAGTAGAGGACAAAATTATGGAAAGATAAAGCAATGTCAATGTAAAGTAAAACAAGTGTTGTTAATGTCTAGTTTTCTTACTTAGGAATCATGCATATAATGACATACTAGAGGTGTGATGTAATAGTACTAAGTGCATAATTTCATGTCTACATATTCTCAAACTTTATGCTAGTGAATGAATATTTCATAGCATATAGTAAACAGAAGAGCGTTCTTATGGAGAGATGAAGAGGGTCAATTAATAAGTTTTGAATGGCGATTATGCGCTCCACATGGAGATTATAGAATTTATATTGTGGATTCTAAAATGGGATAAGAAACCTATGGATGGCATGCGTACATATTGGAAATGCTACCTAAATTTATAAATGAATATTGGCTTTTCTTGAGTGTTTTGTGCTTGAGATTTCTCTGCTTTCCATTTTTGTTTCCTTTTTTTGGGTTAAGGATTGACCTATAAAATAAGAAGAGTCTAGTCAATGTTCATGATATATGAAATTTAAATTTAACTTAGATAAATTATAATAGCAATGTGCATATGAAGAAAAACTGAATCAAGGATATAATATGCTTGAATGTCATGACATAAAGGATATAAATGCTCTCGTATGTTTTTTTCCTTGGATATGATTGGAAGGGTAAAAAGTGATCAATTATAAAATTGATGTGAATAGATCAAAGATTTCGGCGTCTTGTCAGCCAAAGAAGAGTGTTGCAAGGGATGTTGGATTTTATCTCCTCCCATTGATGTTTCCCCATGGATAAGTGACATTGTAGATGGTCATGAACCCAATAGTTTTTTTACTATTGGTAAATGGTTTTGAAGGGACCATACCCTATAGTACAAAAAGGCTCAAAATCCAGATGAGACAATGACAATAAAGTGGTTTTTTGATACGTGGGGGCCACACCCCAACCAAAAGCCAAAAATCAAGATAAACATATAGTAAACTAAGGTAGGGGCCAACCGCTTACATGGAGCCTAAAAATAGCACAACACAACAAAACAAGAGCATAAAAACAACAAAACAACAAATACGTAAACAACTAAAATATAGTAAACTAAAATAACTCATGGATTTCTCATAAAATTTTAGAGAAATCTTAAAGCTTTTGTAGAGATTAGTGATATTTTTCATGACCGAGCTTTGGATTCCTCTCGTGAGTTTTTTCTTCTTAAGCTTACTTGTGCTCTCAAATGGTCTTCGTAATTTCGCACGCATCAAAACCCGTTTAACATTGACCTGAATATAATCCAACACTTACCTATCAATATCAAGATGGTTAGCCTAAATTTATTCCATATGAAAAACTCTATCCTCAAGTTCTAGTAGTTGATAAGAGACTTTGTCTAGATTCTTCTATAAGTTAGAGAGAATAGAAGGATCCACACTTGTTTTGAGACCTTCCTTGATCAACAGATCCACATTCTCTTCAATTTAATTAAGGTTCTTAGCATGATTTTTAACCTACACTTTGAAAGAATCAAGCTAGAAGGGGGGGATGAGGATATTCGCTAATTTTTAGCGAGACTCTCCGCTCTAATGGAATATTTTAATTTGGAGTGCTGCAAAGAATTCGTTTAGCAGGGGGATTAGAGAACGGAATTCACTAACCCCCAATAGTAACTAGCCATGAATGACACATTTTTCTAGGCATATCACTATCCCTACATATTCCATAGGTGTCACTCATTATTTGATACAAATAGAAAAGATGGAAACCAATAAGGAAGAGTAATTAATTCCCTTCCTCAAAGTATGAAACATGTCACTGATTTCATTCCTATGTACTAGATAATAAAATGTATTTGAGTATATGTTGCTAGATTTTGAGAAAACCTATCATCCAAAACTTTTTGCATCTATAAAATACCTTTTCCTCCAAAGAAAAAAATGCCTATATAGGACACTAGTGTATGCATGTGATTGAATTAATCTAAGCTAATGAAAGGAAACTAACACCAAATAGATTCCTAACTTAGTTAATCAACAACATAAACATCATGATAAAGCTAAAAAGGAAAAAATTAAACTAGTGCATAAAACATTAAGAACATTAAATGCAAAACCAATCCTTTGATATTTGGATGTGCTTTGTAATTGTAGGTACTCCTTTAGTGATCCGAATGCAAAAATTGCACGTGTGATCAAAGGAAATTATCCATGGAAGAGGAAGAGATCTCACCAATATGGCTTAATTTCCATGTTTGGTTCTTCTCTTACTACTCTTTGCCAAGTAGAAGATGGAAATGGTTTCTTGATCAATAATCCTTCCAATATTGAAATGCTATTATCATATGAAAATGTCGTACAAGGACATTCTGTAAATTTGGACAAGGTATATTAGGTTATTTATACAAATTTTTAGTTTTGGAGAAGCTAGTAACCTAGTGAATGTGGGATAAAGGTAAAATAGAATTAGAAAGGGATAAGTATGATTATAAGAGATTAATTAAGGATTAACAACTCATGGGAGTTGGAGGTGATTTAATTAATCAACTAGGATTAATTAATAGATAAAGTTAAGCTTATAAAAGCTATTTAGAGATGATTTAGAGGGAAATTAGTAGAATTTGAAGGGTTTGAAAGGGGATTTAACTAATAAGAGGGTTTATTAGTTAAATACAATATTGAAAGAATTAATTAATTAATAATGGTTAATTAATTAATTAAAAGAGGATTATAACTAACGAAGTGTTGTTAATTGGCATCCAGGATGGGGGAAGGATAGTTAATTAATGAAGTGTTGTTAATTGACTGAAATGAAGGGGAATGTTAGCTAATTAGTGGAAAATCACTAATTATAATGAAATGATAGGAAATAGGATAATTAGTGCAATTTTATTATTAAAAATGTGTAGTCATATTTAGGTGTCTACATTTGTCCCTCTTTAATGTGGTGTAGTGCAATGATCGACACCATTTCAAAGATATTAGAAAATTTGATTTTGTAATGGTAGAAGAAAAATTAGTAGGATGCAGGATGCGCCTCGAGTGATTATGGGGTGATATAAGAGGTTGATGGACACTCGAAAATAAGAAAAAGGATCACAAAAAAATAATAAGACACCATGGGGAGTGGTATTCGAACCGGGCATGGTTGGCCATTATTTAAATGGATTGATTGAGTAGGAGACCATGCCTCAAGTGGAAGAAGAAAGGGAGGGGGGAAATGGAAAATTATAGGTAGAAAATGAATTGGAATGAAAGATAAGATATATGGAGAATGGGAAGATCACGACATAGCTAACGTACCATCTGGCTCAGAAGTAACTATTTATTTGATATAAGCATACAACAAAAGTGTAGAATGACATGAAGATCCATAATACTAATTTTTGTTCATTCTAAAGGGAATGAATCAAATTAAAATACATAAAGAAATGTAGTATGAGAAAGTAAACAAACATACCAATAAACAAACAAGCACAAACAAACATACTCAAACAAACAACATTCAAGAAAGTTGCACCAATGTTTTTGTTATCCAGCTTCAGTTCCCAAATGTTTGAGTTATATGACAAGGGTTAAAATGGTGCCCCAAGAAAGGATACATGCAAGGGGAATAAATGGAGGACATAAAAGTCCCATGAAAAATAAATCGTGCACTATGAAACTTCCCCAAAAAATGATATATGTAAGGGAAGATAGATATAGCAAGCAAACCAAATTTGTTAATGAAGGAAGATCAAAATGATCCACATGTCATGCAATAGAACAAAAAAACACTAAAGTAAGATGTTTTAGGATATTTTTCGAGTTTGAGGATTTGTTTTGTTTAGTGAATGTTTAGGATGTGTTGGTGATTTCCAATTTTTTTGGATTTTGAAGGTTTTACTAATGTTTTTATATTTTTGAAGGTTTTTCCAATCATTTTTTATATTGTTTTACTAATGTTTTTGGACTTTTTAAGGTTTTACCAATGTTTTTGGATTTTCTAGGTTTTTGTGATTTTTTAGGGTTTTTGAAATTTTTATGAAGCTATGTACGATAAAATGAAGATGTAAAGATGCCCCCAACAAGAGGTGATAATGTAAAAGGGAAAAATATATGCATATATAAAAGAAGAAGACAATAAGGATAAAGGAAAAGATGGATAAGTTTAATGTGATGATGAACTCAAACAAATGAAGTGATATGAAGGAGAGAGAATGCTCCTAGTGTAAGATGGTCAAGAAATAAATGATAGATAGGAGAAGAAGATTTTATTTTTAAAGGGGACAAAGTTTCCCTCAAACATGGTAAAAAGAAAATCTTATACACATGGATGTTTTGAAAAAGTAAAAGAATAGTGTGGATGCTATGGAAGGATATGGAAAATGTATCTAGAAGACTCGCAATGAAAAGGTGATGAGCCAAAGGCAAAAATAGTGAGACAAAATACAGACTAAAGAAAGAGTCTCGAACAAGGTCTAAGAAATACTTGGGAACATACTAATCTTTTTGTTCTTCAAGATCTAGTGTGTGCATGTAGAAATTAATTAATTCTCGAAGGGAGTATTTAATAAGAAATAACCGAGGAAAAACTAGCCAATGTGTAGGAATGAATGATTTGGAAAGTTGATTGGTGAATAGTTGGTGGAAGGATATCCGTACATTTCTCCTTTGTTAGATAAGCGCCCATAGCCTTGATGGAGATGTATCTGATTCTAATCATAAAATCACTCACCAGCTAGCCAGACATCCATAGTCTTGATAGAGATACTAGAAATACCCCCAAAGAGAGTTATATATATCTTTCAATTTTTATTTTGATTTTTGATTCATTTTTTTGTTTTTTGAAAACTTATTTTAGCTATCTCAATTGTTTTGATAAGGGGTTAAGAACCACTTATGGCTTCATGGAATAACATGGAAGTTATTGTGATGATGAAATTGGATAGTGTAAAAATACACCTAAAGTTATTCATGACCATTTTATTAGATGAAGATAGTGATAGGATATCTAAGAGGTCAATCGTTCTTTAATTTACCAAGGTGATGAAAGACCAAGGTCAAACAAATACCATAGAGATAAATGTTTCATAATGAGCATGAATAGACTAACCAAAATATCATTAAAGTGATGAAAATGGTGGGTGATTTGCAGAGGAAGATGAAATTAAAGGAAAGAACATCCATGTGTGTGCAATACCTGTTTATAATGTTTGATCTTTGTACTTTTTATTTTTTCGTAATTTTTTCTCTTTTTTGAATTTTTTTGTTATTTTTAAAACCATTTTAATAGTTTTACGAAGGGAAAATGATGAAGGGAGAATATGATGAAGATGAAGGACTAGGAATTCGGGACCAACAATGTCACTCTTTTTTATATTATCTAACAACAATGTTTACAATTTATTTTATGAGGGATACTAGGAACTTTTTCTTATCAAGAGTGATATTATCTCCAATATTGATGGTCACGGTGAGATCATACTTGATAAGCAGCCACAACTTATCTTAAAACATGAATTTGTTATGTGGGAACTTGATTTCCGTATCCATAGATTTTTTCATTTTGTGCCACATTTGGCATTGGTATTGTTGTGCATTTTTAAATCACATTCATGAATTAGATTTGTGAGTGTTTGATTTTTAGAGATTTGGAGCTCTTTGATTTTTTTATTTTAGCTTAATGAAGAAAGCTGTTTGTGCTTTTTATAGGATAATGCATGATTTGGTTGGTCCTGAGAAGTGGGAGAAGAAGAAGGATGTTTAAGATTGATGATATGAACGTTAGGGTTGATGGTGGGATTACCACCGTTGTTGATACAAGGATGATATGATGGACAAATAGGATATGGTTTAAGGATGAAAGGAAATGAGATATTGGGTATCCCAAGAATGGATGATAATTGGATAGGAGGTGGCCCGAGAATAGAAGATGAAGGGATACTAGGACGTGGCCTAAGGATAGAAGATAATGGGATATTAGGAGGTGATCCACAGATGGAAGATGAAGGGCTACTAAGACATGGCCCAAGAATTAAAGGGAATGGGATACCAGGAAGTGACCCAAGAATTGAAGATGTTGGGATACTGAGGTGACCCACATATAAAAGAAGATGAAGGGATACCCTAAGTTGAACCAAGTATAGAAGATAATGGGCTACTAGGACATAACCACAATATAGAATATAGTGGGATACCAAGAGGTGACCCACATATAAAAGATAATGGGATACCGGAGGTGACCCAAGGAGAGATTGTGATTGAGGAATTGTGATATGTAAGGAATGATTGGGTGATGAGAATATATGAGGGGAATCAAGGATAGATCCCATCATTTCACCATGTAATGGGAAATGCAAAGATGGAAGAACAAGAGGAGGATCAAGTTTGATGATCTTAGGATATTTCTCTATTTTCTGATTAAATGACTCAACCTCTTCCCCACAATATGCGAAAGCATCGATATTGAAAGAGAATCCTTGATCATGATCCTCTAGAGGAATTTCATGTTGGGGTGTTAATGTCAAGTGGGGATAGCCACTTAGACAACCCCTATATTAAAGATTATTTTTAATAATCTTATTTGGTCTTCACATATTTGTTACTAAGCCACACAAATAGACTTAGCAATGATGAAGTTATAGACCATTAAAAATATGACCTTAAGTATTCCCACTTGGTGTTCCAAAACTATTAGAGCTCAAATGTCCACCCACCCCGAGTCATAGAAAACTCGGATTTGAGACAACATGGGATTGTCTCTAAGCTATGGGACTTGAATCGAGACATACCTCCAGAGAAGGTTGGTTCCTCTATATACTCCTAATGCAAAACTACTCCTAGGAATTAAAATGTAGCTAACTACTAATGTCAAGAGACCAGGGAGAAAGAGAGAGCACATGAAATAAAATCCTAGACTATGGAGGTGATAGAACCAAAAGAAGGGTTGGAGAGATTCCTAGAAAGTAAAAATGGAAGTAAAACAAAGCAAGGAAGGGTAGACAAATGTGCCACAATCCAAAAATACATTCAAATTCCCATCTTCATGGAGCACAATAGATTTGGGTCTTACAAAAAATAAGATATACAAAATACATTTGCAAATGTAATAGAAGGCAATAAATGCAACTCAACTTGAGCTAGGGAATAAATAGCCACAAAACATAAATTTTATTGCTCAAAAGGATGCATAATCCATTACAGAGTAGATATAAGGCAAGAAATCTTTGTTGAATGGCCATATTTGAGGCCTGTAACTCAAAAAATGCTTTTGGAAAAAATTTGGTAGAGTTCCTTTACAATTCTCAAAAAATCCCCCCAAAAAATGAGGGGGTTGATTACATTATATAGGAAAATTTGTGACACCTACCTTGCATTAAATCCCTGATAAGTAGTTGAACTACCTCAACTACTGCCATTAATGTTCTACTTGTAGGTGAACTACCTCAACTAACTTCCAACCTCATTGTCATCTAACCTTGGAAGGTTTGATGTCGTCTAACCTCAAGGCCATACATCACCTTGTGGTCACCGACCAACCTAATTGTCTCTATCTATACACTTTGTGGGACGTATAACTAGTGGGTTGGATGCCATATATATCTTACTCATATTACCGATGGGGTTATACAAATGTTAAACCCTATGTCATCTAATGTGCCTCCCGAATATTATTGCAGCCAACCAACTTCTGGCTAACCAACTTGGTGACTTGAAAAACATGCATCCAACCCAAGGGGTTTGGATGTCTGGCCCCTGTCATACTTGTCTATATGCCTAGTGGCAAGGGTTGCCATAACAATTATACGACCATCTAACATCTCCTAGTTTTGGTACCAAGGGTTACATGTCATATAAAGTATCACCTTTTCAACCTAGATGATAGACCTACAATCATGCAAGAAACAATTATACTCATGATTAATACCTTTGCAGGATTCATGATGAAGACAATACACTCCATTATATTAAACACAATAAATACACAGTAAAGCTTATTACATAATAAGTACCATACCAGCTCATGCTACATGCCATAAATACACAAAAGCTTATTCGATAAGTAATACCATAAGCTCAAGCATAACCTCAACACAATCTCACAGTAATTCATATCTAGTTCTCACACACCATCCTCCTATACTACGTAGATCACTACATATTTATAAGGGTGGGGAATTTCCCTTCACCGCTTGCATAATTCCAAAATAGGTCGCATGCTGAAAATAGCCATGCAGCCTTTACAATAATAGCCACACATGCAAGTGCGCTAATAATAGATCTCTTCTGGTTAACTGGTAGTAGAAATTCTATTATTATCCCAAACCCATGCAAAGCACTTAGTAGCCACTCTTCCAATAATATCCCATGTGTGTCATGTAAGTCTTTATCGGTTTGTGTGCTCTACACACTATCTCCAAAAATAGCCCGTACATGTGAAAATGGCTAAGTCCCAAATCTACCCTTGTCTTTTTGCATGCGTGTCCTTCCCTATCCTTCCATGCCTTTGACTGTGCTTTACTCCTACATTTGAATCTTTGTGCACCCTCTCCTTCGTATCATACTCTTTTCCACTCAACATTACCCCACACTAAACTGCATTGCCACCCCAACAATGGCTGCTCTTTGAATAATAAAGAATAAAGAATGGAAAGAAATGAAAGAATTTATGCATAAAGAATGAAATCTCACTGTGCAACATCCTCTGTCTCAACTGGAAGAATTAATTTTGGATATTCTTCTTTTATCTCTTACTTCTAAGGTTTCCACTCATTAGCATGCTTCTTCTTTTCTCTGGAATGTCCACTGCAATAGACTTTCCAACTCATCTTGGGAAATTTCTCCCTTCTTCATTTTGTAACACTAAGAACAATGTTGGACATAGTAGACATTCTTCCTTCTAATAGATCCATCTTCTGTGCTATACGTTTCCCAATCTCATCCAATTTTTCCTTATGGGGGTCTATGCTACTGCAAGGGCCTTGTGTTTTTTCTTGACTAGTGCCAATCTTTCCATGCATCCCAATGTCTCATCTTTCATTGCCTTTAGGACTTCATTGTCTTCTACTATTGTCCTTGATCCTTATTACTACCTCTAGAGCTGCACATATGTTCAAGTGCTGGTCCACTTTCTTCAGCTCCTCCTACAAGGTTTGAAGTAATGCCTCGTATGATGAAATATTTCAAACTACTGAAGCCTTTTCCCTCTCTGCTCTTGCTTAGGGTCCTTTGGTGCTAGCATCTAAACTGGTCCATCCTCAAGCACCAGATCAACTAGGTAATGCACATAGTGCATAGCAAAGGGAAATTTTTGGGTACCTTGGGCTCTAAGTGTGGTCTTTGCTTATAGGACATGATCCCGATCTCCTCTGCCATGCCGATAAGGACCCCATTCTTCTTTTTCTCTAGGTCCTTCTCTCCTTTCAAATGCACTATTTATGCATCTTTGGCCTTGATCTCTTCTCTTCTTACACTTTAATAGTGGTAGATTTATCTACATTCCTACGTGCCACCTCTATAGACACCTTCACTAAGGCATTACTCACTGTTCATCAGACATAACCATGGGTTTGATGGTTATGCATGTTTTGTGGTGCCTTTCTCATTCTCCTTGACACAAGACTCTTCACACACATCAAAATCAGGCTCATCCATGTGAGTTTTGCATGGACCATGACAACTGTTTCCTCGTGCATGTGGTTGCCATGTCAAGGTCCATCAACTCCCATCCATATAAGTCCTTAAGGCCCACTATATTATGGAATCATGCACATGGAAAATTTTACTTGTGTCCTCCTCATAGCCCATAACTGGTGCAACATACTCTCCACTTTCCCTCCTTGATCTCGGCCCTTAGGAACTTGAGTGCCAAGGTTTGGAGTTGGATCCTCTATGTCCTGAGTAGTATCTTGCTTTATTTTCTGGCTTTTGTACCCTTCTTCCTCAACCTTCATTTCTTCATCCTTGGGCTCTTCCACATCCTCTATGTATAGGAGATCCAGGTGTGCTCTCTTTAGACTCCTTCCACCTCCTCATTCAAGCTTCAATTTTCTCCTTCTCTTCTCAGTTGTCTCCTTCTGTGGAGAGAGTCGTGGTGATCTCCATATTGATTTTGGAGTAGCACCTTGAGTTCTTGTTTTCTGAACACCCTCTTAAAGTGGTGTTCTTCAGGGTCTGCTCCTACTTCCAATTCTTCATCTCCTTCTTCTTGTGCTGGGGTGGAGTACTTGCACATGCTCAACTTCTACCCTATCTGAGGGTTGCCTCATCCTCTATGTACCATGCCACTATCTTCACGCTCTTCCTCCTCATCATCTACCTCTATAGGTTCAAGTGGGCTTTGAGCTGGTACATTCTCCACTATATGCTTACCCTTAGGTGGCCCTAGGAGTGTAAACTCATTCTCCACATATTTTTACCCTCCAACTTAGGCTTAAGTGAAGGTATATAAGCATCTCCACTATCTCCAATCACCAAACTCACAGGATTCATGCTTATCATGTCTGAAATTAGCCTCTCAATGTAGGCAAGTCTGACCTGGATATACATATGTCTTTCGCAATGTGTGGTAGTCACAGTCTACCTTGTCTACAACAAAATTTAGGCATCATGCATTATTAAAATGATGGAATGATGCCTGGAAGTAGCATGTTGTGAAGGCATATGAAGTTTACACTAGGGCTCCAAGTCCCATCCTTCATTACAAATCACATGATGTAGAAGTGTTGATACACCGTGAACTACACTACTTTCCCACCACCGAAGGTAACTCCTTGGGGATGTGCCACTCCTCTTCAAATGTCACATGGATCTGTCATACCACATCTCACCCTCTTCTTGAATGGCCCACTCATTGACCCTTCACACAAGTACTTGTCAAATCTTTCCGCAAGGGACTTGTTTTGCATGGGGTACTCCTAGATCTTGTTCTTTGGCCCATCGGGCACTCCGATCTCCATAAATACAAGGGATAATAGATAGCACCAAAACTAATTTTCTCACTGTGTGCACTTCCTCGATGATAGTCTCACAATGTAGCCTGATATGTTGTAAATTATTCTCGTGACATTCTCCTTGCAATGTGTAGCCACATTGTATTCACCTGTGACCATCTCTCTTGATCATTCAATTTGGTCACTAGATGTGCAACTACCTGTACCACTGGGTACTTCTTCAATTTGTCGATATCCATTCCATGTGGACCCTTGGTATACCCTAACTCCTTCCATGTCTCTAGGATTTTGCTTTATCTATCAAGTCACTATTCAGATCCACTCTTGTGCCCTTTAATCCTATTATAGTTGAAATCAAAGTGGTTGTAATCCTTACCCTTCGTGTCCGATGAAATAGAAAAAGTCTTCATGTACCCTACTCATCAACCACTGGTACAAAGGTTCATATTTTCAAAATATGGGAGCTCGTACAACTGGTAAACTCCAATCTACTTTAGCAACTTCTCTCCAAGCATCATCATACATTGGCATGTCCTCTGTTGTGTGCTTGTTTGTCTTCGTACTCAACAACGCATCCAATTCCTTTTTATTATCCGATGTGTGGTGGTTATAATCACTTATCTTGCACTTCTAGATGTGAGAATCCCATTCTTGTCCCACTATCATGCCTTCTGGGTATTGCATCTCGAGAAATTACTCTCGGGAGAAATTTCAACCTCTGCTTCCACTTTCTTCTTTCTTTTGGCTCCTATGGTAGGTGCTTTCTTTGGTGCCATCTGTAAATCACAACTTTCTATCCTCTGTAGTGTGTAAATGCTTTCCTTCTACCTTCTATAATGAGAAATTCCAAACCCTAGCTTGAATCTACGCATGCCCTAGTTGAAATCACATGCCCTAGCTCTTTTTCAAACTCGCTTCACTCAAACCCTTCACCAATGGGGATGTAAGCTTCTCCTATGCACAAATCTGCTCTCCACATCTGGTTTCACACTCTCCACACCTCAACATGATTTTCTCAACTCATTTTTCACTTAGCTCATTCAATTTTTTGTGATTTACAATGGTAAAAATGAACTCGTATCCCTTCCTTATATAGATTTTGAAAAATTTAGTGCATTTATTACTCCTTCACCTACCAATAATCCTCATTAATTGACCCTTTTCACATTTTTCCGTGTGGTACATCTTCACACCTCATCTATAACCTTTTAATGCACCTTCCTACCTTTTGGCTACAGACTTCTCTTCAGTGTGCTTCCATGTGCCTGAGTACCTCATCACGTGCCTTCTCCTAGTAGTCTCCATGGCCACTGCTTACCTCACGTTATATTGTTCCTTCATTTATCTCCATCTATGGTCCTTATTTGGAAGCAATCTTTGTCCACCAACTCTTCAAACTTGAATAACACTGTAGTAGTTTGTTCCTTTATGTGTACCCATTTTTCAATAACCACCCCACACAAATGGTATGTGTAGTCCTCTACGCATAAAAATACTACAAATGGTAATTAGCTTCTAGTGCGCAAACGTGCTTATTTCACAAAACACCAACTAAATTGACAAAGCATAATGATGAAGAAGGAAATACATTAAGGGAATACATAATTGAAAACCTAATCTAAATGGAAACATTGCCTTATTACAAACACCAAGAAGACTTATTTATAGTAGGGCTTCAACCTACTCCCATTGAAGTAACCGGGTAACCATATTCCATCAAGCATTTCTAACTAACAAGATCTTGTTTCAAGTATGTAAGTGATAACATATGGTCCTAACCAATGTACTTTGAGTTTTCCTAGATGGTGCAAAAACTTAGAATCATAAAGAAGCACCATCATTCTATCCTATCTCAAGCTTTTTTGTCCCTAATGTGCCTATCATGCCATGCTTTCTGCCTAGATTTTTCTTGCTTCTGACTCCTAGCATGTTATTTCTCATCACTCATCCAACTTAATCAACTTTTCAATTCATTCTTCTAATGCTTTGTTCATCAGCTAGACCTCCAACATGCACACAATATGCAAAGAAGGTAACATGAATTCCATAGGAAGAACTGCTTCTATGCCAAACACCAATTAAAAGGGTGTGGCCTTGTTTAACCACTTGTATGTTGTTCTATATGCCCAAAGTACTGCAAAAATTTATCATCCCAATCCTTTCTTCCAACATCACAAATTTTTGTCAATGTCTGGCTCAAAATCTTGTTGAAAGCCTCAACAATCCCATTTTCTTGAGGATGATATGGTGTGTAGTTATGGTGTGCAATCATGAATTCATCCAATAGAATTTGATTGTCTCATTCAAAAATGTGTGCCCCTATCACTTGGTCAAACTCAATGGGCATCCATACCTTGTAATAATATTTTCCCATAGAAACCTAGCTGTTGTAGCTACTTGTACAATCCTTTGTAGGTGTTGCTTCTACCCACCTTGTCAGATAATATGTGCAAGTGATGATATAGCATGATCTAGTCCTACGTGTGGCTGGTGAAATAAGACCCAAAATCTATAGCCCATTTCTCAAATGGTTCTGCACTAGTAATAGGTCTTAAGGCATTTCATCTCTTTGACCTGGTTTTCCAAGGTGCTGAAAGTGATCACAAGCCTTGCAATATGCCTTACAATCTTTATATAGGGTCTCCCACCATAATCCAATGAGTAGAATCTTGCGCAGAGTGGCATCACCTACATAGTGCCCACCTGCAATACCACCATGAGCCTCCTCCATGATATTATGTGCACTCATGTTCCAATACACAATGGCACAATACTTCATCCCGACCTAACTTGTACAAGGTCACCGCTAATCAACATAAATGGTGCCACGCATGAATGGCAAGTTATTTTTCTCTAAGGATTTCATCCCTTTGGTGCCATACCTATTCGTAGAAAGACAACAATGTCCTCTAATTCCGATGGTGTGTGTTGTAACCTATATAATTGTGCATCGAGCATGGTATCTTCAAATTGTGCTTCTTCTCCCGATTGTATTCTGGATAGATGTGGTCTAGAATTACTTTTCCCTGGTTTTACCACAACTGTGAAATCAAATTCTTGGAATAAGAGTACCCATCTGCATATGTGCCCTATAAAATGGGCTTGTTTACCAAATACTTCAATGCCATGTGATCGGTATAAAATACAAATGGTGTTACTAGTAGGTACTATCTAAATTTATGTAGCACATAGATCATCGACAAAGCTTCATGCTCTAGTAGTTGTATAATTCTTCTCTGCAGAGTCAAATTTCTACTAGAAAAATAGATAGGATGATCTATAATACCTTCTCTAGATGAGCCAACACCATGCCAATGGCCATGCCAGAGGCATCCACATGTACATGAAATGGTTGGTCCCATGAAGGAAAGCACAGAATAGGCATTGTAGTAAGTTTCTCCTTCAATGTCTCGAATGTGCATTGTTGTGGTTCTCCCCAGTAGAATGTCCCTTTTCCTTTTAGTAACTCCTCCAAGGGTGTGGAAACCTTAGCATACCCCTTTATAAATTTTCTATAATACCCAAGTGTGACCCAAGAATCCATGCACCTCACTTTGACTGGTAGGCTCTTCCAGGCCGATAATGACTGCAACCTTAGCTGGATCAACCAACAAACCTTCCTTACAGATGATGTGCCCTAATAATGTTCCAAATGGTGTAGAAAATACACATTTCTTGATGTTCAAAGAGATGCTTAACTGGTGACATCTTTCAAACATTAAGTGTAAATTGTCACAATGATCCTTAACAAGTCCATACACCATCCAATCATCTAAATAAACCTATAAGAAGTTGTGAATAAAATATTTGAATGCTTGAACAACTATGCAAAAATACAATAGATGCATTTTTTAGACCAAAAGGCATCACAATATAGGAAAAACTGCCCCATTTAGTAGTAAAAGTAGTCTTTTCCTGATCCTCTTGTGTAATCCTAACCTGATGATACCCAGAGAATCCATCTGTAAATGAATAGATTTCATGCCCTGCAACACCTTCTAGTATTTCCTCGGTGAATGGCATAGGAAAGGGATCAGTCACACATGCAACATTCAACTCCTGTAGTCCACACAAGATCCTAATCGACCATCCTTCTTGATATTGATCACCATTGGGCTAACCCATTTTGACTCATCTAGGGGCTTGATGATTCCAGACTTCAACATTTTGTCAATTTCTTCTTTGACCTTTTCACGCAAGTTGGGGTTCATCCTATGTAGGGTCTCTTTCGACCAAGGTGCACACCTTCCTTAAGCTTTATCTTCATTTCTCCTAATGATTCATGCACACCTTTGAGTTCATGGTATCCCCGAGGAAATAAGTCCTGATAATCTCATAGTAACTCAATGATTTTTCCACTTTAGAGTCAGACCAATAGTCCCCAATTATGGCCTCCTTAGGCTCAACATCTGATCCAATATTCACTTTCTTTTTTTCATAGGTTCATGATAGTGCACACGTGGTCTTATCTACACTATCCAAAACCTCACGCCTACCTATTGAATGATCTACATCTAGATTTTCTACTTCTTCATCATCCACTAAGTAGACCATCTTTCCTTTTTCCTTCTCAAGGAAAGTGCACTTAAGTAGTGTGGCATCTGTCTCTGTTTCTTTAAAAAAATGCTCCTGAGTCTTCTTCATCAAATAACTCCTGAATGAGTTCTTCCACCTTGGCACTATCTCCCATAGTTAAGCACTTTATAACCTTTAATGCCTCTTCTACTAGAGGTTTAGTAGAGAAATAGTCAAATGTCTGGATCATTCCTGCAATCAAATCCTACCAATTTCTAGTCTCTCTATGGAGTTTCACATATACATACCAAGCACGTGTGCAACCTTGTAAAGTGGAATAAAATTTGTGCACCCAGAGTGAAGGTGGTAAAGCTTCCTGCCCCTCTATCTAGAGTCTCTCACACACTGTTGAATGTGGTGCTGAATAGGTTGATTACCATGATAAGTGCATATTTGAGTAGGTGCATTGCTCCTGAAGAACCTAGTAGAAAGAGCAATCCTAATTTCATTCCATCCTACAAGATTATCCTTGTGAACCACCCACCAAGACACATTGTTGTCCCACGTAGGGTATATGCTAGCATATTCCATCTCTCCAACTGGTCTATCCACTATTCCTCCATGGCGCAGTAAAAATACCATAGGATCTCCTTCTCTAGTGTAACGAGGTACCGAGTTGTTACTTATTCTCCTGATACAATGAGGTTTGTTGTCCCACAAAATGTGCTCTTTACTTTCACACCCTACCAACTCATAAGTACTATGAGCCCAATTATCACAAGAAACACTTGTAGTATCGCTAATAGACTGTGCATCTTCCCACTGAAGGATTCCTTCTTTAGATGGCTCAAGTACCTCTGGGTCCTGGATGGCGTGTACATAAATCCTATTCAGATCTTCCTCACTCAAAGGCTCAACATAGGGCACAGATTTTCCATCTGTTAAAGGGATAATAACTCTTTCCTCCTTGTTTTCAAAACTGATATAACCCTTGTTGAACCAAAGATCAACATTATTTGCATAGCACCAAGGTGCCCAAGTAGAGATGGGAAGCTATCTACCTCTGCAAGTGCTAAAACCTCAAAATCCCCAAGTGAACTTGGCTCCTTGTATGGTAATGGATGCATCTTTTAAAACTCTGATGGGAGTGGCCTTAGTTTAGTTAGCCATGAATAATACATTCAAAGATGGCTGCAATGGAGGTCTCCCCATTTGTACCCATGCATCTAAAGTAAGAACATTGACTTCCATGCCTATATCAATCAATATATTACTCAAAATCCATCCATCCACAACAACATTTAGAGTGATTTCTTTATCATAGTCTAAGCTATGAGGGGGAAGATTTTTGCATGCAGGATTTCCATCCAGTCTCAATACTTGCATGGAGTGTTTCCTTTAACCAATTCCCTAACAATGGAATGATATTCTCCTAGTGCAACATCTTGCACACCTCTTTCAAGTCATCCATATCAGATTGGACCATTTCTGCTTTGCTTTCTTTTGCTCCATCTTCCGTGATTGCTCCTTTAAACATTGTATTTCACCCTGAAGATTTTTGAGTACCTCCATGGTTTTCTGATAAACCTCCTTCTGATGGATAGGATCTGGGTACCATGCATGTAGAACCTCCTCCTTAGTGATGGTAGGCTTTTGTTGTAATGCTTCTTTTTGCAGCATGCACTTCAAGCATGGGTAGTGATCTTTATAGGAAATGCCTCAGATTTTGGTTCCAACTTGGGCATCCACTGATTTTCCACAGCGTTGTATCCTAACCATCCATGCACCTTTTTTTCTTATTTTATGCTTGCTTACTAAGATGCTCATATAAGTCTGGGAATTCCTCATAACTATGATTCTTTCCACAAAAAGAACATGTAATATTCTGAGGACATTCACACCTGTAGTGGTCAGGAGATCCACATGTATAACATGTTCCATGAGGAAACTCACCTCATCCACCACCATGACCTCATCCTCCGAATCCACCATGGTATCCTCGACCTCTGCCATGACCTCCTTCAAAAATGCACCCTTCATTCCGATCATAGCACACTTGATTGTGATCCCGATCCTGATGCTCATTCTTTCCTTTAGAGTTATCTGATACTCCTGTCTATCATCACACCAATATCTATAACATCATGGATCTGACCAATCAGCCGAGTAGTCTTCATGTCATGAGTTGTGGACCTAAAATTTTACAGTAAGCAAAGAGATGTTCTTCCTTATTGTGCGTTGTAATAATGGGAAGTGGCTAGCATCATGGTTTAAATGACATATCTCATAGTCTAGCAAATAATGAACGTATTGATCTGTGGGGAAAAATATCCTTGGTGTGACCTTCCACTTCACAATTCTGTACACCAAATCCCCGTGTGCATCTCATGTGCTGAATTTTTCGATAGCTTCTCCAACTTATTTCACCATAGCTATGATATGTGCTTCCAAAAATGGGCTCACCCCAATGTCTATACTATACTTCCAACTACCTCAACGTGTAAAGCTGCTTCAAGTGCTTCACGTGGATCGTATGTATGTCTTATGTGATAGTGCCCTTCTAAAAGGTGTAATCAGACCTCCAACGAACCATTATGCATGTTGGCTTGCATGAATATCATAAGAAAGCTTAGATAAAAGCATTTTGAAATGGGCATCATACTCTCTGACACTCTCAAGTAGTGCCTTGCTTAATATCCTTGAGCATGCTTATACTCTTCTGCTCAAACTAGGGATGTGAAACTCTTTAAGGAAAGCATATTTTAAAGCTGCATATAGTCTATGCAAGTCTGATCAAGGTCAAAATTTTTGTATACCAGCTGTGTGTGCGCCCTTGTAACGTAGTGGAAAATTGACTTGCCCTGCTGCTCAGAAGCCATGATTCCTTTGTGCACCATAATATTTCACACATGTGCATGTGTTCAACAACATCTTCTATGCCCCTATACTCTAGAAGATGAAGAGACATCTCCATGTAAATATTCTGGGGTTGGTGTGGACCTTCCCACCTGATCCAGAACCTCATGTGTTTCCTCTACCTCTAGAACCACCAAGATCCACTAGAACTAGAACCACCTATACCTCCCTTGATCCTCCACCTATAGCCAGAGATGGACCAGAAGATGTACTTCCTGTGTCCCAAAAAGTAGTACTAAACTACACCCCTACAGTCTGTGAAGTGTTACCACTCCCAAAAGTGAGTCCAAAATTTTGTGTGTGCTTGAATTCTGTGTGGATGATGCACTAAAAAGGTACCTCAAAAACAACAATGAAGATGTTTTCCCTACCATCGATGTACTTTGCTATATGACTTACTCCTACTCTCCCACTACCTAAATTAGCTTGTTGACTATTTTTCATACTAGATACTAGAAAACCAAGTGCAAGGGCAAGGTTTTCAAGTAGATTCAGATGCATGCCCATGGCCCAAGTCATCTCTGCTGGTGTGCTTCACATGTGAGGCCGAGGGGGTTCCCTATCATGCTTTCCCAAATGGGGGAGTTCCTGATGCTCTGGCTCCATGCCTTCTATGTGAGCTCCAAATCCTTCGTGAGCCATCTCTCTCCTCAATGCCATTCACTCAACATCCCACGTTACTTTTCTATCTCCCTCTCACATGCCTCATTATACTTAAGCCACCTTTCTTCTCTCTTCCTTTCTATCGCCACTAGGTCTTCCATCTTTCACCAAACCTACTCTCCTTCCCCCTGCATGTGGTGGGGTTTAGTTAGCCATCGGTTTGCTTTCCAAGTTCAAGGTTACCATCAAGATTTTGATTGCTAGTGGAATGCCTTGTAGGTAAGTTCCCTGGGATATCATAAAAAATGGAATTCCGCTACCTCTGGGAAAGAATAAGTGGAAATTGAGTACTCCAGAATATAGTTGTTTAGAACACCATGAAACCAAGTATCCACAACATGTGTCCAAATCAGATCAGCATCATAGAGGGCCTGAAATTCTTCCTGCATCCAAAAAGTGCGTGATACCTCCAATCCCTTTTAGATGCATAAGAAACCAACCACTCGTATAGTTCTACTAGAAAAATAGTGAAGAATCTCTCATACAAACTATCATACATATTTGTTCCACCCATGCACATGTGTTAAACTTAGATCCGGTGTTGAACCTCCATGTGTATTCTTCTTCTAGATCATGTATCCACTCCTCAACACTTTCTAGGGTCAATCGGTATGTCTTCATCATGAACCATCCTAAAAACAACTGAAAAAGAGGTCCCGGAAATGGAACCAATGATGTAGCCTAGAATTTACTAGTAATAACCCAGGCACACTGGCACATCACTCATCCTAGATTGAGTGCTCACCCAAAGTGTGCAAAGGTACCAAGCCCCTCTTTTAGGGTTGTTTGCATGAGGATGTTAGCATGATGAAGACTTAATGCATTCAGATCCATAATTAATATAACATTCTATAGAGCATGTCCAGATCTAGATCTAAAGAGTAATAGATTTAAATAATAACCATAATGAAGTCAATCATGCAAGAACCAATTATACTCATGATTAATACCTTGATTCAGCCAATACACTCCATTATATTAAACACAATAAATACATAAAAGCTTATTACAATAAGTAATACCATAAGCTCATGTGCGCATTAGATCTGGCAAAGCATAATCTCACAAGTAATTCATATCTAGTTCTCACATAGTCCTCCTATACTACACAAATCACTACATATTTATAAGGGTGGGGACTTTCCCTTCACCACTTGCATAATTCCCAAAATAAAAATAATAGCCCATGTGTTGTGCAAGTCTTTATCCAATTTGTGTGCTCTGGACACTATCTCCAAAAAAAGCTCATACATGTGAAAATGGCTAAGTCCAAATCTGCCCTTGTCTTTTACACGTGTTTCCTTCCCTATCCTTCCGTGCCTTTGAATTTTCTTTACTCATACACGTGAATCTTCTGTGTGCCCTCTCCTTCACATCATTTTGCACAATACCATCACCTACCCTAACACCAAACCATTCAAACAAAATCTACTTATAATGTACCCTTGCATAGACCTTCTTATTAATAAGGATTTATAATGTTTTCTCTCTATTAATTTCATCATACCCTTTGACTATCCATAATGGGTCTCTAATATCGTACCCGTAACCAAATCCTCGGGTAAATTACGTATCGTAATAACTTATGACACCTCAATCTTGCTTGTCTTAAAGAAGAATTCCCTCTTCTAAACATTTTCTAGCTCATTTCTATAACAGAAGACCACAAGATGCTTTCCCTTATAGATGGTTTCTCTTGTTAGAATCAAATCCTCATTATCAGTGATGATCAACACAATACATCCTTCATTACCTCTATGGGGACCTTTTGCTACCGTGTCATGCCCTTAAGAATCAAGAATGTGGGGGCCACTTATCAACACACCATGACATATATATTTCATTACTCTATCCAAAAAACCATAGAAGGCTACATTGATGACCTTATAGGAAAATCTATATGACACAAGGATCATCTAGTTGTCTTGTAATCAATATTTGTATGTCTCATTCAATATTTTTTCCACCTTAATCCATCCAAATATGTTTTCATTGTTCTCCTTTGGTAAAATTTTAGGCTTCATCATATCCATCTCAGGCATTGAAGTAGATTTATAAAAGATCAAAGAAATAATAGAAATTTATCCTCTATCAAACCTCAAAAACTATGCAGCCTTCAAGGTAAGCTTCAAGACATTTTTCACTTCATATCACAACTCGAAACCATTTTCAACCTTTTGACCATCTCCTTATAAAGAATTTGTTATGTTTGTGGAGCCTATTTTCATGTTAGAGTGTGGTACACCTTCCATGTGTTACACTCGGGTATTTTTACGGCGGTCCGCTCACCGGTGAGTGGGTTCGGGGTTGAGGCCCCCGATTGAAGGGGGTTTGGGGGTGAAGCCCCGAAGAAAATTTTCATGGGTGGTTTATTAACCCATGGGTAATGGGTAACCATTATGGGCTATTTTTGGGCCCATGGTTTTTCGGTACCCATTGTTTTGTAAAATCACCTCTTCGGCTACCCATAGGTTTATGGGATGGTTTTTTTTTTTGCCCATTGTTTGATACCCATGGTTTTTTAAAACTGCTTAAGTAGTTGTCTATTTATATGGTCTTATGCATATGATAGATAGACAAGCAAATGTATTGCAGATGTGTTTTGAATTCGGGTGTGAATTCTGTAGAGTTTGTTGAGCATAGCTCCAAATGGATCTGGGTATTGTATTGAGAGAGTGGAGGCTTGTAATAAAATCTAAGCAAGTGATTCTTGGTGGACATAGCCCAAATTGGGTGAACCACGTTAAATCTTTTCTCTCTGTGTTGTCTTATTTATTTTGCACTTTTATTTGAGATCTTTAATATTTTCTACATATTAGTTTTCTTGCATTGCGATTCTTTAAGGGATTATTCTGCATATTTTATCTCTTATTTCCTAATAGAATTTTAATTTCATATGGGACCACAATTGTGAAAAATACTTCAATGAACTGAAACAATAACTTTTATCGCAACCATTTCTCACTCTTCATCGTGAGGGGAAGCCTTTTTATATTTACATATACGTTATGATCATGCCTTAGGTTCCACGCATGCTCACCAAGATGAGAAGGGTCATGAACAGGTTGTTTATTACATAAGTTACACTCTCCATGGATATGAAACCCATTATAATGAAGCTGAAAAGTTGTGTTGTTCCCTATAATTCATGAGCTTCCAAAGTACACCACTATCTACTCAATTATAAGACTTACATGGCTACTAGTTATAACCCACTCAAAACCATGCATTCTAAACCATATCAAAGTGACCACATCAATTAGTGGCTCATGTTAACTACTGATTTGATCTATAATTTATACCACAAAAATCTATTAAAGAACAAGTCATCATAAATCATCTCGCCAAGGCTCCTCTCCTAGATGATCAACCACCCCACAAACAATTTCCGATGAGTCTATCAACAATATAAATGATCAATAATTCACTCCTATCAAAATGATCTCTTCTTTGATGGATCTAAATTCCAACAAGGAGGAAGGGCTTGTATCATCATACCTCACCGAGGGACTCTTATCCCTTTATCATTCAAACTTAACTTTGAATGTACTAATAACATGGTAGAGTATGAAGCTTTAATAACGAGTCTTCATACTACCGTTATTCTTAGTGTTTGAATCTTAGAAATTTAAGAAGGCTCATAACTAGTCATTAATCAAATAAAAGGGTTTTATCAATCTAAGAAAAAGATACTACAAAAATATAAATTGTCAAATTCCTCCTCGAATATTTTGACAATTACATTATTTAGACTATTCCATGGTCTTCTAACAAATTTGTAGAAACTATGGCATCTTTAGGGTCTCTCATTCCTCTATCAACTAAAGAATCAACATATAATCCCAAATTGTTTATTGTAGTCCACTGATTGGATAAACCATCTCACAAAAACTAAATCCCCTCTATCAATGTCATCATTAAAAATCTAACCAAAATTTGTTACACGTAGATATTTGAATAT
Source organism: Taxus wallichiana var. yunnanensis (assembly GCA_018340775.1). Taxonomy (NCBI): domain Eukaryota; kingdom Viridiplantae; phylum Streptophyta; class Pinopsida; order Cupressales; family Taxaceae; genus Taxus; species Taxus wallichiana. The sequence goes on along the minus strand of CM031243.1, from coordinate 355,712,062 downwards.
CTCTTAGAATCTCAAGTCCCCCCTAATCGATCTAGAAATGATAAATGATATTTCCTCCATTGTGTTACCTTCTATGTGATAGTAGGAGAAATCCTTTATAAAAAGGATTTGATGGTCTCTTAATAAGATGTCTTAAATCCCATGAATCCACTAAGGCTATCCAAGAAGTCTATGATGGTATATGTGGTGGACACTTCAATGGCACCTTTGTCACTAAATGTGTCCTCCGGCTCGACTATTATTGGCCTTCTATCAACCAATATTGTTGTACATATATTAAGAAATGTGTTAAATGTCAACAACATTCAAATCTCACTCATATCCCTAGTCAAGCCTTGTAACCTACACAAGACCTATGGCCTTTCTCACAATGGGGGTTAGACCTCATTGGAACTATCAATCCTCATTCATTACAACAACATCACTTTATCATTAAAACACTAATTATTTCACTAAATGGGTTGAATTTATTCCTTCTAAAGTAAATAAAATCATTGATTTCATTTATTAATACATCATATTTCATTTTGGTATCCCTCACAAACTCGTCACGGAAAATGGAAAATACTTTAAAAATAAAGATTTAAGAAATTGTGTGACACATTCAATGTCAAAATAAGCTTCTCATCACCATATTATCCAAAATAAAATGGATAAGATGAATATTATAACAAAACACTTAATAAAATCCTCATGAAAACATTTGAAAAAGTAGATAGGAATTAGAATCTCTAAATCCCGATGGCTCTCTAGGTTTATCGAACTAACATCTATACTCCTATAGGTGCTACACCCTTCTCACCAATCTATGGCTCGAGGAGGTTTCGAACATTGAAGTTTAAGTCTCATCACTCCACGTATCTCTCAAAGACTTTATTCTTTATGAATATTATCAACAACACCATCTAACATAGTTAGAATTATTAGATGATTTTTTAACAACTATTGAACACCATCATGTCTATCAAGAGCACATAAAACATGCATATAATAAACATGTAAAAGACCATGAATTTAACATAGGTGATCTCTTTCTCAAATAAAATCAAAATGTCACTACTCTAGAATGTGGAAAATATTTCCCTAATTGGATCGGTCCATACATTATCACTCACAAGTATGGGTCGAGAGCTTATCATTTAGCCTCCTTGATGGTACACCTCAAAAGGAACCTATGAATTCCTTTCTCTTATGTCCTTTCTATTGTTAACATCTAGATCATCATGATAGTAGAAAAATCAAATATCTATTTTCATCACCAAACCAGCCATCTAATCATTATGATGACATGAAAGTATATGGTATTTCGTCACTATCCTTACAAATCTTAAATATGAGCACCAAAAATATATTCATCACATATTTCAAATTGGAGAAGTTCCTCCCTAGTAAGAACCCCACAATCATTACATTCATCAACCTTTTTCACAAACCAAAGACATGTCATGGGGATCACATGTGTAGTGCATGTGCACAATTCTTCCCCTCCATGAAATGTTCTACTAGGTTTTTTCCTTACCTCAAAAGAAAGTCAAAAATATATACAAATGCATCTTATCAAAAATACATAGAATGATACATCGAATGACAACTATTCAAAATCAAAATTGTGTTTTCAAATAGAAAAGTAGTTAGATCCATGAAAGGAAAACTACATATTTAAAATCATAGATAGATCCTGAAGGATGACTATTTATTAAAGGAAAAGTTAAAATAAGTAGACCAATCCCTAAAAGGATGGCTACCCATGTAAAAGGCTTACCACATCAATCAATATTTAAAAATTTAGAAGTTAAAAAGACATCCTAGGAAATCTTCCCACATCGATCATCTTTCCCAACAAAGAAAACTTCCTGCATCAATCATTTTGCATCAAAAATAAAATATATAGTTGGGACATCTCTCTATGAAACTGTTGAAAGGAGAACCTACTCTCCCACACAACCTACATATGCAAACCCTTCCCATGTCCAAGGAAGGTACATATTTTAACTTCATCTCTATATACAATATCCCACATATGAATACATATTGATTGTCATGTGTAAACATTTTTGTAAAGGCTAACAAGTATAAGTGCCTTTGCTATATGATTATTCGCATCACGTATGTATCAATTCTAGTGTAAAAGTGATCATTCTATATTTTATTCCTATCCAAAAGTTAGGACACATTTTGATAAAATTTGATCACATTAAAGTCATAATGATTTTAACACATCACCATCCAAGACATTCGAATCATATTAACACAAATAAAAAATGTTAATTTCCATCAAAATAAAAATAATCATAAGCCAATCAAATCACAACCAACACATGAATCATAAGCCAAAACATGTCATCATATATATAATCATATCAAAGTATATCAAGTACATCATCTCGGAGTTTCGCACACTCGTATATCAAAATATATACATAAAAATCAAGGCTTCATAAAGATCTCGTATACATACCAAAGTATAATACATCATATCTACTGGGTAAACTAAACACCAAAAAAGAAGTCACTACCACAAACAATTCTCCCTAAGCATCCTAACCACTACCCTTTGAACCACCATCACCCTGTCTCCTTCATCTAGCCCTCAAGGTGTCGACCCACACTCATGGCGCTAGCACTAGGATCTTCCCCTCACTAAGCTAGATGATCCATATGGAGAACAAAAATATGTAAGCCATGTATCACCAAATCCTACTAATATGCCAACTCTCAGTTTTCTTGATAATGAGAACAACTAACCATACGCAGTGGACCCATTTGACTATTGGGCTCGAACTCCGAGCCACCAACATAGCACCCGATATCAATGTATCAATGATGTTGAGAGCCCTTTTAAGGGTGTCTTGGTGTTTTCTATATCTGTCTTGATCCACTATGGCCTATCCTAAATGCTTCCTAAGGATATCACACTTAGTCCTCAAACCATCTCTCTCCACCACTAAACCATCCCACTTAATCACCAAGATGTCATTCTTAGTCCTCAAACTATCTTTTTGTGTCTCCTCTATAACCTTTTCAGTCACCACATGTGTGATAGTAGCCTCCAACATCGCCCTATATGATTCAAAAATTGATTGAATTTTTTCTTCCAACTACGGAACCCTATAGTATTTAAATTATTTTCCTAACTTACCCCATTAAAATAAACTTTAAGTAATGCAATAATTAAAGCACACTACACATAGATTGATAACAAAGTTTGGCTGAATGCCCATGTAGCTGGGTTCATCAATAGAATTGATATATTATCTACTTCCATGAATGTAACAAATAATACAATCTAAGCATGATAATACTGAATACAAATGGAACAAGAACCTGAACACCAAGTAGTTACCCTGGTAGATTTGATCCAGTATTCTATCCATGAATACCTCTATGCCTCTGTTGCATGGTGCTAAGTATTCTTCAAGAGACCTTCATGCTTCTATTATGCAAAGTGCTAAGTCTTCAAATGTTAGCAGACATCAATTTTTGCCAATGAGCTCAAAACTGAATAAAAACCCTCCTTTGAAGCTAATGGTCCGACAAATAATCTAACATACCGAGGTTCTAATATCTACAACTTATTTGATGTTGTGTCATTTCCCTTGGATCCACATCATCTCCGGGATCCAACTTGAGAAGACTCTTGATTGGTGAGTTAACAAATAATAATTCCGAACTAGTGCCTATTAAATAGCGAGGTCTTATCTTCATCTTGCCAATAACAAATAATATTGGTCCTCGATATGCCTATAAAAATAAATAGGACTTACTTCTCCATATTTCCCATAACAAATAATATAGGCCTTTGGTAGTGCCTATCAACAATAATAATAGGCCTTCTACATCTTTCATGCCTATAACAAATAATATAGGCCTTATATAATGCCTATAAAAATAATATAGGAATTATATATATTTTCTCTCTCCACAACGCCTATAATATAATAGGCGTCTCCATAACGCCTCTACGATCACCTTCAAACTTCATGTCATCCTCCTTGGCTTGAGCATGTAATACTTATTCTTAGAGAGAACCCAGAGCTTCATTGCCTATAGGACTTATACAGTGCCTATAATAGGCCTTTAATAATATTCACTCCCAAAATATGCCTATTAAATAATATAATAGGACTTAATAATAATGCCTATAATAATAGGGCTTACATATTTTTAGCTCCAAAAGATGGGCCTTCATCATTTTTCAAAGGCCACCTTATATCTCCCTTTATACTATGCTCAGCCTTTATAATTTTCCTAAGGCCTCTTTACACATTACTTCCACTCAAATGCCTCTTCGAGCTACTTGGGAGAGATCTATCATAGCTCAAGAGGAACTAGTGCAATGATCGAATTGATCTTGTTCTTCGTTGTTTTATGACTATGTCCGAGGGCCTTTATGCAAGCCTTAGGCGGGCCACATATAGTTTTCAAATACCATATCCACTAAATATTATCCCAAGAAACGCATTGGTTGAGTTGGTTAGGCCACTCAATCTTCCCCTTCGAGGTCACGGGTTCAAAACTTCTAGCCTCTTTTTAGTCACCGATGGTTTTTCCTTAAGTGGGGGAATATCCCACATTCAATGGGATAAATCTAAAGTTGGATTTCAAATAGGGAGTGGCTGTTTTAGTTGCATGTGGCTATGGCCACACAAGCTATTTTTTTCCCCACATTTGATGGTTGGTGGGTTTGCTTTGGATTTTGTTTAATCCATCCAATGTTGGGATCGGGTTGATAGATGTTCCATGTAGCTAGCTGCAGAGGACAGACTACCCCACATGAATTAGTTCCTCAAGCTAACATGTGGCTTTCCACACAATCTTGAATTCTCCATATATGCCTATCGAGTAGCGATAAGTGGACTATAATGTTTATAGAGTTGATTTTGCATTGCAGGTTTGAATTTGATCTCAGGTGAGCTACATTTTAGCTACATGGGGTGATCAACTCCCCACCGAATTGATCACATTTAATCCAATATTTTTTGGCTCAATGTTATTTTACTTGGTTTAATTACGTATCGATCAAATCCCTTATATCTCAATGAGTTAATAGGGGCCGAGAGATCATATTACTCGGATGTGATAGGTATTGGATTAGCATTGAATGGGACAGATTCACAATGTTTAGGTCCTTTAAAATAACCCACACAATGTAAAATCAATAGAGCTTGGTTCTCGAAATGACAATCCAACTAATGCACATGGGGCATTCCATCCTCTCGCAACCACCTACGTGGCACATCTATTAATTGAGCCCAACATTGGGCAGATTAAACCAAAGCCAATAAACTCATTGACCATTAGACATGGGGGAAAAACATAGCTTGTGTGGCTATAGCCATATGCAACTAAAATTACCACTCCATATTTGAAAGAAAACTTTGGCTTTATCTGGTGAATGTGGGATATTCCCCCACTTAAGGCAAAACCATTGATACTAAAAAGAGGCCGAGAGTTTGGAACCCACAACCTCAAAGTGGGGAAGATAGAGCAACCAAACCAACTCATCCAACAAGTTGGTTAGGATAAGAGTTGGCGAGATATGGAATTTTAGTAGCATATACATCCCACCGAGGCCTATATAAAGGACCTCATACACACTCCTACAACAAAAAGGATAATCTTAATTCAAGCATTGCACTAGCTCCTCTCGAGATATGATAGATCTCTCTCAAGTAGCCTGAAGAGGAATTTGAGTGGAAGGGAGGTGTAAAGAAGACTTAGGAAAATTATAAAGGCCGAGCATAGTATAAAGGGAGATATAAAGTGGCCCTTGAAAATGATGAAGGCCCATATTTTGGAGCTAAACATATGTAAGATCTATTATTATAGGCATTTTTATTAAGTCCTATAATATTATTTAGTAGGCATATTTTAGGAGTAACTATTATTTAAGGCCTTTTTATAGGCATTGTATAAGTTTTATAGGAAGTGAAACTTCGGGTTCTCTCAAGAAGAAGTGTTCCATGCCTAAGTTGAGGACAAATTAAAGTTTGAACGATCATTATATCCATCCTCCTCCTCGTCACTAACATTAACCACCTTGTGCACCTCCTTTACTTGAGCTTGAACCCTCCTACCTCTCTCGAAGTAGATGTTTTGTCTCCCACTTGACATATGCCCTAGTACACCATGTTGTATAACCTGCAGTCACACAAACATCATCTATCAAAATGATGTCCTGTGTTTTTCCATGCACATGGCTCCCTCCTCATCAGTATAGAAAGAGGTGGTCCTAAAATTACCTTGGGAGTATCCAAATTTTTTTCATCCCATCTATACAAGATCTTTGGAGCATTAGGAAGATCCTGTGACGTACTCAAACTACCATATAACACAACTAAATCTAAAAATCTCCCACTCTCCCTCTTATCATCCTTGTACCCATAGCTCCCGTTGAGTCACATTGAACTCATGCTTTAGCCCTATCCATACTATAAAATACATATAAGGTCTCCATAATACATCCTCGACTCGTAAACCGGTGAGCCTCGAAATCCTCTAGATCGTCCCTACATCATATCACCATCTCATAAATCAAAATAATCTCCCATTAATATCTAAATCTCCCCATGGTAAACCATGAGGATGAGCCACTATAATATGCTTGAAATCCCAACACTATATTAGAAATGCAATATCAATCCAAAATAACTTATGGACCCTCCAAGCCTATAACTCCCTATAAATCTACACTAGTAATGTAGAGGCCCATGCAAAAACTATATGATGCTACATCATATCTACAAAAACACCAGTCATCTTCCAAGGAAATATACCACCAAAAAAATTAGGAAAAGAAAAAAATGAAATCCCCACGATCATCATCGTCATCTAAACATGACCCTCCCTCTTGGAAGAATACAAAGTCTAATAATAAAATCCACCTCGCGGTGTATCTCATGTCCTCAACATCCTCCTCATTTAACCTCCTCATTACATCCTCCCTATTGGTATCATAAATGAAATAAATTCTCTCCCCTAGACTAAAACCTAGTGATCCTGTGTACATCCTCCGTGGTTTTGGTTATATCACCCTTCGGTAACTAAAAAGTACAAGTGACATGATCTCACCTCTCCATCAATGCCAAAAATTCTCAATGCCTATGGATGTGTCTATAATCCATGTAAATACAATTTTACAGTTGTAAAATCCTACTTTACCCCTCTTAAAAACCACTTAACCTCTAAAACCACCTAAACCTATTTTGTCAACACATCTCAACCTCCACACCTTGTCAATAACCTCCTTTTAACCATTTACCATCATAAAATACCCAAAAACCCTGTTTGGAAGTGGTTTCAACCACTTCCTAAATGTTTCCCCTAAAATCATATTGCCAAAGTGATCCTAACCGATCACCAATGATTATAAATAGGATTTTTTCCTCCTCTCTTAGGGATCTTCAAAAATCCTTTTCTCATTCCCACACTTCCTTTTTTGACTTCTCAGTGAATTTAGGTCATTCTAGAGATCATAAACATTTGGTATCAACCCCACTAACTATCTACACATAATTTTTATAGATTTTATCATTATTCAATCATCAAGAAGCACAACAACAAGCACATCAATTTTAATCAACTCCATTTGACAATTTGAGGCATCTTTTAGCTCATTTTCACATCCAAAGGTATTCCTCTATTTTGTTTTATCATTTATAGTTCATATAAACGTCAAAAATCAATATTTTGAAGCTTTGTTTATCCCTTTTAGCGTATTATTCATTTATTAGTAATCGCTAGTGATTACCCAAATCACTACCGATTCCACCCAATCACCAAAGAATCCTAGTAAATTCACGCCTTTTATCAATTTATAAGTTGTATTTCAATTTTAATCAATATTGTGGCTTTAAATTATATTTTGCAAGCATAAATTCCTTTTAGATGGCATTTCCTATCCATTCACACCCTATTACAAACATTTACATCCTTCCCATAGTTTAGTAACCCTTCATCTTGGAACAATACAACATCCTTCACAAATTGAAGTTATGCGCAATATGATTTTTATTGACAAAGAAGACATTGAAGATGAATTTGAATTCCTCCATGAGATCAAGAAAGAGACCAAAGACATCTGGTATGAGTACTTTGTGTATGTTAAGATTATATGAAACCTTTCTTTGGCCACATTTTAAGCTTCACATTACTCAAACTTTGACCTTGAGTTATATATCTTCTCATCTACAATCCATCTATCATAGTCTATTATATATCTTATCATTATCTTTGGAAATGTACTTAATTATTTTAAGAAGGTTGACATCCTCCAAGGAATTCCCTTTGGATTCTTGGAGTCAGCCTTTATTGAGTAGCTCATTTACCCATATATCTAATAATATTTGTTTAATTGTCTTTGATCCAAAAGTTTGTTCATTGGTGAAAGAAGGAGACTTTATCCATCAACAATGACATTCATCATCATGGGTATCGTAAAATCCACCATCTTCTAAGGTTAGTATATTTTTATTATTTTAGTTCATTAAGTTAAATTTGGAAATAAAAACCCTCTAGTGCAATCTAAAATGTAGACACCTAAAATTAGCATCGCTAATTTCCCTATCCATGTGCGCTAACCCTCAACAACATTGAATTAAAATAATTCAGCTAACTCTATACAACACACATTATTTAATATATTAAACCCTTATCCTAAGATTATATTCTCCCCATAATATTTACTTCATGTAAATATTATCCCACACCCGTAAATACCTTTTCACAGCTGTAAAATCCTACTTTACCCCTCTTAAAAACCACCTAACCACTTTAAATCTACCCTAACCATCTTAAAACCACCTAAACCTATTTTATCAACACATCTCAACCTCCACACCTCATCCATAACCTCCTTTTAACCATTTACCCTCATCAAATACCTGAAAAACCCTATTTGGAAGTGGTTTCAACCACTTCCCAAAAAAATTTCCTAAAAAAATAGGATTACCGGTGATCCTAACCAATCACAAATGATTATAAATAGGAGTTTTTCCTCATCTCTCAAGGATCTTCAGAAATCCTTTGCTCGTGCCCACACTTCATTTTTTTGACTTCTCAATGAATTTAGGTCATTCCAAAGATCATAAAGAGTCACTATCAACCCTAGAAACTATCTACACATCATTTTGATAGATTTTCTCATCGTCAAACATTAAGAAACACACCAAAAAGCACATTAATTTCAATCAACTCCATTTAGCAATTTGATGCATATTTTAGCTCATTTTAACATCCAAAAGTATTCCTTTATTTTTTTATCATTTATAGTTCTTCTAAACATAAAAATCATTAATAATCATTATTTTGAATTTTGTTATCTTTTTTAGCATATTATTCATTTAGCAAGTAATCCCTAGTGATTATTTGAATAGCCAACGATCCCTCGTCAATTTTCACCTTTTATCACTTTATCAGTTTTATTTCAACTTTCATAAATCTTGTGGCTTTAATATGTGTTTTGCAAGCATGGATTCCTCTTTAATGGTAGTTCCTAGTTGTTCAAACCTAATTACAAGCATTTAAGACCTTCCCATATTCCAACAACCATTCTTATGGGAAGAGTACAATATCCTTCACGAGTTAACATTGTGAACAATATGATTTTCTATTAACAAATAAGACATCAAAGATCGGTTTTAATTCTTGCACGAGATCGAGTAAGTAAATACTTTTAGTACAACTAATTTGAGTTTGTTATGATTGCATCCACCCTTTCTCGGGCCACCTTCGAAGTTACACTGGACTTAACCTTCGACCTTGAGTTATAGAGATTCTCATATACTATCCATGTATCATTGTCTATTATATATCTTATCACTATCTTTACAAATCTAATTAATTATTTTAAAGCAAGATGACATCCTCCAAGGAATTCCCTTTGGATTCTTGGAATCATCCTTTTTTGAGCAACTCATTTACACATCTATCTTTAATAAAAAATTTAAAGTGTCTTTGATCTAGAGGTTTCTTCATTGGAGAAATAAAAAGGATCTAATATCCATCAAGAACACCATTCATCATTATGGGTATCGGTAAACCCCTCCATCTTCTGAGGTGAGTTAGTTTTTGTTATTTGACTTCATAAAGTTAAAGCTGAAAATAAAAACCTATCTGTTACATTTTTCCATTCCTAATGGGACCCTTGTCCCTTTTATTTCATTTAAAATTAATTAATTTTCACTTTTAGGTTCTCTAATTTGTAATCCCTCATGATCCGGTCTAATCACTAGCCATCAATGTGAATCTTTGGTGATCCCTAAAGATTGTTTTTTATTTCTTAGTTGGTTAACCTCTAACATCTATTTTTGATTCTTTGTCTTTTTTTCATCTAACCCTTGTAGGTTTTGTAGACACCAAATTCGTGTCTTACGACCCCTTGTGACCCGCATCCCATTTCGCAACCTAACATCATTACCTAAACCTTACACAATTATTTATTAATTACCTTGTAATTGATAAATCCACCATCACCTTACCTGCCACCTCATTTTGCCACCTCATCATGACCTAGCCCTAACCCTAAACTAACCTAATTAAGACCTATGACTTGGTCTAGACTCACATCCATAACTAATGCCTCCTTACTCGCACCCAAAACCAACCTTCTAGCCACTTGACCAAGCCCGCAACTGATCTCTCGGGAGAAAAGCAGGGAAGGTGGGCTATTTTACTAAAAATAGCCTACTTTTTCCTTACCGATGCCGGTTCCTACTCGACCACCGTCGGTTACGTAACCGCCATCGGCTCCCTGTAAATGGGCTCCCCAAACCAAAAACAAAGGATCAGAATTTCATTTTTGGGGATCAGGTCGAATGATTTTTGAATCAACAGAGATCATTGGGAGCGAAAAAGAGAGTCCAGATCTTCACTTGACCGAGCAGAGACGAGTGGAAATACCAGAAGTGTTTACAGCAAAGGAGATCAGCTTGCATCTTCGTCAAAACCAGTAAGTCACATCTTGCATGTCCTCTGTTATAACATTTCTTATGCCTTTTGAATTACAGTCCTCATAAATCCATCCCTGAATCCACTACCCAGCATGCATATTACCTCTAACTATCATTCATCTACCTCTCATCACCTTATTTCCTAATACCACCTATATACAGCCTTACAAACAACACAACTACCCCACAAAGCAACTAACCTACAGATCCTAGAACCCACCGGTATCGGTTATCAAGAATCGCATGGGTTATCGCAGAATCGCATCGCTTCCTCCGATCAAAACCAAAACCAGCCTTTCCCTACCGGTTCAACGAAGCAACTTAATTGATATTTTACGTCTTTTGTGTTAATTCATATTAGCAGGAAACCGACCACCTTCGAAAGGAAGTTTTATATTTCCTGGGCCCAAGGCAGTTTCCTCATTTATTGTCTAATCAAAATCTTGTGGTCTTGTGTTCTTATTTGCAGGTAGTCCTTCCAAGACAAAAAGGAGTTCTTCGCAATCAGCCTGATCTTTCTCTACGGTACGCGCACACCATCTCGACATTCTATAGGTATTCCTCCTAGCCCCTAACCTTATCTGTTTCTAAAAGGAATGAATCATTCCGAGTGAAACATTTTGGCACGCCCGGTGGGACCCATCTTGGGTTTCTGTTTCTCTTGCTTATTTTCATTTTAGGAAGCATACTTGCTGTTGCTGCTTTTGTTATATATTTCGTAAAGAATTTGTCTTGCTTTCCTAGTTTCGCATTAGTGAAAGTCATCTCTCTTGCTTCATCGAACATAATTTTCGATTTGGGTTTAAAACACGTGCATTGCATTCCTGCTTGTTGTTTTTCAATTCTAGTGAACGTAGATTAAGTAATAGGTCGTACACGTGGGGGTGATATCCACGGTATTGACAGGAAATTAATCTTACATTCACTGCACAACACATACCGAATCACTTCACAATTAACACAACAGCTCAAACATCCCCCCTTTTTCCGCGGTATTCCTCCGCCCGATTGAGGTAACCTTATAAGCCAAAACAACTTGACATTTCCCCTAAGTCTCTTGTTTAGGATTCTGACATCATTCTACGTCTAAAGGCATAAGCCCACGATAATTAAAATTAACCCTAGGGTTAATCTCTGGATTTGTGTGTGCATCTTGCTTGTTTTTAGTCCTGCTTTCTTTCTCATACTCTGTCTTCTGTGATCAATAATTGGACAAGTATACTAAACGTTGTTAAAAATCAAATTAGTAGCCTTTTTATATCTTGTTAGCCCAGACTTCTTACACCGACATCGGTTACCTGACCGACGTCGGCTATAGTGTAACCGACATCGGTTACTAGACCGATATCGGTTAATCTCTTTTCCAATTCCTGACAAACCAGCAACCTACCAATTTTACCAGTCTGAGTTTGTTTCTATTCCTGACAAATTGAAACCCTACTGTGAACTCCTGTCCATGGTTGTTATCACTCGAAAGCAAGCCGCCGCCATGGTTTCACATGCTTGCTCTGTTTCTTTGCCTGAATCACCCCCTTCACATTCTGTGGGGAATCCTACTGATACCAACGAGGTTCCTAAAATTCCTGTGGGAGATAAGGACTTTGCCAAGTTTCTGGATGCTAATTCCAGTGCTGTACAATACTATTTGTCTCATACCCCTGACCGTACGCCTGATGGTCAGCTCCTTGTGGGTATGCCTATTAGTATAGCTGCTCATTTAGCTCCCACTCTACCTGATAACACCGCCTTGCTTCCTGCATCTCTAGCCCCGTCCCCCAATCCGACGGCTTCAGAGGTTCATACGGCTCAGATTAGCTTTCCTTTGGTTAATCTCGGACCCCACATATCATTACCACCGACTGCCCCTACCTCATCTCTCTTGCAGACTGCTCCGTTCATGACTTGCTCTCTGCCACCTATCCACACGAGCTTTCCTTCTCAAGCTCCACCTACCTTTTCATTCCCATACACGTATCCAGTGACCTCAACATCCTATATGGGACATCCCTATTCAGTTACCTCAACATATTCATCCTCCACACCCTATCAACACTTAACCCCACCAGGATCTAGCGGTGGTCCTTGGCCCAATTTGCCTCCGTTTGCCACAACCGCATCATCATCTCATCCAACCATAGATTTCATCAAACAAATGATGGACAAAATGCAAAATCTGGAGGCTTCTGTGTCGGGAAGTCGTAGCGCCTTGACATACGAGCAAGTTTATCGGGAGCCCATTCACCCTTCTGTCCCCCTTCATTCATATCCTCCTCAATGGGAGTTTCCGAAATTTACTCATTTTAATAGTAAAGAGGATCCTCAACAGCACTTGTGATCATTTAGACATGCTTGTTATTTGATTGCCCATGATGATGCCTTGCTACTCCACACATTTCCCATGTCCTTATCAGGACCCACCTTGGAGTGGTACAGTGCTTTAACCCAACACTCAATCTTCTCTTTTAACCAACTAGCCCAATCTTTCTTGGATCACTTCTCCATTAACATTGCTAAGAAATTATCCATCACCGACCTTTATGCCATCCGACAATTCGAAGACGAATCTATCGCAGATTTCGTTGGACGATGGTGTGGCCTTATCAACCAACTTACATATGCCTTGCCTCAGGCTGAACTTATCGAACTTTTCACATGGGCATGTGCTAAGCACATTTCTCCTACTCTTCAAATTCAAACTTTCCGCACATTTGATGAGGCCTTTACCATGGCTCGGAAACTAGAAATTCGAGCCTTAGAAGAAGAGAAATTATGGTTGCGTAACAAAAACCCCAATTTCCGAACTCCTGATTCTACCAATAAACCAAATACCACCACTCCTCACGTGTCCACTTCTTCTAAATCAAAAGGAGCTGTCCACGCGGTGATGGTTAAATCTCAAACACCGTCTAATACCCCACCAAAAACCACCTATAAGTACAAAGCCGAGCCCATCAACTACACTCCCTTGGGAGAAACATATGGTGTGATATTGGAAAAATTGCTCAAAGCAGGAGCCATTACATTACCTCCTGTTAAACCTCATTCCGGGTTTGATTCCACTCGCGCCATACCTTCCTGGTACAAAGAAAATGACTTCTGTAACTTCCACCACGTGAAGGGACACAGTCATGAGAACTGCAAGATGTTGAAAAACATAGTGCAGGAAATGGTTGACGCAGGGGATATAACCCTCGATAATCCTAATGCCCCTGCCAACCGAAATTTGAAAATCTTCAACAAACCATTCCCGAATCACTCTTCCAACAGTAACACAAACCAGGATATCTTAGCCGAAGAGAGTGTTCATGAGATCCATGTAGTCTTTGATACCCAGCCCAAAGCCTCTATCGAGAAAATTTTGAATCAAGCCTCTTCACTAACACAGGAGCCCGAACCTCCTTTACCACCATCGAACCAAAGCGAAATCATTCCTTTACCCATAAGGGAGTTAATCGCCTAATCCTCTTCCCATCGATGAGTCTGCTTATACCACATCCCTACAAGACTGCGAACGGATGTTATCTAATCTATCTATTTCCCAGACTTCCCCTTCTACCACTCTTGTTGCACAAGAGGAAGGTACGCCACTCCTTTTGACATCCTTAGACGAGAAATCTCTTGCACCGACATCACCAAATTCTTTAACCATGACGGATCCTCTCGAACACGCCCTCTTACCTATTAGTTCTTCATCACCTAAATCTTTTCAACGACCGGTTGACCTCTTAACATCTATTGATACAGTACCTCATCTACTCACTGTATCACACCCACAGTGGACTGGAATCACAACCCACCTTTCTTCCATACCAAATTTACAATTCAAGCCTGAAGACTGTCATTCTCCAGAGGATAGACAAATCCTATGGGAACGTTTGAGTACGCCATATTCTACTCAAATGCAAATGACCGATCCTGAGAACTCCACCATATACCCGAAGTGTTTACAGAAGCTTAAAATGCCCATGTTCTCACCTTCACCCCCCTCACCTCTACCAAATGCCTCGTCCACTTCTATTAACTTAGCCAAATCTTCCCCTATGCTTGGGACCTTACCCATACCTGGGCCTAACACACCCGCCTAAGTGACTAGATTTGTCCAAGAATAAAACCACCCCGCCACCTAGGAGACACACTCAACCCATGCCTCTATCACAATCAAAACCATCATCGTCATACCTACCTTCCATATTAGGACCTCATCCTTCCACCTTGCACCAATATATCATACCTCCTGCATTTTCTTCAAAACGATCTACGCCTTTTGCACCCATACAGGATCAAAGGGTATATCAACATTATCACCCCATGTATCCCGTCCACCCATCAACCCTAAACAAACTCCATCATCAAAGGATTTATTTTTCGTCACTCACCCTTTCTCCGTGGTTGTTTCCCGCTACCATGTCATCTCGTAGCCTCATCATCTAACCACCAACGTAGCTCCCGCGCCAAAGAAACCACGTTTAGTGAAAAACACATATCAACACCCCTCGGTTAAACCACCATTCATACGAACTAACCATGCCAAAACATTACCAAAACCCGCGCAATCAATACCCTCATCCTCTTCTGATTTTGACCCACTCAAAGGATCTTACGCCAAAATCCTTGCTATGTTAGTAGAGAATGCGACCATTTCCCTACCCCCACTTAGACCTTATGACCCGTCTAAACCTCGACCTATAGGTTATGATGAGTCTAAGATCTGCGCTTATCGCCGCACACCAGGACATGATGTGGAGGGATGCAAAGCTTTAAAAACCATCCTTCGTCAGTCACCTCTCCCAGATAGAAAGGTTAAGAAAGACAACTTACGAAGGGAGATACCTTTAGCTTCAATTCCCTCTCCTATACCACCTATCCCCACCTCACCACGATCTATCATTATTACAACCCCACCTCTTGAAGATCATAATTTATCCCACCATCTTCCTCATCTCAGGTTTATGAGATTAATATGATTAGTGTTGCTACTCGAGCGCAGAAAAATAATGAGAAAGCAAAAGAAAGCACACCTGCGTCCTCTCTTTCTCCGTCTAGCATCCCGATTGCACCACCACCCAAAGTGGTTATTCGTGGACCCGCTTACCCCATCTCTAATGGAGTTGCCCATCGAGCCATGATCAAACAGCTTCACCAATCACCCGTCAAAATGACACTATATGATCTCATTCAGACTTCTGAATCTCATCGACAAGCTCTCGTTGAAATTCTTCAGGGGATCGAGGTCTTACCTAATGAAGCCCTACCTGTTGCCTCCATTCTAACACCCAATCACGTTGCCTCTCTCACCAAACAACCCACCGCCCCAACCACTTCTGTCTCTGTACCACAAGCTGCTGCAGTCAGTTTCTCTGAAGATGAAATTGTCGATTTTGGTACAGAAGATCCTGACCCTGCCCTGTTCATCTCAGCTTACGTCCGGGACATTCGTGTACGTCGTGTTATGATTGACGGGGGTGCTAGCCTAAACATCATCTCTTCAAAAGCTTTTCAACAAATGAATATCCCTTCTAGCTACATGTGTGCCAACCCCATCATGTTGCGGTCATTCAATGACGCTATTACCTCTACCTTAGGCACCGTGATCCTCAACATTCGGGTAGGACCACGTACTTTACCCGAACTCTTCTATGTCCTTGAGGGAGAGTTCCAATATAATATATTTCACGGGTCATCCTCGATCCGGGCCATGGGATGCGTTCCCTCAACCTTACATAGATGCATAAAATTTGAGTACGAGGGGAAGTCCTACACCGTAAAAGCTGATCCTCCCCCCTTTAAAACCTGCAATATGTTATACCGCCCAAATGATGTGCTGGTACCAATCAAGACACCCGTTCATTCAACCCAACCATCTTCTTCAACTATGCCTCAACCATGTACCTCAATCGCACCTACGCCTTCAACTAATGAAACCACCATCGCAAAAACCACTTCCCTTCCCGCCTAACATCCCAACCATGAGCACCCCTTAGTAGATGTTTTTCAAAGCACCTTTACTGGGGAGTATCACCTATATAACGTTAGTTCTTTCCATACCCCACAGGAGTACGGACAGGTACATGCCCATCCTAACTATGACCGTCGTGTGGGGGAAGTAATCTCCTACGGACCACCTCACTGCCGCACTAACCTAACGTATGGGGGTGTCGACGCATCTTCCGTTGCCCCTGAGCCTCCTCTTGGTGTGGTTCCTTTCCAGTCCGATTTTCAATACCTTACCAATCGTCACTTTTCCCTCACCTTCTTGACTCGCTGTGCTTGGAAAGGCTTTGGTTTTGGTCTTTATGAACAAGGCCGACATACGCTCATCCCCATCACCACACGCAAACATAATGATCGCAGTGGTCTCGGTTTTCCTGAAACACCTACACAGGAGACACCTCGTGTCAGCTGTATTCTGGAAGAAGACGACGTCACCCCTACCAAACCATCATCACCCACTTTGCCATCATCACCCACAGAATCTATAGACCCTGAATCTATCCCTCCTAACTTTTTTTTTTCATAAATGCTATCTTCATAGGTCCTCTCACTTATCAACGCGATAATGAGGACCCATCTTCTCTTCCCCTTCTGTATCCAGATATGATTGAAGAGGACTCACCTTCAATTAACGTTGTTGAGTGCCAGGATGATGACTCCATCCTCACTTACCTTGGTGCGGATGACTCTTATATTCAACGCGCCTTACCATCTGAAACTCAAACCATGTTGAACGAGTCTACTATAGAAATCAACATCCACACAGAGGAAGATCCTCACATTGTGAAGATCGGACAATCCCTTAACGCATCAGAACAAGTCACCTTTACTACCTTTCTCTGTGCTCGCAACCAAGCTTTTGCTTGGTCCTACGCTGACATGCCAGGAATTGATCCTAACATTGCTGTCCATAACATTACTCTGAAGCCCGATTCCAAGCCAATTAAACAGAAATTGAGAAAAATGCATCCACGCATTGCCCTCTTGGTCAAAGAGGAGCTCCAACGACTCCTTTCTGTTTCCTTCATCTTGCCTATTGACTATCCTCAATGGATTAGTAACATCGCACTCGCTACTAAAGCGACGGGGGACTTCGATATGCACGGATTTTCGGGATCTCGAACCTCGCTGGCCCTAAGGATGACTTCCCCTACCTAGTATATGATCAACTTGTTGATCTCACTCGGGTCATGAAATGCTTTCTCTCATGGATGGCTTTTCAGATACAACCAAATTTTGGTTGCCCTCGCCGATCAACACAAAATCGCCTTCATAATCGCTGGGGAACCTTTCATTACCGTGTAATGCCATTTGGCCTTAAGAATCTTTGGTGCCACCTATCAATGGGCTATGACCTACATTTTTCATGACATTATGCACACTATCCTTGAAGATTACGTCGACGATCTTCTTGGCAAGTCTAAACATCACGTTGAACATCTCGATGTTTTAACCATTATTTTTGACCACCTACTACAATATTCTGTCCGTCTTCAACCAAAGAAATGTGTCTTTGGTGTCCTTTCAGAAAGCTTCTTGGTTTTATCATCTCTTTGCGTGGCATCGAGGTCGATCCATCTAAAGTCAAAGCTATCATAGAAATGCCCCCACCTACTAATCTCAAACAATTGCGTAGCTTACAAGGTAAGTTACAATCTATCCGACGTTTCATCTCCCAACTCTCGGATCGATGTCAACCTTTCCATCACCTCCTTAAAAAGGACATTGAGTTTCAATGGAGTGAAGAGTGCCACCAAGCCTTTAAAGCTCTCAAAACTTATCTCTTGCAGCCACCCGTGCTTATCCCACCTCAAGACGACCGCCCTTTCTACCTTTACCTTTCCGCCACTGACCACGCTATAGGGGCCATGCTTGCACATCGTGACTCTGAAAATCGAGAACAAGCCGTTTATTATATAAGTCGTACTTTGGTGGATTATGAGACTAGGTATACACATGTAGAAAAGTTATGCCTAGCCCTATCATTCGTGGCTACCAAGCTCCGACACTACCTTCTGAATCACAAAACTTTCATCATCACCAACACAGACCCCATCCATTACATGTATGCCAAACCTCATCTAAACCAACGCATCGCCCGATGGCTCATGCTCCTCGCCGACCTCGACCTTGAGTTCGTCCACCAGAAATCAATCAAAGGACAAACCATCGCAGACCAACTTGCGGAAGCCCCTTTACCTAGGGAACAATTTACCAATTTTATATTCCCCGACGAACTCATCGCCACTCTTTCACTCGGGGAAGAGTCGTATCAAATGACCCTCTTCTTTGATGGATCTAAATGCCAACGTGGTGGAGGAGCTGGCGTTGTTCTCGTTCCTCTTGACGCCGAGCCTATGCCTCTTTCATTCCGACTCGATTTCCTTGCACTAATAATACGGTGGAATACGAGGCCCTTGTTTCGGTCTCCAAGTTGCATTTGCACTTAGGTATCAAATATATCAATATTTTTGGCGACTCTCAATTGGTATTCAATCAAGTTATGGGCATCTACCAATGAAAAAATGAGGAACTTCAAAAATACAAACACTACGTGGATTCACTTCTAGCCTTATTTACTCACTATTCTATCCAAACCATTCCATGCTCTACTAACAAATTTGCGGATACTATGGCTTGCTTAGCCTCGCAAATTCAAGCCTCATCAACTCGACTCGACATTTTTGTCTTGGTCCAACAACTCTTTGCCCCATCTTATTCAGCCCCGGTTGTTTCAGACGATAAATACCGTGGTTCAAGCTAACTCGCAGGATACCGGTATCACCAATTCCATGACTACCTTACAACCTCTCTGTTCTCCCTTCCGACCTTACTAGTACTTGGTAAATGTGCTTTTCTTAAACGTGTTTCTTGTTATGTAGTTATGGGGGATTCCTTTGTAAACGTGGCTTTGATGGCATCCTCCTTCGATGTCTCACCGGGTGCGGAGATCACCCATACCATCCAACAAGTCCATGACGGTATTTTTGGTGGACATTTTAGTGGCCTTTTCGTGGCCAAATGAATCCTTTGCCTCGGTTATTATTGGCCTACTCTCTCAATAACGATCGCTACGAATATGTTAAGCGTTGTGTTATGTGTCAACAACATGCCAACCTTCAACATACTCCTAGCCACCCACTCCTGTGTCGCCGAGATCTTTGGCCCTTCTCACAATGGGGTTTAGACCTTATTGGTGAGATTCACCCATCCTCTTCACAACGTCACCGATGGATTATCACAGCAACCGAATATTACACAAAATGGGTGGAGGCTATTCCACTCATTTCAACTAAAAAGGAAAAAATTGTCGAATTCATTAACCATCACATTATCTGTCATTTTGGTATTCCTCATCGCCTAATAACAGATAATGGTAAATCTTTTAAAAACAAGTTGTTACAAGACCTTTGTGACAACTTTGGTATCAAACTTAGTTTCTCATCGCCTTACTATCCGCAGGCCAATGGTCAGGCTGAATCTTCTAATAAAACCCTAACCAAAATCCTCATGAAAGTTGTCAATGAATCCGGAAGAAATTGGCACGATCACATTCCCTTTTCCCTTTGGGCTTATCGTACTAGCATTCGTACCTCTACTAATGCCACACCTTTTTCTTTGGTATATGGTACGAGGATATTTTGCCTCTCGAAATACAAATACCCTCCCTTAGAATATCTCTTCAGGATATTCTCACCAACAATGATTTCCACCAAGAGCAGTTAGCCCAATTGGAGCTTCTTGACGAACGTCGTCTTACAGCTCTTGATCACCTTCAAATCTATCAAAAACGCATCAAACGTGCTTATGATAAGCGACTTCATGAGCATACCTTTAAGGTTGGTGATCTTGTCCTCAAAGAGAATCAACATGTCACCAAACTAGAAAAGAGCAAACGTGGAAAATTTGCTCCCAATTGGATTGGGCCTTACATAATCACTCACACCTATGGATCAGGCGCTTATCATTTAGCTTCGCTTAATGGTAAGCCTGAGCCTGAACCCCTTAATGCCTTGCATCTTCGACCATTCTACTGTTGAATTTAGTGTTATATCACTTCTTATCTACCTGCCACTTGTCCCTTGAGCTCACATACCACCACATGCACTTCGTTTCCTACACCTCATAATAAAAATCAAGCTCACATAGTTTGATTCTCACCTCACCTAAACGATGCCTTCCCCTTTTTAGTCTAGTCCATGACTTCAAAGTTTTAAAATAAGCCGTATTCTTATGGGATTTTCTTGAGTCAAACTTCCTACCAAACTAGATGCTTCACGCCAAAAGAACATCTAGCTATCTAAATTATATATAGACTGTTCCCTCGAAGGACAAGCCTACATGCCTAAATTATTCTTGCTATTATATATAAATCGCTCCCTCGAAGGACACTTATGCACTAAAATCATATCTGCTACTATAAATAGACTGCTCCCTCGAAGGACAGCTATACACAGTCAACCTTTATCAGAAGCTTCTCGCATTGATCAGCTTCGTGAAGACCTCAAGAATAGCACAATCAATATCCCTTGTAGACTTCCCGCATCGATCGCCTATATTCAAGAAAATAAAAGCCTCATTCAAAAAGAACTTTTTGGGTCATGGACTTGTCTATTTAGGGTAGGTTCTCTTTCGTCAGAACACTCACTTTGTAATAAATTCTCTGTACCTCAGCTATATCATCCACCTCACCTCACCATTTGTTTCAACTCAAGGGACATGACGTACACCCGATATATTGTGATCATACAACTCTTTTCACCTATGGACTTCTCGTCTATGCACGGTACCTAGGGCTTCAGGCTCGTTCTACGTTTTGTGGTTTGTTTAGCTCTTTTCACCTACGGAGCACTCTTTCCGCTTTGCCTCGCATCTAGGATTGTGTGTTGATCTTAATCAGGACATGGTTCCCTTCTACTTGGGTAGGCTAACTTTCGCTTCCTTTTACAACATCACCAATTCATTACCGACACCAACAACCTTACCTTACCAATATTAATATCAATATTCTTACCAACCAACCAATTGCCTAAACCATACCAAATTGCTCGAACCCGCCTCTCCCCGATCCTAAGGAGAACTACATCGGTCTGAGGCCCCTCCTTGCTTTGTGCAATGGGCTATGTAGGCAAGCACTTCGGAGACATGGGGTCTCCCAAGGTTAGCTCGACCATCCCCTACCATAACCTATCATGTGTGGTAAATATAAATATTTTTGTGTATTTCTATTTAATCACATTCCTCTTTATCCTTTTTCAAAACACAAAAAGTCAAAACGAAAACATTCTTATTATTATAACTCAAATCAACATACATATTCAGTTTTATTTAGATGTTAAACAAATACATCCTCTCTATCATCGACACGACACGCAGTCGACATCTTTATTTTTATACCTCTATAACATTTACTTAACCCTCACAATTCATCTCGACCTAGGTGTGATGATCGTGATCGCGACGCCTTTCGCTGTGCCTCTCGTCCTCAAGGGTACCACGGCTATTAGTACCGCCACCGATCGCCAATCTCTCTGTAACATATGAATATGCCCTCTCGCATGGAGGACTCTAGCCTCTAGTCTCTCCGCCCGTGACTCCGCAACCACTAACGATCCTCTTGTCTCATTCACTGCGTTTGAGTCGCTGAACCAAACGCGCAGACGATCCTCTCTCGCTGTAATCACCACTATGTTAGGACGATCACGCACACCTCGCAGCTTCGCTACCCACCATAATCTATAGGCCTCTGTCGCTTCTCGCATCCATTACCCTCGCGATCGGTCGCCACCTCTTTAGGCCCTTCTGGAGGTGTTGGCTCGGGAGGTGAGAATACTACCTCTGCATCGATCCTCATATAGGGTCTATAAGCCTGGGGTATATCTTGCACAAATCCAAATTGTCGCCACACGCGATCTAGAGGAATCCTCTCATACTCACTTGGCTTGTGCCTCGCGATCCACCTCAATCGCTCTACACCCTCAACTCCTCGGCCTATATTCTCTGTTACCATATAGTTTCCGTAAGGCCGCCAACAGATATCCGCAATCGTCACTCTCTCCCATACCTGCCTATAATACTCAAAGTCATCCGTCACGGCTCTAGGATCTTGCCTCTGTTTCGTCTCAATCCCAACCTCTCGACTCGGTTTCTCCCGATGGATGGATCGGCCTACTGGTCACACACAAACAATGTGCTCATAGGCCCAACAGTGTAATAAGTATGAACAATCCAGTGTCGTTCTGTGATTTCACCTACAAGCCCATAAACCCCTGTATAGCTCCGCCAAATATGCAGGTGCCCATGCAAACGCCACGTTCCTTTCTATCATCTCCCAAATAACACACATCAATGCCTTTAGAAATCTCCCCCTTCGCCTCAATAATGCATAATACCCTACCGCTATCATTAAAATTACTGCTAACCTTGTCTCCTCAGGATGTGCTGCATACATTATCCCATACGTAAATGACAAACCTCGTTGTGTTAAATCTCGTGCGTATGGACCAAATACTGCTGTTATCGCTCCGTGCGTGCGCTAGGTAATGCCTCGATATACTTGTTTTCCGAATTGGGAGTCTCAAAATACGGAACACATCTTCCAATGTTATGCCATTTCCCCTGCTGCGATAGAAGGTATTTGTCTCAGATTCCATCTCTCAATCAACGCCTGTAACATAGCATGGTTACGTGCGATTCGTGAATAATAGCGGATTCCACTTAACCCCAAATGATTTATCAATGTCCATTCAGCTAGCATTACATCCGCTCGGATTCGTGACAACAAGCTGTACACTATCATTCATCCTCAACCCCGCTCTCGCTCGCATACATCCAAATAACAAAAACCATTCAATTCCTCCAATCCCCGTGTTTTTTCTCAAATTGAAATTCCTACAAAGAACCGGTATCGTTTATACTAACATTGTACGATTGAGTAACCGATACCGATTATACCTAACCGATATCGGTCCCGTTATGCCTAAAACAACAACCTACGACAATAAATTGCTCGTTTATTCCTCTCTCGTATACGGACATACATACTGAAACCCTTGATTACCTACCGTAACACTCACCCCATTTATAACCCTTGTTATCATCTTTTCTTTCTCATATCTACCCACATACTCTCCCCATCTTATTCACAAAACATGCAGTAGTCAAATCACAAACAAAACGTTACCTCTTGGGTTGTAGTAGCTTGAGGTGGCCCTTGTCTTCCCTCTTGTTCCCGCTCTTTGGATGTTTCTCCTCGTCCCGCCATTATCACCACCTTTTTCAAACCCGCCTTTCTATCTTCAATCTCGATCACAATCACTTTCCCGCCTCTTTACTCCTAAACACTCAAATCTCTCATGTAAATACCTGTCTCGATTCGCCAAAAGTGTCGCGTTCACATATTTAACTCTTGCATGGCTCTAAAATAAGAACTTAAGTTACCACCCTAGCTTTTCTATTGTTAGAAAAGCTCGGAACTAAATAACCGGTATCGGTCATGTGACCGATATCGGTCTAGCATCTACCGACATCGGTTCGCTAACCGATATCGGTTATATACCTATCTTTTTACAACATGGTTCTTTTTCTTCATTTTCTACCTAATTTTTTGTCGCGCCCGCCCTTTTTCCTGCATAACAACACCATTATCCATATTTCTCCATCCACCACACATATCATTACAATGTCCATAACATCATCTATTTTACAAAAACAAACAAACCATCAACTAAGTCACATCTACACAAAACCAAAAACTCATCATTTGGATCCAACTCATCAGATACATATATAACAATGTCACAAAACCAGCCCAAAACATGCAACATTTCATCTTATAACACATCATCCATATATCAACACGTCAAATAAACTCATCATATATTCTATACCACAAACCATTGACGAAATACTTAAACACATTTTTGAACACTGCATGTGGATCAAAACATCATCTCTATATATATATATACAAATTTTCAAATATACAATGTGCCCTGCATCGGGGCCTCTGTGATCTCATCATACAACTAAGCCGGCACGCAGGCCGCAATAACTATCAAAATCTCGACTCGGCTCGCAGCCGGTCCTCATATCAAAATATACTCGGCTCGCAGCAGATTATCAAATATACAACCCGTGATTGACTCGCAGCCGGTATATAATGAATAAATGAATCCATACATGAATAAATGACGGCACGCAGCCTCTATCAACATAACTAGTTCACAGCCGGTGCCCATATCCACTATACAAAATACAAAAACAATGCAAGGATCCTCGGCTCTCCCCACCACCCTCGCACTCTCCCTCGCTGGTCCCTCGTGGCGCCTCTCGCCTCCTACTTGTAATGACACGCCGGCCGTGGCCGCACCTCCTCGCGATCTCTAAATACGTGAGGTCTCCGCTCGGTGTGCCGCATATGGGTGATACTCGGCTCCGGTACTATCAAGAACATCCCGATAGTACGGGCCTCCGCCCGCCTCCATGTATCTATCCTGCCACTGTGCAGATCTTGGGTGGACCTGACTCCTACCGCCGCACTTCGTGCTCAGGTGGTGGTGCTGT
Organism: Taxus wallichiana var. yunnanensis; assembly: GCA_018340775.1. NCBI lineage: Eukaryota > Viridiplantae > Streptophyta > Pinopsida > Cupressales > Taxaceae > Taxus > Taxus wallichiana. Next base: position 355,686,557 of record CM031243.1, on the reverse strand, counting down.
GGTTGTGCCACTATTGGTAGTGGTATTCGTATGCGTGCTCGGGCCGTGGCTATGTGTGGCTGGTACGCGTACCGCTACTGTACCGCACTCGCACTGTGGCTGTCGGCTTGGTGGTGGTGCCGCCGTGCTCGTGCACTCGAGCTCGGGCTAGCTGCCCTCGTAAGACCCTATCTCGTGCTCGCGTAGCAGCAAGCTACCCTCGTAATAATTCCGCACCTAGCCCCTCGAGCTGATCTCTCTCTCGCGCCACCACGCTAAGTCCGGGCTGCGGCGGGCCGTGCTACCCTCGCCGCTCTCTCGACCAGCCCACCAAACTCGTATGCTCCCTGCACCCAAAGATCATCTACGCCATCATCTCGCTGGCTCTCTGCAACCAATCTGGATCCAAGGGCCGTGGTGCGGGCAAAGTGGGGCTCTACATCATCCCTCTCGATCGAGGGAAGGGAGGTGGTGGCTCGCCCTGCCGTAGCCCCATCTCGCGCTCGCGTGCACTCTCTAGGGGTATCCTCTCGTACTCTCCTGGCCTCCGTCCTGCTATCCAGAAAGTGTACTGGATCCAGCGTAACTGTACTCGGCCTCCTCTGTGCGGGTGATGACCTCTGTAAGGTCTCCATATGATGTCTACCGCTGTCAGGCCCTCTAATAAATGTCTATAATACGCCACATCTCGCCCTGCAAGAACTGCTCGTGGCTGCCCCACGACCCCCAACCACCTCTGAAAGCCATATCTGTATATGACCTGTGGCCCTGGCTGCTGGGGTAACCCTACTGGCCTGATGCATATGATGTGCTCATATGCCCAACAATGTAGCAAAAATGTCGTAATGATATCGATCGCCTCATCCGGTGATAACCCCAGAGCTCTCTGTATAGCTGCACCAGATACACTGGTGCCCACGCATAGCAAGTATGCTCCTCAATCATCTCAAGCAACACCCCCATCAACGCCCATGGAAAGCGGCCTCCCTCTGAGTCCGGGAGGGCGAAGCAGGTGATCCCAATCATCATCGCATAGATAGCTAGCCGTGTCTCGTGTCGATGCGCACGGTACATGTCACCATACCCAATGCTCGTGCACTGTGATAGGTAAGTAGCGTGGCTGCATCTCCAAAAACCTATAATATGCTGTCCATGGCAGTCTTCGAATCTACTGGAAGATCGCTTCCTCAATAGGTAGTCGAAGGATGCGATACACATCCTCCAACGTGATAGTCATCTCCCGGGGCGGGAGATGGAACACATTGGTCACCGGATCCCATCTCTCGATGAGGGTGACCATCAGCCGTGATCTCTCTATCGCTCTGTGCCTCACGGACTCCACCGAGTCCCACCTCGCGCATGATCACCCAGTGAGCTGCGGACACATGTGGTCTCATCCGCACCAACAGCGGGGGCATCCTATCCCGCATCGTCAACTGCTGACGTGCCTGCAAAACCAACCCACATCCTTAGACCTACTTTTTATCACAACATCTACTTTATCCTCTAAACCCCCTTTTATCCCCCCGACCACACCCCGACTCTCTACCACCCCACCCAAAACCCAAACTCACCCCACCTACAAACCAAACTCACCCCACCTAAAAACCAAACTCACCCCACCCAAAACCCAAACCCACCCAACCCAAAACACAAAACACACCCACCCCACCCAAACCCCTACCCAACCCAACGCCCAAACTCTACCCAAATCCAAACCCACCCAACCCCAAACCCAACCCAAAACCAACCCAACCCAACCCAAACACACCCACCCCACCTAAACCCCTACCCGACCCAAAGCCCAAAATCTACCCAAACCCATACAAACCATAACCCACCTAATTTTGCCACATCTACCCATACAAACCCAAACCGACGCCGGCACTGACATACGACCGACGCCGGTCCAGCCTAACACACCCTCGCCCACATGATTTCGACCGATGCCGGCCGCAAGAAGCAACCGACATCGGCCATCGTAATTGCCGGGAGCCGAACCCCCGCGCGGCCCCCCGCCCATATTTTTCCATTTTTATACTTATCTACCCACCCAAACACCATAAAAACCTACCCACCCAGCCGACTTGCCCTATTTTACCCCTCTATCCTCTTCGTTTTTCAAATTACGTCAATTTACTCATTATTTCCTAAAAAATGTAAATTCCTACCCAAACCCCCAATTTCGCTTAATACCATTCAAATGCACAAAATAAAGAGTTCCGAGCCTACCCGTACGACGACACGTCATCGTGGTGGGATGGGTGGTGGTGGTCCAGCTGGTCCAGCCCCTCCTGCTCCTCCTGCCTATGCCATGGCTCCAATTCTACTCTGCTGGGTCCCCGGCCAATCAACTGCTACCTCCTCCTCACTCGGGCCCGCAAACAACTCACTCCTCCAGCAAAATAGCTCCACCTCACTCAATAAACCTCCAATCTCAACTCTCCACGTCAGACAAGTCAATTTGGTTTTCAAAATAACAAAGTGACAATGACAAGCCGTATTTTTCTTTTTATAGGTTTTTCGCCCTTAACCGATATCGGTTTCATTTTGCCCTAATGAACCGGTATCGGTCCCTTAACCGATATCGGTCATGTAGAATCGACATCGGTTTTTCTGCCAACTTTCCCCCAATTTTTTTGCCCTTATTTACCATTTGCCCCTTTTTTAACCACATATCACCTATATCCACCTTTGCTGAACACCATTTGTTTACCTATTCGGCCCGACCCAAGGCCTCAACCTACCTATTCGGCCCGACCCAAGGCCTCAACCTACCTATTCGGCCCGACCTAAGGCCTCACCCTACCCATTTGGCCCGACCCAAGGCCTCAACCTACCTATTCGGCCCGACCTAAGGCCTCAACCTACCTATTCGGCCCGACCCAAGGCCTCAACCTACCTATTCGGCCCGACCTAAGGCCTCACCCTACCCATTCGGCCCGACCTAAGGCCTCAACCTACCTATTCGGCCCGACCCAAGGCCTCAACCTACCTATTCGGCCCGACCTAAGGCCTCACCCTACCCATTTAGCCCGACCCAAGGCCTCAACCTACCTATTCGGCCCGACCCAAGGCCTCAACCTACCTATTCGGCCCGACCCAAGGCCTCACCCTACCCATTTAGCCCGACCCAAGGCCTCGCCCTAACAAACCGGCCCGACCCAAGGCCTCGCCCTACCCTACCGGCCCGACCCAAGGCCTCGCCCTAACCAACCCGCCCGCCCCAAGGCCTCGCCCTACCCATTTGGCCCGACCCAAGGCTGCAACCCAACAACTCGGCCCGACCCACGGCCGTATCACTCCAATACCTTACCCAAAATCAAAACCATCCACTTTTATCCACCCATCCTATAGTTTTTTGTTCAATCGAGCTCACCTGTTCGTGTTTTAGCATGATTAGGGTCCTTGACTTGATCTGTCGACCAACTTTGCTCAGACCTAGACCGTGACGTTTATCTCAACCAAACCAACCATTTGGTACTCCCGGACATGCCTAAACGTTCCTGTACCTTACCTGTTATATACCCTGGAGCTACTTCCTATGCCTTGGATACCAGGATTATATCACCCTTGTTTGGATAAACTATCGACCTTTGCCTATGCACTCTCGGGTTTCTCACAAATCATGTACCCTAGTCGTATTTATTGCATTTTACCATGTGTCCGCTTCTGGACCTACCCCACCATCTTACCATCCCCTCTACCCCATTTACCCTTTATCAACCCTATCCCCGATTTCCCGCTCACTCAATCTGTGATAGATTTGAGGGGATTACCTATACCCTTAACAGAGAAACCACTTCATATTATTGTCCGTGTAGCTTTATAAAACAAGCTACACGACAATAAGGGGCTAATGTAGACACCAAATTTGTGTCTTACGACCCTGTGACCCGCATCCCATTTCGCAACCTAACCTCATTACCTAAACCTTACACAATTATTTATTAATTACCTTGTAATTGATAAATCCACCATCACCTTACCTCGCCACCTCATTTTGTCACCTCATCATGACCTAGCCCTAACCCTAAACTACAACCTAATTAAGACCTATGACTTGGTCTAGACTCACATCCATAACTAATGCCTCCTTACTCGCACCCAAAACCGACCTTCTAGCCACTTGACCAAGCCCGCAACTGATCTCTCAGAGAAAAGCAGGGAAGGTGGGCTATTTTACTAAAAATAGCCTACTTTTTCCTTACCGATGCCGGTTCCTACTCGACCGCCATCGGTTACGTAACCGCCATGGCTCCTCAGTAAATGGGCTCCCCAAACCAAAAACAAAGGATCGGAATTTCATTTTTGGGGATCAGGTCGAATAATTTTTGAATCAACAGAGATCATTGGGAGCGAAAAAGAGAGTCCAGATCTTCACTTGATCGAAAGAGAAGAGTGGAAATACTGTAAGTGTTTACAAAGAAAAGGAGATCAGCTTGCATCTTCATCAAAACCAGTAAGTCACATCTTGCATGTCCTCTCTTATAACATTTCTTATGCCTTTTGAATTACAGTCCTCATAAATCCATCCCTGAATCCACTACCCAGCATGCATATTACCTCTAACTATCATTCATCTACCTCTCATCACCTTATTTCCTAATACCACCTATATACAGCCTTACAAACAACACAACTACCCCACAAAGCAACTAACCTATAGATCCTAGAACCCACCGGTATCGGTTATCAGTAACCGGCATCGGTTCCTCCGATCAAAACCAGAAAACCAGCCTTTCCCCTACCCAGTTCAACGAAGCAACTTAATTGATATTTTACAGTCTTTTGTGTTAATTCATATTAGCAGGGAAACTGACCACCTTCGAAAGGAAGTTTTATATTTCCTGGGCCCAAGGTAGTTTCCTCATTTATTGTCTAATCAAAATCTTGTGGTCTTGTGTTCTTATTTGTAGGTAGTCCTTCCAAGACAAAAAGGAGTTCTTCGCAATCAGCCTGATCTTTCTCTACAGTACGTGCACACCATCTCGACATTCTGGTGTATTCCTCCTAGCCCCTAACCTTATCTGCTTCTAAAAGGAACGAATCATTCCGAGTGAAACAGGTTTATTTCTTGGGATCTTGTTTGTTGTGTTTGGATCGTGATAAAGCGAGAATCAACAATTTAAAATTAAAAAGGAAGTGTTTTACAGGTGTGTCTCTTTCCTTTCTTTTTCTTTCAAATAATTACATTTTTATTTATTTTCCTCATCAAATTCAATCTTTCATTTTGACTTAAATCAAACATTTCATTATTGTTGATCTCATAGTTTAATTAGGAGGTTAACATATTTCATTAACTTAACTTCCCCCACACATAACTAAACCACTTGAAAAAATAATTTGCATCAAAACATTCCTACCCATGTGGACCTACTTAGATTTAATCACTAAGAGGAGAAGACGCCTCGGTTGTTCGGTCAAGTTTAAATAATTAGGTGTTGGTATATTCATAAAAATCCATAATGAACACTATAAATACAACTCAATCATCTTTCTAAGAATACTAAAATATCCTTTGTATAATGTGCTAATTGATATGGCATAGTAGGTGAATTTGTCTACAAATGCGGATTTTATGGCCTTGTTTTTCAATGCCTCAAATATTATGAATTCCATAAATATATCCAAGAATGCTTGGATTTACCAAAAATATCATCAACATAATCTTCTACAATTTTATTAATAAGGTCATGGAAGATATAACTTATACTACACATTATAACTATAACTCTATAATGCACACTATTACTATAATCTGGATCATCTATATAAGAACACTAAAATATCCTTTCTATAATGTGCTAATCGATATGCAATAGTAGGATAATTCCTCTATAAATGTAGGTTTGATGGCCTCTTACTTAGATGCCTCAAATCTTATGAATCCACTAAAGATATCCAAAATTCTATGATGACATATGTAGTGGAAACTTCAACGGTTTGGCTGCTACTAAATGCATCCCATGGATGGTTGATTATTATCCCACCCTTAATCAAGATTGTTGTGCATACATTAAGTAATGCATCAAGTTTCAACAACACTCTAACCTTACTCACATCCCAAGTTAGACCCTACAACCCACTCAAGATTTATGGCCATTTTCACAATGGGGACTTGACCTCATTGGCCTCATCAACCCTAGTTCCTTCCAAAACCATCACTCTATCATCACTTATACTGAATACTTTACAAAATGGGTGGAATATATTCCCTCATCTCTACTAAATATGATAAAATTATCGACTTCATCCACCATCACATTAGTTGTCGCTTTGGCATTCCACACAATATTATCACATTTAATGGAAAATATCTCAAAAATAAAACAATTCAAAAAATTTGCGACACCTACAACATCAATATTATTTTTTAATATCCTCACTATCCACAAGAAAATGGTCAAGAATAATCTTCTAACAAAACAATTAACAAAATCCTTGTAAAAACTATTGACCAAGCGAGGTTGGAATCGACATCTCCAAATTATGTTTTCCCTCTAGGGCCTATCAGACTAGTATATGTAATCCTACATATGTTACTCCCTTTTTATTAGTATAAAAATCTTAGGCCATCCTTCCTCTCAAATTTCAAATTCCATCACTCTACGTGTCCCTCAAAGACTTCATCCCTGGTGAGGATTATCATCAAGAATTTTTAGGAAAACTTGAATTATTAGACGAATGATGCTTAACATACCTCAAACGTCATCATGTATATCAAGAATGCATGAAAAGATCATATAATAAACATGTAAAAGAACATGACTTCAATATATATGATATTTTCCACAAATAGAATCAAAATGTCAATACTCTAGAAAGGAATAAGCATGGAAAGTTTTCCCTGAACTAGATTGGTCCATATTTCATCACTCAAAGATATGGGTTGGGAACCTATTTCTTAGCCTCCCTTGATGGTAAACCTAAAAAGGAACCTCTAAATGACTTGCACTTATGGCCTTTATATTATTAGCACATATAATTTCATAACATTAGTCACATCAAAGATATCATTCCACCACCAACCTATCATACACCACTATAATAATTTGGAATTATGTGGTGTTCCATTAGTATCCTTTATTTACAACCTTGAAGGTGAGCACCATGGATCTACTCATTGAATTTTTCACATTGATAAGTTCCTCCTTAACAAGAACCCCACAATCATTACTTTCATTTTCCCGTTATCTTACCAACTAAAAACATTCTAGGGGTACACATGCTTAGTTTATAAAAACATATATCCCCCTAAATGGTCTATTGGGCCTAACCTCAACTTGAGAAAATTTAAAAATATATGTATGGATGCACTCTATTGAAAACATAGAGTGATTCCTCAAAGGAAAACTATTAATCATACAAAAAAAAAGAGTTTTATCCCTTAAAGCAAAAATGTCAATAAAAAATATAGACGGATCCCTCAAAGGATAGCTATTAATCATACCGGTAAAAACATAGAATGATCCCTCAAAGGACAACTATTAATCAAAATAGAGAACAATCCCATGAAGGAAAACTATCTAAAATCAAAATTGATTTTTTTAAAACCAATCCCTCGGAAGGATGGATACTTAGTATAGATACAAAATAATTCCCATATCGATTATCTTTCAAATAAAAGTAAAAATAAAATAAAAATTCTCCTACAAAATATTCCTACATCGATCAAATTTCTGTCAAAAATCAAACTTCCCGCATTGATTAGTTTTCATAACAAAAATAGAATCGGGGCATAAGCTTATGAGCCATCTAAGGAGATACTATTCTTCTCATACAAACTACATATATGAACCCTTCCCATGTTGAAATAAGGTATATAAGCTCATTTCCACATATATCCATGATCCTACATGTGACTAATTATTATTAGTTATATGTTAACATTTGTTACAAGGCCTCAAGTGCATTTTCACACATTACAAATTTACCATCAAATCCTATATATATCAAATACAGTTTAAAAGCAAACATTTCACATTTATTCTTAACCATGATAAAATACATTTTGAAACATACATCAAGATCACTATATTTGAGTCACATCACAATCAACATCAAACATCATATCAACATCTACACATCTAACATCATATCAATACAATTAATCTATCCACACATCTTAAACTCACACCATGAAATTCATATATATATACCATCACATAAAAATCAATCAAAAAATCATAATCATCTATATATATCTCATCAATAATGTTTATATACAATGCCTAAAAAGGGCTCTATACATCCAAATCATATACAAAATCCCATACTATGGGGTAAAATAAAAATAAGATACCCTATCTCCACCCTAACCTCCCTCTAGTCCTTCATTAGGTCCTGGATATATCCGAGGATGTGTGACACTTTACCGGTGCTCGCATACATTTCCTATCAAGCCTATCTACTCTCGCTCACTCTATGATCCAAGCAAAGAGGTACATCTAGGAGGTGCTCCGTTACAAGCCTCTCATATTATTACATCTCCTCTCCCAGTGCTTGGTACTACTTAATAGTAAAATTTTTGGAGGTATCACCTTTCCTTAACCCATTGCCATCTCTCCCCGTAGGAACTATGTTTTTCCCTACATTCAATTATGCTTTTTGTGGTACACTTCCTCAAGTCTTCGAAGGATTTCCCACCTCTCCATACTTTAACCATAATGCCTCCCACTTTTGGTAATATCTATCCCTCTATTGATTGAAAGTATCACACTTTATGTGTGTCGACCCCTCTCCTAATGTAGAATATATCTCTCTTAATGACATGTGTCCCACTCCAATATAAATCAATATCTCTCTAGTTTAAGTGCATCAAATGATTCCTATAATCTCTCCAAATATCCATATCTACCACCCTCTTTCTCTATCTACCGACCCTCTATCTCCACCCCACTCTATCTCCTCGATCTTTTGCACTGCGTCCACCACACACCTTTGGATCTCTCTACAACTACAACATCATTGACATCTATACCCTCTAACTCCCCCAATTTGCATGTTGTTCCCCATCCATTGTTGGTATTGGTAGGTCCCTCTATGAATCATCCTACCAATACATAATTGGCTCACCTAGTATTTACTATGGTAGTCCAAAATCTCTCAACACACTAGGAAACTACAAAACCTCAATCATCTTGACTCTCCTACCTTGAGTCCACCACATGTGTCTCAAAATTTTCAACTATGTATTTATAGTTGGCCATATAGGAAATATAACATATGTCCTCTAAACTATATCATCCACAGATAAACAACATAGAAAATCAATTTAATATGTATTATCTCTCTCTACATTCTCATCTCTCATAAATACATACCACCATCTCATGGATGTGAAAAAATATTATGGTGGATCCCCTACTCTTGAATATAGGCTTGGAGACCTCACTACAACTATGTGCTCATATGCCTATTATTGTAAACTAATCACACATCAAAACTAAACCTATGACCATTCACATATATACATAGTTCATGATACACCGAGCTAGCAAAACACACCCCCAACAATACATTATTTTGTGCTCCATAATCTTAGCCACAAGGCCCACTAGCATCCATGGAAATATTCATCCTCTTAGGTCAGATAGTGCATAAAAATAAATGGCCAACATGACCACTTATATCATTTGGTTCCCCAACACCTCTACATCACAATAGCCCTCAATGTGAAACTGCCTACTGTATATCTAATATCAGGGGCATCATCTCTATATAACTTCCTCATAATATCCAGATGGGACTCTTGAGTAATAGGGACTATCTAATCCCCCTGAATAGGTTATCTCTAAATATGATATACATCCTCCAAAGTAATACTCATCTCACTAGTATAGAGCTAGAATGTCCATGTATTCGGCTCTCATCTACCCAAAATGCAACCATTAACTTGACATCTTTAGGAGTAAACTAGTAGTGGAATAATCCTCCCAAACCAACAATAGTAAAATGATCCAACTCTATATCAGTCACATCTCATCCAATAGTCTTAAACATTTATGGGATCTAATTTGAAGTTATATGGTATCTCTCACCTATAGAAACAAAAAAAAATAAAAAATCATTTACCATTTTTATAAAAAATAAACCTATCACCACTAATTGTTATTCGAGACACTTTATTTATTAAAATTAATGACGATCCACATAATCACAACTGATCATATGATTTCTAAAATTGGGTGGTCCCACCTATATCTTGTCAAAAATCACCCCAAAAACACAAAATCAAAACAAAGTACAAAACTAAAACCTATTTACTCCTCTCCTCATCCAATGCCTCTTTAGACCACTTCCACTCACCTCCATCTCTCAAAAACACTCAAAATAAATCTATCAGATCTCTCAAATCACAATTAAACATGTTACAAAATGATCCATTCGCACATTCAACTAGGCTTATATAATTTATTTTTTCACAATCACTAGTGATTGTAAATCCCTACCAATTGACCACATTAATCAACAACAGTCCGTAATCACCACTAATCTTAACCATTTTTGACACCTTATCTATTTCTATCACCTCTACCTTTTTCAAACACACTAAGACACCATCAAGATATTAAATGACATTGATTTTATGCTCAACACCTTGTCAAAACTCTATTTTTACCATACATAAAGTTTTGCACACATTTTGGATGTTTGCCTTGTTGGAAATTATGTCTATGATTTTTTTATTGATTTCAAGTCACATTGATATCAAATGGAGTCTTGAGTTCATATATGAGTCTATGATGATGTCATTTGGTCAACATGAGGTGTCTAATATCATGGATAAGTGGCATAGTGAGTTACATGGATAATGTCATCGTGTCTATGCATGTTTATTATAAGGTAGGTGTTGAGAATGACTTAAAAAGGTGGTTAGATGATTCTAAGGTTTTTAACATGTCTAATAATATGTGTCATTAGTACAATAAGGTCTACAAAGTGAATACAAGGATAATTTGTGTAAATCATGGACTGAAACTAGCTATTCTAGGCCTAGTCCTAGGCCTATTTAAAGTATAAGAGTATGTAAACTTGATATGTGAGGTAGATTAGGTTAGTACAAACATGTGTAGATGATGTACAAGGTAAAGTTTTAGGTATATAGTGCATGCATAAGTTACTTTGAAGTAAGAACATTGTACAAAAGGCATGAAAACATGAACAAGTCATGGTGTATGGAGAATTTCAGGTGCATGATGGAATGAATGATCATTGGACGTAATTAAGGAGGTCATGAAAATGCTATGGTTTAAATTTTAGGTAAGGATAGTGATAAAAAGACATAAAACCTATTTTTAGTCCTATCAAGTTCTTATTTCTAATTCACAGTCAGATTTAGATGCTCACCCACATTTTTGAGATTTTCATGACAACTTTATATTTTGGGGGATGTTAGGGCATTAAACCAACAAGGTATAACAAGAAGAATGAGGTCATTTTTTTATCAAACATTTATTAACCATCGTTAAGAAGTAGAATAGGTCAAAACCCTCCATAAAATCTTGGTTCGAGTGATACAAAATAAATGATGTGTATGATATCTAAATAAATTGGGAAGGATGGTATGATGACTCATCCATGTATAGGAATCTTAAAATATTATTTTAGTGGTGGTTTCATGATCTAGGTCTGCTAGTACAAAAAAAAAGCCTTATTTTGAAGAGCTCTATGTATACACAACATGAGTTTAAGGTTTCATGGAATGAAACAATGTGTTCCAAGTACCTTAAGTTGGGTTCTAGATGACCATGAACATATATGGGTAGATTTAGTGCAATAAATTGGTGTAAGTGCTCTTCAAATTATGCATACCGCTTTTTCTCCAAAGTGAGGTCAACTCCAATCATGATGGTTCAAGTATTTTTTTATGAAATTCATAGTGTAACAGTTGTTTAATTATCATAGAGAGCCTCTTGAGAGTCCATATGAAATGTTTGTACCATTGGATTGATTTGGAAATGTTTTTTCATATGAAACCCCTAATGGTATAAACTCCCCTATTTATGCCTTTCAAGAAGGCTTGTGAACTAGTTGTGTAAGTAAGGTTTTATCCATATGACATATGCATTTTAGTGCTTGAGGAGGTGTGGCAGGTCCCTATTCAAGTGTTATAAGTGATGATAATTATTGGAAGTCACCTTGGAGGTGTTAGTGCATATGGAACTCAAGACTAGTTCTTTAGGGCTAAAATCTATTTTTAACAATTTTAGAGATGGATAGGTTATGGGTATTGTGTTATAATTTTAAGGTTTCCATGAGTTACATGAATTATCTAACATAAATAACTTCACATTGATATATAATTTGTTTCATGGTGAATTGTTTTTCTATGTGATTTTTTTCACTCTTTGAAACTAATTTTTGGGTGCATGAGGTCTAATTGGGCGAGATTATAAATTGGTGTGTTTCATGATGAAGTTAGCTAGTGAAGAGGTTATTGATCTTGTTGAAGGTTATGAGAAGATTATTATAACATGTATGAATATTTTGGAGTCATGGTGTAGTTTCTTTGTGCCTTGAGATTTAAAATTGTGATCATTTGATCAAAAAGACTATGTTTTAGGTGTTATGAGCTAGTTCATGTGTTGTTGCAATGCCAAACTATGAATGCCAAACTATAAGGTCTATTTGTGTGATTTATATGATGCTTAGGAATGTATTTTTTATTTTTATAACTAACATTAATGTTCTTATTTGACCTTTTGTTTTTTATGAAAAGAGTCATGTATAAATATCATGTGTGTCAACTCATTTGGGCTAGAGATTAAGAGAGGAATGAGCGAGATAGAGGAAAGTATGAGAGTGTTGTAATGAGTAAATAAATAAAGGAATATGTATGCAGAGCTGAGAAGGGAAGAGAGGAAAGATTTATAGGTCATTAGAGATAATAAACATATGAAAATGCAAGTTTGAGCGAAGAAGAAGAGAGTTATTTGAGAATTATTCAAATATTTTAACTTTATTCAATGAAATTTATGGGTTTAAATTGTATTTAATGTATTTTAGGTACTTTTAAGATTATAATTTAATGTTCTTGGTAAAAGGAATAGATTTTTAAATTAAAAACAACAATTTTTTTAAATATTATTTAAAAATAGGATGTCCCCCTCAAAGTCCCCAAGTCCCCAAAACATTCGAGATTTGGGATGTCATCAAAATCTAGGGACGTGTCCCCATGTAACACTACATGTGCATGAATATGATGCATTATTTAACTAAAAATGGATAGCCAAAGTTCAGACAAAGGAATTAAACAATCCAATTTTCCTAATTATGACAGAATAAACAGCAGGTGTTCGGATGTAAAAGATTACCAAAAAAACATGTACTAAACAAAGATATATAATTATCCTTCCAAAATTGCACAAAAATTAAGACAATATATATTCAAATCAACATTCAAGTACAAGATGGAAGGCGTACAAACCCTAATTTCACACCTCTTCTAAATAAATTAATTTCCCCACTCCATTTCCCACAAAAATCCCCATTGAATTAATCGATGTTAATTGGTTAATTAATCTATTTTAACCCCTAAATTAAACCCAATCTTCCTCACATGCCAAATATTCCCCATTTCCCCCATTTGAGAATTAAAAATACAAGTTTAATCCTCACCCACTCTTTGTGGCCCCCACTCACCTAATCATGCCCACATTTTCAAATTGCGATTACTTAAAATCCTCTAAGTTAATCCAATTCCTAGGCTATAAATACAACCTTACCCCCTCTCTAAAACACACGAAGAATAAGATTGGATATCATGTCGAATTTATTGCATCATTTAAACATAAAACATCCCTCCACCTCATCCTAATTCCCAAATAGCCCCATCTTGAAGCATCCCAAATCTATAATCCCTTTATCCATTGGTGCAAAGGAAGTTGATCTTGTTATAGAGAAGGCCTTGCACTGGTTCGAGGAAAGCACCTAAATTTCATATAATTAGGGATCATCCATTTTTAATTTCCCATCTTGAGGTTTGCTAAGGAATTTTGAAGGAGCAAAGATTCGGCTAGTTGCTTTACTTTCTTGATTATAAGTGTATTTTCCTAGCACACATTCTCACGCACACCGGTGGGACATGAACCTAGGTCACCTACCCATTTGCAGATCTTTGGCTCTACTAGAAAATATTTCTTGTGCCTCTACTCAACCATTGTCTACTAATCCACCTTCCACTAACCAACATTCTTCTTCTAACAACAGTCCTCCTTCCACTAAACAATCCTCTTCCTCGCACAGTCAACCATCAACTTCTAATCAACAAACATATCCCAATCTATTCTCTTTTATTAATCCACCTTCCTAAAAACTAATCATGATCACTTTGTAAGATATTTGAGAGTTATTCAAATATTTTAACTTTATTCAATGAAATTTAGGGATTTAAATTGTATTTAATGTATTTTAGGTACTTTCAAGATTATAATTTAATGTTCTTGGTAAAAGTAACAACTTTTAAAAAGTAAAAACATTAGAATTTTTTTAAAAGATTATTTAAAAATAGGGGACATCCCCTCCAAGTCCCCTAGTACCCAAAACGTTTGGGACATCGGGACATGAGGAAGGTGAATTAGTAGAAGAGAATAGATTGGGAGATGTTAGTTGATTAGAAGGTGATGGTTGACTAGGAGATGAAGAGGATTGTTTAGTGGAAGGAGGATTTTTGTTAGAAGAAGGTTTGTTACTAGAAGGTAGATTATTAAATGGTGGTTGAGTAGAGGTGTATGATATATTGGCTAGAAGAGCCAAGGATGTGTAAATGGGTAGGAAACCTAGGTTAAATTCCCCCACCTGTGTGCTAGGAAAATACACTGATAATCAAGAAAGTAAAGCAACTAGCCAAATACCTCCTCCTTCGTGATTCCTTAGCAAACCTTAGAATGGGAAGTGAAACATGGATGAGCCTTGATTATGTGAAATGTAGGTGCTTTCCTCAAACTGGAGCAAGGCCTTCTCTGCAACAAGATCAACTTACTTTGCACCAAATGGATAAAGGGATTATGGATTTGGGATGCTTCAAGATGGGGCTATTTGGGCATTAGGACGAGGTGTAGGGATGTTATATGCTCAAAGGATGTAAGAAATTTGATAGCATATCCAAGATTATTCTTCATGTGTTTTAGAAAGGGAGTAAGGTTGTATTTATAATATGGGAATTGAATTAACGTAGAGGATTTTAAGTAATCACAATTTGAAAATGTGGGCATGATTAGGTAAGTGGAGGCCATTAAAGAGTGGGTTAGAATTAAAATTATATTTTTAATTCTTAAATGGGGTGACATGGGGAATATTTGGTGTGCGAGGAAGATTGGGTTTAATTTAGGGGTTGAAATGGACTAACTAACCAATTAAAATTGATTAATTCAATGGGAATTTTATGTGGGAAATGGAGTGGGGAAATTAATTGATTTGGAAGAGGTGTGAAATTAGGATGTCTACACCTTTGTCATAATTAGGAAAATTGGATTGTTTACATCCTTTTTTTTTTGAACTTAGGCTATCCATTTTTAGTTGAATAATGCATCATATTCATGCACATGTAGTGTTACATGGGGACACGTCCCTAGATTTTTGTGACATCCCAAATGTCTTGAAAGTTTTAGGGACTTGGGGACTTAGAGGATGTTCCTATTTTTTAATAATATTTTTTAAAATATATTGTTTTTACTTTAAAAACATGTTACTTTTACCAAGAACATTAAATTATAATCTTGAAAGTAACTAAAATACATTAAATACAATTTAAATCCATAAATTTCATTGAATAAAGTTAATTTTTTTGAATAACTCTCAAAGATCTTACAAATTGATCAAGTTTAGTTGTTGAATAATTAAATACTTAGGTTATCTTCATCTTCAGGTGGATGATTCATTACTTTGTCATCTTAGGGGTTGTAGCCTCCTTTTGGGATCGTGCCTCACAAAACTAGGGATCGACGCTCCTTGTATGGCTTTTCTCTACTAAACTATGGGTTGGTGCTCCTTGTGAAGTTGGTGCTTTATGAAATTCCTTTTTGTTGTTTAATATATAAAAAGGTTAAGTGGGTTGTCTTCCTTGAGGGTTTCCCACTTAATATCTAGTTTTCTTGTGTCCTCTCATATTTCATGCTTATGTGGATGGTTGATATGTTACTTAATGGTTTGTTAAGATAACTAATAAACTCACATTGATAATGCATGGTTGATTTTAATGATGTATTTAGGTTATGGTAAATGAAGTAATTTTTTTTTATGACTTATTCACCCCATTCAATGTAATACATCAATTGGTATCATAGAAAGGTCCTTATGAAGAAATTATAACAAATTTAAGGGGATCATTGAAGCATAAAAATGATAGGAAGTCTAGTTCAAGATGAAGTTAAAAATCTGGTTATATTAAGAGCATGCTTAAATATTTATTTGTTTACATATGGTTAGTTATCCTTGAGGTATGTTGTTCATCTCCTCTATATCCATCTATTTCTGATATGAAGGGTTATGAAGATGATAAAAGGGAATGTAGTAAAGGTAGTGACTCAAAGAGTGAATATGATTGTGTTAATTTTGACACATTACTCATGGTTATGGAAGATGGTAACAATTTGAAATGAAAGAACCAAGCCTATATGGATGATTCATATGAAGAAGAGGAAGAAATTGATTTCACGATTGAATATGAAAATTCCCTAGAGGAGATAAAGATTCAAAAGAAGAAGAATCAAAAGTTGAAAGAAACACTTAAGGAGCATGAATTACATACCAGTCTTCTAGAAAAGAGACTAAACAAGGAAGAAGAGGAGTATAAAGAAATCAACAAGGAACTTGAATATCATCTTGAGATGACCACAAGTATAGAATCTAGAGAGGAGGATTTTGTCTAACTCGAGTGAAGAGTTGAAGACATTAAAATAATAGCTAGAAAAATCCTCAAATGGACTAAGGATGTGTTAAAGACTTGAGAAGAACACAAAAAAATTGATGATTTTTTGATAAGTCAAATAATTTTTGTGATAGATATGGTTTGGGATTCAAGGATGAAACAAATAAGGAAGAAAAGTATCTTGAGCCAAGTCAAGGACTTGATGAAGTCAAGAAGGATATCAAGGCTCATAAGGATGTCATAAGACAACATAATGCAATGAAGTTCTGAAGCAAGCTCAATGGTTATTATTATTTATGTAACTTTTTTGGTCATAGAGCTATAGAATGTAGAAGGACAGGTAAGAATGATCATCCATGGAGAGATAGTAGAAATGACCAGTCAAGAAACATTACTTGCTATAAATTCCATGTGAAGGGTTACATTTCTAGATATTGCCTTTATGAACCACCTATTCAAAGCTGGAGAGATGAGTAACCTAGAGGTAAGAACCTTATTGTTTGTTTCAATTGTAAAATGTTGGGAATACCGCAATATATTGCAGATGGAGGAAGAATAAGGAATATGAAAGGCATAACTATATTGAGAAAGAAAATGATGGTCCTAATCTTGAGGACAAGAAAGTATAGATACTTAACATAGTTAAAGAGGAACATGTAACAATCAAGATCAAAAATTGGGTCATTAGATAAGGAAAAGGAAGAAGCTTAAGGAGTCTCGAATTTGATCAGTCAACAAGAAAAAAGGATTTTTTTAATGATTGAGAATGAGCCTTTAGTTGAAGAAAACCATAAATGTTTGAAAGGTTTCTAAAATATGGAGGAAATTAAAGAGGATTATATTTTCAAAATTGAAAAACCAACCAAGAAGATCTCAAAGGATAACTCGTAGGATAGATGAAAATAAGGTGGAGAGTTTGGGCTCTTTTGATGAGCTCATACTATTTTAGTACCCTAAGATGCATAGGGTGTCTTCACTAGGAATATTTAAGACATTCATTAGTTAAAGGAATCAATAAGGTTGAAGTCATGGTTACCTAATAAAAGATGCACTCAAAGGGTTGAAATTGTGAAATCATGGGTCTCTTCGGTGTATGGTATGTTGTCATGGAGACATGTGCATTAAACCAAGGAAATGTATGAAGAAGTGTTAACAGATATAATTACATGATAATTATGATGTTTATAGACACAAAATCTATGCACTTGGGTACATCTTTAGGTCCTTAAAGAATACTAACATTTACTTGATTCCTAATCAATAAAACTAGTAATCGACAACCCCTTTTGGCATTTTATTCGTTTTTCGCACCTTTATTGGCTTTATTTATTTTACATTATAGATAACAATTGAGTATTTTATTTTTCTATGGCCTCGAAAACTAGCATCGGTTGGGACACTAGCATTAAGAAATCTTGTCCTCCCGGGAGATCTGTTATTATTTACCTTTTTCTTATACTTTGGAACCCTTTCACTTCTTAATTACTTTTTACTACTTTTTATCATCCTTTCGGTTTGTCAATCACAAAATTACAACAGGAATAATATTAATACATAGTTATGCTTTCAAAATAAAGGATCAAGGACTAATCATTACATATTATAACCTAAGATTACATCCAAAGGAAAAAAACACTCCAAAGCATCCATCTAGGACACTCATTCAAGGGAAAAGGGTTGCATCAATTTTTTTAATACAAAACATAGGAGAGGAAGTTTATTTTATTTCATCACACTTATTTTATACATTAGCTACATTATAGATCTAGCATGTTATGATTTATGCAACTTGCACAAGGTCATCCTAGGGCATCATTATACACACTCTCATAAAGGACTACATGAAGTCCGAAATGTATTGTAGTGCTCAGTACTAAGTTCACTCTTTGGATGACCATTAAGGTCAATCTAACTCCACATTTTGCATCTTTTACTATATTAGATGTGGGTTTTGGAAATGCATAGGGTAATCAAGGAGAGAATCCAAAATGATAAAAATAAACTAGCGGTGAAGCTCCTCATGCACGAAGATACTAGATCTAGACCATCTACATAGACACTAGCACTAAAAAAAGATGATAGCACCTAAGTGCTCTTGTCCTCCCTTGGTCGCTCCTATTCGACACATTCTTGAGTCTCAGAACCATCAAAGTGAGCATTGATAACACTTTTTTAGTCTATTTCAACTATTCAATAGGGTTTCATAATTTTACATACTTGTTTGTTGGAATTTTCATTATATGTTATCATTTGTATATCATTCATTATAATAGTTACTCTACAATTATAGATTTAATACCATTTATATTAAACCACTTTCATGGTTATGTCATGCTTCAAGAGAATTTTTGATAGATCTAGTAGTACCAATATTGGAAATTCTATTTGAATGTGAAGGGCACAATCATGAATAATATCTATCTAGGCTCAAGGAATGAGAATCAATTTGAAGGTTTGAAAGATTGATGCAGCACTGCAAGTATGTTTTTGTGCTTCACTAGGTAGTAGTTTATGCATTGAAAGAAATATACTTTTTTATATCTCTTGAAAATGAAGATTGTTCGATAAGACTAATATGACCTTGTGTAATATGGATAAGCAGGAGGTAAAGTGATTCCAAGTAGGTATGAATGTGTGCATCATCCAAGGGAGCCTATTTTTCTTCTAGATTAGGTATTTAAATATCCAATGGCTGTTGGAAGAAAAATGAACTAAGAGGGGGTAAATCAGTTATTTAAACTCTTGAAAAATTTCAAATTCATATGCATACACAATTAACCATTAATGTGAATTTAACATTATGATACAATAAACCACATAAGAAAAACCAAGAGAGAGTACACATAAACACAAGATATAAGTGGAAAACCCTCAAGGGGAAGAAAATCCATTAAAAATATGCTTATATTAAATAAAGAAAAGATATTTAGTGAAGCACCAACTTCACAAGGAGAACCAACCCCTAGTTTAGTATATCACGAACCCTTTAAGGACTACCCACCCCTAATTTAGTGAAGGAAAAACTCCATAAGGATGATATAACCCCTGTAAGATGACCAATCACAAAATAAACCATCTGAATATGAATACCTCTGATAGAATTTTCCACCACAAGTGATGGAGATCAAAATTTGAGCTCGCACTTCTTCAAAACCTCTTCAAACCCTCATTCCTTCAACTTGATCTATTCTTCACCTTCCATAGACTGATTTGTCTTCAAACCTTTGCATTAAATCTCTTTAACCTTATTCATATTTTTCACACATCTTCATTCTTATTTCATGCCCTTGATCAAATTTCACACTCTCACATAGGTCACATTTCCCCCTCTTGTTCAACTAGTTCAAATTTGAACTAAAACTATTGCTTTATACTCTTCTTAACTCAAAAACATAAATAAAGTTGGTATAGATCAATTATATTTACCAATACATATTATAAACAAAACAACACATTCATAAAAAAATTTAATGGACCCATGTAGGTCGACCATGCTCAAACACACAAAACAAGCTAAAAATGGCTCAAAACCCCATCACGTAATTCATCAAAGAATAAAACAATCATCACCATGATTAGTGTAGCTTCTAAATATATCACACATGTCAAATATGACATAAAAATATCATCCATGGTCATACATTATCTTTCACCAATCAAAATATTCACAATACTAACGAGAAGGATCATATCCTTCACCAAATAAATGTTTTGAGGAACCAATGTTAAGTCATGGGCCTCAAGATCACCCAATAACATCTCAACTATGGAATGTAACCACTCATTTGAAATAAAATTACATTTAGATCACATCCATGATTTCTATAACTCATGAAACATTTGTGCATGAAAACCACACTCACTTTCCTCTTCACCAAACTGAGCTACCAATAAAGAAGTTTTGGAAGCATAACTGATTTGCACCCTTTTTCCAATTTCAATACCTCAAAATTACTTCACTAATAAAAATTTACACCTCTCTTAACTCTCTAAATAATATGAGGCATCAAATAATAAAAAATCACGAGACTTCTATCTAAATATTCAAGTCAGAGCAATCATGTCCAAAAAACCAAACAGCCTTCTTCTTCACAAACTGAGTTGGATGACCTATCAAATCTCATAATAAAGAGACAAACCATATAGTATTAGAAATCTCTTTGAACTAGAATCACAAAAACTTAAACCAAGTCTTAAATCAACATGTAGATCCCGCAAATACACTTTTACCATAGACTTTTTCAAACTACCCCAAAACCAATCCTCATAAATAGGGAACACTTTTCCATTTAAAATAGTCAACCATGATATGAAAATATCATGGAAATGTATAAGAGCTCCAAGGATAAAAACCATGTCAAATTATATCATACCTTCAATAGGAAACATTTCCTCAAACCGAGCATCTTCATAAACTAACCTTTTTATTGGGGCATACATGCAATCACATGTTCTAATATACCTTTATGGAAATATGGTGTAGTTATAGACAACCTCAAATCATAATGTTTTCAAACAAAATCAAAAATAGACCAACACACTCCTTTTTCTCCAATTCACTTTGAGCTATGGTTTCAAAACAACTTATCTTTTAATGATCATTCATAAAAAGTGACTATTAGACCACCTCATTATTTTTAAAAAATATTAAAAAATGACCTAAAAATATATTCCAAAGATATCAGGTCCCCATGTAAAGCATACCATTCACAACGAGCATCATAAGGTCAACTTTTACCTCAAAATCACTCTCTAAAAACTTGGTTTTTCCAAAACTCGATGTATCTTGCACATTAGTCATCTATTTGACCTAAAACTTGTCATGAAGCATTATGAAAACATCCTATAAGTTTACATACTCACCATATAGCTCAAATATATCTAAAATTTTCTAGCCATAGTGACTTACCTATGCAAACCTTCTTGTTCTCCATCCTGTTTCTCTTCCTAAGGACCATGAAACACTTTAAAACTTCTAATAACTGACTTAAAAATCATCATACATGTCATATACCTTACAATAATTCTAATAAAATTCTTGGATAGGATTGATCAACTCCAAAAATCATACCTCCATACCATTTTGCATGCTTTAGGACTAGAAATAAGCCTATAATGGCTTCTTCACACCATGAAAAAACATGAAATGACCACATTGACCTCTTACGAACTCTTAGAAGCTCTTAACACATCATATGGAATATTATTAACCTATTGATGACATTAAACCACCTTTTGAGGACTCATACTATGGCCATGCAAGGTAAATCATGCTTCAGACACCATAAGACTTAACTAAAACACAGTCACTACCAATCAACCTTGATGTTAGAAACTGAAAGAAACCTCATGGAGACTCAAAAACACCATGACACCATTTTTCTATCAATTGACTTGATATCAATGAAAAAACTACCACAAAATGGCCAACAATCTCCCCCTTTGTCATATATGACAACCACCTTCAGAAACATTGATGGCAACCTTATGACAAAATACACCTACGTGACCTCATTTCGTGTTTTTATGCTTCTCCTCCCTTTTAAATATATGAAAAATCATATACTAACAACAAGACATGGAAAATTATAACACACAACATGAAACAATGGAAAGAATGTAAAAATATCACTTACTTGTTTGACTTGACCCCCCCTTGGATTGTACTTACTTATTTGACTTGACATATCCTCATCATTTTTCTTGAACTTTTTCATCCATTACCATTCTATTACTATATCATGCAAGAAATCACTAATTTTTCCTGAATTGCTTACAAAACCTTCTTTAGGACCATTGAACCTAAAGTACATCTTCAATGTATCTTTCCCAAACTTCTCCATGCTCTAAAGACCAAAAATCAACATGACATATCACCTTATAGCTCCCACTAGAATTATACTATCCTTATTGAACTGAAAACACAAAAACTTGAGTTCATACCTTTTATTTAAGACATGGAGATGACTCAACAACATTGACTCAATCCTAAAGCAACATTTTAGTGTCTTCAACCTTTATTGTATGTTGTTGCCCTTCTTCGACATATGATCTACTACACAATCCATTATACCTGATTTTATCAACCATGTTGCCTTGAAAACCTTTTAGACATTTCATTTCTTGTTTGAGATTCAAACATGGACTCCCTCTACCTCATAGAGAACTTGAAAACCATGTATCACATCATTGTAGAATAACTATAGTCTAGAGAGTACCTTGATTTTAAGCATATTTTTCTCATAATGAAAACAAACCCTACAAACAAAATAAATTCTCCTCCTAAGATCCATGATCCTACAAGATCCCCTTTAACACATAATGATGCAGAGTGTAGCACCACTTTTTACTTCATCAAAAATAAAGGGAAATTTTTTATACTAAATCGTTTAATACAGTTTATGCCTTCAATGAATTTCATACACAACAATTAAATTCCAACATACATGAGTTATAAATCCATGAAACTATTTCATATTGATCGATTTACTTATCTCGATTCATGCAATGATTAATAACTTACAAAAATGAATCCAAAATTAATTAATTTTTATAATCCAACCAGACAAGCTATGATAATCATGTGCAACTGCAAGGGTTTACAAATTTACTCGATCCCCTTCAAACACTCATTACGAGCCAATATACCCAGTATATCATTTGGTTAAACCTTTTTAAAGGTTTAGAGAACTATGTGTATCTTCTTAGTGTAGCCTCTCTCGAGAATAACACAATTTAAAAGAAGAAATGGTGACAGACAATGCAATCAGTCATTTGTAATACTATGGCCATAGTTTAGGGCATCATGCTAGCTAGCCTAGTTTCATGACTACAAATAAGCCACATGAAACTTGTCCCTACATTCACCGCACAATCATCTCAATCATATTATCAGGACCCTTTTTCCATTTATTACTGAATAAATTAAGTTATTCATCATAAGTAATCATGTATTTAATTATTAAGTTAAAAACTTTCAACATCATTACTTGGCATCCGGGTCACGTGGTTCATGTCAAAGCACCACTTTGGTATCCTTATAGGAAAAGGTGAGTTCATGTAATGACCTAAGTCATCACACGGCTGTTCCTTTTCCTGTAGACATCTCAAACTAGTACAGGTATGACTCATATGACATAGATGTTGTGTCATGATACCTGATATTCATGTTCTTTTTGTTATGTTATTAAAATCAGCATTGAGATAAGTAATGATGTCTACGAGTCACTAAATAATATAAGAGTCACTTATTGAATGCCAATCACTACATCAGTTCATGGTCAAAGGTTTGGTTAAGTCAAGTATAAGACTTGAAACATTTATGCAACACTAATTATCCTACATTAAAGCTTATTAGATTACTTACAACAAATATTTACATTTGTACCTTTCACGAGTTCATAATGTACTTTCATACCTTGTTACTTTATATCATAATTATTTCCATGTTGTGGTGTTTCGTATAGAATTTTGATCCAGAATAGAGTTATTTCTATCTTTTCATTCTCTTGAGAAATAGATAAGGGTTAGGGCTAGGAGGAATACCTATTGAGTGTTGGGAAGGTGTGCGCGTACCGTAGAGAGATCAAACCGATTGTGAAGAGCTCCTTTTTGTCTGGGAAGGACTACTAGTTTCTGATGTAGATGCAGGTCCAAGGAATGCAGTGGCGAAGGCAAGGCTCAGTTGGGATGATCTGGTAATCGGAAGTGAGCTGATGAAGCTATCCTCTGACTCTCCTAATGTTTGGATGAGTGTGACCGTGATCTAGTTGCTCAGTTACAGTCTTGGGCTCAATACTCCTCTCTACAACCTCTTCTCTCTCTCTCACTTGTCCCTCCCTTGCAAAATGAATTCAGATCCTTTTATTTTGGTTGGGGGAGGTCATTTATAGGGAACCGATGGTGGTTTCTAACCGATGCCGATCACATAGGGACCGATGTCAGTTAAGTCAAAGTTGGCTATTTTTAGTAAAATAGCCAACTTTCCCTCCTTTTCTCCCGAGGGGTCAGTTGTGGGCTTGGTCAAGTCATTATTAGGTTCGTTTTGGTGTGGGTGAGGGGTGATGAGTCATGGGTGTGGGTCTAGACCAAGTTATAGGTCTTAATTAGGTTAGTTTAGGGTTAGGGCTAGGTCATGGTGAGGTGGCGAGGTGAGGTGGCAGGGTTGGAGATGTGGATTTATTAATTATAAGGTAATTAATAAATAATTGTGTAAGGTTTAGGTGGTGAGGTAGGGTTAGGTTGCGAGACGAGATGTGGGGCACAGGGTATCGTAAGACCCAAATTTGGTGTCTACATTTTCCCCTTGTTGTCATGTAGCTTGTCTTGTAAAGCTGCACTGATAATAATAAGAAGTGGTTTCCCCAGTTAAGGGTATAGGTAATCCCCCTCAAATCTATCACAGATTGAGGTGACATGAAATCAGGGATAGGGTTGATAAAGGGTGAATGATGATGAGATGATGGTAAGATGGTGGGGTAAGTTCAAGGAAGCAGATACACATTGAAATGCAGTAGTGTGACTAGGGTATATGATTTGAAGAGAAAACAAGCAATTCATAGGCAAAGGTTGATAGTTTATCCAAACAAGGTTGATATAATCCTGGTATCCAAGGCATAGGAAGTATCTCTAGGGGATATAATGGGTAAGGTACCGGAACATTTAGGCATGTTCAGGAAGTACCAAATTGTTGGTTTGGTTGAGATAAACATCGCGGTCTCTGTCTCTAGGCAAAGCTGGTCGACTGATCAATTCAAGTATCCTAGTCATGCTAAAACACGAACAGGTGAGCTTGATTGAACAAACAACTACATGATGGGTGGATAGAATCGTAATTTGCGGGCCTCGGTCGAGGTACTTAATTGGTGCGGTCTTGGGTTGGGCCGATTGGTTGGGTGTGGCCGTGGGTCGGGCCGATTGGTTGGTCGGCCTTGGGTCAAGCCGATTCGTTGGTTGCGGTCTTGGGTCGGGCCTGATTGATTGGTTTCGACATCGAGGCACCATTCTCACTTC
This sequence comes from Taxus wallichiana var. yunnanensis, assembly GCA_018340775.1. Classification (NCBI taxonomy): domain Eukaryota; kingdom Viridiplantae; phylum Streptophyta; class Pinopsida; order Cupressales; family Taxaceae; genus Taxus; species Taxus wallichiana. The sequence continues at coordinate 355,660,693 of CM031243.1, read as the reverse complement.
CACGGCCGACACTTCTAGAAGGACCAAGAGATAGCAATGATCACAAGGTAATGGATGTAGGAGTGACAGAGTCTTATAGATTATGGTGGGTAGTAGAGTTGCAAGGTACACATAAGAGGGCCGATCATCCCGACATAGATGTGATTACAGCGGAGAGAGACCACCTATAGGGTTTCATTCACTAGCTTTAAACACAGTGAATGAGACCACGGGATTATTAGAGGTTTAACGATCACGAGTGGAGAGACTAGAGGTAAGATTCCTCCACGTGAGAGGGCATATTCGTATGTTACGGGGAGAGATTGGTGGATCGGTGGGAGGAACCAATAACTATGGTACCTTTGAGGATGGGAGAAGCCGGTGAGCGGTGTCGATGATCACCATCGCTACCTGGTTTGGGATGAGGTGCGGGGGCCTAATTGAGTTTCATACATAGGGGTAGAAGAATAAATAAGGACTCCAATCTACGCGTCAATAATAGAGAAGATGTATTTGTTTAGCATCTAAATAAAAATGAATATGTATGTTGATTTGAGTTATGATAATACTAAGAATGCTTGTGTTTTGAACGCGTTTGGATTGATAAAGGACAAAGGTGAGTGTTATCAATATAAATACGCGAAAAATATTTATATTTTTAAGGAAAACACAACACATGATAGGTTATGGTAGGGGATGGTCGAGATAACCTTCGGAGACCCCATGTCTCCTAAGTGTTGCCTACATATCCCATTGCACAAACCAAGGAGGGGCCTCGATCGATGTAGTTCTCCTTAGGACCAGGGAGAGGTGAATTCAGGTAATTTGGTTGTGGTTAGGAAATTTATTGGTTGGTAAAAGTTTGATGTTGGTAGGGTAATGTTATTGGTGTTAGTAAGGTATTGGCGGTGTTGGTGTGGGTATAGGTGAAGCGAGGGTTAGCTTACCCAAGGATAAGAAACCGTGTCTGATTAAGGTCAACACATAATCCTAGATTCGAGTAAAAGAGGTAAAAGTGTCCCATACTTGGAAAGAGCTAAACAAACCACATATTATCATAGGATGAGCTTGAATCCATAGGTACCTTACATAGGTGAGAAGTCGATAGGTGAAAAGAGTTGTATAATCACAATATATCAGATATACGTCACGTCTCTTGAGTTTTGTTGTTTTGAAGAATGGTGAGGTGAGGTGGATGGTATAGCTGGGGCGTAGAGAACTTGTTATAAGGTGATTATTTTGACGAAAGAGAACCAAACCTAAATAGACAAGTCCATGACTCAAAAGTGCTTTTGAATCGCTTTTATTTTTCTCGGATATAGACCGATCGATGTAAGAAGTCTATATGGGATATGCATTTTATTGTTCTTGAGGTCTTCATGAAGCTGATCAATGAGAGAAGCTTCTGATAGAGGCTAACTTTGTATATCTATCCTTCAAGGGAGCAGTCTACTTATAGTAGCAGATGCAGCTTTGCACATAGCTATCCTTCGAGGGAGCAATCTAGTTTATAGCTTAGAGGTCTAGATGTCCGTTTGGCATGAAGCATCTAGTTTTGTAGGAAGTTTGACTCAAGAATATCCCAGAATTGTATAATTGAGAACTTGTTATTTTGATACTTTTAAGTCATGGATTAGACTAAAAATGGGAAGGCATCTTTAAGGGGAGGTGATGATCAAACCACGTGAGTTTGATTCTACTTTGAGATGCATGAAACAAGGTGTATGAGGTGGTAAATGAGCTCAAGGGACGAGCGCAAGGTAGATAAGAAGTGATGTAACACTAAATTCAACAGTAGAATGGTTAGAGATTCAAGACATTAAGGGGTTCAGGCTCAGGTTTACCATTAAGCAAAGCTAAACGATAAGTACCTAATCCGTAAGTGTGAGTGATAATGTAAGGCCCAATCCAATTAGGAGCAAATTTTCCACGTTTTCTCTTTTCTAGTTTAGTTACATGTTGATTCTCTTTGAGGACAAGATCACCATTCTTAAAGGTACGCTCATGAATTCACTTATCATAAGCACGCTTGATGCACTTTTGATAAATTTGAAGGTGGTCAAGAGCTGTAAGATGATTCTTATCAAGAAGCTCCAATTGGGCTAACCGCTCTTGGCGGAAGTCATCATTGGTGAGAATATCCTAGAGAGATATTCTGAGGGAAGGGATTTGTATTTCGAGAGGCAAGATAGCCCTCGGTACCATACACCAAAGAGAATTGTGTGGCATAAGTGGAAGTACAAATGCTGGTACGATAATCCCAAAGGGAAAAGGGATGTGATCATGCCAGTTTATCCGAATGTTAACTACTTTCATGAGAATTTTGGTTAAGGTTTTGTTAAAAGATTTGGCTTGACCATTTTCTTGTGGATAGTAGGGTGACAAGAAGCTAAGTTTGATCCCAAAGTTGTCACAAAGGGCTCGTAACAACTTATTTTTCAAAGATTTGTTATTATCGGTTATCAGCGATGAGGAACACCAAAATGAGATAATGTGATGATTGATGAACTCAACAATTTTCTTTTTTTGGTTGAAATGAGTGAAATGGCCTCCACCCATTTAGTGTAGTATTAGATTGTCGTGATGATCCAATGGTGATGCTGCGAAGAAGGTGGGTGAATCTCACCAATAAGGTCTAAACCCCATTATGAGAAAGGCCAAAGATCGCATGTGACCTGTAGCAGGTGGGTGGGAGTATGTTAAAGGTTGACATGTTGTTGACACATAACACAATGCTTAACATATTCGCAGCAATCTTTATTAAGAGTAGGCCAATAATATCTTAAGCAAAGGATCCGCAGCCACGGAAAGGCCACAAAGTGCCCACCACAAATTTTTCATGGACTTGTTGGATGGTATGGGTGACTTCAACACTTTGGTTAGACATCGAAGGAGGATACCATAGAAGCCACGTTTATAGAGGATTCCCCCTTGACAACATAATGAGAAACACTTTTAAGAAAAGTGCATTTGCCATTACTAGTAAGGTCGGGTGGGAGAACGAGAGGTTGTAAGGTAGTCATGAAATTGGTGATACTGTATCCTATGAATCAACATATACATTATTTACCTTACAAACATCTAGGACTAAGTAAGATGGGGCAAAGAGTTGTTGGACCAAGACAAATATGTCAGAGTTAGTTGGTGAGGCAGAATTTGTGAGGCCAAGCAAGCCATAGTATCCATAAATTTATTAGTTGAGTGTGGAACGGTTTAGATAGAATAATGAGTAAATAAGGTCAAAAGTGAATCCACGTAACATTTGTACTTTTGAAGTTCCTCATTTTTACATTGGTAGATTCCAGTAACTTGATTTACTACCAATTAAGAGTCACCAAAAATGTTAATAGACTTCACACCTAAGTGTAACACAATGTGGAGACCCAAAAAGGGCCTCGTATTACATTTGTATTGTTAGTGTAAGGGAAATCGAGCCTAAATGAAAGAGGCATAGGTTCACCATCAAGAGGAATGAGAACTACACCCACCCTCTGCCATGTTGACATTTAGATCCATAAAATAAGAAGGTCATCGGATAAGACGCATCACTTTGAGTGAAAGGGTTGTGATGAGTTCATCGGGGAAATTAAAATTGGTAAATTGTTTCCTAGGTAAAGGGGCTTCCGTGAGTTGATCAGCGATAGTTTGTCCTTTGACTGATTTCTGGTGTACAAACTCAAGGTCGAGGTCGGTGAGGAGCATAAGCCATCGGGTGATGCATTGGTTTAGATGAGGTTTGGTGTACATATAATGTATGGGATCAATATTGGTGATGACAAAAGTTTTGTGATTCAGGAGGTAATGTCGAGTTTGGTGGCCACGAATGATAGGGCTAGGCACAACTTTTCTACATGTGTATACCTAGTCTCGTAATCCAAAGAGTACGGCTGTAATAAACTACTTGCTCTCGATGCTCGAGTCACGATGTGTGAGCATGGCTCCTACCAAGCATGGTCGGTGGCAGAAAGGTAAAGGTAGAAAGGGTGATCGTCCTGAGGTGGGATAAGCACGGGTGGCTACAAGAGATAAGCTTTAAGAGCCTCAAAGGCTTGGTGGCACTCCTCGCTCCATTGAAATAAAATGTCATTTTTAAGGAGATGATGGAAAGGTTGACATCATTCCGAGAGTTGTGAGATGAAACACCGGATAGATTAGAGTTTTCCTGCAAACTACACAATTGTTTTAGGTTAGTGGGTGGGGAATTTCTAAAATAGCTTTGACTTTAGTAGGTTGACCTCAATGCCACACAAAGAGATGATAAAGCCAAGGAGTTTTCCTGAAAGGACGCCAAAGACACATTTCTTTGGTTGAAGATGAACACAGTATTGTAACAGGTGATCAAAAATAATGGTTAAAACATCGAGATGTTCACTGTGATGTTTGGATTTTCCAAGAAGATCATCGACATAATCCTCGAGGATAGTGTGCATAATGTCATGAAAAATGTAAGTCATAGCCGCTGATAGGTTGCACCAACATTCTTAAGGCCAAATGGCATGACACGATAGCAGAAGGTCCCCCAAGGGGTAATGAAGGTGGTTTTATGTTGATTGGATCGGGCTACTAAAATTTGATTGTATCTCGAGAAACCATCCATGAGAGAAAGCATCTCATGGCCCGCAGTGAGATCAACAAGTTGATCAATGCTAGGTAGGGGAAGTCATCCTTTGGGCAAGCGAGGTTAAGGTCCTGAAATCCATACATATTCAAGTCCACCCATCACTTTAGTGATAGGTACGATATTAGAAATCCATTGAGGATAGTCAATAGGTAAGATGAAAGAAACAGAAGGAGTCGTTAAAGCGCTTCTTTAACCAAGAGGGCAATGCGTGGATGCATTTTTCTCAATTTTTGTTTAAGCTGGTTTGGAGTCCGGTTTGAGTGATGTTATGGATAGCAATGTTAGGATCGATTCTGGCATGTCGGCGTAGGACCAAGCGAAAGCTTGATTGCAGGCAGCACGGAGGAAGGTAGTGAAGGCGGCTTGTTCGATGCGTCAAGAGATTATCTAATCTTTACAATGTGAGGATCATCCTTCATGTGGATGTTGATCTTTATAGTCTACTTATTCAACATGGTTTGGGTTTGAGATGGTAAGGAAAGTTGAATATAAGAGTTTTCTGCACCAAGGTAGGTGAGGATGGAGTTGTCATCCTAGCACTCCACAACATTAATCGAAGGCAAGTCTTCTTCGATCATGTCTAGATAAAAAGGGGGAGAGAAGATGGGTTTTCACCATCGCATTGACAAGTGAGAGGACCTAGGAAGATAACATTCACGAAAAAAAAAAGTTAGGAGGGATAGATTCGGGTCTATCGACTCGAGGGTGAAGATGGAAAAATGGGTGTTGATGTTCGAAAGGGGTGACTTCGTCATCTTCTTGGATACAATTGACCTAAGATTTCTTTGGTGTAGGTGGTTCAGAAAATCCAAGACCACTACGATCTTTGTGTTTGCGTGTAGTCATGGGAATGATCGTATGTCGGCCTTGTTCATAAAGACCGAAAACAAAACCTTTCCAAGCATAGTGAGTCAGGAAGGTGAGGGTGAAATGATGGTTGGTTGGATATTGAAAATCAGATTGGAAGGGAACCACACTAAGGGGAGATTCAGGGGTGACAGAGGATGCGTTGACACCCCCATACATTAGGTTGGTGCGGTAATTAGGTGGTCTGTAGGAGATCACCTCCCCCACATGACAGTCATAGGTAGGATGCGCATGTAAATGTCCATACTCTTATGGGGTATGGAAGGTGCTAATGTTGTATAGGCAGTACTCCCCCAGCGTAAGGCATTGAAAAACACCTACCAAGGGATCCGAGGTTGGGATGTTGTCTGCGGGGAAGGAAGAGGTATTCGCGTCGGTGGTTTCATTGGTCGAAGGTGTGGGTGTGGCTAAAGGGGATGATTGAGGCATGATTGAGGTAGATTTGGGTTGGATCAATGGGTGCCTTGACTAGTACAAGCACATCATTAGGGCTGTATAACACATTGTAGGTTTTGAAGGGGGAAGCGTCAGCTGTGATGGTGTATGACTTCCCCTCATACTCAAATTTTATGCATCTATGTAAGGTGGAGGGAACACATCCCATAGCCCAGATCCAAGGGCAGCCTAACAACATGTTGTATTGGAACTCTCCCTCAAAGACATAGAAGTGTTCGGGCAAGGTACATGGCCCTACATGAATGTTAAGGATCACGGTGCCTAGGGTAGAAGTAATAGCATTGTTGAATGAATGCAACATGGTGGGGTTGGCACACATGCATCTAGGAGGGATATTCATCTGTTGGAAGGCTTTGGAAGAGATGATGTTTAGGCTAGTGCCCTCATCGATCATAACACGATGTACGTGAATGTCTGGACATGTTTGAGATGAAAAGAGTGGGGTTAGGATCTTCTGCACCAAAGATGACAATTTATTCTTTGGAAAAACTAATAGTAGTGGCTTGCTGTACAGGGACGAGAGGTGGTTGTGGAGGTAGGTTACTTGGTGAGAGAAGTGACGTGGTTGGGTGTTAAGATGGAGGTGATGGGCAGGGTTTCGTTAGGTAGGACTTCTATCCCTTGGAGGATCTCAATTAGAACTTGTCGATGAGATTCAGATGTTTGAATGAGATCATAGAGTGTTATTTTTACAGGAGATTGGTGAAGTTGTTTGATCATGGTGTGATGGGAAACTCCATCGAGAACTGGATAGGCAAGTCCATGAATAACCACTTTTGGTGGTGGTGTGATCGGGATGGCAGAAGGAGAAAGAGAGGCCACAGGTGTGCTCTCTTTAGCTTTTCCATTGTTTTTCTGACCTTGAGTAGCAATGCTAATCATGTTGATCTCATGAATACGAGATGAGGAAGATGGTAGGGATAAGTCATTATTCTCGAGAGGCGGGGTTATAATGATGATATATTTTGGTGAGGCGGGGACAGGTGTTATAGGAGAAGGGATCGAACCTAAGGGATTTTCCCTCCATAATTTGTCTTTCTTAGATTTTCTATCCGAGATAGGCAACTAGAGAAAGATGGCTTTCAAAGCTTTGCATCCTTCTACATTGTGTCCTGGTGTGTAGTGGTAGCATGATTTTAGATTCATCATAACCTATAGGTCGAGGTTTAGATGGATCATAGGGTCTCAGTGGGGGTAGGGAAATGGTCGCATCCCCTACCAACATATCAAGGATCTTGGCGTAAGATCCTTTGAGCGGGTCAATTTCAGATGAAGATGAGGCTATTGATTGTTTTGGTAATGGTTGGGTATGAGTGGTTCATACGGGTGGTGGTTTAGGCAAGGGATTTTGATGATTAGGTTTAACTAGGTGTGGCTTCTTCACGTAGAAGTCATGTTTAGCTAGTTAGATGATGAGGCCATAGATGATGTGGTGGCAGGAAACAACCACGGGAAAGAGGAGCGATAGCAAACAAGTCCTTTGATGATCGAGTTTTCTTAGGGTTGGTAGGTAGGTAGGATACTTGGGGTGACAGTGTTGAGACGCCCGTGGATTTCGTATGGGTGCAAAAGGTGTAGGTCGTGTTAAAGAAGACGTGGGAGGTATGGTGTATTGAGGCAAGGTGGAGGGTGAGGCCCCAATATAGAAGGTGGGTGTGATAGCTAGGGTTGAAAGCGTGCTCTACTGTATGTACTAGTGTGATTGGGGGCGAGGGTTTTAGTTGTGGCGGAGGCATAGATTAGACTCGAGGAGATTGGGTCTATCTCCTAGGTGGATTGATGACTTTATTTTTGGATAAATCTAACCATTTAGGTGGGTGCGTCAGGCTGGGTGTTAGTGAAGTCCCAAGTGTAGGTGAAATTTTGGTTAGGTTGATAGAGGTGGATGAGGTATTCGATAGAGATGAGGGGGTGAAGGTGAGGACATATGCATTTTGAGCTTTGTAAAAACTTCGGGCATATGGTAGAGGTGTCCTGGATTAGTCATCTCGCATTTGAGTAGAGCATGGTGTACTCAAACGTTTCCATAAGACTCGTCTATCTTCTAGGGATGACAATCTTCACGTGTGGATGGGAATTTTGGTATGTTAGAGAAGTAGGTTGTGATTCCGGTCCACTGTGGGTGTGATACAGGGGGTGAATGAGGCGACTGTATCAATGGGTGTTAAGAGGTCAACCGGTCGCTGGAAAGATTTAGGCGATGAAGAAATGATAGGGAGGAGGGCATGTTCTAGAGGATCTGTCATGGTTAAGGAGTTTGGTGATGTAGGCTCGAGGGGTTTCTCCTCTAAGGATGATAGAAAAAGTGGCGATCCTTCTTCTTTTGCAGCAAGAGTGGTGGAAGGAGATGTTTGGGAAATAGATAGGTTGGATAACATCCGCTCATAGTCTTGCAGGGATGTGGTGTAAGAAGGCTCTTCTATGAGAAGAGAACTCTGGGTGGTTGATTCCTTTATGGGTAAAGGAATAGCGGGACTGTCCTCTTTTCCTGATGAAGGAGAAGGGGGCGAGGACCCCTGCGTTGGTGAAGAGGCTCAATTAAAAATTTCCTCGATGGAAGCCCTTGGTTGGGAGTTGAAAACCGCATGGATCTCATGTACACTCTTCTCCTTGGTTGAGATTTGTTGGTTTGTTGAAGATTTTAAATTTTTATTAGCGGGGGCATTAGGATTATCGAGGGTTATATCCCCTACATCAATCATTTCTGCACTATGTTTTTCAACATCTTGCAGTTTTCATGGCTGTGTCCCTTCACGCAATGGAAGTTACAGAAGTCATTTTCTTTATACCAAGAAGGTATAGCATGGGTGGAATCAAACCCAAAGTGAGGTTTAATAGGAGGCAAGGTGAGAGCTCCTGCTTTAAGTAATTTTTCCAAGATCACATCATAATTTTCTCCCAAGGGAGTGTACTTGATGGGCTCGGCTTTATACTTATAGGTGGATTTCGGCTAGGTATTAGACGGTGCTTGAGATTTGACCATCACTACGTGTACGGCTCCTTTTGATTTTGAAGCAGCCGATGCGTGAGAGTTGGTGGTGTTGGGTTTGTTGGTGGAGTCTTGGGTTTGAAAATTTGAGTTTTTGTTGCGTAACTTCAATTTCTCCTCCTCTAAGGCTCGAATCTCTAGTTTCCGAGCCATAGTAAAGGCCTCATCAAAGGTGTAGAAATTTTGAATTTTGAGGGTGGGAGAAATGTGTTTAGTGTAGGCCCGCGTAAAGAGTTCGATGAGCTCAACATGAGGTAAGGCATAAGTAAGTTGGTTGATGAGGCCCTACCATCGTCCAATGAAATCTGCGATAGACTCATCTTCAAATTATCGGATGGCATAGAGGTCGGCAATGGATACTTTCTTGGAAATATTGATGGAGAAGTGATCCAAGAAAGATTGGGCTAATCGGTTAAAGGAGAAGATTGAGCTTGGGCTAAAGCACTACACCACTCAAGGCAGGTCCCGATAAGGACATGGGGAAGGTACAGATATTAAGGCATCTTCATGAGAAATCGATAGTAGGCATGTCTAAACGATCGCAAGTGTTGTTGAGGGTCCTCCTTACTACTAAAGTGAGTAAATTTCAGTAATTCCCATTGAGGAGGATATGTATGAAGGGGATGAAGGATGAATAGGCTCCCAACAAACTTTCTCATATGTCAGGGTGTTACGGCTTCCTGAAATAGAAGCCTCAAGATTTTACATCTTGTCCATCATCTATTTGATTAAATCATTGGTTGGGTTAGATGATGGTGCTATCATCATAAACGGAGGAGGATTGGGCCAAGAGCCGCTACTAGACAATGGTGGGGTTGAATGTTGATAAGGTAACGATGATGAATGTGTTGGGGTGGCTGAATAAGGGTGTCCTATATAAGATGTTGAGGCCACCAGATGAGTCTGCGGAAATGAAAAGGTGGGCAGAGCCTGAGAGGGAAAGCTCGTGTGGATAGATGGTAGAGAGCGAGTTATGAAAGAGGCAATCTGCGGGAGAGATGAGGTAGGGGCAGTGGATGGTAGTGATATGTGGGGCCCCAGATTAACCAAAGGAAGGCCAATTGGTGCAGTATGAACCACCGAAGCCACTGAGCTGGGAGACGGGGCTAAGGATGAAGATGGTGAGGCGGAGTTATTAGGTGGGGAAGGGGCTAAGTGAGTGGCTATACTAATAGGCATACCAAAGAGGAGCTGACCGTTAGGTGTATGGTCAGGGGTATGAGACAAATAATACTGTACGGTGCTAGGATTAGCATCCAAAAATTTGGCAAAGTCCGGATCTCCTACAGGGATCTTGGGAAAAGCACTGGTGTCCGTAGGATTCCCCATAGGATGCAAAGGGGGTGACTCAGGAAAAGACACGGAACAAGCATGTGAAACCATGGTTGCAGCTTGTTGCCGGGTGATAACAACCATGGACAAGAGGATACAGTAGGGAATTAGTCAATCAGGAATAGAAATAGCAACAAAATGTTGGAATTGGTAGGTTGTTGGTTTGTCAAGAACTGTGAAACACAATAACCGATGTCGGTCAGGTGGTAGCCGGCGTCGGTCAGTGTAACCGATGTCGGTAGAAGACGACCGGTGTCGGTCACTGTGAAGGTAAAGAGAGAATGTAAGAGGCTACTAGTTTGGGGATAACAAGGCTTAGTATACCCACCAAACTGTCTGAAGTGATCACTGAGACAGGGTATAACACAGAAATATAATTGAAAAGAAAAAAATAAAAATCAAGATACACAAGCAAATCAAGAGACTAACCCTAGGATTAATTTTAATCACTTTGGGCTTATGCCTTAGATGCAAGATGATGTCAATCCTAAACAAAATACCTAAGGGAAATGTCAAGTTTTTTTCGGCTTGTAAGGCTACCTCAATCGGGTGGAGGAATACCATGGGAAGGGGGATGTTTGAGATGTTGTGTAGATTATGATGTGATTTGGTATGTGTTGTGCAGTGAGAGTAAGATTAATTTCTTGTCAATACCGTGGATATCACCCCCATGTGTACGACCTGTTACTTAATCTACATTCACTAGAATTAAAAACAGCAAGCAAGAATGTGATGCATGTGTTTTAAACCCAAATTGAAAATGATATTCAATGAAGCAAAGAAAGAGAAGAGGTTAAGAAGATGACTTTCACTAATGCAAAGATGCGAAAGAAAGACAAGTTCTTTTACCAAAATGACAAAATATTTTGTGAATATTTAGAAGAAAGAAATAGCAAGTGTGCTCCCTATATGAAAACAAGCAAGAAAGAAAGAAACCCGAGAAGGGTCCCACCGGGCGTGCCAAAATGTTTCGCATAGAATTTTGTTCCAGAATAGAGTTATTTCTATCTTTTCATTCTCTTGAGAAATAGATAAGGGTTAGGGCTAGGAGGAATACCTATTGAGTGTTGGGAAGGTGTGCGCGTACCGTAGAGAGATCAGACCGATTGTGAAGAGCTCTTTTTTTTCTGGGAAGGACTACTAGTTTCTGATGCGGATGCAGGTCCAAGGAATGCAGTGGTGAAAGCAAGGCTCAGTTGGGATGATTTAGCAATCGGAAGTGAGCTGATGAAGCTATCCTCCGACTCTCCCAATGTTTGGATGAGTGTGACCGTGATCTAGTTGCTCGATTCTGATCTTGGGCTCAATACTCCTCTCTCGCAACCCCTCTCTCTCTCTCTCACTTGTCCGTCCCTTGCAAAATGAATTCGGATCCTTTTGTTTTAGTTGGGGAGGTCATTTACAAGGAACAATGGCAATTTCTAACCGACACGGTCGCGTAGGGACCGATGTCGGTTAGGTCAAAGTTGGCTATTTTTAGTAAAATAGCCAACTTTCCCTCCTTTTCTCCCGAGGGGTCAGTTGTGGGCTTGGTCAAGTCATTATTAGGTTTGTTTTGGTGCGGGAGGGGTGATGAGTCATGGGTGTGGGTCGGACCAAGTTATAAGTCTTAATTAGGTTAGTTTAGGGTTAGGGCCAGGTCATGGTGAGGTCGCAGGGTTGGAAATGTGGATTTATTAATTATAAGGTAATTAATAAATAATTAAGTGTGTAAGGTTTAGGTGGTGAGGTAGGGTTAGGTTGCGAGACGAGATGTGGGGCACAAGGCGTCGTAAGACCCAAATTTGGTGTCTACATGTGGTTCAATAGGTTGATTATTGATTGTATGACAAAATGAATGAACCATAAAAGTGTGTGTTGTTGTTATAGAATTACACCAAGTGATTTTCCCATAGTTTTATGGTTATTCTCAATCATTTATCAACTTGTACATTTGTAAATAAGTACATCAATTATAATTAATCCCTTTAATATGCTTTCTTATTTCCCAGTTAGATATTAAATTTTCCCCTTTGCTATAGAATATAGTTGTAGGCTTCTTTACCACTTTTATGTATCCTCAACATACACTTTTCAATTACTATGTTTATAGGTTAATTATACCCCAACAAATTTGATGATTCCTTTATTCATATATTATATCATGTTCTGAAATCTATAACAATGTATCATAGTTCCTAGGTTAACCATACTTATTATATATTTCCTTATTACGTAAAAGATACATGCTCATTATATATTTCTGATTATTTAAAAATATATTTCTTCATAATCATGACATGATATCTACATATACTTAGGAGGTGTTTCCTTAATTCCACTTAGTTCTTCTAGGTGTAATGAACACAATTATTGTCTTTTTACAATCTTAATGCAGGTATAAAACATGTTATCTCATGTTAAATATGCAAGCATGTCATAGGTTTGATAAGAGAAAGTTCCTAATTATAACTTATTATAATATTCCCTTGCTGATTTACACTCTACCATTTTTTATTAAAAATTTACACAACCATAAATACTTAATATTAACACTTAAGCATATATAGGGCGACTTGATTAATATCATAAGTATCAAAGAAATAATCATAGGTAACATAAAAAGATCCACTCCAAAAATGTTAACCTCCAAATTAATGCATATTAATTAACCAAAAGTGACTATCAAGAATCAATTTATAATAGGCCTAAGACCATATTTTATTTCTCATGAAAATATTACACTTTTGGTCAAATTTCATTACATTCTATTAATTTATAAAAATGATTCATAATAATTAACAAGACTCGTGATATCCTTCTTTAATCAATCTCCAATTGCCTTTCAACCATGTAATCAAAAAGTATATCAACGTATAAATGGTCACCCTAAGGAACCGACATGGGTCATTACACAATCATTGCGTTGTATTATTAAGATATACATAATACAAAAAGGTTCGATTCCCCAAATTAGATCTTATTTTAATGAAGAACCATAAATCATGTAATAGCTAGTTCAGTACTTTATCATTCATATTTACAAATAATAGTCAAATAATAACTTAAACACCACCATTGAAATAACCGATCATTTTTATTCCAACTCAATGTCAATCTATGATTACTTGTAAGTTTCATAAAATTACAAAGATTACACTTGTCGAGAATAGATCTTAGTCTTTGGGAAAATGACCTAAATAAATGCTTTAGATTTTTACTTTAACTCATTCGAGTTGGTTTACCAACGCGATGAGTCAAGACCAATATTTAGAGACTAAGCTCCATATCAAGGAGTTAAAATATACTTCATTAACTCATCTGATTTGGTTTTATAACTCGGAGAAATATCCTTATTAAACTAACTCGTTATCACCACATTTTTAGCTCACCACACGAATAGCTTAAATATCAACTTTCCCACCAACTAACTTTGGAACTAAACATAGTACAAAGGACTAAACGATACAAGCCATTAGCTTACAAATTAAAATGACACAACATGATCGAAGCCACTCACAAAGTTTACCAACCAAAACCGAGTATTAACAGTTTATAACAAAATCATCTTTGCGCTCAACTCATGAGAGCTATTTACCCAATTCCTACCCCATTTGTGAGCTCAATAATCTCTACTCAATTTTTAACGAGCCAAAAAAGTTCAAAATTTCTTTGAATTCAAAATATCGATTAAGGTTTACATAACACATCCCAGTTGAGTATAAATTGATGAGACAAGTAAAACAAAGACAATAAAACTGTTGCAAAACTCGAGATTATACCTAAGACTAAGACCCAAAATGACAATGGATAAATAAGAAATCAAAAAGCTTAAAATTTTTAAATGATAAATGAATATTTCTACCAGATGGGTTATTCAAATTAGTATTTATTCCAAGCACATCATAATGTCCATTCCTAAAAGAGGGTTAAGCAGATCGACTAGTACCTTTTTGGGGTTCAAGAAAATGGTTTAAAATCATCTAATACAGCTCACCATAAGATCTTGAAAACCCTTTTAGAGGCATCATCCATTCTATTTGATGAACTCAAAAAATTAGAAAACTTGGTTATATTACTCGAGTACTCACAATCCAAAATATCACCTAGGTAGGAGTCATTCAACATGAGTAAATAAAATAAAATACCTAGATGGAAACCTATCACATCGGATTTATTTATGCCAAAATTATAATAGGAGGATTTGTGTGACACACATGTAAACTCCATATTTAAGATCAATAGCTTTCAACAATGCTAGTTCCCGTGTTCATGAGAAGAATTCAGACAAGGTCCAAAATAGCAGAGGAGGGAGATTTTGAGTATCTGCAGTTATCACTTGGAAGGGGAAGAAGAGGAAGAACTATTCAAAGGTCACCCTCACCACCAAACATGACTCTCTCCACTCCACCTCCTAGTAAGACTTTCTTGTAGTCTACCGAGTTCTCACACTTATCATAATGGCAGCAGTAACAAAATTTGGGATTTGTCAATTTTACTAGCGAGAAGTCCTCTTGCCCTCAATGCCAACAATCCCATTCTAGCATCTTCTCTTAAGAGCATCCCTTTCTTCACTTGGGAGAATTAGACTACTCTGGTAGATCATATCTAAGACATTGCAAATTTTTGTGCTATTCATCAAATTGTTGAACAAGATGTAGCTATTAGGTTGTTGGCCTCTTCATTCAAGGGTAGAGCTTTGTAATGGTTCAAGAGTCTTATAGTAGGGTAACTTACTAATTGGATCCAACCGGGATAGATCTCGTGCAACCAATTTGGAGAGAAGGTAGATAATATTTCCTTACTTGAGCAACTAACGACTATAAAGAGGGCTTGTAATGAGCTTATGACAAACTTCAATTTCAGATTTTAGAAGACTTGGGAGAGGATTCTAGTCTTGGTAAGACCAACTGCTAAAGGTGCATTTATTTATTTTTTGAAAGCATTGAATTATGATATTGCTGTTATGATTCAATCCATGGGTGGTAAAACATTTCTGGTGCATATGCTATAGCCATTAGGGCTGAAATTGTTTTGATCCAAGCTAGCAAGTTAGCTCCTAGGCCACCTATGCCATTATACCCTAAGATACCCCAAGCATCTCAGCCTTCCATTACCCCTATTCCTAAGAACGTATCCTAGCCTACCACATCTACATCCTACTCTCCTACACAAAAAGGAGGATGAATACATGAAAGCCTTGATAAGGAATTTTTCCAACAAGGTTATATCGTTGGAGAAGTAGCAGGCCCAATCATATAGAAGTTATTCAAATCAGGGGCAGTCTTCAAACCAGGCTTCAATCAGGGTTATCAACCTTAAAAAAATCAAAAATCAAAGATATGGATAGAATAAATAGAATAATAGGTGGAAGGCTCAAAATACCTCTCTTCCACTTGTACCAGTTACTACTCCTCAGCCATCTCCTATTGCTATCTCTAGTCAAGTGTTGGTTCCTGTGCAAAATAATGTCATTCAAGAAACAAAATGGTGTTTCCCTTACAATCTGCCACACAATCAACTAATTTGTGAAAGGGCATTGCATGTTTAGGATTTTATGGTTCAAATATCTTCCAATCAACAAGAGCCATTACTAGAGGCATCAAATTCTAATATGGAAGGAGATTAGGAAGCTAATCAAGATGAAAGTCTTATGTTCTTTAGATCTGAAGATTTTTGTGCCTTAAATTAGATGGATGCTGATAATACTAGGTCCAAGAAAATAATGTTGGAATCACAACATGCATCCTCCTCCAATCAAGGAAATGTTGTTAAAAAGGAAAAGGAGTTTAATAGGAGGGAAAGTGATGTAACCTATAATTTACCACGAACAACCCAGGCATGTTGGCACATCACCCATCTTGAGTTGAGCACTCACCCAAATCACACAAAGGTGCTAGGCCCCTCCTTAGAGTTGCTTGTATAATAAGTGAACATGATGAAGATGTAATGTATTCATATCCAAAAAAAACATAAATATTCCACAAAGCATATTCCATATCTAGATCTAAACGAATAATGAATCAAACAATAGATATAGTGAAGTCAACCATGTAAGAACTAGTTTTAGTCATGTTTAACACCATTATTCACCCAACACACTCCATTATATTAAAACACAATAAACACAAAATATTTTTACAATAAGTAGTATCATAAGTTTATGCACGCATCAGATATGGTAACATAACTCCAAAATAGCTCATACATAACACTCTCTTCTAATCTACACAAATTACTACATATTTATAAGGGTGGGGACTTTCCCTTCACCACTTACGCACTTACAAAAATAGGTCGCATGTTGAAAATATTCATGCACATTTACAATAACATGCACACATGTAAGTGCACTAATAATAGATCTCTTATAGTTAACTGAAAATAGTAATTCTATTATTAATTCAAACTCATGCATGGTGCTTTAGTAGATGCTATTCCCAAAATAGAATTTGCGTGTCGTGTAAGTCTCCATCCGTTGTGTGCTCCGTACGCTATCTCAAAAATAGTCAAGAACCATGAAAATGGACAAGCCTTTATTCAATCTACCTTTTATGTGCACTTCCTTTCCTATCCTTCTGTGCCTTCAAATCTACCTTGCTACCACGCATGAATCTTCTGTGCACCTTCTCCTTAGTGTCATACTTCATCTACTCAACATTACCCCACACTAAACTGCATTTCCACCTTGGCAATGGTTGCCTCCTGATGCCTTAAAGAATAAGAATGGAAGAATATAAAGAATGAATTGTTGTACAAAGAATATATTTTACTCTCCTAGTACCCTCCTCTTCCACCGAGAGAATCAACTCTAGATATTCTTCCTTAATTTCAGCTTCTAAAGCTTTCCAATCATCTAGTGCATTCTTGGTCTTCTCTGGGACATCTGCAGCGATGCCCTCCAACTCATCCTAGTTCATCTCTCTCTTCTTGTTCCTCAATGATATGAAAATGTTAGCCATAACAGACATATCCTGTCACTCTAGAAGATCCAACTTTTATACTCGAGCTTTCCAAGCTCATCTAACATTTCCTTATAAGGTTGTTGTGCTTCTACAAGGTATTCACACTTTTTATTCTCTAATGCAAATCTCTCTGTGTGCTCTATAATTTCATCCTTCATTTCTTTCAAAACTTCATTATCCTCCAATATGGTTCTTATTCAGATTTTTTATTATGGATCTACACAGATATTCAATGCCAGGTCTACTTTCTTAAGATATTCTTACAAATTCTAGAGCAAAGCTTCGTAACATGAAATATTTCTAACTACTGAGGCCCTTTCTCTCTTCACTTCCTATTCAGGGTCCTTTGGCACTGGCATGCGAATCGGTCCATCCTCAAGCACCAAATCTACTAGGGTACACACATAATGCATAGCTGAAGGAAACCTTTCAGGTACCTTAGATTCCAAGGGAAGTCTTGATTTTAGGACATGGTCACCAATTTCTTCCACCATACTGATGAAGGCCTCATTCTTTTTCTACTCCAAGTCCTTTTCTCCTTGTAGATGTGCTATTTCTGTAGCTTTGGCCTTGTTATGTTCTCGTAGAGCTCTAATAGTGGTAACCTTATCTATGTTCCTCTACGCCACTTCTGTAGATACCTTAACTAAGGCATTGCTTACCTACTCATCGGACATGAGAGTGGGCTTTATAGTCATGTTCCTACTCTGCGGTGCCTTCTTCATTCTTCGGGACACACATGAATCCTCACATACATCAAAATTGGGCTCTTCCATGTGAGTTTACAATAGTTGTTTCTTTGCATGTGTAGTGGCCATGTCTGGGTCCATCAACTCCCATCCATACAACCCCTTAAGTCCCATTATACTCTAGAAATGGGCGTGGAAAATTTTATTTGTGTCCTTAGCATAGCCCATACTTGGTACAACATACTCCCCACTTTCTCTCTTTGTTCTTGGCCCCTTAGGAATTTGAGCACCAAGATTTTGAGTCAGATCTTTGGTGTTATGAGTAATATCATGTTTTTTTTTTCTTCTAACACCTTTGCTCTATCGTATTCATCCTTTAGATCTTCATCCTTGGGTTCCTCCACATCTTAAGTTGTAGAGGGGTACTAGGAATGCTTTCTGCAGACTCTTCTACCTCCTCATTTAGATTTATCTTTCTCCTTTTCTTCTCAACTGCCTCTTTCGAGGAGAGATTCGTGATGATCTCCTCATAGGCATTCAGTTCCTATGCCTTGGTACCTTGTTCTTTTGAATAACCTTTTAAAGCGACACTCTCCCTTTTCTACTTCTACATCTAAGTCTTCATCTTCTTCTTGCGCCTATGGTCTAGTTCCCACACACTCGTATCCACTCTATCTATGGGCTGCCTCCATCTTCTATGATCTAAGCCGCCACTATCTTCATCTTCTTGAAAAGGTGCATACCTTCCTTAAGCTTTATCTTCATTTCTCCTAATGATTCATGTACTCCTTTCAATTCATGGTAGCCCCTAGGAAATAAGTCTTGAAAATCATGAAGCAACTCCACTATTTTTCTACTTAAGATTAAAACCAATAATCTCCAATTATTGCCTCTTTAGGTTTAGTATCATGTACCAATATTCACTTTGTTGGTCTTCATAGGTTCATGATAGGTGTGTGTGTTGTTATCTACATTGTATAAAACCTCACACGCACTGTTGAATAATTTATATCCAGTTCTTCTAATTCTTCATCATACACTATATAGACCATCATCCCTTTGTCTTTCTCAAAGTAAGCACACTTAAGTAGTGTGGCATCTATCTCTGTTCCTTCAGAAAAACGCACTCCTAAGTCATTTTCATCAAATACCTCCTGAATGATTTCTTCTATCTTTGCACTGTCTCCCATAGTTAACTGATTTATAACCCTTAATGCCTCTTCTACTAGAGGTTTAGTAGAGAAGTAGTCAAAAGTATGGACCATACCTACTGATCAAATCTTGCCAATTTTCAATTTCTCTATGTAGCTCTGCATATACATACCAAGCGCGTGCGCAAACTTGTAAAGTGGAATAAAGTTTGTACACCCATAATGAAGGTGGTAAAGTTTCCTACCCCCTCTGTTCAGAGCCTCTCACACTTTTGAATGTGGTCTTTGAGCAGGTTGATTACCATGATATGTGAAGATTTGATTTGGTGCATTGCTCCTAGAAAATTGACTTGTAAGAGCAATCCTGACTTCATTCTATTCTACAAGATTATCCCTATGAACCATCCACCATCACATTGTTGTCCCACACAGGTATATTCTAGCCTACTTCTTCTTTCCAACTAGTCTATGTAATGTTCCTCCATGGTGCACATCAATACCGTAGGGTCTCCTTCCCCAGTGCACCAAGGTTGGATTTGTTAGCTATTCTCCTAACGCAATGAGGTTTTCTTTTCTACCTAAATGTGCTCCTTACTTCACACCCAATCATCTCATAAGTACCATAATATAAATTATCACAAGAAATACTTGTACTACCGCTAATAGATTATGCATCTTCCCACTAATGGAGTCCTTCTTTAGATGGCCCAAGCACTACGGGTCCCGAATGACACGTACATAAATCCTATTCAAATCATCCTCACTCAAAGGCTCAACATAGGGCGCAGATTTTCCCGTCTGTTAAAGGGATAATAACTCTTTCCTCCTTGTTCTCAAAACTGATATATCCCTTGTTAAACCGAAGATCAAAATTATTTGTGTAACACCAAGGGAATCCAAGAAGAGCTAGGAAAGTATCTTCTTTTGTAAGTGCTAAAACCTCAAAATCCCCAGTGAACTTGGCCCCTTGTATAACAATGGATGCATATTTTAAAACTCCGATATGAGTGGCCTTAGTTGATCGACCATGAATAATACATTAGAAGATGGTTGTAATGTAGGTCTCCCCATATGTACCCATGCATCTAAAATAAGCACATTTACTTCGCACCTATTTCAATAAATCTATTACTCAAGATCCATCCATCAACAACAACATTGAGAGTGATTTTCTTGTCGTAGTTGTAGACACCAAATTTGTGTCTTACGACCCCTTATGACCCGCATCTCATTTCGCAACCTAACCTCACCACCTAAACCTTACACAATTATTTATTAATTATCTTATAATTAATAAATCCACATCGCCTTACCCGCCACCTCACTTTGCCACCTCATCATGACCTAGCCCTAACCCTAAACTAAGCTAATTAGGACCCATGACTTGGTCAGACTCACATCCATAACTAATGCCTCCTTACTCGCACCCAAAGCCGACCTTCTAGCCACTTGACCAAGCCCGCAACTGATCTCTCGGGAGAAAAGCAGGGAAGGTGGGCTATTTTACTAAAAATAGCCTACTTTTTCCTAACCGATGCCGGTTCCTACTCGACCGCCGTCGGTTACGTAACCGCCATCGGTTCCCTGTAAATGGGCTCCCCAAACCAAAACAACGGATCGGAATTTCATTTTGGAGATCAGTCGAAGGATTTTTGAATCAAAGGAGAGTCCAAAGCGATTAGCAGAGTCCAGAACTTCACTTGACCAAGCGAGGCAGTGAAGAAACCGGAAGAGTTGGCAGCCGAGGAGATCAACTGGCATCTTCGTCAAAAAACCAATGAAGTTACATCTTGCATGTCCTCCATTATAACATTTCTTATGCTTTTGGAATTACAGTCCTCCCAAATCCGTTTCTGGATCCATTATCCAACGTACCATTGCCTCTAGCTGTCATTCTTTTGTTTCTAACCATCCCGTTTCCCAAAAACTATCCAAAAATCAGCCATTACAAACTCCACAACCAGCCCAGAAGATCCTAGAACCCACCGGTATCGGTTAGCAGTAACCGCCATCGGTTATAGGTAACCGGCATCGGTTCCTTTGATCAAAAACCAGAAAAAACAGCCTTTCCCTACCCAGTTCAACCAAGCAATTTAATTGATATTTTACAGTATTTTGTGTTAACTCATATCGGCAGGGGAACTGACCACCTTCGAAAGGAAGTTTCATATTTCCTGGGCCCAAGGCAATTCCCTCATTTACTATCTAATCAAAATCTTGTGGTCTTGTGTTCTTATTTGCAGGTAGTCCTTCCAAGACAAAAGGAGTTCTTCATAGCGCATCGGCTGATCTTTCTCTACTGTGACGCGCACATCATCTCGACATTCTACGGGTATTCCTCCTAACCCTAACCCTATCTCATTTCTATAAGGAAGCGAAGCATTTCGAGTGAAACATTTTGCACGCATAAACAAACTTGACATTTCCCTAAGTCTTGTTGTTTAGGATTCTGACATCATCTTACGTATAAAGGCATAAGCCCACAATAATTAAAATTAACCCTAAGGTTAATCTCTGGATTTGCGTGTGCATCTTGCTTGTTTGCTGTCCTGTTTTCTCTATCATACTTTGTCTTCTGTGATCAATAAGTTGCTAAACATACTCAACGTTACCAATATCAAATCAGCAGCCTTTTATATCTTCTTATCCTTAATTTTTGACACCGACATCGGTTAAGGAACCGACGTCGTTTGATCTGTGACCGACACCGGTTACTAAACCGATATCGGTTACTGTCTTCATCAGCCCCTGACAAACCAGTAGCTTGCCAAATTCACCATTCAGAGGTTGTTTTTGTTCTTGATAGATTGAAACTTTCCTGTGTGTTCTAGTCTATGGTTGTCATCACTCGGAAGCAAGCCGCCGCCATGGTTTCACATGCCTGCTCTGTGTCTTTGCCTGAATCACCCCCTTCACATTCTATAGGGAACCCTACGGACACCAGTGAGATCCCCCAAATTCCTGTAGGAGACAAGGACTTTGCCAAATTTCTGGATGCTAATCCCAGCGCTGTACAATACTATTTGTCTCATACCCACGACCGTCGCCCTTTGATGGTCAGCTCCTTATGGGCATGCCTATTAGTATAGCTGCTCATTTAGCTCCTACTCCTCCACGATAACAATACCTTACTTCTGCATCACTAGCCCCGTCTCCCAATCCGAAGCTGACGAGAGGTTCATACGACCCGATTAGCTTTCCTTTGGTTAACCAGGGCCCCACGTATCGCTACCACCAACCGCCCCTATCTCATCTCTCTTTGAGACCACTCCATTCATGACTTACTCTCGCCACCTATTCAAACGAGCTTTCCTTCTCAAGCTCGCCTACCTTTTCATTCCCATACACGTATCAAAGTAACCTCAACACCTTATATGGGACATCCCTATTATGTGGCACCATCATCTCATCCAACCACGATTTCATCAAGCAAATGATGGACAAAATGCAAAACACGGAGGCTTAGCGTTTGAAGCCGTAGCGCCTGACATACGAACAAGTTTGTCGGGAGCCCATTCACCCTTCTATCCCCCTTCATTCATATCCTCCTCAATGGGAGTTGCCAAAGTTTACTCATTTTAATGATGAAAGAGGATCCTCAACAACACTTGCGATCATTTAGACATGCTTGTTATTTGATTGCCCATGATGATGCCTTGTTACTCGCACCTTTCCATGTCCTTATCGGGCCTGCCTTGAGTGGTGAGTGCTTTAACCAAGACTCAATCTTCTCTTTTAACCAACTAGCCCAATCTTTCTTGGATCATTTCTCCATTAACATTGCAAGAAAGTATCTATCATCGACCTCTATGCCATCCAAACGATTCGAAGACGAATCTATCGCAGATTTCGTTGGACGATGGCGGGGCCTTATCAACCAACTTACGTATGCCTTGCCTCAAACCGAACTTATCGAACTGTTTACGCGGGCCTGCGCTAAGCACATCTCCCCTACCCTCCAAATTCAAACTTTCCGTACATTCGACGAGGCCTTTACTATGGCTCGAAAATTAGAAATTCGAGCCTTAGAGGAAGAGAAATTGCGGTTGCGCAACAAGAACTCCACTTTCCGAACTCCTGATTCTACCAATAAACCAAATACCACCACTCCTCACGCATCCACCTCTTCTAAATCAAAAGGAGCTGTCCACGCGGTGATGGTCAAATCCCAACCACCGTCCAATACTCCACCAAAAACCACCTATAAATACAAAGCCGAACCCATCAGCTACACTCCCTTGGGAGAAACCTATGGTGTGATATTGGAGAAATTGCTCAAAGCTGGGGCTATCACCTTGCCCCCTGTTAAACCTCACTCCGGGTTTGACTCCACCCGCGCAATACCTTCCTGGTACAAAGAAAATGACTTTTGTAACTTTCACCGCGTAAAAGGACATAGTCATGAAAACTGCAAGATGTTGAAAAACATATGCGAGCAGAAATGGTGTGTGTAGGGGATATAACACTCGATAATCCTAACGCCCCTGCTAACCGAAATCTGAAAATTTTCAACAAGCCATTCCCGAATCACTCGTCCAGCAGCAACGTGAACCAAGATATCTTAGCTGAGGAGAGTGTTCATGAGATCCATGCAGTCTTCGATTCTCAGCCAAAAGCCTCTATCGAGAAAATTTTGAATCAGACCTCTTCACTAACACAGGAGCCCGAACCTCCTTTACCACCATCAAGCCAAAGCGAAATCGTTCCTTTACCCATAGAAGAGTTAACTGCCCAGGCTTCCCTTCCCATCAATGAGTCTTCTTACACCACATCCCTACAAGACTGTGAGCGGATGCTATCTAATTTATCTATTTCCCAAACGTCCCCTTCTACCACTCTTGCTACACAAGAGGAAGGCTCACCACTCCTTTTGACATCCTTAGACGAGAAATCTCTTACACTAACATCACCACATTCTTTTAACATGACATGAGACCCTCTCCAACATGCCCTTCTGCCTATTAGTCCCTCATCGCCTAAATCTTTTCAACAACCGGTTGACCTCCTAACATCTATTGATACAGTGCCTCATCTGCCTCCTGTGTCACACCCGCAATGGACTGGAATTACAACTCACTTTTCTTCCGTACCAAAATTACAAATCACACCTGGAGACTGTCATTCCACAGAAGATAGACAGGCCCTATGGGAACGTTTGAGTACCCCTTTTTCTACTCAAATGCAAATGACTGATCCTGATGTCTCCACCATCTACCCGAAGTGCTTACAGAAGCTTAAAATGCCCCTGTTCTCGCCTTCACCCCCCTCACCTCTACCAAATGCCCCGTCCACTTCTATCAACTTAACCAGATCTTCCCCTACGCTTGGGACCTCACCAATGCCCAATCTGACACACCCGCCTAAGCGACTCGATCTATCCAAAAATAAATCCGTTCCGCCACCTAGGAGACGAACGCAATCCGGGCCTCTATCACAATTAAAACCTTCATCGTCACACCCACCTTCCATATTGGGACCTCATCCCTCCACTTTACACCAATATATCATACCTCCGTTGTTTTCTGCAAAACGACCTACGCCTTCTACACCTATACAGAGATCAATGGGTATCACAACATCGTTACCCGCGTATCCGGTTCACCTATCAACCCTAAACCAATCCCATCATCAAAGGATTTATTTTTTCTGTCACTCCCCTTTCTCCGTGGTTGTTTCCCGCTACCATGCCATCTGTAGCCTCATCATCTAACCAGCTGAACGTAACTTCTGTGTCCAAGAAACCACGTTTAGTGAAAAACATGTGTCAGCACCCCTCGGCTAAACCACCACCCATACGAACTAAACACGCCCAAACATTACCACAACCCACACAATCAATACCCTCATCTTCTTCTGATTTTGACCCACTCAAAGGATCTTACGCCAAAATCCTTGCTATGTTGGTGGAGAATGCGACCATCTCCCTACCTCCACTTAGACCTTATGACCCGTCTAAGCCCCGACCTGTGGATTATGATGAGTCTAAAATCTGCGCCTATCACCGCACACCTGGACATGATGTGGAAGGATGCAAAGCTCTAAAAACCATCCTTCGCCAGTCACCTCTTCCGGATACAAAGGTTAAGAAAGACAACTTACGAAGGGAGAGACCTCTAGCGTCAATTCCCTCTACTATACCATCTGTCCCCGCCTCACCAAGATCGATCATTATTACAACCCCACCTCTTAAAGACCATGAATTATCCCAACCATCTTCTTCATCTCAGGTCTACGAGATTAATATGATTAGTGTCGCTACTCGAGGACAGAAAAACAATGGGAAAGCGAAAGAAAACACACCTGCGGCATCTCTTTCTCCTTCAACCATCCCGATTACACCACCACCTAAAGTGGTTATTCGCGGACCCGCCTATCCCGTCTCTAATGGAGTTGCCCACCGAACCATGATCAAACAGCTTCATCAATCGCCCGTAAAAATGACACTATATGATCTCATTCAGACTTCTGAATCTCATCGACAAGCTCTCGTTGAGATCCTTCAAGGGATAGAGGTTTTACCCAACGAAACCCTACCGTTGCCTCCATTCTAACACCCAATCACGTTGCCTCTCTCACCAAACAATCCATCTCCCCCACCACTTCTGTCTCAAAACAACAAGCCGCTGCGGTTAGTTTCTCGGAAGATGAAATTATCGACTTTGGTGCAGAAGACCCTGACCCTGCCCTTTTCATTTCCGCTTACGTCCGAGACATTCGAGTACGTCGGGTTATGATTGACGGGGGCGCTAGCCTAAACATCATCTCTTCAAAAGCCTTCCAACAAATGAACATCCCTTCTAGTTGCATGTGTGCCAACCCCATCATGTTGCGATCATTCAATGACGCTATTACTTCTACCTTAGGCACCGTGATCCTCAACATTCGCGTAGGCCCACGTACTTTGCCCGAACTCTTCTATGTCCTTGAAGGAGAGTTCCAATATAATATATTGCTAGGTCGTCCTTGGATTCGAGCCATGGGATGCGTTCCCTCAACATTACATCGATGCATAAAATTTGAGTACGAGGGGAAGTCCTACACTGTAAAAGCTGATCCTCCCCCCTTCAAAACTTGCAATATGTTATACCGCCCAAACGATGTGCTTATACCAATTAAGACACCCATACATTCAACCCAACCTTCCTCTTCAAATGTACCTCAACCATCCACCTCAACTGCACCTACGCCTTCAACTGATGAAACCACCATCGCACAAACCACTTCTCTTCCCTTGACTAACATCCCAACCTCCGACCCTTAGTAGATGTTTTTTCATCGCCTCACACCTGGGGAGTACCGCCTATATAACGTTAGTTCTTTCCCTACCCCGCAGGAGTACGGACAATTACATGCGCATCCCACCTACGACTGTCGCGTGGGGGAGGTAATCTCTTACGGACCACCCCATTGCCGCACTAACCTAACGTATGGGGGTGTTGACACATCCTCCATTATCCCTGAACCTCCTCTTGGTGTGGTTCCCTTCCAATCCGATTTTCAATACTTGACAAATCGTCGTTTCTCCCTCACCTTCTTGACTCAGCTGTGCGTGGAAAGGCTTTGGTTTTGGCCTTTACGAACAAGGCCGACATACACTCATTCCCGTGACCACACGCAAACATAATGATCGCAGTGGTCTCGGTTTTTCCGAAACACCTACACAAGAGACACCTCCTGTCAGCTGTATCCTGGAAGAGGAAGACGTTGCCCCTACCGAAACATCATCACCTACTTTGCCATCATCACCCACAGAATCGATGGACCCTGAATCTATCCCTCCTAACTTTTTTTTTTCATAAATGCTATCTTCATAGGTCCTCTCACTTATCAATGCGATAATGAGGACCCATCTTCTCTTCCCCTTCTGTATCCAGACATGATCGAAGAGGATTCGCCTTTGATTAATGTTGTTGAATGCCAGGATGACGACTCCATACTCACTTACCTGGGCGCGGATGATTCTTATATTCAACGCGCCCTACCATCTGAAACCCAAACTATGCTGAATGAATCTACTATAGAAATCAACATCCACACGGAGGAAGATCCTCACATAGTGAAGATTGGACAATCCCTTAACACATCGAGAACAAGCCGCCTTTACTACCTTTCTCGTGCTCGCAACAAGCGTTCGCATGGTCTTACGCCGACATGCCAGAATTCATCCTACCATTCGCGTCTATAACATCACCCTAAACCCCGATTCCAAACCGGTCAAACAGAAATTGAGAAAATGCACCCACGCATTGCTCTCTTGGTCAAAGAGGAACTCCAACGACTCCTTTCGTTTCCTTTATTCTCGCCTATTGACTATCCTCAATGGATTTCTAACATCGTGCACATCACGAAAGCAACGGGGACTTCGGATATGCATGGATTTCGAGATCTTAACCTCGCTTGCCCTAAGGATGACTTCCCCCTCCCAAGTATTGATCAACTTGTTGATCTCACTGCGGGTCATGAAATGCTTTCTCTCATGGATGGCTTTTTAGGATACAACCAAATTTTGGTCGCCCCTGCCGATCAACACAAGACTGCCTTCATAACTCCTTGGGGAACCTTTTGTTATCGTGTCATGCCATTTGGCCTTAAGAATGCTGGTGCTACCTATCAGCGGGCTATGACCTACATTTTTCATGACATTATGCACACTATCCTTGAAGACTATGTCGACGATCTTCTTGGCAAGTCTAAACATCGTAGTGAACATCTCGATGTTTTAACCATTATTTTTTGATGCTACAATATTCTGATTCGTCGCCTCAACCGAAGAAATGTGTCTTTGGTGTTCTTTCAGGAAAACTTCTTGGCTTTATCGTCTCTTTGCGTGGCATTGAGGTCGATCCATCGAAAGTCAAAGCTATCCTAGAAATGCCCCCACCCAAAAATCTCAAACAACTGCGTAGTTTACAAGGTAAGCTCCAATCTATCCGACGTTTCATCTCCCAACTCTCGGATCGGTGTCAACCTTTCCATCACCTCCTTAAAAAGGATATTGCATTCCAATGGAGCAAAGAATGTCACCAAGCCTTGAAGCTCTCAAAGCTTATCTCTTACCACCCGTGCTTATCCCACCTCAAGACAACCGCCCTTTCTACTTTTCCACCACCGACCACACTTGTAGGAGCCATGCTTGCACATCGTGACTCTAAGAATCACGAACAAGCCGTTTATTATATAAGTCGTACTTTAGTGGACTATGAGACTAGGTACACACATGTAGAAAAATTGTGCCTGGCCCTATCATTCGTCGCCACCAAACTCCGACACTACCTTCTAAATCACAAGACTTTCGTCATCACCAACACAGACCCCATCCATTACATGTACGCCAAACCTCATCTGAACCAACGCATTCTTTAGATGGCTCATGCTTCTCGCCGACCTCGACCTTGAGTTTATCCACCGTAAATCAATCAAAGGACAAACCATCGAGACCAACTTGACGACGCTCTGTCTGGGAACAATTTACCAATTTCACATTTCCGACGAACTCATCGCTACTCTTTCCCTCACGGAGGAGTCGTACCCAATGACCCTCTTCTTCGATGGATCTAAATGCCAGCACGGCGGAGGAGCTGGCGTTGTTCTCATTCCTCTCAACGCTGAACCTATGCCTCTTTCATTCCGACTTGATTTCCCTTGCACTAATAATACAATGAGAATACGAGGCCCTGTTGCGGGTCTCAAGTTGCGTTACACTTAGGTATCAAATCTATCAACATTTTTGGCGACTCTCAATTGGTAGTCAATCAAGTTATGGGCGTCTACCAATGCAAAAATGAGGAACTTCAAAAATACAAACACTATGTGGATTCACTTCTAGCTTTATTTACCCACTATTCTATACAAACCATTCCCCGCTCCACTAACAAATTTGCGGATACTATGGCTTGCTTAGCCTCGCAAATTCCCGCCGCGCCAACTGACTCTGAATTATTCGTCGTGGTCCAACAACTTTTTGCCCCATCCTATTCAACCCCGGTAGTTTGTATGATAAATACTGTGTCTACTAATTCACAGGATACAGTACCACCAATTTCACGACTACCTTACAATCTCTGTCCTCCCACCTGATCTTACTAGTAACGGCAAACGTGCTTTTCTTAAAAGTGTTTCGCGTTATGTTGTCATGGGGGGACTCCTCTATAAACGTGGCTTTGATGGTATCCTCCTTCGCTGTCTAACTGGCATGGAGGCCACTCATACCATCCAACAGGTCCATGATGGTATTTGTGGTGGACATTTTAGCGGCCTTGCCGTGGCCAAACGAATCCTTCGCCTTGGTTATTATTGGCCTACTCTCAATAACGACTGCTACGAATATGTTAAGCGTTGTGTTATGTGTCAGCAACATGCCAACCTTCAACATACTCCTAGCCACCCGCTCCAGATCGCTCGAGATCTTTGGCCTTTCTCACAGTGGGGTTTAGACCTTATTGGTGAGATTCACCCAACCTCTTCACAACGTCACCGTTGGATACTCACAGCGACCGAATATTACACAAAATGGGTGGAGGCTATTCCACTCATTTCAATCAAAAAAGAAAAAATTGTCGAGTTCATTAACCACCACATTATCATCGTTTTGGTGTTCCTCACCGCCCGATAATGAGATAATGGAAAATCTTTCAAAAACAAGTTGTTGCGAGACCTTTGTGACAACTTTGGTATCAAACTTAGTTTCTCATCACCTTACTATCCACAAGCCAATGGGCAAGCCGAGTCTTCTAATAAAATACTAACAAAATCCTCATGAAAGTTGTCAATCAACTGGAAGAAATTGGCACGATCACATTCCCTTTGCCCTTTGGGCTTATCGTACTAAGCATTCGTACTTCTACTAATGCCACACCTTTTCTTTGGTATACGGCACCGAGGTTGTTTTGCCTCTCGAAATACAAATACCCTCCTTAGAATATCTCTTGAGGATATTCTCACCAACGATGATTTCATGCCAAGAGCGGTTAGCCCAATGGAGCTTCTTGACGAACGCCGTCTTTGCTCTTGATCACCTTCAAATCTATCAAAAACGCATTAAACGTGCTTATGATAAGCGACTTCATGAGCGTACCTTTAAGGTTGGTGATCTTGTCCTCAAAGAGAATCAACATGTAACCAAACTAGAAAAGAGCAAACGTGGAAAATTTGCTCCCAATTGGATTGGGCCTTATATAATCACTCACATCTATGGATCGGGTACTTATCGTTTAGCTTCGCTTAATGGTAAACCTGAGCCTGAGCCCCTTAATGCCTTACATCTTCGCCCATTCTACTGTTGAATCTAGTGTTATATCACTTCTTATCTACCTACTGCTCGTCCCTTGAGCTCACTTACCACTACATACATCCTGTTTCCTAAACTTCATAATAACAATCAGGCTCACATAGTTTGATCCTCACCTCCCCTTGATGATGCCTTCCCCTTCTTAGTCTAGTCCATGACTTCAAAGTATTAAAATAAGCCGTATTCTTATGGGATTTTCTTGAGTCAAACTTCCTACTAAACTAGATGCTTCACGCCAAACGAACATCTAGTCATCTAAAATTAAATATAGACTGCTCCCTCGAAGGACAGCTATATGCCAAACTATTGCTGCTACTATAAATAGACTGCTCCCCTGAAGGACAGCTATGCACTAAAATCATCTCGGCTACTATAAATAGTTGCTCCCCGAAGGGAAAGCTATACAGTCGGCCTCTTTATCGAAGCTTCGCATTGATCAGCTTCAGAAGACCTCAAGAATAAAACAATCAATATCCTCTTGTAGACTTCCCGCATCGATCGGTCTACATTCAATAAAATAAAAGCCTCATTCAAAAGAACTTTTTGGGTCATGGACTTGTCTATTTAGGATAGGTTCTCTTTCGTTGTAACAAGTTCTTTGAGCCTCCGCTATATCATCCACCTCATCTCACCATTTGTTTCAATTCAAGGGACGTAACGTACACCTGATATATTGTGATCATACAACTCTTTTCAACTATGGACTTCTCGTCTATGCACGGCATTTAGGGCTTCAGGCTCGTTCTACGTTGTGTGGTTTGTTTAGCTCTTCTCACCTACGGAGCACTCTTTCCACTTTGCCTCGCGTCTAGAATTGTGTGTTGATCTTAATCAGGACACTATTCCCTACTACTTGGGTATGCTAACCTTTGCTTTACCTATACCTACACCAACAACATTATCCTATCAGCACCAACAACATTACCCTACCAACATCAAATTTTTACCAAACGACAAATTGCCTAAACCATACCAAATTGCCTAAATTCACCCCTCCCTGATCCTAAGGGAGAACTACATCGGTCTGAGGCCCTTCCTTGCTTTGTGCAATGGGCTATGTAGGCAGCACTTCGGAGACATGGGGTCTCCCAAGGTTAGCTCGACCATCCCCTACCATAACCTATCATGTGTGGTAAATATAAATATTTTTGTGTGTATTTTTATTTCATCACATTCGCCTATATCCACCTTTGCTTTGAACACCATTTGTTTACCTATTTGGCCCGACCCAAGGCCTCAACCTACCAATTGGCCTGACCCAAGGCCTCGCCCTACCTATTTGGCCCGACCCAAGGCCTCAACCTACCAATTGGCCCGACCCAAGGCCTCGCCCTACCTATTTGGCCCGACCCAAGGCCTCACCCTAACCATTTGGCCCGACCCAAGGCCTCAACCTACTTATTTGGCCCGACCCAAGGCCTCGCCCTACCAATTTGGCCCGACCCAAGGCCTCGCCCTACCAATTTGGCCCGACCCAAGGCCTCACTCTACCGTTATGGTCTGCCCCAAGGCCACAACCCAACCACTTGGCCCGACCCAAGGCCGTATCACTTCCATACCATACCCACAATCAATGTTTTATTTTATACATCCATCATGTACCTTGTGTTCAATCGAGCTCACCTGTTCGTGTTTTAGCATGATTAGGGTCCTTGACTTGATCACGTCGACCTGCCTTTGCCTGGACCTAAACCGTGACGTTTATCTCAACCAAACCAACCTTTTTGCAGTGCTGCCGAACATGCCTAAACGTTCCGGTACCTTACCTGTTATATACCCTGGAGCTACTTCCTATGCCTTGGATACCAGGATTATATCACCCTTGTTTGGATAAACTATCGACCTTTGCCTATACATCGCTGGTTTGCTCGTCAAATCATGTACCCTAGTCATACTATTGCATTTCAACATGTGTATGCTTCCTTGGACCTACCCCACACCTTACCATTCTCTCAACAACATATACCCTTTATCAACCCTATCCCTGATTTCCCGTTCACCCAATCTGTGATAGATTTGAGGGGGATTACCTATATCTTTAACATGAGAAACCACTTCATATTATTGTCCGCGCAGCTTTACAGAACAAGCTACACGACAATAAGGGGCTAATGTAGACACCAAATTTGTGTCTTACGACCCCTTATGACCCGCATCTCATTTCGCAACCTAACCTCACCACCTAAACCTTACACAATTATTTATTAATTATCTTATAATTAATAAATCCACATCGCCTTACCCGCCACCTCACTTTGCCACCTCATCATGACCTAGCCCTAACCCTAAACTAACCTAATTAGGACCCATGACTTGGTCTAGACTCACATCCATAACTAATGCCTCCTTACTCGCACCCAAAGCCGACCTTCTAGCCACTTGACCAAGCCCGCAACTGATCTCTCGGGAGAAAAGCAGGGAAGGTGGGCTATTTTACTAAAAATAGCCTACTTTTTCCTAACCGATGCCGGTTCCTACTCGACCGCCGTCGGTTACGTAACCGCCATCGGTTCCCTGTAAATGGGCTCCCCAAACCAAAACAACGGATCGGAATTTCATTTTGGAGATCAGTCGAAGGATTTTTGAATCAAAGGAGAGTCCAAAGCGATTAGCAGAGTCCAGAACTTCACTTGACCAAGCAGAGACGAGTGAAGAAACCAGAAGAGTTGGCAGCCAAGGAGATCAACTGGCATCTTCGTCAAAAACCAGTAAGTTACATCTTGCATGTCCTCCATTATAACATTTCTTATGCTTTTGGAATTACAGTCCTCCCAAATCCGTTTCTGGATCCATTATCCAACGTACCATTGCCTCTAGCTGTCATTCTTTTGTTTCTAACCATCCCGTTTCCCAAAAACTATCCAAAAATCAGCCATTACAAACTCCACAACCAGCCCAGAAGATCCTAGAACCCACCGGTATCGGTTAGCAGTAACCGCCATCGGTTATAGGTAACCGGCATCGGTTCCTTTGATCAAAAACCAGGAAAACAGCCTTTCCCCTACCCAGTTCAGCCAAGCAATTTAATTGATATTTTACAGTATTTTGTGTTAACTCATATCGGCAGGGGAACTGACCACCTTCGAAAGGAAGTTTCATATTTCCTGGGCCCAAGGCAGTTCCCTCATTTACTATCTAATCAAAATCTTGTGGTCTTGTGTTCTTATTTGCAGGTAGTCCTTCCAAGACAAAAAGGAGTTCTTCGCAGTCAGCCTGATCTTTCTCTACGGTACGCGCACATCATCTCGACATTCTACTGTGTATTCCTCCTAACCCTAACCCTATCTCTGCTTTCTATAAGGAACGAAGCATTTCCGAGTGAAACAAAGAGTCTAAGCTATGGGGGAAGATTTTCATCAGGATCCGATGCCCCTTCTCAATATTCGCATGTGAATTTTTTTCTCTTTAGCCGACTCCCTAGTAATGGAATAATTTTCTCTTGGCACAACATTACGTATAACTCCTTCAATTCATCAATATCTTACTAGAGTGTCTTTGCCTCCTTTTTTAGTTCCATCTTCCGTGATTGTTCCTTTAAAATTTGTATTTCCCCTTAAAAGTCTTTGAGTACCTCCATGGTCTCCTAATAAACCTCCTTTTACTACGTAGGATATGGGTATCTTGCATGAAAACGTAATCCTTAATGATGGTATGCTTGTATGGTAACACCTATCTAGTGCGCATGCCTTCTACGCAGGTAGTGATCTTTACAGAAATAACTCAAGTTCCAGTTCCAACTTTGGTATCCATTGATTTTCCATAGCGTGACATCAATGTATCCTGACCATCCATGTGCCTTTGTTCTCCTATTTATTCTACTTTCTAAGATTCTCATATAGTACGGGGAATTCCTCATAACTATGATTCTTCCCACATAAAGAACATGTAATATTATGAGGACATTCATGCTTGTAGTGGTCAAGTGATCCACATGTAAAGCATGTTCCACAAGGGAATTCAACTCGTCTACCACCACAACCTAAACCTATGAATCAGCCATGGTATCCTTGACCTCTACCACATCATCCATCACATAAACCCTCATTATAATCATAATGCACTTGATTGTGATTCCAATATTAATGCTCACGTTTATCCTTAGACTTATCTGATACTCTTTTCTATCGCACACCAATATCTATAGCATCATGGATCTGACTAATCAACTTGTAGTATTCAGTATCATGAGTTGTGGATTGGAAAACATTACAATAACAGGATACATTATTCCTTATCATGCATTGTAATAATGGGAAATGATTGGCGTCATGGTTTAGGTGACATATCTCACAGTCTAGCAATAATGAACATATTGTTCTATGGGGACAACTATCTTTGGTGTGCCCCTCCACTTCATAGTCTATACACCAAATCCCTAGTGTGTGTCTCATGTGCCGAATTCACCGATAGTTTCTCCAATCGATTTGTCATGGCTACAATCTGTGCTTCCAAGAATGGGTTGACTCTAGTGTCTATACTCCTGGATCGACTCAAAGACACAAAGTTGCTTCAAGGGATTCACATGGATCAATGTATGTCTTATGTGAAAGATCCCTTCTAAAAGGTGTGATTAGACCTCCAATGAACCATTGTGCATGCTAGCTTGCATGAATATCATAAGAAAGCTTATATAAAAGTGTTTTAAAATGGGCATCATACTCCCAAACACTTTCAGTAGTACCTTGTTTAATATCCTTGAGCACGCTTATACTCTTCTACTTAAATTTAGGGATATAGAAATCTTTAAGGAATGCATATTTGAATGCTACATAATCTACACCAGTTTGATCAAGGTCAAACTTCTTGTACCAACTGTGTGCACATCCCTATAATGTAGTTACAAATTTACTTGCCTTGCACTCGAAGCCATGATCACTTTTGCGCCACATTATCTCACAACCGTGAACATGTTCAATGAATCTTCTATGCCCATATACTCTAGAAGATGGAGAGACATATCCATGTAAATATTTTGGGGTTTGTATGGAACCTTTCCACCTAATCTAGAACCCCCTGTGTTGTCTCTACCTCCATAACCATTAGATCCACCAAAACTAGATCCACCCACATGCCCCGATCCTCCACTCATAGTCAAAAGAGGACTAGAAGATGTACTTCCCTGTGTCCCAACAGTAGTACTATACTAAACTCCTACAGTCTGCGTGGTGGTACTACTCCTAGAAGTGAGCCCCAAATTTCACTCGCTCAAATTCTATGTAGATGATGCACCTAAAAAGGTACCTCCAAACAACAACAAAGATGTTTTCCCTACCATCAATGTACTTTCTACATGACTTACTCATGATTCCCTACCTCCCAAATTATCTTGTCAGCTATTGAATTTACTTAGTGGAAAACCAAGTGCAAGGGCTAGGTTTTCAGGTAGATTCAGATGCACGCTTATGGCCTAGGACATCTCAGTTGGCACACTCCTGTGTGGGGCCAAGGAGGGTTCCCTTTCATGCTTTCCCAAATGGGGGAGTTCTAGATGCTCTAGATTCACACTTTCTACGTGAGCTCCAAATACTTCATGAGCGTTCTCTCTCCTCAACACCATTCACTATGTAATGTCACACCGCTTCTCTATCTCCCTCTCACGTGTCTCATTGTACTTAAGTTTCCTTTCTTCTCTTTACATCTCTTCCACTAGGTCTAATATCTTTCACCAAACCTACTCCTACCCCCGCATGTGGTGGGGTTTAGTTGGCCATTTACTTTTCCTCTAAATTCAGGGTTACCATCAAGATCTTTATTGCTAGTGGAACGCCTTGCAAGTAAGTTCCCGTGGGATACCGTAAAAACTAGAACTCAACTACCTCTAGGAAAGAATAAGTGGAAATTGAGTATTCTAGGATATAGTTGTTCAAAAAACCATGGAACCAAGTATCCACAAAGACTTGTCTAAACCATATCAACATCATATAAGGCCTAAAATTCTCCCTATGTCCAGAAAAGTGTGCGATACCACCAATTTTTCTTAGACACATAAGCAACTAGCCACTCGTATAGTTCTACCAGAAAATAGAAAATAAGCTCTCATACAGATAGTCATACAGGTTCTTTTCCACCTAGATGCATGCCTCAAACTCATATCTAGTGTTGAATCTCTATGTGTAATCTTCTTCTAGATCTTTTATCCACTCCTCAACACTTGTTAGGGTCAACTAGTATGTCTTCATTGTGAACCATCCTGTAAAAAATTGAAAAAGGGGTCCCAGAAATGAAACCAATGATGCAGCTGGAATTTACCATGAACAACCCAAGTGTGTTGGTACATCACCTAGCTCGAGCTAAGTGCTCACCCGAAGCGCACAAAGGTACTAGGCCCCTCCTTAGAGTTACTTGTATAGGAAAAGAACATGATGAATATGTATTGTATTCATATCTACAAAAACATAAATATTCCTGAGCATATTCCATATATAGATCTAAATGAATAATGAATTAAGAAATAGATATAACGAAGTCAACCATGTAGTAACTAGTTTTAGTCATGTTTAACACCATTATTCACCTAACACAATAAACACAAAAGCTTATTACAATAAGTAGTATCATAATCTTATGCATGCATCGAGATCCGCAAAGATAACTCCACAATAGCTCATACATAGTTCTCTCTTCTAATCGACATAGATTACTACATATTTATAAGAGTGGGGAATTTCCTTCTTGTTTATGCACTTACAAAAATAGGTTGCATGTTGAAAATAGTCATGTGCCTTTATAATAACATGCACACATGCAAGTGCGCTAATAATAGATCTCTTATAGTTAACTGGAAGTAGTAATTCTATTATCAATTTGAACTCATGCATGGCACTTTAGTAGATGATATTCCCAAAATAGTATTTGTGTGTCGCGCAAGTCTCCATCCCATTGTGTTCTCCATATGGTATATCCAAAAATAGTCCTTAACCATGAGAATGGTGAAGTCTCGATTCAATCTGCCTTTCATGCACACTTCCTTCCCTATCCTTCCATGTCTTCAAATATGCCTTTCTACCGTGCATGAATCTTCTGTGTTCCTTCTCCTTAGTGTCATACTTCATCTACTCAACTGAAACTAAAGCACCTGAGGCTTCTAGTAAGGAGTTATCTTCCCAACCAAAGGGGCCTATCCCATCATTGCAACATTAAAGAAAGAAGAATCTTGTACCCCAATTATAGAAATATATGTCCCTTCCTTCAACATTATGGAGAAAATGAAGAGGATGAATGTCAATGTAACAATGTGGGATGCTTTGGCTATCCCATCACAAAGGGACCTCTTATGTGATTCTTTGAAAAAGCTTTCCCTTGTTGACCCAATAATTCAAAATTCACCTGGTGTTGTTAATATTTGTCATTAAAAGGAGGAACAAGTAAGTAAAGTCATAAAAAACCCACCATTTTATATGTCATTGATCATGGGTAAGCACTTAGTCCATAATTGCATGATAGATTTAGGGGTTAGTACCTCAATTATGCCAAAGAAAATTGTTGATGTCTTAGGTCTAGAGTATAACCCTATTACTAAAAGTGTTTTGTAGCTTGATGGATTAACTATTAGTATCTTGGGAGTCATTAAAGATCTAAAATTAACCCTTCATGCCTGCCCAAGCCTAACCATAACTCATGATATATCAGTCATTGAATTTCCTCCAATTTTTTCCATTTGTTTGTCAAGGGATTTTACTACCAAAGTGGGTGGTTATTTGTCTTCAGATTGGACTCACATGCTTTTGAGAACTAGGTATGGTACCATATTTACCATACAAGCTGAGCCTATATTTTCTTATCATATTGAGTCATATGACCCCACCCCTATCCAAGAAAACTTTCTAATCCAAGAAAATTAGGAACAAGATTTAATTTCAGAAGAGCAACTTACTCCTCCTCCCATGTCGGACCTATTGCTAGATGAATGGGTTGAAAGAGATAATAGATGAAGGGGCCTATAAAACTTGTCTACGTACTTAATGTGTTATTGAATAGGAATATGTACTACCCATCATGCTTCAACAAATAAAAAAATATTCGTTAGGATTATGGAAAATGTTTTTTGATGGTTCTAGGAGTAGGAATGGAGTAGAGTGGGTGTTGTGTTGATTTTTCTGAGGAAAAGATTTTATTTTCTCACAACTTAGAGTTTGCATGTTACAACAATGTGGCAGAGTAGGAAGCATTGGTCCATGGATTGTTGATTTCCAAAAAGAGGAGAATTAAAATGCTACAAATTTTTTGGGACATAGAATTGGTGATTCACCAGGTCACAGGAAAGTGTTCTACAAAAATAAGATAATAAAAGCTTATAAGCATAGAGTTTGGGATTTGTTGGAGAGATTTGATGCTCTTAATTTGCAGGTGATACCAAGAAAGTTAAACAAAGAAGTAGATCATATGGAAAAACCTTGGATCAAAATTATCACTGCACGAGGATTTGATCAAGGGAAATATACAACACATTAAAATGGTGGTTAGGCCATTTATTCCAGATAATGAAACCAAATGGAAATTTTTTGATAATGATGAAAAAATATTCATTTCATCTAAAATGAAGCTGATTTTACTTCAAATATGCAATCTGATTTACAAGAAATTTATGGTGAGTAGATTATTCAGTTGAAGACAAATAAATTGCCAAAGGATCTGGTTACTTTGGAGCAGATTTTTGGCTCAAATGATGAACTCAAAGGAGCTGAAAAGAACATGATAGCCAAGCAAGAAGACTACTAACTAATCACCATTGCACAAGGAAGAGAGATTCTATTGGGAAAAGTATGGGATGAAAATTTGAAAACAAGGTTTTGTTTTCTTGTGTAAAAAATTTAGTGATGTATTTTCTTGGGACTATGAGGATATGAAAGAATTTAATCTAAATATTGTACAACACTCTATAGACCTTGATCCCAATTTCAAGTCAGTAAGGAAGAAGAAAAGGTTGGTCAACCCTAAAATAGATCCCCTCATGAGGAAGGAGTTATCCAAACTCATTGAGGAAAACATAATATTGGGTGGCCAATTTGGTCCCAGTCAGGAAAAAGAATGGGGAAATAAAAATTTGTGTTTATTTTCATGATTTAAACAAAGCTTCCCTAAAGGACCACTACCCTTTACCCTCTATGGAGCATATTTTACAAACTGTTGTAGGGGTAGAAAGGTTTTCCATGTTGGATGGATATTTAGGTTTCAATCAGATCAAGGTTAGGGAAGAAGATCAATTTAAAACTACATTTACAAAAAAATGGGGTACATATGCCTATCAAAAGATGCCCTTTGGCTTGTCAAATGTAGGTGCCATATTTTAGAGAGAAATGGATATTGCTTTCAAAGGTTACATTAATGAGTTCATCCTTGTTTACTTGGATGATATAACATTTTCTCAAAGCAAAGAAAGGATCACATCAGCCATTTGGAGAAGGTTTTTGAGAGGTGTAGAGAGTTTAGGGTGTCTCTTAATCCCAAGAAGTGTAATTTTTATTTCTAGGGGTAAGATTTTTGGGCATATTGTTTCAAAATATGGCATTGTTATTGATCTAGACAAAATTTCAGCCATCCTCTCTCTCTCCTTGCCTACTCATAAAAATCCTTCCAATATTTTTGGGAAAGATTAACTTTGTTAGGAGATTTATTCCTAATTTTGTAGGACTTGTCAATCCCATCACCTTAATGCTAAAGAAGGATGCATATTTTATATGGACAATAGAAGCGAATGAAAGTTTTGAAAAAATCAAGCAGGAAATTACTCAGGCTCCTACACTAGTTAATCCTAACTATGCTAAGGATTTTATTTTGTATGCATATGGAGCTGATGATAGTATAACTATTGTTTTGACACAACAAAATGATGGAGGAATGGAACAACAAGTGGCATTATTTAGTCAAAAACTAAAGTAATATGAATTAAAGTATAACCACATTGAAAAACATGTGTCTTCCATTATGAGAGCTCTAAAGAAATTCAAAAGAATGTTTTCCTCCAATCACATCAAAGTCTCAGTCTCACATTCTAGTGTGAGAGATTTCATTATGGGGGTAGATATTAATGAGAAAAGAGCCGGATGGGTGACAAATATAATGGAATATGATGTGACTATCAAGGCCACAAAACTGGTGAGAGGGAGAGGATTATGTGAGTAGCTTTCTTTAGATGTTCAAGGTGATAAAGAGACCTCCTTCATGAACAAACAACCTTGCATGATGTTGAAATTCATCAGAATGAGGAACACACAGCCAATGGTCATAGTTGGATGAGTGATATGATCACTTTTTTATCTACAGGTGCATACCCTCTTGGTTTGAGAAAAAAAGATGTTTAAGGTTGTAGTCCATTTCCTATGTTTTCATGGATGGTATTTTATTCAAAATAAACATTGAAGAAATCTTGCTTAGGTGCATTGAAGGAGAGAAAATGGAGAAAATATTGACAGAATTTCATGGTGGCTTATTTGGTGGTCGTTTTTAGCAAAAACCATAACAATGAAAACTTTGAGAT
The DNA here is from genome assembly GCA_018340775.1 of Taxus wallichiana var. yunnanensis. Taxonomy (NCBI): domain Eukaryota; kingdom Viridiplantae; phylum Streptophyta; class Pinopsida; order Cupressales; family Taxaceae; genus Taxus; species Taxus wallichiana. The sequence goes on along the minus strand of CM031243.1, from coordinate 355,619,901 downwards.
CGGGATATTTGTGGCCCATGATATTTGTTGATTGTCACAAATGGGTCATAAAATGTAAAGATTGTGCTTTCTTCACTGGAAAAAAGAGGTTGAAAGATCTTCCTTTACATCCAATTCAAATAGATCTACCTTTTTCTTAGTGGGGCCTTGATTTTATTGGCATGGTCAACCCTCCATCAAGTGTCGCCATAAATGGGTTTTAACAGCCACATATTATTTCACAAGGTGGACCAAAGTTGTACCATTAAAGGAAGAAACTGAATTAGTTATTCTTGACTTCCTTGAGGATATTGTCACAAGGTTTGGTGTCCCACAAACCATAATTTTTGATAATGAAAAAGCTTTTCTAGGATCTAAAATTTCTAATTGGGCTCTAAGACTTGGTATTTATTTGAAAACTTCTTCCAATTATTACCCGCAAGGTAATGGTTTGGCAGAATCTACTAATAAGAACCTGATTAGGATTATGAAAAGGACAATGGATGTCAATCAAATTAATGGCACACAAAGGTGAGGAATGCTCTTTGGGCTGATAGGATTACCATGAAAAAGGCAATAGGTACTTCACCATGCAAGTTGGTTTATGGAAAAGAAGCAAGACTACCTTTGTCATTAGAGCTTCCTTCACTTGAATTGGCCCAAGAGCTTGAATTTAAAGGGACAAATTAGAGAAAATGAGGATTACATAGTTGGCGAGCTTGAAGAAGCGAGGAATTCTGTAATGTTTAAGTTAGATCAACATCAAGAAATAAACAAGAAATGGTTTGATAAAAAGACAAATGTCGGGATTCAAGGTTGGTGATTTGGTTTTGAAGTGGGATGCTAATCAGCCAAACTAAGGAAGGCACTCCAAGTTTGATGCAATTTGGAGTGGTCCATATACCATTACAACTTGCAAGGAAGTAAATTATTTTGAGCTTACTGATCTTGATGGTTATGCACTACCAATCCTAGTCAATGGGATTTATCTTAAGCATTCTCATTAAGACAATTTGTTACATCATTGTACATAATAGTTTAGTTTTCAATTCCTCCAAGTGCTTGCAACACATTGTTTTTTTGGTAGTTTAGGTTTTCTTTTAGATAAGTGTTGGTGTACACTTTACATGTTTGATTTTGAACATGTATGATTTTTCATGTTTGTATATAGTAGTTCCTTTGTTTCTCTTTCACTTTTTCATTTTCAAGCAAGGTTTTATGGTAGCTATAAATCAAGTACAAATCCATGCAGTACTTCAAATAAATTTATAGGATATTTTTAATGACATAAAAATTCATGTGTATATTGACTCCATGCCTAATGGATGCTTAGAGGTAGCTAATCTCTCCATCTAGTAGGTAGATGTGCCATGGAGTTTTTCAAATCTGTTATCCCAAATTTACACCCCTAAAGATTTAGATAACCTATTAAAATTTGAAGTATGGGCTTTTGACGTTCTGATGGCCATCAAATTTTACCTCTAAATATCAAAAGAGAAATAAATTTAATGCATTGGCTAGGCCGAGTTAGTCTTAACTCACAATGAGTAAGGTGGCGTGCCCAGAGAATTCACATAGGTTGGTCGTGGTTGTATAATAGCATGGCAAATGTATGGAGATGTTGGATGGGTTGTCGGTCTATCAGTTGGGTTAGATGGGTGACGGGTTGGTCAACATCTAACCCCCGGTACTGAGATGGTAGGTTGGTTAGTTGAGATGGATGACCATGTTGGTCGGCCAAGATGATAGGTTGACTATTGTGGAAACGTGGTGTACGGATAAGTTAGACAATGTCCAACCCCATTGGGTTGGATGATACGAGGTTAGGCGTATGCTTGGTTAGGTGACCAATTTAGTCGGATCAATAGTTGGTAAGCTAGAAGAATATTTGGGAGGCACACTATATGACATAAAGTTGGATGACCATCCAATCCCATCAATTTTATGAGGAAGAGATAGATGGTCTCCAAATCCCCTACTTAGATGGCCCATGGTGTAGAGATGGCAATAATCGGTTGGTCGGTGACTAAAGGTGATGCACAACCTTGAGATTAGATAGTGTTTAAACTTCCTAGGTTGGATGGAAATGAGATTGGACAGCCGTCGATAGAAATTCACCTACGATCCGAACATTGATGGTGGTAGTTAAGGTAGTTTAACTTCATTTCGGAGATTTAATGTAAGGTAGGTCGGAAATTGTTTCTTATATAATGTATTCAACCCCTCATTTTTTGGGGGGATTTTCTAAAAATTGTAAAGGAACTCTACCAAATTTATTCCAATTTTTTTGTGAGTTATAGTCCTTGAATCTAGCCATTCAAAAATATTTATTAACTTGTATCTACTCGTAATGTATTTTGCATCCTTTTGAGAAATATAATTTTTATTTTATGGCTATTTCTAACCTAGCTCAAGTTGATTGGCATTTCTTTCCTTATATTACTTTTGTAGACGTATTGTGTATATAGATTGTTCTTTTATAGGACCCAGATCTGTTGTGCTCCATGAAAAGGGATTTTGAATGTGGTTTTCGATTATGGCACATTTTTCTACCCTTCCTTGCTTCATTTTACTTCCATATTTACTCACTAGGAATATCTCCAACCCTTCTTTTGGTGCTATTAGCTCCATAGTCTAGGTTTTCATTTTGTGCACTCTCTCTTTCTCCCTAGTCTCTTGGCATTAGTAGTTAGCACTATTTTACTTACTAGTAGTATTTTTTCATTAGGATTAGGTAGAGGAAACAACCTTCTCGGTGGTCTGTCTTGGTTCAAGATCCACAACTTAGATATAGTCCCATGTTGTCTCAAATTACGAGTTATTGATGACTTGGGGAATGGTGCACATTTGAGCTCTAATAGTTCCTATGTTAAATTTGATAATGGATTTTTGATAAAATGTTATTGTGTCAAGTGGTAGGGATTTATAAAGGAAACGGTCCTCCGCTCCCATGTGGGAGAGGATATCTTTATTATCTTTATATTGAATAAAGTTAATCGTGGGTGATTCCTCTTCTATCATTTCAAGCTAGAGGATAGGTAGAGTTTTAGTATCATTATTTTATTGATAAGTCTATGGAGGGATGGATATTGTGTCATCCATTTCAATAGGGTCATTGTGTATGATTGATGATGATGGTTCAAATTCTATAATAGGTTAAATGACATTTGACATGGAGGATTTGAAAGTTGGTTTCCTTTAGATCCATATTTTTTCATGTGGTTTACAGGAATGTTGGATGATTAAATCATGGATTCCCTATTTGTAATGTCTAAATAAAAATCATTTCTAGGCGCATCGATGGAGGTACATTTGTGTGAAGACCTGGTTATATAATAATTTGAAGTCTGATATGAATGTCATAGTGCAACATTGATAAGTAGGATGTGAAGAGGGGCGTCGATTCCTCGTAAAAGAGATTTGTTTTTAGTTATGGGGGTGTAGGAGATGATATCTCTGAAATTAGGTTCATACATGGGTTGTTTATATGGTCTTTCATATGCATTGGGTGTGGGAAGCAAATTGAGCATAAGGAGATGATACTCCCCTAGTGATAGGCATTGCATAACGTCATCAAAGGAAGATTCATCTAGTAGTTTGGATGATGGGATAGATGTGTTTTTATATTTTTATCATAAGATCTCAAGCTTTATTTAGGAACATGCATGTCATTTTGGAGATACATCATGTTACAAGCTCTGAAGGGGTTAGGATCTGCGGGAACTGTAAAGTTTTTACCCTCATGTTTGTATTTAAGGCATTGATGGAGTGTTGAGGGGATACAATGCATGGTGCATATCCAAGGTTGGCCTAACAATATGTTGTATTGGAACTCTCCCTCTACAAGATAGAAGAGTTTAGGAAGAGTTTTAACACCAAATTTAAGAGGTAAAATGATTATACCTAATGTGGGAGCGAGGGTATCGTTAAAGGCTTAGAGTAAAACTAGTGTTTGGGAGATAATGGTATTTGGTAGTCAAAGTTGGTTAAAGGAATATGATGATATGATATTGATGACAGCACCATTATCAATCATGACTCTTTTCATGAGGACATTGTTGATTTTGGAGGTGATGAAGAGGGGAAGATCGTGGTCTTCTGGCTATAATGATGGTATTTTAGAAGTATCAAAAGAGATAGCAGTGGATGTTTTGAGAGTACCTACTAGGTTTGGGAAGTGTTATGGATCATCCAAAGGCACTGATATGGAGTGAAGAGCCTCAATCATGGATTTATTTGGTGAGGGTGAAGTTTGAACCAAATCATAAAGAGACATCTTGACTGGAGCTTGGTGTAGTTATTTAATGAAATTTTTTTGTACTGTGGTGGTGGATTATGTAGGACGAGTGGTGAGGATGGTTACTTTATCTTTGGGTGTGGTTTGGTTAGATGATTCGGGAGCAAGAGGAACATAAACCTTGGAATTTTTTTGTCGTAAATGATTAGGGTCATGGGTACGTGCTTAAGTGGTGATATGTACGTGTCGAGTTTGATGAGGGGATTCTTACTAGAAGACTCCATAGTAGATTTAAATGATGATACATATATGGTAGTTGTAGATGTTTTATGAGATGTTTTTATTTTTAACTTCAAAGGAAGAATAACCTTTCTTCCAAGGTTTTTTATGGCAGCGTGGAGAGCTTTAAAATATTCTACAAAATGTCCAATTTGTTTCTTTGATAATTACATAAGGCTTCATAGTTATACCGGGATGGATCCCAACCTTGAAAGATGGATAATTTAAGAGGAGGTAATGTTATGAGTGATTATTAAAGAATTTTTTCAAGAATTGATGCCTAATATCCTTTTGAATAAGATGTCAAAGGAAGCAATGTTTCATTTTATTTGACAGGTGTAGGGGACACTACTTTTAACGTGGATTCTTAGGTCATTCGTTGATGGATGGTTTTGATTACATGATGGTGATATGTAATTTGGAAGAGGGATGTGGCCTTAGGATAAAGTGTAAGGGTTTTAAATTTTGTGTCGAGGAAGTAGGATGATCACGGGATATGATCATATCTTTCTTGGATTGAAGGGTTTGTGTGTGATGGTCTTTAGAAGGTTAGGTGTGCGATTTTGGGCTAAAAATCATCATATAAGATTTTCACCATTTTTAGGATGGGTTTATTTTTTGAGTCTTGTGAATAACTTAAAGATAAGTTTGATGAGGATGGAGTAGCTATGAACGAGGAAGGTTTGTTTTCAATAACAGGGCTTGAGGGTTCTATTGATTTGGTGTATGATGTTTCTATAGTGGAACTACTAGAAAGAGGTTCAGACATGAATTTTGTGATAGGAGTTATGGATGTCACAAGTGTTTTCTCATTAACTAAGTTTATGGTATGATGGGCCTAAATATTATTGGTTTTGGTTGGCTATTCGATGGAGCATGGTTTGGAAATGATTGTTTAAAGATGTCGATGTTTTGATTTTGAGGTGCATTAGGATTTTCTGAATATAAATCACCTTTATTGATCAGATCTTGGAGGAAATTTTGGAATGAGCGACACCTTTCGATGTCATGACCTTTAACCCTATGGTATTTGCAATAATCATTATCTCTCTGTACTAAGAGGGTTTTGAAACAGACGTATCAATAGGGCAGATATGTGGAAGAGTGATCATGTTAGTAGCGAGGAGTTTGTTAAAAAATGTACTATATGATTCACCAATGGGAATGTAATTGTGTTGAGGTCGAGATCATTCGGTGGTCAAACATTCTTTGGAGGAAGATTTGACGACCACTGCATTGGCTGATGATTTGGATTTGTCTTGGCTGGAGGATGGTTTGGATGAAAATTCATATTTTGGTTTCTTTGGTCTAAGTTTGACTCTACCTTCCTCAAGAGCTTGAAGCTCGATTTTGCAGCCATTGTAAAGGCTTCATCAAATGTTTGAAAGGATTGAATTTGAAGTGTAGATGAGATATGTTTGGTGTAAGAATGAGAGAATAATTTTATCAAATCTGTTTTTGGGAGGGAAAATGACAGTTGATTGATGACACCCCTCCAATGAGTGAAAAATTCTACAATGAATCATCTTTGATTTATTACATGTCGGTAATAGTGATATTTTGGGAGATATTGATTGAGAAGCATTCAATGAATAGTTGAGCAAGTTGTGCCAATGAAAAGAGTGAATACTACATAATTTTGTTATATCAAACTAGGCAAGGCCTCCTAGAGACATGGGAAATTTCCTAAGCATCAAGTCTTGATCGTGGGCTATAAGGTAATATGCGTGATAGAAGGCCTATATGTGCTATTGAGGGTCTTCCTTGCTATAAAAATTAAGGAACTTAGGAAGAACTTAGGATAGAATTTATATGGCATGAATGGATGAATAGGCTCATTACATATTTGTTCATATGATAATGTATTCTTGGGACCCATAGAAGTGGATTCAAGGCTAGATATTTTGTTCATTAAATCTTGAAGAGGGTTTTTATTTTTATTTTTGTGTATTAGATGAGGATGAACTAGGATGATTATATGAAAATTGATTAGGTTGTTAATGTAATTGATATTTTTAGGGATATTTTACTAAAAAGAATGCTTTGATGAGGAATTATTATAGGGATATTATAATTTTGTTGTGATACTAACGGAAGTGAAGGTTGAATATATTGATATTGGATGGGCATGGATGTGTTTAGAAGAGGTTTTGATTATTGAGGTGTGTACTGAAGAGGGGTGGATGTGTGAAAGAGGAATTGAGGGAATTGAGATTCATGTTGGAAGGAATGGAAGTGTGGACAATAGGTTGCTTGTTGTGGAATGTGTTGGAAAGGAATAGTAAAATGAATGAGGGGTTGAGATTGTTGTGGTATGGATTGAAAGGAAGTGGGGATAGTAGATGATTGTTGTGAGGATGGAAGAATGGTAGAAATAGAGCTAGTATTAATAAGTAGTGTTAATTTCATAATATACATAACTATGTTTTGAAAAATAGATGTAGGTTGTTGAGATGCGGTAGGTTGGGATAAACTTGATGGGATAGCTAAAGAACTCATGGGAGGAGTTTGAATGGTATATGAGACTAAATGAGTCTATGGGGATGAGGATGGATTAGCATTTTTATAGGATGAGGTAGATCTAGACAAGAGGTATGTTGAGGATTTGGATTGTTGATTATTGGTATCCTATGAGGAAACTACATTAAGATCAAAAGTAATGATGGGGGTTGAAGACACAACAATGGATGTTTTTGATTGACTATTAATGGGATAAGGGTGTATCAATTGAATGAATGGTTCATTATTCATATTGATAAGATAAGAGTAAGCACATGAGGGGTTAGGTACATAAGGTTGTGGTTTAGGTGTAGATGGTTGAAGATGAACACCCTTGAAAACAAGGTAAGAAAACAAGACGGGATCCCCACTATCGAAGAAATAGGGACTGAAAGGATCGGGTATTTCGGATGAGGTAGATTGACTACTAGAGGAATGTGTGATTTCTTGATCTTTTGGTTGGGGTGATAGAGTAGCTTGGTCATTGTTCTAGTAAACACAAGGCATCTTTGATGTGGGTTTGAATATTTTCAATAGATCGATGAAGATTTTCAGCCATTTTTTTAAAAGTTTGGATATGGGATTTTTGTCTTGTAAGAACCAGGAAAACAAAAAATCACCTAGAAAGGAAAATAACTATAAAATTTTAATTATAAACATAAAACAAAGTCATGCGAAGGACTTTTGATTATCTTGATTATTTTAAAAAAAGAATGAAATGTGCAAAATTGATGATAGGGTCCTAAGAAAAAATAGTGTATGGATGGTTTCAAGGTGATGTTTATGATTGGAGTCCTCGATATACTTGAAGGTACATGAGGACTTTATCTATGTTTGTGTTGATACAAGGCCTAGTATTGGGGTCTACCCACTCACTTCACAATCCCACAACGATAAGAGAGTTAGGTGCTTAACTAATATATTAACATCCAATTATTTATAATCAATCGTAAAACTGATTCGACTTATCCTCTTGGTGATCAAATCCAAGTAGGTCCACATGGGTAGGAATATTTTAATGATTTTTTTTTTTGAAGTGATTTGGTTGTGTGTGGAGGGGAGAAGTTAAGTGAATGCAATATGTTAACCTCCTGATTAAACTATGTGATCAAGAAGAATGAAAGGTTCATTTTAATCCCAAATGAAAGATTGAATTTGATGAGGACAACAAACAAAAATGTAATGCTTTGAAAAAAAAATAAAGGAAAGAGACACACTTGTAAAAATCTTCCTTTTGAGATTTAAATTTTTATTTTTTTAGCACGACTACATTGCAGAAACAAGTTCCCAAGATAGAAACCCTGCAAAGGTTAGATGAAAAAAATACAAAAATAAAAATGGATGTTAGAGGTTAACAAACTAAGTAATAAAAATAATCGGTAGGGATAGTGACGATTTATTTGATGATCGCTAGCGATTCTATTTAATCGTTAGCAATTTTAAAGTAGACAACCTAAAAGTGAAAATTATTTAATTTTAAATGAAAGAAACGGTACAAGGGTGTTGTTATCCAAAATGGTGCCCCAACTCGTTTTGTGGCTAACTCCTTGTGTTCTTGCATCTCTTGTGCCTCGATCTACATTTTTGATTTTCAGCACTCAAGGCTTTCTCGGAAATGGCACCATCGAGATAGAGCTCTCTCTCAGCTTTCCAGAAAGGTAAATTTTGTCTCCTAACTCCTTATATTTTTCAAGTTATGGCTCGACAGAGTTTTTGTGGAAAATTTTCCCATTTGAGGCCCGCAATGCCAATAGGAAGCTGCCACGTGGCGGAGGAGTTTGGGGTCGGAGGAAAATATGATTTTTTTTTCCAAAAGAGTATAAAAAGGTCGATTTTCAAAGGAAAACCCATGGAAAAGTGAAGGAGAGAGAATTCCATAGTGAATCGAGCTTGCCTCATGGCATCCGACCAGCGGAGCGCTGGGAATTTTGAAATTTTTCCAAAGACAAAAAAAAAAGGTAAAATTTGAAAATTTTTCCCGCCGATCTGCTTTCATTCGTCCTAAATCTTCAAACGATCATATATTTTGATCCAGAGCTTAGATTTTTGTGTTATTTATATCATTGGAAATCTGTTAAAATTATCTACATGATTCCATGGTCAATTTCTAATTTTGGTTTACTTAGAGAGAGAAAATTCAAAAACAGCTTCTACAGTACGTGTCCATGGCAAGAAATGACATTTCAACAACCAAATTTAATACAGAATGGGTCGCATTCTTCTCCAATATCGTAAAAAATGACAGGGTATGGGTTTGTAATGTCCTCCATGCTGTTTTAATGCATTTTCCATCAATGAGGGATGGCTCCCATGTGTTTTTCACATTTTCTCTCTCCTGGGCTCAACCCATGTACTGTAAAAGCTAGATTTAGCTCATTTCTTCATGGTTGAACACTTTTTGGCATAGAAAACTTCTTCTTTCACCTCAAAGCAAGTGATAGTTGTAAGAATTAGACATTTTTCAAGTATTGTAAGCAGGTTTATACCTCTTTGAGGGTGGAATGCAAGAGATTTTTACATGGAATTGACAAAGTGCAAACTCGTGAATGCTTTGAGTCCTCTGTTTATATTTTTTTTACTTCATTTTAAGACCTCTAATTACATCTATCAGCTTGTGTATGTTTTCCCTTATTGCATTTCATGAATTTGTGTCTATTTACATGGTGAAAAATGTTTCACCACTCCTTTTGGTGCATCACCATCTTTAGTTTAGTTTCATTTTTGCATTTTTATCCTGTCTCCCTTGTGATTTAGAGTAGGATTAGGATCTCGAACCTCGTAGTTGTGCAAAATATAGATTTAAATCGGAGGAGTTTGAGGAACCAGCCTCTAATCTGGAGATTCCTCTCTCATTTTCAAAGTCCCACACTTGGAGAGAGGTTTCCATGTTGTGCAATCACATTGGATGCCTAAAACATCAATTCAGAACCTTGATTTGCATCCAGGGGTGCTGCTGATTTGTAACAACAGTTTTGGCACGCTCGGTGGGACCTTAGAGGTCTCATTTTTATTGCAGCAAAGTTGATGTCAATCTGCTGCAATTTTCTTGCTTGAAAAGAGCTATAATTTGCATATCTGGCGACTCCAAGGGGAAGAATCAACTGGTTTCAACAGTGCAGGCCTGAAAACTCATGAGAAGAATCACCACAAGGTCAAGAGCTGGAGAAGAAGAGGTGTTGTTTGAATATCTGTAGTTATCTCCAAGAGTAAGGTAAAGTGGGAGGAGAATCCAAAGGTCTCCATCTCCACCAAACAGAACTCTCTCAACTCCTCCACCTGGTAGGCCTTTCATTCAATCAACAAGGGTTTAAGACCAATTAGAATGGCACAAAACAACCCCTATGTCAACTTCACGGAGGCAACAACCACTTTCCCTCAATGCACAACATCCAATTCCAATTTCAGCCTTGAAGAACATTCCCTACTTCACTGGAGAAAATCAGACTACTCCAGGTGATCATGTTAAAGACATTGCCAATCTTTGTGCAATTCATGAAATCAATGAGATGCAAGTGGCTGTCAAATTGCTTTGGCATCTTCATTCAAGGGGAAAGCATTGTAATGGTTTAGAAGCCTTGGAGCTGGTTTATCACAAATTGGAATAGCTATGTATAGCAATTCATGAGCAATTTGGAGAGAAGGGAGACAACTTGTCTCTTTTGGAGCAGTGACAACCATAAAGAGAGCTCCCGATGAGCGACTTTACGATTTCAACTTCAGATTTCAAAAGACTTGGGAGAGAATTCCAGTGGCAGTCAGACCAACAACAAAAGGTGCTTTTCTCTACTATCTCAAAGCTCTAAATTCTGATATTTCTATGTTGATTCAGTCCATGGGAGGCATAACTATCCCTATGGCTTATAGCATTGCCATTAGGGCTGAAAATTGTTTGATCCAAGCTGGCAAACTAGCCCCTAGACCTCCCATGCCATTGTTTCCAAGTTTAGAGAGTCCAAATACCAATCAAGCACCTAATTTGGCTCCTTCTCCCACTCCTAGAAATTAGAGTTCAAATGAAGCTTCTACTTCATCTCCAAGTGCCCCAAATGAGCTTCAAGAAGTCATGAAGCAATTGCAAAACCTAGGCAATGAGCTGGTTACTCTCAAGAGGCAACAAGCCCAAGGTTTTAGACCTTCTTACCAGCCCCAAGCTCAGCCTAACAGGCAGCCATACCAACCACAAAGACCACCTAATCCAGCTACAAATATGAATCAAACAAGGCCTCCTGCCAATAGACCATTTCAGCCCTACAATCCAAATGTCATATCTGCCTCTAAGGCATTGGTGCCAACACAAAACAACATTGCTCAGGAGTATGACTGGTGTTTTCCATGCAATAAACCTCATAACCAATCCATGTGCTTCAATGGTGCTTTGAATCAAGCATTAATGGTGACAACTACTCGTGTGGAGGGTGAGGGCAGTCAAGGAAACAGCCAACAACAAGAAACATTCCAATAGCAATCAGCCCCAAATGACACCACGTTGGTAAATTGGCAAGTAGAGGATTTTTGTGGCATGAATCAGGCAGTTTCCCAAGGTGTTGCAGCCAACACAAGGTCAAAAATAAGGAATTTGGGTGAAGAACAGCCATTAGCTCCAACCAATCCACAACCTTCCATGGCTCCACAAATGGTTGGCAAGCAAAATCTAATTTCAAATGCACAAAGGCAGCCAAGAACAGCTCCTAGACCAACTCAAATACCAGTTATTATTGCCCATGTGCATGGAGTGAATGTACAAGAAAAGGGACAACAAAGAGATCCTTCATCACCATTCAGTATCATTAATCAGATGAAGAAGACAAATGTTAATATATCAATGTGGGAATCCCTATCTATCCCGAGGCCAAAGAGACTTGTTACAAGCTGCCATGAAGGGTGGCCAAATTCGAATCAGCAAGTTCGGATGTAAGAGAAAGTGCTCACAAATGCTGCCCGACTGAGGGAAATCAAGGAGGACAGCAAGGTAAAATGTTGAAGCCCCCTCCTTTCTATGTTTCGGTTAATCATTGGAAATCAGTTAGTGCACAATTGCATGATAGATTCCGGGGCAAGTAGCTCGGTGATGCGTAAAAAAAGCGATCAGCTAGGGCTCCAGTATGAAACCATATCCAAAGGGGTAGTGCGGTTGGATGGGACAGTGAATAACAACAGTTGGGGTGATTAGAAACTTGAGTCTTACCTTGCATGCATGTCAAATGTTGTTGTTTCACAAGATGTATCGTCATAGACCTTCCACCACTCTTTGCCCTATGCTTGTCAAGGGACTTCACAGCCAAGATTGGGGATATTTGTCTCTGCTGATTGGTCACACATCTGTTGTTCGAGAATGAGGTATGGAACTAAGGCTACAATCAGGTCTGAACCTATTGCAAACTTCCACATTGAGCCTTACACTCCAAGTCAGATCAACACCAATTGTTCAGCATTTGATCAAGAAGACCACCCAAGCACTGATGAAAGCTAACACCAAGGTTGGGAGCATCCGGATCTAACTCTTGATGAATGGGAAAACAAGGTACATGCTTTTGATCCTTATCGAGAAGTAGAAGAATCGAGCTAGGGTCTATTGTATACATGAAGAAAATCAGCCTATTCCTAACATCACCAAGCCAAACCACAAGGATGACAATGAGGTATGGCAGCTGTTTTTTGATGGATCAAGAAGTAGACAAGGTGCAGGAGGTGGAGCCATGCTTGTTTCACCTCAAGGAGTAAGGTACTATTCAGCTTTTAGATTTTAGTTTGCATGCTCCAATAACACTGCTGAATATGAAGCCTTAGTGCAAGGGATGCATTGGGCAATCAAGAAGAAAATAAAGAACTTGCAAGTCTTTGGTGACAGTGAATTGATTGTAAATCAGGTCAAGGGATAGCATGCTGCCAAGAATGATCTACTCAAGTGCTACAAGAACAGGGTGTGGGACCTCATGGAAGATTTTGAGGGTTTTGGCATCAAATCCATTCCTAGGAAAGAGAATCAAGTTCTGTTGACAGGCTTGCAGCAGTAGGGGCAGCCTTTGACATTGTGGAAAGCATTCAACAAGACAAGGTACAGCCAAACATCCACGTGATTGTGAGGCCTTCAGTGCCAGATAACAATGTCAGTTGGCAAGTGTTTGAGAATGACCAGAAAATCATCCATTTCTTGCAAGAAGAAGCCGAGTTCTCAGCTAAGAATCAAGAAAAATTGGAACAACAGTATGGTGACCAAGTGGTACAGCTGAGAACTAACAAGCTGCCCAAGGGACTTATCACTTTGGAGTCCATTTTTAATCCCAATGATCAGTTTAGAAAGGAGAAAGCAAACATTCAGGTCAAGAGAGAGGATTCAGTATCCATCTTGGTAGAAGAGAACAAACCATTGCAAATTGGAAAGATGACAACTGATCAAGAAAGGTATGAGTTCATACAGCTGTGTCAAGAGTTCCCTGATGTGTTTGCATGGAGCTATGAAGATTTGAAAGGTTTCAATCCCAACTTAGCTCAGCATACCATTGAATTGGATCCAAATACTAAGCCTGTCAGGCAGAAACAAAGACCAGTCAATCCACACATGGAGCCTCTCATGAGGAAAGAATTGGACAAGCTGATTGAGTCAAGAATCATATTCCCAATCAAGCATTCTAGTTGGGTTGCCAACTTGGTTCCAGTCAGAAAGAAGAGTGGAGAGATCAGATTGTGTGTTGATTTCAGAGACTTAAATAGAGCATCTCTCAAGGACCATTACCCACTCCCTTCCATGGAGCAAATCTTACAAGTTGTGGCTGGATCGAGAGGTTTTCACTACTTGATGGCTACTCAGGCTACAATCAGATTATGGTGAAGGAAGAAGACCAGTTCAAGACAGCCTTCACAACCAAATGGGGGACTTTTGCATACAGGAAGATGCCATTTGGGTTGTCCAACGCTGGTGCTACCTTCCAAAGAGAAATGGACATGGCGTTCAAAGGTTTGATTAACAACGTGGTGCTGATTTACCTTGATGATATCACTATTTTTTCCAAAAATGTAGCAGACCACCTCTCTCATTTGAGACAAGTTTTCACGAGGTGTAGGAAATTTGGAGTGTCTTTGAATCCTAAGAAGTGTATCTTTCTTGCACATGAAGGAAAGCTCCTTGGCCATATTGTCTCCAAAGAAGGATTAGCAATTGATCCAGAGAGAGTCGAAGCCATAAGAGCACTACCATTGCCAAGCCACAAGAAAGCCCTTCAGAGTTTCTTGGGGAGGATAAACTTTGTTCGGAGGTTTGTCCCAGATTTTGCAGCCCTTGTCAAGCCCATCACCAAAATGTTAAAGAAGAGCATGGCTTTCAAGTGGACAGTAGAAGGCAAGGAGAGTTTTGAAGCAATCAAAGAAGCCATTTCTCAAGCACCAACTCTCATCAACCCGGACTTCTCCAAGGATTTCATCCTCTATGCATTTGGAGGTAATGACACTATTTCTGCCATTTTGGTATAGTAGAACAAGGATAATGATGAGCAGCCAATTGCCTTCTTCAGCCAGAGCCTAGATGACTATGAGGTGAAGTACTCTTTTATTGAGAAGCATGTGCTGGTAGTAATCAGAAGCTTGAAGAAATTCAAGCATTTAGTCTCAAACAACAAGGTCCAGTTGTTGGTCTCACATGCTGGGGTTAAGGACTTCCTCCTCAACAAAGATTTGAACGAGAAAAGGGCAGGTTGGATCACCCGTGTCATGGAGTATGACATTGAGATCAAAATCACCAAGCTGGTAAGAGGAAAAGGATTGTGTGAGCAGCTAGTTTTGGGGAAGCAAAAAGAAGCATGCAATGAAGGAGAGGCTATTTTGATAGTTCAAGACAGCCATGAGCCATGTGGCACTCAAGAAGAAAACAATGCTGCCCCCACTCCTTGCTGGACCCAAGGTATAATGCACTTCCTAAGCACAGGCCTATGCCCTCCGGAGATGAACAAGACCCAAAGAAGACACTTCAGATTGTAGGCTATCCCATATGCCATTGTTGATGGAGTTTTGTTCAAGAAAGATGTGAATGGAGTGTTGCTGAGATGCATTAGCACAAATCAGATTCATAGGGTGTTGGAAGAGTTCCATGGTGGATCAGCTGGTGGTCATTTTGCACCAAGAGTCATTCATCAGAAAAATCATGAAGTGACGAGCTCCTAGTTATTATTGGCCTAAAATTTTCGGTGATTGCTATGCATGGATTAAGAGGTGTAAGAATTGTGCATTCTTCACGGGGAAAGAGAGACTTGCTGACCAGCATTGCATCCAATCTCGGTTGACCAGCCATTCATGCAATGGGGTTTGGACTTCATTGGAGTCATTAATCCTAATTCAAGTCAAGGGCACAAATGGATTTTGACAGCCACGGACTACTTCACCAAGTGGACTGAAGCAGTAGCACTCAAAGAAGCAAATGAGTCCAGCATCTTAGACTTTTATGAGGGGATAGCAACTAGATTTGGTATACCTGCTACAATAATCTCAAATAATGCATTGGCATTCATTGGATCCAAGGTGACTGAGTGGGCTGTCAAGAACGGGATCTACCTAAGCACTTCATCAAACTATTACCCTCAAGGTAATGGCCAGGCCGAGTCTACAAACAAGAACTTGTTGAGGATCATTAGGAGGACTCTTGATGAGAATCAGAGGTCTTGGCATACCAAACTAAAATCAGCCTTATGGGCTGATAGGATAACTCCCAAGAGATCCACAGGTAACTCTCCATTCAAACTTGTCTATGGAAGAGAGGCAATCTTGCCCATGTCACTTGAGTTGCCAACATTGGAACTCATGAAGCAATTAGAGTTGCTAGAGTTTGAGCCCATGGAGGTGAGATATGCAGAGTTGATGGAGCTGCAGGAGGTCAGAAATCAGGCATCCCAAGCAATGGAAAAGGATCAAGCTTTGATCAAAAAGACCTTTGATAGGAAGGCCAAGGATAGATCTTTTCAGGTTGGAGATCTAGTGTTGAAATGGGATGTGGATAGAGCAAAACCGGGAAGGCATTCAAAATTTGATGCCATTTGGAGTGGCCCATACATGGTCACGAAGTGCAAGAATAGCAATGCTTTCTAATTGGCCTCATTGGATGGTGAAGAACTGCAGATTCCAGTCAATGGAATCTATCTCAAGAGTTGCTTCTAGAGGGAAATTTACCACCTTGTAAATATTAGATTAGATTTTCATTTCTCCAAGTGCTTTGCACATTGTTTTGTTGTAGGTTAGTTTTGCTTTCCCTAAGTGCTTTGGCACAACTTGCTATCCCTGGAGATGTTTTGCAGTCCTTGCTTCCATCATGTGATATTCCATCTTCCTCCTTGCACATTCTAAGTCAGTTGAGGTTCTAAATAGAATATTTGATGACTCCATGCCCAATGGACTGCTTCAGGAAACTGGTATTTTCATCTAGCAGGTAGATGACCCCTCTGAGTCGCCAAAATTGTTATCCAAAATGGTGCCCCAACTTGTTTTTGTGGCTAACTCCTTGTGTTCTTGCCTCTCTTGTGCCTCAGTCTACATTTTTTTGATTTTCAGGCACTCAAGGCTTTTGGAAATGGCACCATCAGATAGAGCTCTCTCTCAGCTTTCCAAAAAGGTAAAGTTTTCCTCCTAACTCCTTATATTTTTCAAGTTAGGGCTCGGTGGAGTTTTTGTGGAAAATTTTCCCATTTGAGGCCCGCATGACCAATAGGAAGCTGCCACGTGGCGGGAGGAGTTCGGGGTCGGAGGCAAATATGAATTTTTTTCCGAAGGAAAAAAAGAGTATAAAAAGGTCGATTTTCAAAGGAAAACCCGTGGAAAAGAGAAGGAGAGAGAATTCAGAGTGAATCAGAGCTTTCCACGTGGCATCCAACCAGCGGAGCATGGGATTTTTGAAATTTTTTCCAAAGACAAAAAAAAGGTAAAATTTGAAATTTTTTCCGCCGATCCGTTTTTGGGCCGTTTTTGCCCTAAATCTTCAAACGATCATATCTTTTGATCCAGAGCTTGGATTTTCACGTTCTTTATATCATTGGAAAGATGTTAAAATTCTCTACATGATTCCATGGTCAATTTCTAATTTTGGTTTAGTTTGGAGAGAGAAAATTCAAAAACGGTTCTGGTACATGTCCATGGCCAGAAATGACATTTCAACAACCAAATTTAATACAGAATGGGTCGCATTCTTCTCCAATATGGTCAAAAATGATAGGGTATGGGTTTGTAAGGTCCTCCATGCTATTTTAATGCATTTTCCATCAATGAGGGATGGCTCCCATGTGTTTTTCACGTTTTCTCTCTCCTGGGCTCGACCCATGTACTGTAAAAGCCAGATTTGGCTCATTTCTTCATGGTTGAACACTTTTTGGCATAGAAAACTTCTTCTTTCACCTCCAGCAAGTGATAGTTGTAAGAATCAGACCTTTTTCAAGTATTGTAGTAGGTTTATACCTCTTTGAGGGTGGAATGCAAGAGATTTTTACATGGAATTGACAGTGCAAACTCTGTGAATGCTTTCAGTCCTCTGTTTGTATTGTTTTACTTCATTTTAAGACCTCTAATTACATCTATCAGCTTGTGTATGTTTTCCCTTGTTGCATTTCATGAATTTGTGTCTATTTACATGGCAAAAAATGTTTCACCACTCCTTTTGGTGCATCACCATCTTTAGTTTAGTTTCATTTTTGCATTTTATCCTGTCTCCTTACAATTTAGAGTAGGATTAGGATCTGAACCTCTGTAGTTGTGCAAAATATAGATCTAAATCAGAGGAGTTTGAGGAACCAACCTCTAATCTGGAGATTCCTCTCTCATTTTCACAAGTCCCACACTTGGAGAGAGGTTTCCATGTTGTGCAATCACCTTTGGATGCCTAAAACATCAATTAGAACCTTGATTTGCATCCGGGAGTCTTTTTGATTTGCAACAATAGTTTTGGCATGCCGGTGGGACCTTAGAGGTCTCATTTTTATTGCAGCAAAGTTGATGTGCATCTGCTGCAATTTTCTTGCTTGAAAAGAGCTATAATTTGCATATCTGGCGACTCCAAGGGGAAGAATCAACTGGTTTCAGCAGTGCAGGCCTGAAAACTCATGAGAAGAATCACCACAAGGTCAAGAGCTGGAGAAGAAGAGGTGTTGTTTGAATATCTGTAGTTATCTCCAAGAGTAAGGCAAAGTGGGAGGAGAATCCAAAGGTCTCCATCTCCACCAAACAGAACTCTCTCAACTCCTCCACCTAGTAGGCCTTTCATTCAATCAACAAGGGTTCTAAGACCAATTAGAATGGCACAAAACAACCCCTATGTCAACTTCACAGGAAGCAGCCCACTTGCCCTCAATGCACAACATCCAATTCCAATTGCAGCCTTGAAGAACATTCCCTACTTCACTGGAGAAAATCAGACTACTCCAGGTGATCATGTTAAAGACATTGCCAATCTTTGTGTAATTCATGAAATCAATGAGATGCAAGTGGCTGTCAAATTGTTGGCATCTTCATTCAAGGGGAAAGCATTGTAATGGTTTAGAAGCCTTGGAGCTGGTTCTATCACAAATTGGAATCAGCTATGTATAGCACTTCATGAGCAATTTGGAGAGAAGGGAGACAACTTGTCTCTTTTGGAGCAGCTGACAACCATCAAGAGAGCTCCCAATGAGCAGCTGACCGATTTCAACTTCAGATTTCAAAAGACTTGGGAGAGAATTCCAGTGGCAGTTAGACCAACAACAGAAGGTGCTTTTCTCTACTATCTCAAAGCTCTAAATTCTGATATTTCTATGTTGATTCAGTCCATGGGAGGCATAACTATCCCTATGGCTTATAGCATTGCCATTAGGGCTGAAAATTGTTTGATCCAAGCTGGCAAACTAGCCCCTAGACCTCCCATGCCATTGTTTCCAAGTTTAGAGAGTCCAAATACCAATCAAGCACCTAATTTGGCTCCTTCTCCCACTCCTAGAAATCAGAGTTCAAATGAAGCTTCTACTTCATCTCCAAGTGCCCCAAATGAGCTTGAGAAGTCATGAAGCAATTGCAAAACCTAGGCAATGAGCTGGTTACTCTCAAGAGGCAACAAGCCCAAGGTTTTAGACCTTCTTACCAGCCCCAAGCTCAGCCTAATAGGCAGCCATACCAACCACAAAGACCACCTAATCCAGCTGCAAATATGAATCAAACAAGGCCTCCTGCCAATAGACCATTTCAGCCCTACAATCCAAATGTCATATCTGCCTCTAAGGCATTGGTGCCAACACAAAACAACATTGCTCAGGAGTATGATTGGTGTTTTCCATGCAATGAACCTCATAACCAATCCATGTGCTTCAATGGTGCTTTGAATCAAGCATTAATGGTGACAACTACTGGTGTGGAGGGTGAGGGCAGTCAAGGAAACAACCAACAACAAGAAACATTCCAACAGCAATCAGCCCCAAATGACACCACGTTGGTAAATTGGCAAGCAGAGGATTTTTGTGGCATGAATCAGGTAGTTTCCCAAGGTGTTGCAGCCAACACAAGGTCAAAAAGAAGGAATTTGGGTGAAGAACAGCCATTAGCTCCAACCAATCCACAACCTTCCATGGCTCCACAAATGGTTGGCAAGCAAAATCCAATTTCAAATGCACAAGGGCAGCCAAGAACAGCTCCTAGACCAACTCAAATACCAGTTATTGTTGCCCACGTGCAAGGAGTGAATGTACAAGCAAAGGGACAGCAAAGAGATCCTTCATCACCATTCAGTATCATTGATCAGATGAAGAAGACAAATGTTAATATATCAATGTGGGAATCCCTATCTATCCCAGGCCAAAGAGACTTGTTACAAGCTGCCATGAAGGACTGGCCAACTTCGAATCAGCAAGTTCAGATGCAAGAGAAAGTGCTCACAAATGCTGCCCAGCCTGAGGGAAATCATGGAGGACAACAAGGTAAAATGTTGAAGCCCCCTCCTTTCTATGTTTCATTAATCATTGGAAATCAGTTAGTGCACAATTGCATGATAGATTAGGGCAAGTAGCTCAGTGATGCCTAAACAAATAGCTGATCAGCTAGGGCTCCAGTATGAAACCATATCCAAAGGGTAGTGCAATTTGGATGGGACAGCAGTAACAATAGTTGGGGTGATTAGAAACTTGAGTCTTACCTTGCATGCATGTCCAAATGTTGTTGTTTCACAAGATGTATCAGTCATAGACCTTCCACCACTCTTTGCCCTATGCTTGTCAAGGGACTTCTCACCAAGATTGGGGGATATTTGTCTGCTGATTGGTCACACATGTTGTTCAGAATGAGGTATGGAACTAAGGCTACAATCAGGTCTGAACCTATTGCAAACTTCCACATTGAGCCTTACACTCCAAGTCAGATCAACGCCAATTGTTCAGCATTTGATCAAGAAGACCACCCAAGCACCGATGAAGCTGACACCAAGGTTGGGAGCATCCCGGATCTAACTCTTGATGAATGGGAAAACAAGGTACATGCTTTTGATCCTTATCAAGAAGTAGAAGAATCTGAGCTAGGGGTCTATTGTATACATGAAGAAAATCAGCCTATTCCTAACATCACCAAGCCAAACCACAAGGATGACAATGAGGTATGGCAGCTATTTTTGATGGATCAAGAAGTAGACAAGGTGCAGGAGGTGGAGCCATGCTTGTTTCACCTCAAGGAGTAAGGTACTATTCAGCTTTTAGATTTCAGTTTGCATGCTCCAATAACACTGCTGAATATGAAGCCTTAGTGCAAGGGATGCATTGGGCAATCAAGAAGAAAATAAAGAACTTGCAAGTCTTTGGTGACAGTGAATTGATTGTAAATCAGGTCAAGGGACAACATGCTGCCAAGAATGATCTACTCGGAGTGCTACTGAGAATAGGGTGTGGGACCTCATGGAAGATTTTGAGGTTTTGGCATCAAATCCATTCCTAGGAAAGAGAATCAAGCTGTTGACAGGCTTGCAGCAGTAGGGGCAGCCTTTGACATTGTGGAAAGCATTCAACAAGACAAGGTACAGCCAAACATCCACGTGATTGTGAGGCCTTCAGTGCCGGATAACAATGTCAGTTGGCAAGTGTTTGAGAATGACCAGCAAATCATCCATTTCTTGCAAGAAGAAGCCGAGTTCTCAGCTAAGAATCAAGAAAAATTGGAACAATGAGTATGGTGACCAAGTGGTACAGCTGAGAACTAACAAGCTGCCCAAGGGACTTATCACTTTGGAGTCCATTTTTAATCCCAATGATCAGTTTAGAAAGGAGAAAGCAAACATTCAGGTCAAGAGAGAGGATTCAGTATCCATCTTGGTAGAAGAGAACAAACCATTGCAAATTGGAAAGATGACAACTGATCAAGAAAGGTATGAGTTCATACAGCTGTGTCAAGAGTTCCCTGATGTGTTTGCATGGAGCTATGAAGATTTGAAAGGTTTCAATCCCAACTTAGCTCAACATACCATTGAATTGGATCCAAATACTAAGCTATCAGGAAGAAACAAAGACCAGTCAATCCACACATGGAGCCTCTCATGAGGAAAGAATTGGACAAGCTGATTGAGTCAAGAATCATATTCCCAATCAAGCATTCTAGTTGGGTTGCCAACTTGGTTCTAGTCAGAAAGAAGAGTGGAGAGATCAGATTGTGTGTTGATTTCAGAGACTTAAATAGAGCATCTCTCAAGGACCATTACCCACTCCCTTCCATGGAGCAAATCTTGCAAGTTGTGGCTGGCTCCGAGAGGTTTTCACTACTTGATGGCTACTCGGCTACAATCAGATTATGGTGAAGGAAGAAGACCAATTCAAGACAGCCTTCACAACCAAATGGGGGACTTTTGCATACAGGAAGATGCCATTTGGGTTGTCCAATGCTAGTGCTACCTTCCAAAGAGCAATGGACATGGCGTTCAAAGGTTTGATTAACAACGTGGTGCTGATTTACCTTGATGATATCACTATTTTTTCCAAAAATGCAGCAGACCACCTCTCTCATTTGAGACAAGTTTTCACGAGGTGTAGGAAATTTGGAGTGTCTTTGAATCCTAAGAAGTGTATCTTTCTTGCACATGAAGGAAAGCTCCTTGGCCATATTGTCTCCAAAGAAGGATTAGCAATTGATCCAGAGAGAGTTGAAGCCATAAGAGCACTACCATTGCCAAGCCACAAGAAAGCCCTTTAGAGTTTCTTGGGGAGGATAAACTTTGTTCGGAGGTTTGTCCCAGATTTTGCAGCCCTTGTCAAGCCCATCACCAAAATGTTAAAGAAGAGCATGGCTTTCAAGTGGACAGCAGAAGGCAAGGAGAGTTTTGAAGCAATCAAAGAAGCCATTTCTCAAGCACCAACTCTCATCAACCCGGACTTCTCCAAGGATTTCATCCTCTATGCATTTGGAGGTAATGACACTATTTCTGCCATTTTGGTACAGCAGAACAAGGATAATGATGAGCAGCCAATTGCCTTCTTCAGCCAGAGCCTAGATGACTATGAGGTGAAGTACTCTTTTATTGAGAAGCATGTGCTAGCAGTAATCAGAAGCTTGAAGAAATTCAAGCATTTAGTCTCAAACAACAAGGTCCAGTTGCTGGTCTCACATGTTGGGGTTAAGGACTTCCTCCTCAACAAAGATTTGAACGAGAAAAGGGCAGGTTGGATCACCCGTGTCATGGAGTATGACATTGAGATCAAAATCACCAAGCTGGTAAGAGGAAAAGGATTGTGTGAGCAGCTGGTTTTGGGGAAGCAAAAAGAAGCATGCAATGAAGGAGAGGCTGTTTTGACAGTTCAAGACAGCCATGAGCCATGTGGCACTCAAGAAGAAAACAATGCTGCCCCCACTCCTTGCTGGACCCAAGGTATAATGCACTTCCTAAGCACAGGCCTATGCCCTCCAGAGATGAACAAGACCCAAAGAAGACACTTCATTATTGCGAGGCTATCCCATATGCCATTGTTGATGGAGTTTTGTTCAAGAAAGATGTGAATGGAGTCTTCTTTGAGATGCATTAGCACAAATCAGATTCATAGGGTGTTGGAAGAGTTCCATGGTGGATCAGCTGGTGGTCATTTTGCACCAGAGTGACAGACTCTAAAAATCATGAAGGCTGGTTATTATTGGCCTAAAATTTTCAGTGATTGCTATGCATGGATCAAGAGGTGTAAGAATTGTGCATTCTTCACAGGAAAAGAGAGACTTGCTGCCCTTCCATTGCATCCAATCTCAGTTGACCAGCCATTCATGCAATGGGGTTTGGACTTCATTGGAGTCATTAATCCTAATTCAAGTCAAGGGCACAAATGGATTTTGACAGCCACGGACTACTTCACCAAGTGGACTGAAGCAGTAGCACTCAAAGAAGCAAATGAGTCCAGCATCTTAGACTTTTATGAGGGGATAGCAACAGATTTGGTATACCTACTACAATAATCTCAGATAATGCATTGGCATTCATTGGATCCAAGGTGACTGAGTGGGCTGTCAAGAACGGGATCTACCTAAGCACTTCATCAAACTATTACCCTCAAGGTAATGGCCAGGCCGAGTCTACAAACAAGAACTTGTTGAGGATCATTAGGAGGACTCTTGATGAGAATCAGAGGTCTTGGCATACCAAACTGAAATCAGCCTTATGGGCTGATAGGATAACTCCCAAGAGATCCACAGGTAACTCTCCATTCAAGCTTGTTTATGGAAGAGAGGCAATCTTGCCCATGTCACTTGAGTTGCCAACATTGGAACTCATGAAGCAATTAGAGTTGCTAGAGTTTGAGCCCATGGAGGTGAGATATGCAGAGTTGATGGAGCTGCAGGAGGTCAGAAATCAGGCATCCCAAGCAATGGAAAAGGATCAAGCTTTGATCAAAAAGACCTTTGATAGGAAGGCCAAGGATAGATCTTTTCAGGTTGGAGATCTAGTGTTGAAATGGGATGTGGATAGAGCAAAACCGGGAAGGCATTCAAAATTTGATGCCATTTGGAGTGGCCCATACATGGTCACGAAGTGCAAGAACAACAATGCTTTCCAATTGGCCTCATTGGATGGTGAAGAACTGTAGATTCTAGTCAATGGAATCTATCTCAAGCGTTGCTTCTAGAGGGAAATTTACCACCTTGTAAATATTAGATTAGATTTTCATTCCTCCAAGTGCTTTGCACATTGTTTTGTTGTAGGTTAGTTTTGCTTTCCCTAAGTGCTTTGGCATAGCTTGCTGTCCCTGGAGATGTTTTGCAGTCCTTGCTTCCATCATGTGATATTCCATCTTCCTCCTTGCACATTCTAAGTCAGTTGAGGTTCTAAATAGAATATTTGATGACTCCATGCCCAATGGGTGCTTTGAGCAAGCTGGTATTTTCATCTAGCAGGTAGATGACCCCTCTGAGTCACAAAATTGTTATCCAAAATGGTGCCCTAGCTCATTTTTGTGGCTAACTCCTTGTGTTCTTGCCTCTCTTGTGCCTCAGTCTACATTTTTTGATTTTAGGCACTCAAGGCTTTCTGGAAATGGCACCATTAGATAGAGCTCTCTCTCAGCTTTCCAGAAAGGTAAAGTTTGCCTCCTAACTCCTTATATTTTTCAAGTTATGGCTCGGTGGAGTTTTTGTGGAAAATTTTCCCATTTGAGGCCCGCAGCCAATAGGAAGCTGCCACGTGGCAGAGGAGTTCGGGGTCGGAGGCAAATATGAAATTTTTTTTCCAAAAGAGTATAAAAAGGTCGATTTTCAAAGGAAAACCCACGGAAAAGAGAAGGAGAGAGAATTCCAGAGTGAATCAGAGCTTGCCACGTGGCATCGACCAGTGGAGCATGGGGAATTTTTGAAATTTTTTCCAAAGACAAAAAAAAGGTAAAATTTGAAAATTTTTCCCACCGATCCGTTTTTGGGCCGTTTTTGCCCTAAATCTTCAAACGATCATATCTTTTGATCCAGAGCTCATATTTTCACGTTCTTTATATCATTGGAAAGATGTTAAAATTATCTACATGATTCCATGGTCAATTTCTAATTTTGGTTCAGTTTGGAGAGAGAAAATTCAAAAATGGTTCTGGTACGTGTCCATGGCCAGAAATGACATTTCAACAACCAAATTTAATACAGAATGGGTCGCATTCTTCTCCAATATGGTCAAAAATGATAGGGTATGGGTTTGTAAGGTCCTCCATGCTATTTTAATGCATTTTCCATCAATGAGGGATGGCTCCCATGCATTTTTCACATTTTCTCTCTCCTGGGCTCGACCCATGTACTGTAAAAGCTAGATTTGGCTCATTTCTTCATGGTTGAACACTTTTTGGCATAGAAAACTTCTTCTTTCACCTCCAACAAGTGATAGTTGTAAGAATCAGACCTTTTTCAAGTATTGTAGCAGGTTTATACCTCTTTGAGGGTGGAATGCAAGAGATTTTTACATGGAATTGACAGTGTAAACTCTGTGAATGCTTTCAGTCCTCTGTTTGTATTGTTTTACTTCATTTTAAGACCTCTAATTACATCTATCAGCTTGTGTATGTTTTCCCTTGTTGCATTTCATGAATTTGTGTCTATTTACATGGCAAAAATGTTTCACCACTCCTTTTGGTGCATCACCATCTTTAGTTTAGTTTCATTTTTGCATTTTTATCCCTGTCTCCTTACAATTTAGAGTAGGATTAGGATCTGAACCTCTGTAGTTGTGCAAAATATAGATCTAAATCAGAGGAGTTTGAGGAACCAGCCTCTAATCTAGAGATTCCTCTCTCATTTTCACAAGTCCCACACTTGGAGAGAGGTTTCCATGTTGTGCAATCACACTGGATGCCTAAAACATCAATTCAGAACCTTGATTTGCATCTAGGGGTGCTACTGATTTACAACAACAGGTGCCTTTGGGCGTGCTTTAGAATGTACCAGAGAGTTTTTTCTTTCCAACTTTAACTTAATGAAGTAAAATAACAAAAATAGACTGAACTTCAAAGATAGTGATGTTTCTCGATACCCATCACGATGAATGTAATTGTTGATGGATAAAATATACTTCTTCTTTTGCTAATGAAGAAACCTATAGATAAAATATACTTAAACAAAATTTATTATATAGATGGTTAAACGAGTTTCTCGATAAAGGTTGATTCCAAGAATCAAAGGGACTTCTTTGGAGGATGTTAGCTCTTTTTAAAATAATCAAGTAGCTTACCAAATATAATTATAATCTATATAATAGAAAATGATAGATGGATAGTAGATGAGAAGCTCTAGAACTCAAGGTTGAAGGGTAAGTCTTGTGTAGCTTCGAAGGTGGCCCAGGAAAGGGTGGATACAATCTGAACAGACTTGAAGTAGTCATACCAGAAGTCTTTGGTCTCTTGCTTGATCTCATTGAGAAATTCCAACTGATCTTCAATGCCTTCTTCATTAATGGAAAATCAAATGGCTCACAATATCAATTAGTGAAGGATGTTGTATTCTTCCCAAATAAGGTCTTTTGGACTATTGGAAGCTCATAAATTCTTGTGGATGGGTGTGAACAAATAGGAACTACCATCTAAGAGGAAGCCATGCTTTCTATGTGCATGTGAATAAATCAAACTAAGTTAATGAAAGGAAACTAACACCAAGTAGAATCCTAACCTAGTTAATCTACCAAAAACACCATGATAAAGCTATACAAGAATAAAAGTTAATTAATGCATCCAAATTAAACTTGAAAACACTAATCCATTCCTTGCTAATTTAGATATGCTTTCTAAATAATATCTTTCTCCTATGATTATAATGAGATCAAAGGATGGCTATCTCCAAGAAGAGGAAATGATCTCACCAATATGGCTTAATGGCCATGTATGGATCTTCCTTTACTACTCTTTGCAAAGAGAGGATGAATGGGTGCAAGATCAATAAGCTTCTTCAATGGTGGAGAATGATCTTATCATATGCCTATAATATCACTAGAAAAAGTGTGGTGTAAGGTGTGAAGGAAGGTAGTAGGTTCCTTATATATCTTTCCAATTTAGGAGAAGCTAGAAACCCAAAGAATGTGGGATAAAGGATAAAGTAGAATTAGCAGGGATAAACGTGTTTAGAAAGATTCGTTAAGAACTAGCAACTCATGGGAGTTGGAGATGATTTAATTAATCAACAAGGATTAATTAATAAGCCAAAATAAGCTTAGAAAGCTATTTGGAGGTGATTTAAGAGGATTTTAATAGAATTTGGAGGATTTGAAAGAGGGATTTAACCAATAAGAGGGTTTATTGATTAAATAGAGGATTAAAAAGGATTAATTAACTAATGATAGTTAATTAAAAGAGGATTATAACTAATGAAGTGTCATTAATTGGCATCCAAAATGAAGGGAAATGCTAGTTAATTAATGAAGTGTCGTTAATTGACCGAGATGAAGGGGAATGTTAGCTAATTAGTGGGAAATCACTAATTATAACAAAATTGATGGGAAAGATGATAAATGGTGCAATTTTAGTAATAAAATTGCATATGCAGATTTAGGTGTCTACATTTTCCCCTCTTTGGTGTGGTGTAACATAATTGATGTCATTTCAAAGATGGTAGACAATTACATATAATTAAAATTTTGAAGGAAAATGAGAATTAAGGATTCCCCTAGAGTTTTGATTAGGTGATAGAAGAGGGTGATTGATAATTGAGAAGAAGGATGAATAGTTAGCAAAGTGGAAGCATACTACAATAATAGAGATTTGGAACATGGATCAATTGGTCATTGTTCAAATTGATTAATTGGGAAAGAAGTGATGTGTTTCAATGGATGGAAGAAACAAGGTGACGGTGGGGGATAAATACAATCCCTATTGCCCCAGGTGGTGTTGGAAGAAATGTTGATAAAGAAAACGTAGATGAAGAAAATGGAAATATCTTTCAACCCAAATGGTTCAAGAGTAACTTGTTATCATCATTTATCAATGTAATCAACAAACCCATCTGGCTCAGGAGTAACCTTTCTTTGATACAAGCATACAAAAAGTATAAAATAACATGAAAATCCATAATACTAATATTTTGTCATTCCAAAACACCAACTCAAAGAGACATAAATAAATTAATGTAATATGAGAAATTAAATAAGAAGACCAAAAAGGAAACAAGTATGAACAAACATACTCAAAAAAATAATGTTTAAGAGAGTTGCACCAATGTTTTTCTGATCTAGCTATATTTCTCACATGTTCGAGTGATACGAAAAGGGTTAAAAATGGAAGCCTAAGCAAAGATATATGCAAGGTGAATAAAAGAGGACATAAGAGTCCTATGAAAAAAATTCATGCTCTATGAGAATACCCCAAGTAACCGATTGTGCAAGGGAATACACACATAACTAGTAAACAAACTTTTGTTAATGGGAGTAGATAAAAAATGATTTGTAATTCATGCGCAAGAACAAGTGAGGACCAAAGATATATGTTTTGTAAGAAAAATGTTGATGTTAGATGATGTTGTGTCCTATAAATGATTCAAATGTTTGAATATTGTTTACTATTTTTTATGATTTTTGGATAGTTTACTAATTTGTTTGGATTTTTTTAATCTTTAAGGTATTTTGAAATTTTACCCATTTTTGGATTTTGAATAGTTTACCAATGTTTTGGATTTTTTGAATTTTTAAGGTGTTTTGAAATTTTTTCAATTTTTGGATTTATGATATTTGAGGAAGAATGTGATATGGAATAATAATGGTATGCATGGTACACCATCAAAAATCACGAGGAAGCAAAACTATGCCACACCGAGGTAAAACTATTTAGCAAAAATGATGATTTAAGGCAATAAATCATCGCAAAGGAGGAAAACACGTAGTGAGTGTAAAATAGAGGAACACGTTAGTAATATAGCCCGGGAGGTGAGAAAAATGAAGAATTAGGGCTAGGAGGGTATAAATAATAGGGTGGGAGGGGTAAAATCCATCATGACCCATTTTGAGCTATTATACTATATTGCTTTTGTGAGATATTTTTCTCTAACTTCTGAGAGAGATGGCATGAATCCCATACCAAAAACATCATGTTAACTAAGTTTGATAGTTTGGGAGGCTTCCTGTAGATGGTGCCCTGGTAAGTATCTGTTATCATAAAAAATGTAACACCCTGAGATTTGACTATGTAGATCTCTACTTTTTGCTAACATGGGACCGTCTCTCAAGTTGTGGTACTTGCTACTTGAGATGGACCTCCAGAGAAGGCTAGATTCCTCAACCTAATATAATGTTAAAACTAATCCTAGAAGGTAAAATTCAGCTAACTAATCCTAAGCTAACCATGCCCAGGGACCAAGGAGAGAGAGCGAGGGTTAGAATGATCTATGAAAAGGAAATTGCACACTAAAAGACAATGATAGGTGGAAATATCCTCGCTAATCAAGAAAGAAAAAGGAAAATGGAGTTGGGAGAGGACAGACCAATGTGACATAGACCCAAATATTCATTCACCATCTACACTCCATGAAACACAAAAATGAAACATAATACAACCGTAAAATAGAGAGGAAAGGCAAATACAATAAAAATTAGAAAGGGTTGAAGGAACACCACAAAACATAATTTTTATTTCTTGAAATATTACACAATGCATTACATGTGATGCATATAGGAAAAAATATCCTTGTTAAGCCCATGTGAAGGCTTGCAACTCATTGACATTAAGAAACCATTTTACGGGCTTTCCCCATACCCCAGAATATCTCCCCCTCAAATGAGAAGTGATTACAATATCTAGAAAACATGAGAGAAGAGAGAAATTTAGAATCCTAAAATCCACCTTTTCCCACCAAAAAAAATCATTAATGCCCCTGTAAAAGGTGTGGGCAACATGAAAAACTCATTTTCTAATGTTCCTTTGCATGCTAGAGAAGAAAATTCCCATATCGCATCCATTAATGTGTTTTAGCTCACTTAGGATGTGTTCTTTTGGATTTGGAAAGTTTTCTTAAATTTTTCACCAATAACCCCTTTGAATTTTCATATTTTATCGTTCCATGCAAAGTACTTGGAAAGATGATTCCAAAAAGTCCAATTTCATTGGATTTGGTGCCTGCGGAGTGAGTTATGGCCATTTGGGTTTCGGGGTAGATCTACTTTAACTTCATTAAGCTCAAATCCCCACATTACATTCTCATCACCTTTCTTGTTTTACTTGATCTCGACCCCTCATTGCTTTACTCACCTTTATGTTGTGGGTTTTGG
Source organism: Taxus wallichiana var. yunnanensis (assembly GCA_018340775.1). Classification (NCBI taxonomy): domain Eukaryota; kingdom Viridiplantae; phylum Streptophyta; class Pinopsida; order Cupressales; family Taxaceae; genus Taxus; species Taxus wallichiana. Next base: position 355,589,749 of record CM031243.1, on the reverse strand, counting down.
AATTGATTTTCTTTACTCGCAAAATCAAATGCCACTTACTCACCAACTCGACTCGCTTCGTTTGAATCCCCATACCAATTTTTATTTTCCTTGTGTGAATTTGGGGATACTTTTCCTTTCTTAGGTTTGTAAAGTTCCTTTTCTTTAAGTGATTTCGAGCTTAAACCACAAGTCGCTCTCCTTTCACCTTTTTTTTATTTCACGGGTTTCCAATCCCCATGAATTGATTGCTTGACCTGAGTCAATTTTCTCTTACCTTCACCATTTTGTGGGGTTCACAAGTGTATTTCCTTAGCTTGTGGAACCAAACCTTCTTTACTCATGGTTTCGTGCCTCCATGACTTGATTGGTAGGGGTCGTAGACTGAGTTACTCCCTCCACACCTTAGTTGCTTTGTGGGATTTCGTGGGTACCTAACTTGACTTGTGGGTTTGCGGGAATCAATTTTCAATTGTGTCAATTTGCAAACCCACATCACTCTCCTTTCCACTTTTTATTTGGCCTTGTTTTACAAGTTTGTGACCCTACTTAACTAGTGGGTTTTTAACCCTCTACTACTTCACAATCAAACTAATTAGCATCCCGCACTACACCCAAATTTATGAGTTGGTCATCCATGAGATCACAAAGATACTCCAACTCGCCTCATTTTTTAACTTCTTTAGTTTTCTCTCAATTTTGCTAACTATTTTTTTGGATTTTCCTTGAACCGAGGAGTTAGGAAAAAGTAGAGAAATGTTCTCCAAAGGTAAATTTTACCATTTTTTTGCAAATTTGGCTAAGTGCAAAACCGAAACATAAGGAAATTCCTTTAAATGATTCCATACTTGAATTTTTATATATCCTCCATTGAAACTCTATTAGATGTCCAATTCCATTTTATCAAGTTATCCATTTTTGTTCAGGGGGTAAAAATGGATAAATGATAACTAATTTTTTTGAAATTTTAGTGCATTTAATGCTCTTTTTTATAACAACCTCTTTTGTCACTTCACATCTAGGGAATGTTTTTTTAATTTATGTTTCACTATTGAAATACACATATATTTAAATCGACATAAACATTAATGCAATTCATTCCAAATATAGCTGTCATAAATCATGTGCATCTACATGAGAGTACAAGATCCTACTCGATCCCTTTCAACGCTCTTTACAAGACAATACAACAAGTGTATCACTTGGTCTTTCCTTTATTAAGAAATGATACATAAGTGATGATCTCTAAGTGTCAATCTTGGTTCCTCCATGTAATCCCACCAGGCATCCCTCAACTTAGATATTGGTGAAATCATGATAGTGTAATTAGTAGTTACACTACTTTGATAAAATTTTCATAGACATGTATGCCATGATTGGTTCCATGATGGCCCACTCACCATTGGGAACTATTATCCCAAATTCACCCCCCAGCAAATTTGGTCAAGACAACTCATGCACATAAGGAAAAATTGAAGGAAACAACTCAGACCCACGAGCTCACATTCCAGGACTAAAACCTGGTTGTAGAGGGACTCTGCAATGGAATGGAAGGGCCTAAGAAATTTTAAATGACCCTGTGTGAGAAGAAAGAGAAGAAACAGATCTGTCGCGTAAATCCATGTCTTAAATCTATTTAATAAACTCGGGCAGGATGTAAAATAAAAAAGGGAAAAATTCAACATTTGAGCTCGATTCAAAGCCAAAGTGGGGATTCGGAGGAAAAGGTGAAAATTTTCCTCTTGTCAAAAAGGGGCACAAAGGAAAAGATGGAATCGCATCTCCCTAGCCAACCAAAGAGTGCCACATGTCCCATATCAAAAGGGGACCCATTTTTAAAATAGTTTTCCCACCCTCCTGTATGGACCCGATACAAACTTCAAAGGGGCATATCTTTCGACTCAGGGCTCAAAATATTGTGAATTTGACACCGTTGGAAACATCTTGACGTCCTCTATGCCATAAAAGGATTAAAAATCATTTTTTCGGGACGTGGTAGGTAAAAATGAATAAAAGCCTTCTAGGCCATTAACATAGAATCCAATCTCTTGACTACTAGATCGATTCGATTCGATCCTTTGGGGAACCAGGCGACATATTGTGGGTAGATTTTAGAAGGCATTGATTTTTAGTGGTTAAAATTTCAAGTGGGATTTGATGCGTATCTCATGGTGGTTGGAGTAGATTTGAATTTTCCCTCTTCTCTCTCTTTTCTTTCTATGTATATTGTAACACTTCTCATTTGAGAAGAGGGGACATTCTAGGCATAGAGAAACTCTATCAAATTTGTTTCTCGATGCCATTTTTGAGCATCGAACCTTCTCCTACACTTGGTAAATGTATTTGTACCTTTATTCCAGAAATGTAATGGTGTGCACCTTCTAGAGCAATAAAAAACATGTTTTTGTGGTGTTCTTCAACCCTTTGCATCGTTTTGTTGTTTCTTCGTGCCTCTCCCTTCCAGATTTTTTTTTATGTGCATGTATTTCACATTTTTAGGTGTAGGATGTTGTGTTTCATGGAGTTTAATGGCGAATTTGAAGATGTGGGCCGTGTTACTTCTGTCGACCTCCCTCATCTCCATTTTTTATTTCTTTCTCCCAACAAGTATATCTCACTTCCTTTCTTTGGTGTATCATCGCTTTAGTGTAGGATTTGTTTTTTCCCTCTTTCTCTCTCCTTGGTTCCTTAGAATGGTTATATTAGGATAGGTTTAGTTTTCTTACACTGGAGTAGCTTATGGCAGGTAGTTTAGGAAGAGGAACCAACCTTCTCTGGAGAGCTTTACCACTTTTGCAAGGTCCCACACCTTGGGGAAAGTTCAATGTTATGCAATCACACCAAATCTCCCTGCCTTAGAAAAGAATATCCATAACTCATTTTGAGGTGCTATGATTTTATAACTAAATTTTTAGCATGCTTGGTGGGACAAGTCTGAAGCACCTTACCACTTCACTTCATCAGGTTCAATGTGCTCTTGGTGAAGATTTCAGCATTTGGAGGCACTTTCAAGAACATCTGGTCAACAACCCATCCTCTGAGTTATAGACCTTATTCCCATCCATTTCCACCCATTATTTCTTCCATCCCCTTAATTTTCTCCCATTCCATGAGGTTGTGCAATCATGAATTCATTCCCTTCATGGAACTCACACTTACAACAATGCAATCCACCTCCAATGCATTTCCCAACTCCTCCAAATTAGCATTATGATAAGATCTAGGACCATTATGCTTACCCATATGAGGAGAGTCAAAGTTAATTTGGCCATGGAGCTTATCAAGAAAAAGGGGATGCATACAATGGTGAAAGCTATGTGGAGAATGTTGGTTTATTGGAGAAAATTCAAAAAATGGAGGCTGACATGGTTCAGTCAAGGGGAATAGCACAAATGAAGGCATTCAAGATTGGTTACAGGGCACCTTTTCCATGGGAAGGCCCTTTTCCAAGACATTATAGCCCTCAGGAGAAGCTAGACTTCATGGTTGAAATGTTTCCCCAACTTGCACAATGGACTAAGGAGATCGAGGCTTATGAGTTGGAGTCAAGACAACCTTATCAATGGGTAAGTCCAACATCTCATAGCTTTTCTTTTTCTATTTATTAAGCAAGCACCCTCTCAACCCAAGTTCCAATTTCCAAGCTTCCCAGTTGCTTCCCCAAGCAAAGATTCCATTTCTCCATTCCCTAGTCTTCCACCCCATATCATTTATTCTCCCATTTCCTTTCCCAAATAGTCATCCCCTCTAAAAAAACAAGAAGTTCCACCTCCCTCCCCACCAAAAAAATTGCAAAGCTGGTTGAACGTCAACCTACCACTCCTCTTACTTTCCCAAGTCCATGTTAGGAATATACTCAAGAATCTAGACAAGGACAGCAAGAAGAGGATCCTAACAAAAAGAAATAATAGTCAATTTGATGAGTTGGGCTACTAAATTTGGGTTTAAAAGGATTCCCTTGATGGTAAAGACAATAGAGGTGGTTAAGGTTGAAGAGCCAGTGGTGGATAAGTTTGAATTTACAGAGAGGAGGAGGACCATATAGTTTTAGAGGCCCCAAGTGTGGAGCAAGATACAAAAGAACCTTCAGTTCTTCCTCCCACTTCATCCCCTTCAAGCTCTAATGTTGAAGAAGAGTTTGATCTTTCAAACTTCATGTTTGAGAGTGAAGGGAGCCATGGTGATCAAGTTGTAGATTAGGAAGGCACCATGGAGGAGGTAGAGCACATGCAACAGGACAACAAGGAGGCAGACTGCTGTCAGACTTGGAAGATTGCTTTAATGAAGAGGATCCTGAGGAGATAACATCATTTTTCCTCCATATTCAACCTTCTAAGCACATGAACCTGCTACCATGAAGGAGAATATCCAAGTATAACAACCTGCATTCTATAATGGCCCTCTGGAACCAAGGTTGGAAGATCTTGATCTTCCATGTTCTTCAAAGGAGGAGGAAGGGAAAAGGTAGGAGGATGTCATCATCTCTCTCACACCATCCACCCAAGAAGGTCCACAAGAAGACTCCATTTTTGGAGTTGAATTTCATAGAAATGGGTGCATCCAAAGGATTAGACCATGCCCAATTAGGTACTTGGCTTCATTAGAGCCAAGGGAGAAGACAAAACCTATCATGCCTACTTCAAGGCATGAGGATGAATACCAAAGCACCGAGGGTCATCATTAATACCTCTAGGAGTCGAATGCAAGTTAGCTTAAGGAGGTATTTTCCATTAATGTTGATACCTTGATGATTTGGGTGGAGGACTGACTTATTGTTAGTTTTTCACTCATATAGGCATCTATATTTAGCATCAAATCATTTACATGTCTGCCCCTCTTGAGAAAGAGAAGCTACTTCTCCATGCCTGTAATGAGGCTTTGTTTGGTATTATTTCTCTCCGGTTAGTGTAGGAGTAGGATTAGAATTTGTTTCCAGTAGAATAAGTTCTTATGCACACTCTGCATGTCTCATTTGAGGCATGTATGATTTGGTATATATATAAGTTTTGTCCGCATTGCTCCAAAGGTGCATAAAGCTAGGCTCTTTAGTATTCATAGCAGGGAACTCATAGTTACCTATAATAGTTTCCATATTCAAAGAAAACAAATGTAGAGCAACTAAATTCATTTCAAAACAATCCATTTTAGGGACAGATGAAAGCCCCAGAGTTAAAATAATTTTCTACTCTCAGAAATTCCATTTCCAAGATTTCCTTATGAAAATTGAGAGTGCAGACTTAGGGTCAGACAAAACATAGAAAAGGCATACAGTCAAGCTCGCAGTGGCTCAGGGATCAAATATTCAAAAGTTTAGATCATTTTCATGTTTATCAGGTAGACTCCATGCCCAATGGATGCTTTAAGGCCACTGGTCTCTTCATCTAGCAGGCAGATGTCCCCATGAGTCACCAAATTGTTATCCCAACTTCACCCCCAGAAAATTTGGTCAAGATAACTCCTGTACATAAGGAAATTATGAAGGAAATGACTTAGACCCGTGAGCTCACATTCCAGGATGACAAACTGGTTGCAGCGGGACTCTACAATGGAATGGTGGGGCCTGCAAAATTTTAAATGACCCTGTCTAGAAGAAAGAGAAGAAATGGCTCTGTCACATGGATCTATGTCTTAAATCTATTTGAAAAAATCGGGAAGGCTCTAAAATAAAAAAGGGAAAAAGTCAGTGTTTGAGCTCGAGTCAAAGCCAAAGTAGGGAGTTAGAGGGAAAGGTGAAATTTTCCTTTTGTCAAAAAGGGGCACAAAGGAAGAGATAGAAGTGCATCTCCCCAACCAACCAAAGAGTGCCACGTGGCCCACATCAAAAGGGGACCCATTTTTAAGTTGTTTCCCGCCCTCCTATACGGACCCAGACAAACTTCAAAGGGCATATCTTTCTACTCAGGGGCTCGCAATATTGTGAATCGACACCGTTGGAAGTGTCTCGACGTCCTCTATGCCATGAAAGGATTAAAAATCATTTTTCAGGGCTTGGTAGGTAAAAAATGAAGAAAAATATTCTAGGCCATTAACACAGAATCTAATCTCTTTAGAAACAAGATCTAATTCGATTCAATCCACTGGTGAACCGAAGTAACATATTGTGGGCGTATTTGTAGAAGGCATTGATTTTTAGTGGTTGAACTTTCAAGTGAGATTCAATGCATATCTCATGGTGGTTGGAGCAAGATTCGACTTTTCCTCTTCTCTCTCTTTTCTTTCTATGTATATTGTAACACTTCTCATTTGAGAAAGGGGGACATTCTTTGCATAGAGAAACTCTGTCAAATTTTTTTCTCGATGGCATTTTTGAGAATTGAACCTTCTCCTACACCTCGAAAATGTATTTTTTCCTCTATTCCAGAAATGTAATGGTGGTGTACCTTCTAGAACAATAAAAAACATGCTTTTGTGGTGTTCTTCAACCCTTTGCATCATTTTTTTGTTTCTTCATGCCTCTCCCTTCAAATTTGTTTTTCTGTGCATGTATTTCACATTTACACACGCAGGATGTTATGTTTCATGGATTTTAATGGTGAATTTGAAGATTTGGACCATGTTACTTACATCGACATCCCTCATCTCCTTTTTTGTTTCTTTCTCCTCAACAAGTATATCTCGCTTCTTTTATTGGTGTATCACCACTTTAGTGTAGGATCTATTTTTTCCCTCTTTCTCTCCCCTTGGTTCCTTGGAATGGTTAGATTAGGATAGGTTTAGTTTTCCTACACTGGAGTAGCTCATGGCAGGTATTTTAGGAAGAGGAATCAACCTTCTCTGGAGATGTTTCCCACTTTTACAAGGTCCCACACCTTGGTGAAAGTTCAATGTTATGCAATCACACCAAACGACCCTTTCTTAGAAAAGAATATCCATAACTCATTTGGGGGTGCTGTGATTTCACACTAATAGGAACTTTTCATCTTACCATAATCACTTATTTAGTTATATGGATGAGCATTCAACAATGGTGTTATAAATTTGAAACATTGTATCATAATTATTTTACTCGCAGAAAGTTACCATAGATTCCACAACTATTTCTCCATGAAAGAAGTGTATCTAGGGCCCTACATCAAAGTATTCCAATAGGTTGAATGTAGTTCCTTTAAGTACTTTACATTTATTTCTACCTATAAATTTCATATATAAGTTAGTCACTTCCTTATATCTTATTGCAAACATTATCTTGTTACATAATTAATGATTCATTTCCATCATCTATAAATTATTGTCTCTCATTATCCAAGGAGTAAACAACTATTAATGTTGTACTTTACCCCTATGTGTAATTATGTAAAGATACATAATTATTCAGTAATTATGATTCATTGTATCACTTTTATTAGCCCCTTTTAATAACACTTATTCTATTCTATTGAATCAGGTTATCTAGGTATACTTTTACAACTTTATGTCAATTAGGGTCTATCATACATGCATATGCATATCTTCTTCTTATTAGTTATCTCAATTTAGTGATACACTAATCCTCATAAGTGAATTATATAACAATCTACATACCCAAATTGGGTTCATTTCTCGAGATACTTTTAGAATCTTTTTATTTGTAAGGTTACTTAGTACTACCAATGTGGTAGCTTTATTATTCTTATTGGATCTTCATGCCAATTTATTTGGCATCCAAATATATATTTAAATGTATATCAGCTGTTGAATTTCACATTCAATTATTTGGCATATGTGTATCTTGTCATGTCTTAATTATGGTTGTATTTAATTAACTCTTTTGGGAGCACGGATCCCAATCCTTCATAGTGAATCTGTTTGATAAGTCTTGTGAGCACAACTTGTATGTTCGAACATCAAGTTCATCATTTGCATTTGGCATCATAACTATGATTTCATATTAGATTAGTATGTAGGTATTTAATCTCCCATACGAGTTCTTTCCCAATCATATCCCATGTTCTATGGGTCCTTTAGGTAATTAAGTTTAATCGATTAAGAATGAGCGGCCTTATTTCATATTGGTAGTTGAAGTAAAAATTCAACATAACTATTCATCGCATCACATATTTTATGATGATAAAACTGATAGGACTTATACTTCATTTTACCATTTCTTGGTTGACAGTATGCTTATTTGTATGAGAACATCTTGGTTCTATTTCTAATTAATCTAACACCTATCAATATTACATTGAGTCTTTTATCTTGTTACAAGAATTGGATTTGATTATGTAACAAATCAACTTAGTCCTTTTTAAGGTTTTGTTTCTACCCCAAAAGGTCAACATTGAAAATTCAAAGACTCATTCATTACATGTAAAAATTTATCTTACCATTAGAAGTTGTAAATTCTTATTTTCCTTCTGGGGTAATTACTCTACTAGAAGATTCACCCTTATGTAGGTTTCTCAAATACATACTTAGGAAATAACATATTATCTATTAAGCATTTTGTTCTTAATTGAGTTAAGAGATTTTACAACCTTTTGTTAAAAATACTTTTAAGTGTTCGGCAATATGTCTTCTTTGGTTATAGTGCATATTACATCACTAATTTCATATGGTAACACTTTAACTTATTGATGATATTAGTGAATCATAACAACCCTTTTCAATCAACTTAAAGCACTATATTCATTCTAGATCATAAGGTTATAACAATACCCAATTGATGATACTAGTACATAGTTTAGGTCTTATAGAAATTTTGGTTAAATAAAAATCAACTTTTCAACAAGAAGCAAGTAATGATCTATTGATCAAATATCAATGTCATAACCATATTACAACATAATACATAGTTGCTCAGTATGCTTCCTCAAATAATCACTTGCCCATCAAATTCAAATGACTTCTTAATCATAATTAAGAATCTCTCATTTCAACAAAATTGACTACAATATTTATTCTCATTAAGTAAGCATAGAAATTCAAGTTAGATAACCATTATGTCTCTTTATTTCACGCTTACTAACTTCACTCACTTTCCGTAATTCATTAGATAAGATCAATTTGGCTGAACTGAGAAAGAAAATTCCATTATGCCGCTTAGTAATTTATGTCATAAGATATTAGAATGAATAAGTACCCCAATATTAAAATTCATACTAATAGCATAAGGATGAAATACATCAAACATCATACTCAAATAACTTAATGTGCATCAATTATGTACTACCAATCTCACCTTCTTGATGTACCTTATTGAAAGATTTATATTAACAAATCACATAATATAAGTTAAGATAAGATAAGATAATTATTTTAATGTCTGATAATTATCATTAAATATCTACACAATAGCTTATAATATAAGAAAATGATAATTTATTATTTCTTTTTGTTATCTGGATATGTGAGATAGCAATATCGATCTCGTATGAAACACAACAAGAAATATTTCTTCCTATTCTTAACAAGAAACTATTGTTGTTGCTATAGTAATACCTTACTGGGAAATCAACATTTAGAGAATTTTGAATAGCCATTACAAGTTCTAATGAACTTCACATCATCTTCATGGATGAGTAGTTATCTCATTAACCATAACAGTCCTAAGTCACATTCTCATTCCCTCATCCTAAGAATTAGCTACACACTCATCCTAGGTTCATATTTTAACCAATGGTAGGGAAGTTCTCATTTTCCCTTAGCAACATAGAGATTTCCATCTAAAAAATTTATTCCATCTTACTAAGATATGGTGGTTGTTGGTGTAAGGAAAATGTATGCCCATGAACTCCATTATTTTCAACCCAACCATGAATTATCTAAGGATTAACACAAGCAAGAAATATATACCCCTACAAAAATATTTTGTTTCAACCTTGACATAGCCTAAATATATTGTAAGTGTGCAGAATTACCAAATAGATAATTACACACTTATATCACTTCAATGTCTACAACATATTCGTAGTTGTCAATTTAATATCCAAGGATAAGAATCATTACCTTCCTAAGATATTTACGGAAATTGGAACTCTTTTTCTAAATTATGACAAAGATGCATCATTGGCAAAGTGTTTCGATTATCTTTCATGGAGAAACGTTAGCTATTTTATAATTTACAATAAAAATTTTAAGGTAAAGATCATTTACATTAAGTTAATAAATTTCTTCCATCTCTACAAAATGCCCTCTTCTAAAGAGTACACAAATTTATGAACCCTCTTTCGATCCTTTTTGTATACAATCAGAGACTAAAACAGATAAGGGTGTAGGAGGTTTACTGTTGTTTGGTGATGGGTTGGAATGTGCATGTGTAGACTTATGATCTTGGTCAATCATAGGAACTCCTCTTTGGCTCAGAAGGACTACCACGAAATAAGAAAACAACACCACAAGAGAGAGTTAAACAAAGTATATGGAATGAACTACCTAGTGCATGCTAGATCCAGGAAGTGTGATACTCAATAGAGACTGTTAATCCACTATTTTACAAATCAATATTAAATGAAAAAATCATGTAAATAAAATGAGTCTAGTGCTAGCATTCGATTTGGGTGCCTCAAGTCGATATTAGTGTCAATTCAATTAAATACTAAAACAAAGCAGGTAAAAGGGTACTTGGGCCGAGTCCTAGGTAGGTTGGGTAATCTACATGGGTCATAAACGAGGTTAGGTTGGAGTTGGGTAGGGTATCATAGGTTATTTGGGTGAAGAGGTAGGTTGCTGGTCTGCTCTGTGTTAGTAGACACAAAGATTGATCTTTGGTTGAGGATAGGTGATGCCAGTTAATTTTGACCGGTATCGGTCCTTTGTAGAAGTGACAAAGGTCTAGGTGGTAGGTGTTTGGGTCTCACTTTGTCTTAGGAAATAGTGTTGAGAGGGTATGGGTGAGGTTTTAGATGATTGGTGGTAGGTCTAGGAAAGAGTGTTGGGATGCTTATGGGGTTGATTTTGGGTGTATTTGGCTAGGAGGGTAAGCTGTCAAATAGTAGGGTGAGCAACGGTGGTTAGGGTCAATCAACCATGGTTAGGGTTTAGGTGATGCTCACTTTGGTATTTGGTCAAGGTCTTGTTTTGGGGATTAGGGTGCCATTTATGACTGGCCAGAGGATTGATATGGAGTGGAATGGGGTGAGAGAGGGTCCTAGGTGTAGGTGTGGGCTGAATAGGTGAGATTGGAATGGTAGGAGGGAAGTTTTTCTCTTTGGAGGAAGATAGAGGAACAAGAACACAAAATATGAGTGAAGGATATAGGGATCCACTTACCTAGAGTATGATACGCATAGAAGAGTGAGCAGCTGATGGAGAAGAGTGATAGATGTCGATGAAGGCTGGTAGGTTGGTTAGAGAGCTCTTTCCCAAGCTCTATCTGGTTTAGGTTTCTCCAATGGATGTTCTCATAAAGGTTTCTTGTGAGTGCTTCCACCGATGGTATTAGCTAGGAGTTCCAATGGCATGTTGTTTTAGTGAGCTACCAAGGAGTATGCAAGTGTCCAATGTGTTAACCAACCAACCATGAAAATGTGAACCAATTCCAAAATGCCAACCCTTTGGAAAATGCTAGAGTGGGTATTTGTAGGTGACCAATGCCACTCCCACTTGACCAACACCGGTTATGTCGGGGATTTTTTTTTGAAAAGTGGGGAATATGCCTTCCCTACTTGATTTTGAGTGGTGGAGCACATGCGTTCTCCGCCCCTTAGAATCAATAATAGGATAGAATGGTCCAATGAGTGGAGTGGCCACTATTAGGGTTTTCAGAAGGGTATGGGGGAAAGGTAAGGAGTGTAATAGTGAGGTGGAGGGGCAAGTGGGGTAGTGGAAGAGTGAGGTGGTTAGGTGAGGTGGCTTGATGAGTGGGTAAAGGGGAAATTTAATTAATTGATGTTAATTAAATCCTTGGGTGTGTGAGTGAGGGTCATTGTGATGTGTGAAAGGGGTTGTGAGTGACCGAATTAGGGTTAAATCAATCACCCATGTAGAATGTGGCTATTAGGTTATTTTGGAGGAAGATGATGAAATGTGACATGTTTTTGGTGTCTACATTTTGCCCCTTTTTATTAGGTAACCTGTAGTGGTAGGCAGCGCGACAAAAACAAAGGTTTATTTTTTTCCCCATATGAATGTAGGGTGGGAAGGTGGATGTTGGGTGCCCCAGATAGGAGCCTGAGTGATCCCCCTCCAATCAGGCACCGACGATGAAGAATAGAGAGATTCGGTGGGTGGTTTGATAGAGTACGGTGAGAGGTGTGAGAGAGATGAGGTGGGTGGGTAGGGTGAGGACAAAAGGTAAGGTAAGTGAGTAGGTAGGGCATTCAAACATACACACATGTTGTAAAATGCAATGAGGTACAAGGGTTGCTCAACATAATAAATTTATGTCAGCTAAGGTCATAAGGGTCATCCAAACATGGGTTATTGAGGTCCAGTATCCAGGGTAAAGGATATGGTCAGGCACTCAACGAGGTAAGATGTAGGAATGCATAGGGTGGTTTCGAGTACATTCAAAAGGTCAAGGTTTGTTTGGACAAGGGTCATGGCCATAGGTAAGGTAAGGTCAAAAGGATGAGGAAAATAGGTATCATCACAAAGGTGCAACAAGTGAGGACATGAGAATATCCACAGACTCAACGGGTGGGGTAGGTAGGCATGGGTAGGTAGGTGTGGGTGGGTAGGTAGATGTGGGTAGGGTAGTGTCAATCAAGTGTACGTATATGTAGAGATTATGACATGGTACCATGGTAAAGAGCTTTCGAACTCTACATCATCCAAGGTCGATCGGGTTATCCAAACATGGGTTATTGAGGTCCAGTATCCAGGGTAAAGGATATGGTCCGGGCACTCAATGAGGTAAGATGCAGGAACACATAGGGTGGTTCTGGTACATCCAAAAGGTCAAGGTTTGTTTGGGTAAAGGTCACGGTTGTAGGAAAGGTAAGGTTGGTAGGCTAATAATGTGGTAACAAAATCGCAAGGTAGAGCAAGTGTGCAAGGTCTATAGTCACGGAAAAGGGCGGGCATGAGTAAAAAGGTGAGGTCAAGGGTCATGGTGGGATTTGGGTGAAGTGACAAAGGTTGTAGGAAAGTTGATAGGGTGAATTTGGTGGTAAAGTGGAGGTCAAGGGTAACCGATGCCGGTTAAGGTTAACCAATGGTGGTATGGGTAAATTAACCATGGTAAGGTAGGGCACATGACAATTGTCGATTAAGGTAAACCGACGTATTTGGTTAGGTCGGGGTTTTTATAAAAATGAAAATTCCATATTTTTAGAATCATTTGTCCCATGCGAAATAGAAGAAAATGACACGAGAGAGAGGGAAAGTGTGAAAGTGTCTGAACGGTACATAGAGCTGAGTTGGCAAGCCACATAGCGGGTGATTGGCAGTTGATAGGTAGGTCCACAAGATCAGATTGAGTAATTTTATTGGTTAGAGGTGAGGTGAGAGATTGGTGATGGTAGAGGTGGGAGAGGGATCGGGTGGACCACCGGTGCAGTGGCCCAATGTGCCACCATGGCATCAACAACATGATGAGGTAAGAGGTAATCCTTTGCTTGGTTTGGTGAGTTAGATTGTTTTGGAGGCGGGTTTGAGAAAAAGAGGTTTGTGGGGAATATGAAATTTGAATTTTGGAGGGTGAATTAGATGAAATAGGAATGGGGAGAGAGGGGGTGGGTGAATGAGGGGTGGAGGGAGTTGAGGGGAGGTTTAGGTGAGGATGGGTGGGTAGAAGAGAGGGAAAGGGGGATTTTTTTGGAAAATGGAGGGTTTGGGCGTTGCGGTTTTCTCGTGATAGTGACTAGCATTGGTTAGGATTTAGTGACATCAGTGGGGTATGACCGGTATCGGTCACGAAATAGTTGACCGATGCTAGTTTACAGGAGACTAAGGTTGGTTAGAGATAACCAGTACTAGTCGTAGTTTGGGGAAAAAGGGGCCAAAAGTGCCCAGGTCGGGTGGGTGAGATGGGTAGGGGTAAAAGAGGGTGATTTGATGAAAAACATAGCATGGGTGGGGGTTTAAATATGTATGGGTAAATGATAGTGGGTGAGGTTAGGAGTGGGTAGATAGAATTTGCGATGTGAAGGTAACTTGGGGAAAAAACAAAAGGTAGGGTGTAAGGTATAATTGAGGTGTCGAGGGTGATTTTGGGTATGGGTAAGGTGTATTAATGTGATGTTTGTATTAGATGTGGGGAAAGATCAGTGCAGATGCAAGAAAGGGTGCCACCTCTACTTTTGATATTTCTCGGGCGGTGATAGTCGAGGAGTGGTGACATGTGATGGAGGTGGGCACGATGAGCATTAGATGCTATCGGCATGCGGTCGATAGCCAAGTTTGATGGTCGCCCTCATCGATAGATGGGACTCGGTGACCAACACATTCCACCTACCGATGGGGAGATGACAGTCACCCTAGAGGACATTTATAGGATCTTGCGACTTATTTTGGGGACACAAGTATAATTGATCTCTTGAGAGGCATCTAAGGAGTTGATGCTTGACATTTTTGGTGAGGGGTGGTGGAGATGACATTCCACGGTGCCAACCCGAGTTATGGGGAGATGTACCTAGCACTGTCTAGAGGAGCCGAGGCTAGTAGTGCTACCAATGGAGGAAGTTTTTTTCGCGCGCCGATGATGTAGAGGGTGGGAGATTCCCATGATCACTGATGGGGATGTTACAGGATATGATGATGGATAGGACATGCTTTTCCTAGGCACCAAGATTCCTGGTGTAGTTGTAGAGAGAGCGATGGGTGTATAGGCTGCTATGCAAGTTCAAAGCTTATGTTGTACTTTTATTCTTCACTGTTGGGCCTACAAGCACATTATGCATGTTTGTCTAATTGGTATGCCCCGAGAAGATGCATTTGAGTCAATTTTTGTAAGGGTGGGGTACAGGGGATGGGTGGTAACACCCTCGACAACTGATATATTTCTCTTTTTGCATTCAAGTGTTGACATATGATTTTATGGATAAAGATGTGTTCTTTTGACTAATTGAAGATCATGCTTGATAAGGATAAATATTTTTTATTCTTAAAATCATTAGACTAAAATTATATGGTTATCAAGAATTCATTTTCACTTTGGAAAGATGAGCTGCAATCTAGCTTTAAGAGTTGTAGACTTATTTCTTCTTCTGACTCATCCTTGGATCAATTTCAGTGATCCAAGGAATGTTTCAAATCCTCTTCATAGACTAAATGATAAATTGGCTTTCAGTAGTTTAAAGGGACATTGAAGATTGAACTTTGTGTGATACAAATTTTGTGGTCTTGTGTGAATATGTTTTCGTTCAGTTGTATGTTGTGCTCGGGTCTTTGGTGATTGATCTTGGCAGGACATTAAGGACTTAAGAAAAATTCAATTCTCTAAGGATGAGTTTGGAGTCCTAATAATATAAGGATTATCCTAACGATAAACTAAGCTAGGTAAGAATAGCTATGTCCTAGCTTTGTTTCGATTTGAATTCTGTTCTAACCTAAGCCTCTTATTCTATTGTTGGGTTGTCGACCTAACCTAAGAATTGTGCTAAATGGATAAGAGAAGGGTTACTAAAGTATACTAGGTGAATTTAACTAATACCTAGTACTAAAGGGTTATGAATTGAGCCTAACCTAAGGTGGGAAATTCTAATGGCAAATGATTTTAAGACCTATGTTGGTATTTGCTAAACTAACCTTAGTTCTATTTAATTCTATCCGAAACTATTAAGGGAACCTAAGGGGTCACATGTCACAAGGGCAAGCGTCCAATGGCATTTAATTGAGTTTAAAGGGTTTAAATGAAGGAAGTACTTCCAGATTTGGCGGGGCTAGTAGACTTGGTAGAGGCTTATGTGGAAGTATCCTTCAATTTCATGGTAGCACTATCGGGCATAATAGGCTCTAACTACTAAAATTATTTGTGTTCTTCTAAATGAATCATTAGAACAACTTTGCTCTCATGAGATTCATGTTTTCATGGTTGTATAGTTATTTTTGCTTACTGGGTTTGGTGAATCTTTGTGTTGTTTGGATTTGTATCCATGACAATAAACAATAGTGATGTTTGGAAAATGCCTCTCTGTGCAAGTTTTATGACTTGCATGCAAGTGAAAATTGTATTAGAAACTTGTTCGTATCTTTTTTTTTCTCTCTAGATCTTGTACTCAAAGTTAATGTGCTTTGAAATGACTTTCATGACAATATAAGGACATGAGCTTAGGGAAACTTGAGTTTTGTTTTATTTTTCTTCTAGGTTGCATTCTTTGGATGCAAACTTATGTTGCTACATTTTTTTTGATTAAATTTGTGTGGGGTGTTTTTTTGGTTGGAGCCAGTGTTGGAAAACTTTTGTAATCTTTGAACTATTGCTTTGGGAGTTCATATTTTGGCACTTATTTTCACATTATCTTTCTTATGAAGTCCTCGAATGTTTGTGCGTGAAGCTTGGGTTCGACACTGAACTTTGATTTAACACTTGAGTGTTATGAGTTTATATTTGGGTTGATATATTCAATTTTGTTCAGGATTTTTTGTATTGGGTTATAACTTTGTTAAAATATTTAGCTTATAACTCTTTATTTATGTAACATACTCACCTTTGGGAGACCGGGTGAAAGCTTTATTGAGTTGTTTGAAATCTCTTTGAGATTAGGAACATGAAACATCTTGCCTAAAGATTTATTTACTTCTTGAGATGGTAGGATTGTGGGAATTGGAGGAAGTGTTCTTTCCCACCTGTTTTAAGCGAATCACATGTTCTTGGTTGACTTTATAGTTTTATACCAGGTCACCACTGTCACAAATTTATGGTTGAGAAGTTTGGTTTTGAATTTTTGTTTCTTTTGCATTGGAATGGATTGGATTATTACCTTGGACACTAAAACTATTCAGGAAGGATAATTTCTCCATTCTGTTATTTGTGCTTAGTTCTTTGAATCACGAACTGTTACTTTTAGTAATAATTGGTGAAGCCTATGTGAGTATTCAATTTTCGGTTCGTGGGTAATTATAAACTTGATATGTTACTATTTTGGGATGTCATTCTCAACTAATACAGTGATTGAGTCTTTGAATTCTTTTTAAGAAAGAAAATATATGTATATATACATATTCTTTTGAGACCAGTATATGGTTCGGGTCGGCAGTATGCTTTCATCTTGAATTGGTTTGAAACTAGAACTTCTTGTGCAGTTGAATGAAACAATTTATCATTGGTTCTTTTCTTATTTGAGTTACCATTCCTCTATCCTTGGATATGCTCATTGTTTGAACTTTTCTGTACTTGACTCCTTTTTGAGATGGTGATTTCTTGTGACCTGTTGGTCTACCTTATTCGAATTATTGTTACAATAATGTAGAAAGTTATTAGCCAAGAGGGTTATGTTGTTAAGTGAATGATACTTATGGGTTCGACTGTTGTTGACTAGCCTTACCTAGTTTAAATGGATAGAAGTAGGTTTCTCTCTTGTACTCTTTATCTTTTGTGAAGAACTTGAGTAGAGATTAACTCCTCTTCGGGGCTACTTTGTTTGTGAACTTTGATTTCTTATCTTTTATGGATAACTTCTAACATGAAGAGTTGGAATTGGAATTACAGTTGGACTGTTTTGATTTTCCTTACCTTCTTGTATTGTTATGGAATTCTATTTTGATGTATATTCTAATGTTGAATGTGTAAGATTGTTACCCGGAAAGGAACAGGTAATTCATGTATGAACCTGGTCTGTCTTTCAGATGTAATAAGTTGGGTATGGTACGCATTGGTTCTTTTTATTCCTTACTTATGATTTAGATGAATCATCCTAGAATGAACCATGTTGTATTCATTTATTTTGTCTCTTAGAAAAGATAAATGTGGTATTCTATTAGGATAGAATTATGAGACAATGGGATGACAAGATTTATTGTTTGTTACAATCCATTGATAGGATTAATAGAACTTTAAGATCTTAGGTAGATATTGTTTATTATATTATACTCTTCTCTTTAAAGTGGATCTAGATTTATTAATGTACTTCCTTTCTATTTGTTATCACTTATGCTGATTGTATGATGTTTTTATTATCTCATTAAAGTAGTGTTGCTTTAATGAAACAATTAGTGGAATGCACTTCATTTTAATGCTTAGTGCTTATCATGCTTAGTTCATTGAACTGACCCATGCTAGCTATTTTTACAGATGGATGACTTAAGTGGTAAAAGAAGGAAAAAAATTATATGATGCATTGGCTGATATATGTATAATTCTTAGTAAAGAATTATGATTCATTCTTTTGTTGTATTGTAAAAGAAAAGTTGTATACTTTATAGAATGAGGGTTGTTGTTATGCAGTTGCCTAAAGTTCTTAGTCTTGTAAATTTTATAAGTTGTAATGATGAATTGTGAGTTGTGATTTATTTGAATTAGTTGTGTAAATTATCTCGTACTTTTATAAAGAAGATGAAAGTTCCATCTGGTTGATATTCCTTATATAATGTTATTCTTATCTTGTTATCTTTGATAAGATGGATAATGGGAATTAGTTCAATTTCCCTTATAATGGAGCATCTAGTTGAGTTGCATATTACAACATGTTTTATCTAAAGAGTTTAACATAGTAATGTGTTGCGTATAAACATGAAGTAAGAACTATGGATATTGGGAATAATATACCCTAATACTTAATCATTTAGAGGAAGACTCTCTCTCTCTCTCAATTGAATATAAACCTAAAAGGTTTGGAGATATGATTACTAATTATTAGACTTCATTTTGTATGAAGTCTACTTTAATTGGATATATGTGGTTGTTAAACCTTCCTGAAAGTTAAAGTACATTTTAATGAAACTTATGATATCGCTGTCCTGTTTTGGTTAACTGTTGGTTACACCATGAAAACGAACATTAAAAGCAACCATGAGTTTAACGAAGTTCTTTAATACTCGATTGATACAAGTATACAATAAGAACTTAAGGAGAGTTGGATTAGGGTTTAACAGGGTTACTAAAACTAGTGTATTAATCCAAATTAACTTTTAATAATCTCCTTGGGGTATGTACATCTCGGTGAGGCAGTTTTTGTAGGATGTTGGCACATGCCAACTACAGGGCTGTAATTTCGATAAGACTTGGGTATTCTCGAGAATACAACATTGTAATTGACATGTGGCATCACCCTTCCACATTGATCATCTAGATCTACACACAATAAGAACTTGGACTTGAACTTAGTTTCTCTCTAGGTCAGGTTAGTGGCATATTTAGGATAGGAAGTAGCTTCCAATGGCTCAGGGTACCTTGGCACATCCGGTTGATTTAGGTCAATCGAGTATGCCCATTTATCCTAAGCCATTGTGAGCATATTCTTATAATAAGTTACATTTCTAACTAGGGCTGGTGTTAAACCCGGGACAAGTGGGTGATGGTAGTCAGTAAAGACCAATCATGATAATAGAGGAGTGAGGTGAAGGATGTATTCCAATATGATGAGTATGCTATCTAGGAATAGTGACATACATAGTATGTTGTAAATATTTGGCCAAAGTATCACAAGCTACATGTTGGTTGTGTTGTCCTACGTCACCAAGTTTAAAACAATGTGATATTAGATGAATATTGGTAACAGATATTTAGATATGTTCTTTAAACAGATCACTCAATACCCAGTGTAGGGTAGGAAAACCAAGTATACAAAGTATACAATATGTATTCAATACTTAAGATAACATAAATAGATTGGTAGCTTACCGAGTTATGGAATGAATAGATCGGTGGATCACCAAGTCATTACAGTTGCATATGGTTATCTATTTGAATTTGATTGGCATGGAATGTTTGTTCTAAATAATGCTTTATTTAGAACAGTGAACATTATATTTTAAAATAAATAAAAAATTCCCTTGTTTCTAAAGTCTTAAAATGGGAATGTTACATCTTGGTATCAGAGCTGAAGGTTGTAGCTCTTGGACCTATTGTGTCCATAATCTGATGAAAATTAAATTTTCTTGTAATAGAAAATGGTTAGAACAAGAGGAAATGTTGCAAATAATCCTCTGCTTGAGGAAGGAGTAAAGAACTTCCCAGAAACTTGATGAGATACTTGCTACCCTATTGGACACAAGAGATCATTTGGCTATACTTGAACAATAAGTAATGGGTAATGAGGAGGAAGAAGAAGCTGATAACAATAATCAACCACCTCGGGGACAACACCAATGTGGGTGTTGATAATAACAATGCTAATATACATGTTCAGCCTGAGAACAAAAAGGCTAGGCTAGTAGCTGAACTCACTAATGATATAAAAAGGATAAGTCCTCCTAAGTTTGATGGCACCACATTAGGAGATGGAGCTGAGAACTAGCTCAACGAAATGGAGAAATACTTTGCAATAAGGAATTTCTCAGAAGAAACAAAGGTGATATGGGGAGCATATCAACTTTCTCATAAAGCATCTTCATGGTGGGACAACCATAAGGCTGAGTTGAATATTGATGAAGCTAATATCACATGGGATCAATTTAAAGGTTACTTCAGGAAATGATGGCTGCCACAACTCTACTATGATCAGAAAATGATTGAATTCTAGAACTTAGCTCAAGGAAAGAAAAGCATCAGAATCGAGTATTGGGAGTGATTTACAAAACTCCTTAAGTATGTACCTCAAGTACCAAACTAATGAGAAGTTTAGGATATGGAAATTCATCATGGGATTGAATCCCATTATAGGGGAGAGGTGGATGTTCATAGCCCAACCACAATGGAAGGGGTTGTTGAAAAATCCATAAGGCAGGAACAAAAATTAAAGGCAATTTCTACTCATAAGGAGGAAGTAAGGAAGAAAAATCCCAACTCCTCTTCATCATCTCTTGCACCTAAGAAAGGACCATGGAAGAAATTCGGAATGAAAATTAAGTTTTCATCTGATACTAATAAGAAATCAGCAACAAACAAGTTTGTTGGTAATGCACGGAACAACTTTGCTAAGAACAATAATAATGGGAAAGTCCTATGGGGGTTAGAATGATAACTCTAAGGCTAGAAATAAACTCGAGCCTAGGAAGGGACCTGTAGGAGGTTGTTATAACTATGGAAAAGATCATTACGTGAATCAATGTCCTCTGAAGAAGGATGATCGTAATTAGTAGCACAAGATACATGTTGCAGTAGCTGAAAAGCAGGCTGAGAAATAGGCCATGCCCATAGAAGTTAGGGTAAGTTATTTGGCTTACCTATAACTATTATTTTTGAGACTGAAGCTACTGAATGTTTTATTTCTAGTAGATTAACATCAAAACTAAAAAGAAAAACTGGAAACATGGATAAAACATTGACTATACAATATGGGAACAATGTTGTTCATACAGTTAATATGTGTCTTTTTGGAGCAGTCCTTGACTTACCTAAATTTTCCACTGAGGTTGATCTTTATGTTGCACCTTTGGGGTCTTATGATGTAATCATAGGTGTTAATTGGTTAGCTAGAACATAAGGCTAAAGTGGACTATTTTGAAAAACACATTAGTTGTTTAGATGACCTGAGAAAACAACAGAGATTCAGGGTGTGAAATGTGAGATTTATGTTAGAAAATTGTCAACTATGCAACTTAAAAAGGCCAAAAATAAAGGTTGTACCTTATATGCAGTAAAAATTACTGAATCAACAGAAGAGAGCGGTGATATTAAATTGGGTTGCATTCTTTAGATGCAAACTTGTGTTGGTACTTTATGTTTTTATTAAATTTGTGTGGGGGCTTCATTTTGGTTAGAAACAATGTTGGAAAACTTTTGCAATGCTGAATATTCTTTGGGAGTTCATATTTTTGCACTTTGCTTTCACATTATCTTTCTTGTGAAGTCTTGAATGTTTGTGTGTGAAGCTTGGGTTTGACACTGAACTTTGATTTAACACTTGAGTGTTATGAGTTTATATTTGGGTCGATATATTTGATTCTGTTTAGGATTTTTGTATTGGGTTATTCCTTTGTTAAAATATTTAGCTTATAACTCTTTATTTACGTAACATACTCACTAGGAGACTAGGTGAAATCTTGTTTGAGTTGTTTGAAATCTCTTTGAGATTAGGAACAGGAAACGTCTTGCCTAAAGGAATGTTGAACTTCTATTTATTCTGTATCGACTTCTTGAGATGGTATGAGCATGGGAATTGGAGGAAGTGTTCTTTCCACTCTGTTTTGAGGGAATCCCATGTTCTAGGTTGATTGTATAGTTTTATACCAGGTCACCACTGTCACAACTTTATGGTTGAGAAGTTTTGTTTTGAATTTTTGTTTCTTTTGCATTGGAATGGATTGGGTTATTACCTTAGACAATGAAACTATTCGGGAAGGATACTTTCTACATTCTACTATTTTTTCTTATTTCTCTAAGTCACAAATTGTTAATTTTAGTAATAATTGGTGAAGCCTTTGTGAGTCTTCAGTTTTTGGTTCGTGGGTAATTATGAACTTGATATGTTACTATTTTGGGATGTCATTCTTGACTGATATAGTGATTGAGTCTTTGACTTCTTTTTAAGAAAGAAAATATATGTATATATATGTATTCATTTGAGATAAGTATATGGTTCGAGTCAACAATATGCTTTCATCTTGAATTGGTTTGAAACTTGAACTTCTTGTTCAGTTGAACAAAATGATTTATCATCGGTTCTTTCCTTATTTGAGTTACCATTCCTCTTGTCCTTGGATATGCTCATTGTTTGAACATTTCTATACTTGACTCCATTTTGAGATGGTGATTTCTTATGACTGTTGGTCTACCCTATTCAAATTATTGTAGCAATAATGTAGAAATTTGTAGCCAATAGGGTTTTGTTGTTAAGTGAATGATACTTATGGGTTTGATTATTGTCGACTAACCTTGCCTAGTTTAAATGGATAGAAGTAGGTTTCTCTCTTGTACTCTTTATCTTTTGTGAAGAACTTGAGTAGAGATTAACTCCTCTTCGGGGCTACTTTGTTTGTGAACTTTGATTTCTTGTAGTGCCTATTTAAACAACCACTTGAGACCTAACAAACAACCTAGGGTTAGCTAAACTAATTATGGGATAATTTTTTTAGTAGTGTCTACAACCTGTGTTGTAAAACATCGATTTTCACTAACAAGTTCGGAACAAGACCAATGTACTACAACATATGTTCCCATCATTAACTAATAACAAGTTCACAAGGTTTAAATTTTAGGGTTAGATGTTTTAGTTAGGTTCAAGGAATAATTTACCCCATACCCACTCTCTAGCTAGCTCTAATTTCAACTATATTTTTATCATAATTACCACTTTCAAAATTTCTCTAAACCATTTCTAATGGATAGGGAATTTTCTCACCTTCCGGTGATATAAAGAAGTCCTCCTAACTCCTTGTAGAACTCAAGATATGGTGAGGGCGAGGCGAGTTTTGGGGCTAAATTTTCCCAAAGGGGGACACGTGTCAAGAGGAGAAGAAGGCCTTTTGGTGGGTTGGTGGGTCACGGGGTGGCTCAAGAAAATTTTCCATTGCACGGGCACAAAATCTATGTTTATCTTGCATGTCTACTGGGTTTCCCGATGGACATGTGTCGAGTCTGGTTCAAAGTAGGAAAAGGTGAGGGGTTGGTGGAGCTGCGGGGGTTTTTAGACACATTTTCCTTTCTTTTGCGTAAAAGCACAAGTCACCTTTTCTCACCCACGAACCCGGGAGGGAGCCACGTATCACTCATGGATTGGCATGGGGAAAAATTAATGAATGACGGTAGCGGAAGATTTAGGATTTTGGGGATTAAAAGCTCCAGTGAGAAATCTCACGTGTACCTCCAATGAATGTAGAAAGGGTGCCACATGTCATGCATTGATTGGCGCAAGAGACAGGGAGGTGGAAAAACCTAAGGCATGATGCCAAGAAGGAATAAAAGTCAAAATGGCATGTGTGGGCCTGTGTGTCCATGAAAAGAATGATTCCAAGGTAAGGCACAGGAGAGGGGCTGCGAGAGGCAAAATGAAATATTTACCAAAGGGAAACAAAAAAATGCTAAAATAAAAAACTCTCCCATGCTTCTACCTAGCCATGTGTCAGCACGTGATTGGCTGTGGGTCAGTGGAGATGCGGGGGAAAATGGGAAAATTTTCCCAAGGTAAAATTTTCAAAAAGATAAGTTTAAAACTTTGGTCCACCCCTCCGAGCTGCCACATGGAAAGTCCCGATTAGTTAAGGGATGATGGGGCTATGGAAATTTTGTGGAAATTTTTTGAAAGTCAAAAATTAAAGTTAACAGTTAGATTTATTTTATTTTTGAATGCCAAATTGAAGTAAAACTTCAAATGGCCATAACTTGATCTAGAAAGCTTGGTTTTGGGAAAACGAGGACTTTTCAGAAAGCTCTCAATGACCTCTTTACACAAGAACCATAAAATTTATTTTTGATGAAATTTAAAGGGTCAATTTTGAGAAACCAATCTGCAGGCTTTTAATTTGCAAGCTAGTAATTTCCAACTTTCACTTTTGATAAAATTTGGTTTCCTCCTTCACTCAACATGTCAAGCAGACATGGAGAATTGATCTAGGGAGGGTTTAGAGTGTTTTCGAGAGGGTTGATTTGTCTAATTGATTCAATTTTGTATTTTTGTCAAATGACAGAAAATAACTGTTAGAGGGATTGTATTCGAATTAGCAATGGTCGAGTTGTTTTCTTAAGTTTTCTTTGTCAAATTGAGTTCCTTAGTGTCTTAACATGCTATTCCATAACATTTTTAAGTTGGTTATTAAGTGCAAGTCTGAATTGTGCATTTTTTTAGATTTACCAGTTTTAGAATTTACAATGCCAGTGATCAAATTTTTAAAGGATCTATTTATCAATTCCATCATTTAAATGTAACAAATTATTTCCAATATAGTCTAATACATTCAGTTGATTCTATCAATTCATTCCCAAGTCAAAATTACAAATTGAATTCAATTTTAATATAATTCTAAGGATGCAAAAACAATATATTCCTTCCTTCGCATTCTTCTTTTCAACAAATATTTCAACCTTTAACACCAATCAAATCCAACACACAATGCAATCTTGTGAACTAATGCAATCCTTTATTCATTTCAATATAACTTAACAATTTTCTCTTTTCCATTTGATTTCTAAATACGAATGCACTTCATATAACATCTTTTCACATTTCCTTTCAAAACAGAGAGTAGAATATAACTTCTTTACATTTTACATTACAATTCAGTCTTACATTTTCAATACAAATATCTTCACATTACAAATGGCTATACAATTCATCCAATCCAAAGTGGGGAGGATTACAATAACTTGTTCAAAACAAAGGACTATCAAACTATATATTCCTCTTGCTCCAAAATAGCAGCATGCTAGTTTCTTCATCTTTTCATTTTGATCACAATGAGGAAGGGGGAAAGGCAACGCTCTCCACCCAACCAAGACATCCAATGAGAAGGGAGAAGCCATCCTTCCTCAATGGCCCTTGAGCCCGAACCATATTGAAATAAGAGATGCAATAAAAACATGGCAACAAAGGCTTCCACAACAAACATGCAACATTTTCACATTCAAAACACATTTCAAGAAGAATGTATTTCATAACTACATTAAACAAGTGCAAAAAAATTGAGTCTTCATCAAGCAAGCCAAAAAGAGAAAGGATCTATGGGGATGCTACTTATGCCTCCCAATTGAGTGGGCATCCACCAATAATCATACTATCAATATAGCATATCATATCCCATAAAACTTATGCCCCCAAATTTTCTCCCTTATGCTCCCCAAGAGTAAGAAATGTAAGCTATTTCTTTTCCATGGTGGATCCCAATTCCAAAATCCCTCCACAATAAAACTGATGCCATTGGCATTCCCTTATGCCCCCATTTGAAATCCCCATAGCCTTCTCCTACACCATGTCCTAAGTAGTCTACCCAACCAGCCAACATACACATAACAACAATCACCATTTCATACATGCATGCATAAGAGAAAGAAAGCATTTTAAAAAGGATCAAGTTCCTACCTCTCCATAATGGAGTTTGTTCCAAGATCAACAAGCTTCCCAATGCCACAATAATAGTCTAGAAATCAGCAACACACAAACATGCAATGGTCTCCAATCTTCTTCCACAAGCAAGACTCCAAAATAGCAAGAAATTTTCCCCAAGGAAAGTATGCAAAGTTTCAACAACCTCAAACAAGAAAAGAGTTCAAATTTTAAAGGAGAGGGAAGAGAAGAGGATGATGTGGATCCATGTGGGATGCCACATCATTCTTCCTCAACCCCAAGAACAAAGTCAACATCATTCACCTAAACATAATAAATAAAATGACAATATAACTTACACACTCCAAAATGACCCATACTCCAAAAGGATTGAATTTAAAACATGTAAGAGAAGTGCAATTAAAACTTACAATTAGTCATTCAAAATGCATTAAAAAGGCCTAAATTTAACCTTCAAACAATAGGTATGGTTGGTGAATAATTTTAAGAGGTGTGGGACAAGTTTAATTTGTCCCACAAGCCTCCAAATATAGCCTGAAGGACAATTTAGAATTTCCCAAGAGGATGAAGTGTTTCACACTCCAAATCTATCTTACATATTTCTTACACATTCTTACAACCTTTCTTACACACTCTTACAATATTACATTTAAGAGCAACAACTTTATTTATTACATTCCTATGACATATTGATTGATTTATTTTAACACATGATTATTCGCAACATTAACACAACATATATAACTAATGAAAAGGGTAACACATCACAAAATAAATACATGCAACATTAATAAAGAAACCAAATTAATAAATACACAAACCCATGGTCACATATAATGGAAATCCCTAACACAACACAACACACACACACAGACACAAAACAGTTGCCATGTTGACCTTGTTAAATTCACCCAGAATTCAAATATGGTTAATCTCCAGTCCCCCAACATTGTTGTGATATTTTAACCTACAAAACGAAAATACCTCCTTCAGCCTCATGGCCATATCAGAACATCCAAAATGATATAAATATACTAACAAAGCCATCTATTCATATAAATCACAACAACATCAAGAAATCAACATTATCATTTTCAGTTTAATTAATCAACTATATCATCATCAATTAATTCTCATGCTAGTTCTATTCACAATATCCAATATCACATGTCTGAATCAACATCTATAATATGTCCATGTCAAACAAGTATATCATCATCCACATATAAAAAGAATATCTCTAGTAACCATCATGCATAATAACTGAATCCAGGTCAATAATAATCCATGATCTCACATCTAACTATCATACTAAAATAAAACATAGTAGTGTCCATAATAAGATCAACAATATCAAGATCAGTATCTAAAAGTGTCAAAGGGAAGTGGGCACTACATCCCCCTCCCCTTAGACTCAACTTCCTCCTAGAAGTCACTTGGAACAAATGTGGAAACTATACTCGTAATACTGTGGCATCCTCCCAAGTGGCTACAGTCTCGTCGTATCTGTCCCACTACACCCATACCTGATCAATCTCTCTACCTCAAAGGCCTAGGGTCCTATGATCTATGATACATATGGAATCCACCATCACCCACCCCCGATCCCGCACTGCAATGATGTCCAATCCAACACATGAGAATGATCTGCTTGATATATCTCCTAAGAACTAAAACATGAAATGCATCATGTATGTGAGACAAGCTAGGTGGCAATGCTAGACGGTAGGCCAAATGGCTGATATGATCCAAAATATCAAAAATTCCAACAAATCTAGGATCTAACTTAGAACCTTTTCCATAACGGATAGGGCTTTTGTGTGGTCCAGTATGAAGGAACACCTTTATGCCCACATCAAATATATGGTCAATCCTATGCTGATCCCCATACTTCTTCTCACTGTCCTACGCCTCCTGCAATTCTCTACCGATCAACACTACCTCGCTCCATGTCCTACAAAAGAGCTGGTCCAAGAGATACTCTATCCTCTAACCTGTCCAGCTAAGAGGTGTCCCGCACTCTCTACCATATAGAGCTTGAGAAGGAGCCATGCCTATGAAACTCTTAAAAGCTGTTATTGTAGGAAAACTCCACTAAGTGGTGTACTCCTCCCACTTAGACTGCTGATCCATCACATACATCCTAAGCATATCCTCTAAAATATGATTCACTCACTCGGTCTGTCCATCTATCTTAGGGTGATATGTTGTGCTGAAGTTGATCCTCATCCCAAGGACATACTGCATGGTAGTCTAAAAATGTGAAGTGTACAAAGGATCACATCAAGTAATGATCTTTTACGTAATCCCGTACAACCTGAAAATCTCATCCAAATATACTTGTGCCACTACTCTAGCTATATAAGTGGTCTTCACCAAAGAAAAGTGAGCCACTTTTGTCAATTTATCAACCGTGACCATAATGGCATCATGGTGATATCTCGACATCGGTAGCCCAACAATGAAATCCATGGAAATGGTGTCCCACTTCCATTCCGGTATAGCATGAGGATAAAGAAGGCTGGTGGATGCTTTGATGCTTGGCCTTAACCCTCCGGCACTCTAAACATCGTAAAAAAACTAAGCCATGTCTCTACAAATTCCTCTCAAAGTGGTATAACTATCTCAAGGTAGTGTGCATCTTCTTCACCCTGGGATGGGATGAATAGGGTGCATGATGTGCCTCTACCAAGATGTCCTTCCTCAATCCTCCATCTCCTGGGAACATATATTTGAACTTTGTGCTTGAGAATACCATCTACCTCTAAGGAAACACCATCAAACTTCCCTCAAGGGTCTGCGTGACTTGATCTCTACTCATATTGCAATGTAGAATTTGTCAAGAGGAAGTTGCTTGAAGAATCCTACTCCATAAATCTATGCTCACTTTGTAGTGGTCATAGCCACATGTCTCCATCTACTGAGAGCATCTGCTACCACATTCTCCTTCCCCTTCACATGATCGATCTCCATGTCATACTCACAAAGTAACTCCATCCAATGTTGTTGATGAGCATTGAGATTGGGTTGCGTGAAGAGGTGGCAAAAACTCAAATGATCTATCCTGAGTCTGAATCTTCGTCTAAAAAGAAAATGTCTCCATCTAACCAAATCATGCACAACTACCACAAGCTCAAGATCATGGGTCAGATAATTAATCTCGTGATCCTTGAGTTTGTAAGACTCAAAAGCTACTACTCTGCCATCCTATATCAACACACCTCCAAGTCCTGCCAATGAAGCATCCGTGAAAACAAATAACTCACCCTGTGGATTCGACACTGCAAGAATGGGTGTTAAAGTGAGGAAAACCTTTAGTGTCCTGAAGGCCAGCTTCCATCTGTCCAACCAAACAAACTTCTTCACTTTCCTCTGAAGGGAAGTGATAGGGTGCACAATCCAAGAGAAGTCCTAAACAAATTTCCGGTAGTATCCTACTAATCCCATGAAGCTACACACCTCAATCATTGTAGTGGGTGTTGGCCAATCCATAATAGCTCTAATATTGGAAGGATCAATCGTGAAACCTTCTCCAAAAATAATATGACCCAAATACTATAACTCGTCTCGAAAGAAAGCACACTTCTCTAAGTTCTCGTAAAAGCTGCTGCTCATGAAGACAAAATAACCTAACAAAGGTGCCCTCATGCTCCTCACATGTATGTGAGTATATCAAAATTTCATCAAGGAAGATGAGCACGAAGTGGTCTAAGAAGGTCTGAATACCCCATTCATCAAACTCATGAACACTGCAGGGGTCATTAGTCAAACCAAAAGGCACCACTTTGTGAACTCATAGTGCCCATATCTCTTGTGGAAGCGCAGTCTTATGAATGTCTACCTCTCGAGATCCTCAACTGATGGTACCTTGACTTGAGATCAATCTTAGAGATAACTATGGTTCCCTTCATATGATCGAATAAGTCATTGTTACGAGGAAGAGGGTAACAATTCTTGATCATTACCTTATTCAACTGGTGGTAATCAATACACAACTACAAGGATCCATCCTTATTTTTCACAAAGATCACTGGTGCACCCCAAGGGGATACACTAGGATGGATAAGGCCCTTCTCTAAAAGGACCTCAAGCTACAACTTGAGATCACAGAGCTCTAGGGTGGTCATCATATAAGATGCTCGTGAGATAGGATCTCCTCCAGAACTAGGTCTATATGAAAATCAATCTCACGTGGGGGCGGTAACCTGGTAGCTCCTCAGAAAAACATTAGAAAATTCTCTCAAGATGGGATGATCATCTAGCGATGGTCCACTAGACCCATCCTCTGATCTATCACTCGATCTTGTAACAACATACATCTAACAACCCCATTGCACACACCGCTTAAGCTACATAATAGAGATGGTGCGAATGGAAATGAGTCTCCTGACCCTTGAAATCACCGACTCAACTCCCAAATCATCTACACAAGATTTAGTCTTGTGATAACAATCCATCTTAGCCCTGTGTGTAGATAACCAATCCATACCCAAAATGACTCCATACGAGCCCAAAGGAAGAATATGGATATCTGAGGTAGTGGTGAAAGGTCCCAAATCCACTACACACTCCTTAACTAAGGAGTCTATAGAGATCTTGGCTCCAGAAGCCATCTCGACATCCCAACTAAGACCTTTCCTAAACGCCACAAACCTCTATCGCTCTACTAAAGATGGTGCAATGAAATAATCAGAAGAACTAGAATCAAACAAAATAAAGGTAGGAATACCACCAATGATACCTATGGTCTTAATGACTATGCTCTGATGCTCTTCTGGTAGTTCTCAACCACTGCATAAATCCTATGGCTACATCCCATGTCACCAACAATCAACTCTAAAATTTGCCTTACCGTTGTTAGGGTTATGAGGGCAATCTCTCCAAAAATGTCCCACAAATCCACATCCAAAGCAACCACCTGATCCTCTCCAAGGAGTAGTACCTCTAGTAGGTTCCCTAGAAGTTTGTGGCATGGGTCGTGATGATCCAACCATGGTTTTCTGTGGCCTCTACTAGCGAGCTCCCACTGACTGAGCTCTAGGTCCACCCTGTGTTCTGATGGGACCCCTAGGAGGAGGTCCCATACTCTGACTTCTCTGTGCATCAACTCTCTATGGAGGTCTTTGGGATGGGTGAGACTACTTCTAATGTTACTTCTATGGCCTAAAGGATGACTATGTTGTACCCTAGCCACCATGAGGAAGAGGTACTGAACCTCTCGATCTATCATCCTACATCTGGCTTTGAATGTGGCTCCTAACTCGGTCTCTAGCCCTACCTGGGTCTTACCCCAAGTCTCTCTCTGCAATATAGGCCTTCTCGATGGCCTCTACTAATGTTTACTGAGACATTATATCAAACCGCACCTCCAATATCTAAATTCAGGCCCCGAGATGAACCTATGAATCTGCACCTGCTCATCCTACATATAATCTACATATTGGAGTAGATCTAGAAATCTACTCTCATACTCTGCTACTGAAAGAGAAGCCTATCGGAGGTCATGGAACTTGTCAATCCTCTGCTATATGAACCTCCATGATAAATACCTACTCCTGAATCTCTCCTCCAAAAGCTCCCAAGTCACTGTCTCTGAATCTACATGGAGCTTCTGCTCCTCTGTCCTCCACCACACTCCTGCTCCATCCCTCAGTAGATGGATCGCAACACAAGCTTTCATGTTGCTAGAACAAGGACAAAGCTTGAAGCAACTACTCAAGCTCACTAGCCTAGGCCTCTTCCTGAAATCCACTTATATCACTTGATTAATGTGAGGGCTGAAGCTTCAAGATCTATCTAATGTGATCCGTTGCTATGGTTTGTCAGCCTCTAGGTATCTTAGTACACTCATCCCTAAGCCTAGGGCTCTGAGACCTCTCTCTATGCTCTGGAACTCTATCACCTTGCCTCCTAGGTGGCGACTCGCTTAGGTAGACTCTACATGGGAGTTCTCTCCTCTATGCTCCTCGCTAAGTCGAGGAGATACGACCCTCGATAGAAGGGGCTCTATTATGACTAGCTGCATGTTCTCCTCCTAATCCTCTGCGTAGAGCGGCATTGACAACCTAAAGGGTATGTAGAATTTGAGGTAGAATGGCTGCCACACCCTAATCTAGTGGTGGTGGTGGTGAGTCTGAGTCTCTGTGAAGGTTCCTCTCACTCCTTCTAAGCCTCCTACATAGACCAAAGTGAGAGTTAATTCATTTTTCTACATTTATACAAATTCCATGTTTACTAAACATACATATTATTGGTAAGTTGTTTTCTATATTTACAAGTGTACTAGGTTTAAGTTTTCATGTCTCAAGTTTTCTAGTGTGGCCAATGGTCACATCCTTTGAACCATCACTCGATATCAAAGCTGTAGTGCTCATTTAACAACCACTTGAGACCCAAGAAATAACCTAGGGTTAGCTAGAAAAATTATGGGATAATTTTTTATTTTTATTTTTGTAGTGTCTACATCCAAAGGTTGCAAGACATCAATTGTCACTAACATTTTTAGAACAATACTAATGTATTGTAACATATATTCCCATCATTAACTAATAACAAGTTCACAAGGTTCAAATTTTAGGGTTAGATGTTTTAGTTAGGTTCAGGGAGTAATTTACCCCATACCCACTCTCTAGCAGGCTCTGATTTTCAACTTTATTTTTATCATTCTTATTACTTTAAAAATTTCTCTAAACCATTTCCAATGGATAAGAAATTTTCTCACCTTTCCGGTGATATAAAGAAGTCCTCCTAACTCCTTGTAGAACTCAAGATATGGTCGGGTGGAGTTTTGGGGCCAAATTTTCCCCAAGGGGGACATGTCAAGAGG
Organism: Taxus wallichiana var. yunnanensis; assembly: GCA_018340775.1. NCBI lineage: Eukaryota > Viridiplantae > Streptophyta > Pinopsida > Cupressales > Taxaceae > Taxus > Taxus wallichiana. The sequence goes on along the minus strand of CM031243.1, from coordinate 355,557,046 downwards.
AGAAGAAGGCCTTTTGGTAGGTTGGTGGGTCGCGGGGCGGCTCAAGAAAATTTTACATTGCACAGGCACAAAATCCATGTTTATCTTGTGCATCCGTGGTTCCCCGGTGGACACGTGTCGAATCCTGGTTCAAAGTAGGAAAAGGTGAGGGGTTGGTGGAGCGGCGGGGGTTTTAGGAACATTTTCCTTTCTTTGGCACAAAAGCTCAAGTCACCTTCGCATGCCCATGAACCCGGCGAGGAGCCACACATCGTTCGGGGGATTGGCACGGGAAAAATGAATGAGCGAGGGCAGCAAAAGATTTAAAATTTTGGGGATTAAAATCTCCCGTGAGAAATTTCAAGCACACCTCTGCCAAAGGTAGAAAGGGTGCCATGTGTCACGTGTTGATTGGCACAAGAGATAGGGAAGTGGAAAAATCTAAGGCATGACACCAAGAAGGAATAAAAGTCAAAATGGAACATGTGGTCCCACGCATCCGTGAAAAGAATAATTCCAAGGCAAGGCATGGGAGCGGGACCGCGGAGGAAAAATGGAATTTTTTCCAAAGGGAAACAAAAAAATGCTAAGATCAAAAACCCTCCCGTGCTTCCACCTAGCCACATGTCAGCACGTGATTGGCTACTGGGTCGTGGAGATGCGAGGAAAATGGGAAAATTTTCCCAAGGTAAAATTTTCAAAAAAGATAAGTTTAAAACTTTGGTCCACCCCTCCGAGGTGCCACATGGTAGGTCCTAATTGGTTGAGGGATGACAGGGCCGTGGACTTTTTGTGGAAATTTTTCCAAAGTCAAAAATTAAAGTTAATAATTAGATTTATTTTATTTTTGAATGCCAAATTGAAGTAAAACTTCAAATGGCCATAACTTGAGCTAGAAAGCTCGGTTTTGGGAAAATGAGGACTTTTCAGAAAGCTCGCGATGACCTCTTTTCACAAGAACCATAAAATTTATTTTTTGATTAGTTTTAAAGGGTCAAATTTGAGAAACCAATCTACAATATTTTAATTTGCAAGATGGTAATTTCCAACTTTCACTTTTGATAAAATTTGGTTTCCTCCATCACTCAACATGTCAATTAGACATGGAGAATTGATCTAGGGAGGGTTTAGAGTGTTTTCGAAGGGTTGATTTATCCAATTGATTCAAGTTTGTATTTTTCTGTCAAATGACAGGAAAATGACTGTTAGAGGGATTGTGTTCGAATTAGAAATGGTTGAGTTGTTTTCTTAAGTTTTCTTTGTCAAATTGAGTTCCTTAGTGTCTTAGCATGCTATTCCATAACATTTTTAAGTTGGTTATTAAGTGTAGGTCTGAACTGTGCATTTTGTTTAGATTTACTAGTTTTAGAATTTACAATGCCAGTGATCAAAATTTTAAAGGATCTATTTATCAATTCCATCATTTAAATGTAACAACTTATTTCCAATATAGTCTAATACATTCAGTTGATTCTAGCAATTCATTCCCAAGTTAAAATTACAAATTCTGAATTCAATTTTAATATAATTCCAAGGATGCAAAAACAATATACTTCCTACACATTCTTCTTTTCAACAAAGATTTCAACCTTTAACACCAATCAATTCTAATACACTATACAATCTTGAGAAATAATGCAATCCTTTATTCATTTCCAATACAACTTTACAATTTTCTCTTTTCCATTTGATTTCTAAATACGAGAATGCCGCTGCATATAACATCTTTTCACATTTCCTTTCAAAACAGTGAGTAGAATATAACTTCTTTACATTTCACATTACAATTCAATTTTCTCGTGTTCAATAAAAATATCTTCACATTACAAATGGCTATACAATTCATCCACTCCAAAGTGGGGAGGATTACAATAACTTGTTTGAAATAAAAGGCTGTAAAACTATATATTCCTCTTACTCAAAAAACAAAAGCATGCTAGTTTCTTCATCTTTTCATCTTGATCACAAGGAAGGGGAAAGGCAACACTCTCCACCCAAAAAAGACATCCAATGAGAAGGGATAATCCATCCTTCCTCAATGGCCCCCGAGCCCCAACCATATTTAAATAAGAGATGCAATACAACACATGGCAATAAAGGCTTCCACAACAAACATTTAGCATTTTCACATTCAAAACACATTTCAAGAAGAATGTAGTTCATAACTACATTAAACAAGTGCAAACAAAGCGAGGCTTCATCAAGCAAGCCAAACAGAGCGAGGATCTATGGGGGACTATCATCACCAATCTGTCACTATGATAATTCTTCACCGGGAACTCCTCGTGCTATGATTATTTACTAATGCACAACCTTTAGTTTGGTGGATGTAATCTGGAAACAAAACAACAACATAACACAATAATACCATCGACTATGATAAGACAGAATGATGACAAATCTGAAATATCAAAATAAATTATAATATTAACATGAAACTGTTACAATCTCACCCATGAGGTACTTCAAGTGTTATTGACTTCACTTGCCTTTCACCAAGACTATGGGAGAAACTTTACAATTACACCTCTTAATGGCTTCTTCAACACACCTTTAAACTGATGGCTTCCTTCGCACACTTCCTACAATATTTCTCACTACTTCCTTCTATGCTAAATGAGGGGGTGGCTCTCTATTTATAGAACTTCCAGGCTTATCCATCTTATCTCTAAGATAGGATAAGAAATCCACTCGACGAATCATATTCCATACCTTAACTCTTATCTGTACATGTAAGCTTATACGTTAAGATAAGATAAACCTTATCATTTTACATGGGTTCCACATTTTTATACTTTTTACAAATAAAATAAAAAAATATTTATGACCTCACTCCTTGTCTTTATTACCAATATAATATTTCTAATTCCTAATCATGTAGACCCTACTTCTCTAATTACCCAAACTTTGACATTTTAACATTACTAGGACCACTTACGACAAATATTTACTTTTACAACATTCCTATTATACTTTGACTATTACCATACTCCACATTATTGGCGGCACTGCATCGACGGTTCCGTTATCTTCTATCGACGCTACTACAACATCATATTCCTAATACATACATTAATGAAATAGAAATTCATGCGGAAAATTTTAGTGTCGACATCTTCCCCCTTCCTAGCTTCTACTCCGTCCTAGGAGTAGACTATTCTAGTGCTTGAAAAATCTTCAACTTGTCGTGGTTGACCCATTTCGTAATGGGAGTGCCATCCAATTCCTCCAGTCGGTATGTACCATTTTCATGCACACAATTTTGCTTTATTTTGTGCGCCCCATCCATTTTGGAATAAATTTTCTCTATCTTCTTTTTTGTATCTGGAATCATATACTAGAACCAAGTCATTCACATGAAGTGGAGACCACCGGATCTTTTGATCAAAGTATTCCTTCTGCTTCATTTTCTTCTTATGGCTTGTATCCTTTGCTATTTCTCTCATTTCCTCCAGCAAATGAAGATGTACCAACCTTTCTTTTCTTGAATCACTTTCATCCATCCTTTCATTTATCATAACTCTCACGGTGGGAATATCAAACTCAATAGGAAGAAGCTGGATCAATGCCATAGGCCAATTGAAATGGGGAGTATCCTGTTGCTAACTTTGATGTTGCCCTATATGCCCACAATGCTACATGAATCCTTTTATCCCATTTATGTACCTGCAAGGCTGCATCTTTTGCTAGAATTTGACACAACACAAAATTTATCGACGTAGGGCTTGTATGTTGTTGCCTTCTGTGCTTAATAGAAAACTTATTGACTAGGGCTTCTACCACCTCATTAATGAAGTGGCTTCCTTGATCTGTTACAATTTCTAATGGGCAACCAAATCTGGTGACAATGCGTTCATACATGAACCTTGCCACTTCATCCATGGAAGTTGTTTTCAATGGCCTAGCTTCAACCCACTTGGTTAAATAATCTGTGGCAACTACAATATACTTATTTTGGCATGATGTAGTTGGAAGTGGACCTACAATGTCTATTCCCCACTTTTCAAAGGGACCAAGGGGAAGAATAGGACATAATGGAGCTGATGAAGTCTTACGGTTACCATGTGTTTGACAAATATCACATGTCTTACAATAATTATAACAATCTTTAAAAAGAGTGGGCCAGTGATAACCTGCATCCAAGATCTTTCTTCTCTGTAAGTTGTCAGGAGAAGTACCCTCCACATGTACCATTGTGGAATTCTTCTAGTAGTTCCTTCCTTGATCACGTCCAATTGCCCTCTTGTCTTGTCCATCGAGGTCCTATTCAAAATAATACTCCATGCGAGAATAGAATATGGACGACCGGCTTGAGTAATCTTTCTCTTAGTCTTTGTATTGGCACCATCAGAAACTTGAATTCATTCGAGATAATTCCAAATATCTATGTATTCACTAGGGATTGTGTCGAGGATAACAATGTTTGCATCGGGAAATCATCATCATCACAAGATGATCCTAAACTATCATAGGCTCGAGAGAGTGCATCTGCATTGACATGCTTCTTTCTGGCCTATCTATAATATCAAATTCAAACTCTTGTAGCAAAATTATCCATCTTGCTTTATCCTCCACGATGGGTTAGGCTTATTTACAATATATTTTAGAGCACGATGATCTATTACAACTAGAAATTTTTTCCCTAGCAAGTAATTTCTAAACTTCTTTACAGAAAAAATGATAGCCAGAGCCTCTTTTTCAGTTATAGTATAATTTACCTCAGCACTGCTCATTTGTCTGCTCCCAAAGTAAATTGGATGTTCATTCCCATTTTCATCCTTTTGGCTCAAAGTACTTCCTAGTGCTACATCTGAGGCATCAGTGTACACAATGAATGGCTTGCTCTAATCTAGATTCTTCAAAACAGTGAAGACACTGGGCTTCCTTCAATTGTCTAAAAGCTTCATGCGCCTTATTTCGGTTCATAAGTAACATCTTTTTCAAGAACTCTGGGTTAGTGGTTGTGTAATCTTTGAGAAATTCTTGATGAACCTTCTATAGTAACCCACATGGCCTAAAAATTATCTCAACTTACATTTATTAAGAGGAAATGGTAAATCTTTGATTTTGAAACTTTATCGGGATTAGTACCAATACCATCTCTAGATACAACATGCCCTAACAAAACACCTTTAGAACATCCAAAGACACACTTTGTAGGGTTTAGTGAGGCTTGTGCTTCATCTAACCTTTGAAATGTTGTCTCCATTTGGTGCAGTGGTCCAACTTGCTCCCATAGATGCAAAAATCATCCGAGAAATACTCGATGAAGGTCCAAATGTAGGGTTCGAACACCCTATTCATCAAACACCTTGGAATGTTTCTTGGAGCATTACACAACCCAAAAGGCATAACTCTATAAGCAAATGTTCCTAAGGAGTGGTGAATGGTCTTCACTGATCTTTTACGCTATATAAACTTGGTTGTAGCCACTATATCCATCAAGAAACTATATAGCACTCCCGGCCTACTGGCGTCCAAGATCTGATCGGAAAATGGAAGAGGGTAATGATCCTTCTTTGTTGCCTTATTGAGCTTCCTGTAATCAACACAAATGTGTAGCTTCCCATTCTTTTGTATTGAGATCACAATGGGAGAAACCCATTCTGAATTCTCCACAACAAATATGAATCCTGCATCAAGTAACTTATCTATTTCTTCTTTTACATTCTTGGAAAAATTAGGATTCATTCTATATGGCATTTGCTTTATGGGCTTAGCACCATCTACCAGCTCAATATAATGTTCTACCCAACTTACTTGATGGAGTTCCTTGTAATCAAAAGTGAATAGGTGTATGTACCTTTGAAAGAGCTAGAGGTAGGATTCCTTCTCACTCTCCATCACAGCATCACCAATCTTTATTTGTTGGAGACGATCATCAACTTCTTCTTCAAATAATTTTATGGGGTCATGAGTTGGTGTGACTGGAAGGATATCCATGACTGAAACATCCACCTCACTTTCTTCATCTTCAGTGTCCACTTCACTGGTACTAGAGTAATCAGAGGATGTCCAATCATCAGTTTCATCACTTGAATCCATAGGTTTTGCCTTATGATGTCGAGGGATCACATTTATCTTCACCCTCTCTCTACCACATCCAAGTGTCATGAAACCTTCATTCCAGTAGTTTCTTGCATGAAATATCCTTAGCCATGGTCTTCCCAGCAGCATTGGGTACGCAACAGTACCATTTTTCATCACCTGAAAGTCTACCACACATACTACACCCATAATGAGATATTGCCACATTTGAAACTACACCTTTTGGTTTAGTTTTTCTTGTATTTAATGACGTTAACATAAGTGTTGAAGGGTGATCAATTTTTAAACCCAACATATTCATTGCTGAGACTTGGTCATTACATTAATCTGCAGCACCTCCATCAACTAAGACATCATGAATTGAAATACCATTACATAATACCTCAGCTTGTGGAGCATAGGGATCCGCCTCGCCTCCAAAATAGGGACCTCAACCTCCTTCCTTCTTCGAGCATTGAGTCCACCTCACAACTCCCGCCTCTTCTCGAAGACATAGCCAAGAGTTGACCATATGTAATATTTGCGGAGCCTTTTGGATAGATCTTCCAAGATGGAGTATGGTCCTTGCCCCCGTGAAATCAAAAATCCCGCACGCCCAACTTTCTTCTCCTATGTTTCTTACTAGTTTCTTCTTTCATCTTCTTAGGATCATTTCCATCTTGATTATCTTTTTCTTTCTTTCTTTTTGTTAGAAACACATCTACTTCATTATTTCTGATTTTATCTACTACATCAAAAGAATTCACAGTGCTTTTTTAATCATTATCTCATTTACCAGATGTAGAAGCTCTATACGGACAATTATACTTATAATGACCCTTTTATAACAACCATAACAAACAACTTAAGAAATATTTCTTTTTAGACCTCTATCTCCTCCCGAGAACTAAATTCCTTTCCTTGAAGAAGATTAATAATTAATCGACCCATATTTTTGAGCAGATCTTCATACTCGGTAGATGTACTAGGAGAAATATTTGTGCTCACCGGTAGTGGTTGTGGATTCTGACCAAAGGTGCTGGTGTAGGCTCTACTTTAGCAACAATTTCTTTGGGCTCCTCTTCCATGCTTTCTTCTTGCCTTCTTGCAATCTCCTTTGCTTGTTCAATGGTAGTTGGGCATTCATACTTAGTCGTTGTTTGATCTCGGATTCATCCCAAGAATGAAGTGCTTATAGAGGAGATTATCCACACCATTCATCAACCCATCTCGCTAGTCCTTCCTTTCGGATCGGGCATCGAGCTTCCTCCTTAGCTCTAGAACACGAGCATGATAATCCCTTATCTTCTCCTTCTCTCCTTGGGATAGCTTTGTGATCTCGATCATGAGATCTCGCATATTTCGTTGTTCACCAAATTCTTCAAGAAAATTTCAGTTAATAAATCCCATGAATTTCTCACATTATCACCTAGTGTTTCAAACCACCTAAGTGTTGAACCATCCAAAAAGGTAGGAAAAAATTCAGTCCATTGTTCCCTTCTTATAAGGCCATTACAAATACAAGATCGCTTAAACTCTTGAATGAAAGAAGAAGCATCTTCATTAGATTGAGCTGAAAAAATAGGAATCTTTCCCATTTTCAAAAGTAACCACTGTGAAATACCAACTCACAAGTACAATCAACAAGACTTATGTGTACAAATAATTGGAATCACTATACTAGAAAGTGACTTTACACCTTTCTATAGTAAAATAGAAATGACCATGGTAAACTATGGTAAAACTTGACTTACTGCGGTAAAAACTGACTTTACTGTGGTAAACACTATTCACGGTAAAAAGTGAAGTTACTGCGGTAAATACTATTCACGGTAAAAAGTGACTTTACTGCAGTAAATACTATTCCAGCAAAAATGACTTTACCATGGTAACTACTATTCATGGCAAAAATGACTTTACCATGGTAACTACTATGCACAGTAAAAACAAGGTTACCCTCCAATTGATTTTTGACTAAGTGGGAATATCTCTCCAGAAAATCCACCAATGAGGAATGGTCCCAGCAACGGAACCAAAATGTCATCACCAATCCAAAGACTATGATAATTCTTCACCAGGGAACTCCTCGTCTTTATGATTATTTACTAATGCACACCTTTAGTTTGGTGGATGTAACGGAAACAAAACAACAACATAACACAAGAATACCATCGACTATGATAAGACAAGAATGATGACAAATTTGAAATATCAAAATAAATTATAATATTAACATGAAACTCATACAATCTCACCCATGAGGTACTTAAGTGTTATTGACTTCACTTGCCTTTCACCAAGACTATGGGAGAAACTTTACAATTACACCTCTTAATGTCTTCTTCAACACACCTTTAAACCGATGGCTTCCTTCGCACACTTCCTACAATATTTCTCACTACTTCCTTCTATGCTAAATGAGGGGGTGGCCTCTCTATTTATAGAACTCCGTGCTTATCCATCTTATCTCTAAGATAGGATAAGAAATCCACTCGACGAATCATATTCCATACCTTAACTCTTATCCGTACATGTAAGCTTATCTGTTAAGATAAGATAAACCTTATCATTTTACATGGGTTCCACATTTTTATACTTTTTACAAATAAAATACACAAAATATTTATGACCTCACTCCTTGTCTTTATTACCAATATAATATTTCTAATTCCTAATCATGTAGACCCTACTTCTCTAATTACCCAAACTTTGACATTTTAACATTACCGGACCACTTACGACAAATATTTACTTTTTACAACATTTCTATTGTACTTTGGCATTCTTGTACTCCACATTATTGGCGGCACCGTATTGATGGCACCGTTATCTTCTATCGATGCTACTACAACATCATATTCCTAATACATACATTAATGAAATAGAAATTACGAGAGAAAAATTTTAGTGTCGACGGGACACTACTTATGCCTCCCAATTGGGAATGGGCATCCACCAATAATCATACGCCAATATAACATATCATATCCCATAAACCTTATGCCCGCCAACCCCTCCTTATGCCCCCAAAGTTTCTCCCTTATGCCCCCAAGAGTAAGAAATGCAAGCTATTTCTTTTCCATGGTGGATCCCAATTACTGAGACTCCCTCCACAATAAAATCGATACCATTGGCACTCCCTTATGTGCCCCCCACCATTTGAAATCCCCATATCCTTCTCCTACACCATGTCCTAAGTAGTCTACCCAACCAGCAACCACACACATAACAACAATCACCATTTCATACATGCATGAAAGAGAAAGAAAGTATTTTAAAAAGGCTCAAGTTCCTACCTCTCCATAATGGAGTTTGTTCCAAGATCAACAAGCTTCCCAATGCAACAATAACAATCCAGAAATCAGCAACACACAAACATGCAATGGTCTCCAATCTCCTTCCACAAGCAAGACTCCAAAACAACAAGAAATTCACCCCAAGGAAAGTATGCAAAGTTTCAACAACCTCAAACAAGCAAGGGTTCAAATTTTAAAGGAGAGGGAAGAGAAGAGGATGATGTGGATCCATGTGGGATGCCACATCATTCTTCCTCAACCCTAAGAACAAAGTCAACATCATTCACCTAAACATAATAAATAAAATGACAATATAACTTACACACTCCAAAATGACCCATACTCCAAAAGGACTGAATTTAAAACATGTAAGAGAAGTGCAATTAAAACTTACAATTAGTCATTCAAAATGTATTAAAAAGGCCTAAATCTAACCTCCAAACCATAGGTATGGTTGGTGAATAATTTTAAGAGGTGTGGGACAAGTTTAACTTGTCCCACAAGCCTCCAAATATAGCCCCAAGGACAAATTCGAATTTCCTAAGAGGATGAAGTGTTTCACACTCCAAATCTATCTTACATATTTCTTACACATTCTTACAACCTTTCTTACACACTCTTACAATATTACATTTAAGAGCAACAACTTTATTTATTACATTCCTATGACATATTGATTTATTTATTTTAACACATGATTATTCACAACATTAACACAACATATATAACTAATGAAAAGGGTAACACATCACAAAATAAATACATGTAACATTAATAAAGAAACCACATTAATAAATTACACAAACCCATGGTCACATATAATGGAAATCCCCTATGGGAATCCCTAACACAACACAACACACACACACACACACACATAAAACAGTTGCCATATTGACCTTGTTGAATTCACCCAGAATTCCAATATGGTTAATCTCCATTCCCCAACATTGTTGTGATATTTTAACATGCAAAACGAAAATACCTCCTTCGGCCTCATGGCCATATCAAAACATCCAAAATGATATAAATATACTTACAAAGACATCTATTCATATAAATCACAACAAGATCAAGAAATCAACATTATCATTTTCAGTTTAATGAATCAACTATATCATCATCAATTAATTCTCATGCTAGTTCTATTCACAATATCCAATATCACATGTCCGAATCAACATATATAATATGTCCATGTCAAACAAAGATATCATCATACACATGGAAAAGGAATATCTCTAGTAACCACCATGCATAATAATTGAATCTAGGTCAAAAATAATCCATGATCTCACATCTAACTATCATACTAAAATAAACAATATTAGTTTCCATAATAAGATCAACATTATCAAGATTAGTATCTAAAAGTGTCAAAGGGAAGTGGACACTACATTTTGATATTTTATTGATAACTTCTAACATGAAGAGGTGGAATTGGAATTGTAGTTGGACCTGTTATGATTTTTCCTTACTTTTTGTATTGTTATGGAATTCTGTTTTGATGTATATTCTAATGTTGAATGTGCAAGATTGTTACCCGAAAAGGAACATGTAATTCATGTATGAACTTGGTATGTCTTTCGGATGTAATAAGTTGGGTATGGTATGCATTGGTTCTTTTTATTCCTTACTTATGATTTAGATGAATCATCCTAGAATGAACCATGTTGTATTCATTTATTTTTCTCTTAGAAAAGATAATTGTGGTATTCTATTAGGATAGAATTATGAGACAATGGGATGACAAGATTTATTGTTTGTTATAATCCATTGATAGGATTAATAGAACTTTAAGATCTTAGGAAGATATTGTTTATTATATTCTACTCTTCTCTTTAAAGTGGATCTAGATTTATTAATGTACTTCATTTCTATTTGTTATCACTTATGTTGATTGTATGATGTTTTTATTGTCTCATTAAAGTAGTGTTGCTTTAATGAAACAATTAGTGGAATGCACTTCATTTTAATGCTTAGTGCTTATCATGCTCAGTTCATTGAACTAACCTATGCTAGCTATTTTTGTAGATGGACGACTTAAGTGGTAAAAGAAGGCAAAAACTTATATGATGCATTGGTTGATATATGTATAATTCTTAGTAAATAATTCTAATTCATTCTTTTGTTGTATTGTAAAAGAAAAGTTGTATACTTTATAGAATGAGGGCTATTGTTATGCAGTTTCCTAAAGTGCATAGTCTTGTAAATTTTATAAGTTGTAATGATGAATTGTGAGTTGTGATTTATTTGCATTGGTTGTGTAAATTATCTCATACTTTTATAAAGAAGATGAAAGTTCCATCTTGTTGATATTCTTTATATTATGTTATGCTTATCTTGTTATCTTTGATAAGATGGATAATGGGAATTAGTTCAATTTCCTTATAATGGAGCATCTAGTTGAGCTGCATATTATGATGTGTTTTATCTAAACAATTTAACATAGTAATGTGTTGTATATAAACATGAAGTAAGAACTATGGATATTGGGAATAATATACCCTAATACTTAATCATTTAGAGGAAGACTCTCTCTCTCTCTCTCAATTGAATATAAACCTAAAAGGTTTGGAGATATGATTACTAATTATTAGACTTCATTTTGTATGAAGTATACTTTAATTGGATATATGCAGTTGTTAAACCTTCCTAAAAGTTAAAGTACATTTTAAATGAAACTTATGATATCGCTGTCCTATTTTGGTTAACTACTGGTTACACCATGAAAACAAACATTAAAAGTAACCATGAGTTTAACAAAGTTCTTTAATACTCGATTAATACAAGTATACAATAAGAAATTAAGGAGAGTAGGATTAGGGTATAATAGGGTTACAAAACTAGTTTATTTATCCAAATTAACAATGTATTAATAATCTCCTTGGGGTATGTATATCTTGATGAGGTAGTTTCGTAGGATGTTGGCACACGCCATCAATAGGCTATAATTTTTGAGAAGACTTGGGTCTTCTCGAGAATATAGTGTTGTAATTGACATGTGGCATCACCCTTCTGCATTGATCATCCAGATCTACACACAATAAGAACTTGGAATTGAACTTAGTTTCTCTCTAGGTCAGGTAAGTGGCATATTTAGGATAGGAAGTAGCTTCCAATGGTTCAGGTACCTTGGCACATCCGGTTGACTTAGGTCAATCGAGTATGCCCATTTACCCTAAGCCATTATGAGTGTCTTCCTATAATAAGTTATGTTTCTAACTAGGGCTAGGGTTAAACTTGGGACAAGTGGACTGATGGTAGTTAGTAAATAACAATCATGATAATAGAGGAGTGAGGTGAAGGACGTATTCCAATATGACGAGTATGTTGTCTAGGAATAGTGACATACATAGTATGTTGTAAATCTTTGGCCAAAGTATCACAAGATACTGGTTACATTGTCCTACGTCACCAAGTTTAAAACTCGCGATATCAAATGAATATTAGTAACAGATATTTAGATATGTTCTTTAAATAGATCACTCAATACCTAGTGTAGGGTAGGAAAACCAAGTATACGAAGTATACAATATGTATTCAATACTTAAGATAACATAAATAGATTGGTAGCTTACCAAGTTATGAAATGGATAGATCAATGGATCACCGAGTCATTACGATTACGTATGGTTATCTATTTAATTCAATTGGCATGGAATGTTTGTTCTAAATAATGTTTTATTTAGAACAGTGAACATTATATTTTTAAAATGAAAAAATTCCCTTGTTTCTAAAGTCTTAAAATGGTAATGTTACAACTCGTTATTGGAGAACGTCGATCGAGATAGGGCTACTCATGATGTAGCATATTACAGGTGATTATTGGAGGGATTGTCTGGGGTGGACATTATTTGGAGAACATATGTGGGTTATCCCTCATACAGATAGATGGATGAGGAGTTAGATGGCCTTCATCTACTCAGATGGATAGGGGGCATTATGCAGGGGAGCACGAGATGATCCCAATAGGTAGGGTCGACATTAGTTTTCACTACCATAGGATATACCTCCACTCTTCCCATAAGACAAGAGAGATGACTTAGAGAGGCCATTCCCTCTACCACGTCCCCGACAATGCCAACATGGTAGGAGGAGTAGGTGATAATCTGGTGGATTGATGATGCTAGAGTGACAAATAGATACAGATAGTGGTGGGATGCTCATTTATGAGTGGTACCTCCCAGGTTGGGGCAGCCAGATTTAGCCACTATCACAGTGTAAATATATTCCCTATAAAAGCGTGTGGTGACCTTGATTACCCAGTTGGGGATGGAATAATTATAGTTGGCAGGGTTTGAGGCAGAGGTGGCCACGTTGCATGTAAAGGTAGCCAGTCTATAGGCTCAAATGGCACAAGGTGGAGATGATAATGATGGTCAGGTGGCCGCGCCTACAGTGCATGTTACGGGTTTGCAGGCTAGTTAGCCACCGCACAGTGTAGATTGGGGCATTACAGCCTAGATACAAGCACAGGGGCGAGACCTGTGCACCATCACAAGCACTAGGATAGGGTCCTAGTTCATAGGTAGGGGTGGGACAGGTCCCAAAGGACAAAAGTGCTGTGGTCGAGAGGATGATGGGGCCACCATAGATAGTACCCATATCTAGATTGCAGGATGCCCTAGGTGAGGCTAGATATTATCAAGATCAATTGATGGTGGCTGGGATAGATTTCCTATCATACAAAGAGTACAGGGCATAATAGGCCTCAAGTGAGAGGACCCAATCATGCACCCACATCATGGAGAGCACATGGGGCCATTGAGCCTTTAGACAGATCGAGTGAGGCCACCAATTCATGAAGGCCTGGCCAGTCGTTGTGCAGCGAGGGACCCAACCACGACCCATGACAGCAAAGTGAGATGTTAGTGGGTCATCGAACAGAGCCGAGGGGGAGGAGGAGACAAGAGAGACTGAGATGGAGGATGTCCAACAGGATGATGCCTAATGTATGTCCCTCGATTTTGATGTAGTTATGCATTTTTGATATATACCGCTTGTGTGCCAAGAGAGTGAGGATGTATATGAGATTTTTGTATTTTTGATCATATACCAGCCTATGTGCCAAAGATGGTGAGGTTGTATATGAGAGTTTTGAGAGATGGATATTATTTGATATCAATGTATATTGTATGGATACACAAATTTATATGATGAGATGGATGATTTGTTGATGATGTTTTTGTGTTGATAGGATTTGATTGTTATGCATAGATGGATGAATGATAGGTGTGTTAGGCATGGTGGAGTCAGGTTATAGGCATGGTGGAGTCAGGTCATAGGCATGGTTTAGTTAGGTTGGTGTTAGGAATGATGGAGTTAGATCATAGGCATGGTTGAGTTAGGTTATAGGCATGGTTGAGTTAGGTTATAGGCATGGTTGAGTTGATTTCCTAGGTATTTGATATGATGAAAAAGAAATGATGATATGCATATGTTGTGGTTTAATTTGTGGTATGTATGGTAACATGGATCATGTTGGTATGATTATAGGTAATGTATGATTGTGGTAAATGTGATGAAATGAATGTTGTAAAAAAATGTATTAATTTCCACTTATTTGATGATAAATTGGAAACTAACTAGAGTAGAATGTGATAGGAATAGGTAGCCAATGGTGAGAGGTGATGATTTGTGACCGAGAAAACGGGAGGAATGTGATGACTATGGTCGAGCTAACCTCCAAGGGCCCCATGCCCTTGGAGTGCTGCCTACATAGCCTTGGCGAAAAGGGCCCTCGAACAATGTAGCTCTCCCTAAACTAGGGAGGAAATAGAATAGGTATAGAGAGGGGTTGGTAGGGTGGAGGTAGTTTGTTTTCATGGGTATGTAGGTAAGGGTAAATAGGTAAGGGTCAAGGGTACGGTTGAGTAGGTACGGGTCATGGGTATGGGTAGATAGATCAAGGTGAATGATCGGGTCAAGGGTACGAGTGTGTAGGTAGGGCCAATGGGTACAAGTGAGTAGGTAGGGTTAATGGGTACGAGTGAGTAGGTATAGGTCATGGGTATGGGTAGATGGGTAAATAGGTAATGTGTGTGGGTGATTAGGTCAACGGTTATGGGTGTGGGTAGATAGGTGGGGTCAATGGGAATGAGTAAATAGGTGAGGTAAAAGGTATGATAAAATAGGGAAGGGTCATGGGTATGGGTAGAAGGTAGTGTCAAGTAGGTAAGGGACATGGGTGTGTGTAGATAGGTAGGGTCAATGGTATGGGTGAGTGGGTATAGGCTACGTGTATGGGTAATCAGGTAAATAGGTAGCATGGAAAGATGTGATACTTGTGGGTAAGGATAGATGGGTAAGATGCTAGGTCAGAGGTATGGGTGTGGGTTGGTAAGGTGATGAAGATTAGAGGTGGTACGAAATATATATTGATAGGTTGAGATAGGTGTGGGTGAGAGGTACATGGTGATGAGCTGAAATCTTAGTTTTGGTTTGAAGAAGGCCAATAGTTTGAAAATAAGGGAACTGTAATAGGATAGATGATGTGGCTGAATTGGCAAGGACCATCGATGTGCAGACCAAGGGTAGGTGTGATGAACCTCAAGCCCCAAAAATCCCTTATAGGTGGGATGGTTCCAAAGGTGAATCAATGTGTAGGATCATGATAGAGCATATTTGTGGCGAGTGTCCTATGGTAGGTAGAAAAAATAGGGTAATGTGGGAAGATGGTGATATGGTGAAAGGTTGGAAACATGAAGGGGAATAAAACACCTCTTGTATAAGATGGTCGATAACCCAGATAGGCGAGTCCATGGCAAAAAGGGTGTGTTATGTTTGTTGGATAGACTGATCAATGTGAGAAGTCTATGTGGGATGATTAGATAATCTCCTTGAGGTCTTCATGAAGCTGATCAATGCGGGAAGCTTTGAAATAGGTCTAGTCTTTTTTTTTTTACTAGGTAGAGTATGGCTAGTGCAAAGATAGTTGTCCTTCTAGGAGAAGTCCATTTATGGTGACTAGATAAAAATGGTAGATTTTCTTTTGAGGGATTCATCTTTGTGTTTAGAAGTTTGACTCAAGGAGGGTGATCCCATTTTTATAGGTGAATTTGCTAGTACCAATTAAGCCATGGACTAGGCCATAGAGGAATACGAACATGGTAAGTCAAGAGGTGGAGGGAAGGTGGAGGTAGAGTTGGGTTATTTTGTAGGGGTATATGGAATGGTATACAACCATGGGATTCTGTCCGGAGGTGGTGAAAAGTATCCATGAGAATCATGCCATGAGTAGAGTCGTGGTACTCATATTGAAGACAAGGTTGAAAAAGTGATGGATAGTCACATGATTCTTGTTTAATCATGGGCATGTGAGGTGGTGTCAAGAGGAATGGGTGCTCATGGGATGAGATGATAATAGTCAATGGGTGATTAATCACTTGGATTAATATTAGAATGGTCGAAAATGCAAGATGTTAAGGGGATTAGGTTTGGGTTTACCATCGAGTGAAGATAAACAATAAGCACCGATCTATAGATATGGGTAACGATATAGGGTCCAAGCCAATTAGGAGAAAATTTACCCCATAGATGTTTCTTAGCTTTAGTGACATGTTGATTTTCCTTCAAGACAAGATCACCGACTTGGAAGGTTCATGGGTGGATCTCGCTTGTCATAAGTGCGTTTGATACATTTTTGGTATATTTGGAGGTGATCTAAAGCATGTAGATGTAATTTTTCTAACATCTCTAGTTGTGTTAAACGATCTTGGTGAAAGTCATCATTGGTGAGCATGTCTTTGAGTGATATGTGGAGAGATGGGATATAGACTTCGAGAGGTAAGACAACCTTGGTACTATAGACCAGAGAGAAAGGTGTAGCAGTAGTTGATGTGTGAATACTAGTGTGGTATGCCCAAAAGGAAAAAGAATGTGCATATGCCAATCCCTCCTAGTATCATTGACCTCTTTTATGAGGATTTTGTTTAGGGTTTTGTTAGTTGATTCACCCTGCCCATTGGTGTTTCACCTGATTCGTAGATGTTTCTTTGAAGTATTGATGAAACAGATAGGGTAATGGACATAGGAGGAATACCTATTTTAATGTTGGTTGATGGGTTGTTATGCATGTATGACTTCCGAATCCATAGTTGATCGTGAGAGCTTCCTTTTGGCTAGGGGGAACTACCTGTAATGAAAGCAAGACCATCAGAAAGAGTTAAACATTATATGCAGTGACCTACCTAGCGTGTACTAGATCCAGGAAGTGTGATACTTCTAGATGGTTGTCAGTCCACTATTTTAAACAATTTAATGTGGGAAATGAAGTAAATCCTATTGTAATTTGAAATGATTTAGGTATCTCACTTAAAACATAATAATAAAGATCTAATCTAACAGGCTAGGTTAGAATAGGGTCCGAAGGTCAAATAGTTGGTTTTGGGTCTTTGTAAGCTTGATAAAAGTCTCAGTGTAGGTCACGAGATGATTAAGGGGATGTAGCATTTGGTGGATAAATCCTTGTTCGGGTTGTATGAGCACATACAAGAATCGATGTTGGTTAAGGATGACTGACGATGGTTAGGCGTAACCAGTGCCGCCATCTTGTGGAGTTCTGGGGATGCCATAGAATGGGTTTGGGGTCTCTTTGTGATCGCACAAAGGATTTTTATTGGTCGAGATGGGGTATTGGGTGATTTGGGAGGGATTTGGTGAGGTTTTAATGGGTGTATGGAGGGGGAATGTTGAAAGAGGTCAATGGGTGGTTGGGTAAACAATAAGTGATAATATAATGAAAAAATGAAGTGAACCATAGAAGTAGAATGTTTTAATTACTTGGATTCTGGTCCAGGATGCCTGTGAGTGAGGGATGGGGGTGTTGGTAAGAGGTTGAAGGCTACAGGTGATCACCAATTGTAGGAGAGCTTCTGCATGGGCTGCATGTGCATTCCTCTTTGCTTGGTTAGATTAGATCATTGTTGGGGTGGTTGTGTAGGAGAAAATACTTGATCTCCTTCCTTGCATGTGTGTTCTCACTAGAATTCGATCTCAAAAGATGCGATATCTCTCAGGAAGATCTCAATGTTTGCTAAATTTTTCCAATCCAACCTTGAAAATAAGGTTGTTTTGGGGGTTAAAAGGGTAATTCGACGGTGGTTCTAGCTTAACCGCGATGGTTAGGGCTAACTGGTGTTGGTCAAGGTAGGATTTCCTAGGTTTACTAAACTAGGGAGATCCTCTTGATTTTCTCAGATCTCATGTTGTTAACCCATGGATTAAACTGGAAGCTTCTTGTAAGCATGCGGGAATGTGGTTAGAGAGAATGTAGGCATTGATTTTTAGGGTTTTGGTAAGTCTTAGTTAGTTATGGCAACTTACTAAGAATAGGTCTTAGGGTAAGTTGGCTTGATGAGGTGTCTAAGTGAAGTGTATGTGTGGATATTATTTAAATTAAGATATTTAAATAATAAATATGGTGAGGATAATGAATTAATTTAATTTAATTAATTAAATTAATATTAGTGAGGTGAATGGGGTCATTGCTAGGTGAATGTGATGAAGGGTGCTTATTTATCGAGGGACCAAAGGGGAGTGTGACCTAATTTGAGTGTCTACATTTTCCCCTTTCTTTTGTGTAGCTTGTATTAGTATGTGATGCTAACAAAAATAAGATGTGGTTGCCCCATGTGTGGGTGAAGGTGATCCCCCTCAAACTAGGAACTTACGAGGTAGCACGTAGAATTGGTGAGTTGTTTGATAAAAGGTAAATGTGATGAAAAGAAAGGTGGGTAACAAGGGAAAGAGGAGCAAGGTCTACTTGGGTAAGCTAGGTAATGGGTCAGGGTAAAAGGTAGTAATAGTCAAATGCACACACACGTATAAACTACAACACACTATCGGGTTGAAGAGTAGTCAAAATCTACATCGTCTAAGGTCGATAGGTTTATCCAAATGAGGTTGAAGTGATTCCGGTATCCAAGGTATAGGATATGGTCAGGAAACACGACATAGGTTAGGTGCAGGAATGTTTAGGTATGTTCCGGTACACCAAAGGTAGGGTCAGGATAAATGGTCACAATAATAGGCTAGGTAAGGTCATTAGGTCAACAACACAGGTAACAGTGCCACAAGGTATAGCGAACACATGAGGTCAAAGGTCACGAGCGATGGTCCAGGTCCAAATATCTAGGTCACAACATGGGTAAGGCCAAGGTAGGGGTAAAATAACGAGTCCCCAAAGGAGGAAAAAGGGAGGTAGTAAATGATGAGGTTGGGAATGTGAGGGAAATGGTTTGGGTAAAGGTGGGGTGGGGTAAATGATTAGGGTGAAGGTTGGGTGAGGTAAAAAAGGAGGTAGGGGTAGGGTAAAAGGGTAAAATTTAGGGGAATGGGTAGGTGAGGGTGGTGATGTCGATAAAGGATAACCAACATCGGTGAGAAGTCAACCAATCACGGTTGGGTAGGCACACGACCGATGTGGTTCAAGGGTAACTAACGTCGGTTAGGTCGGGTTTGTTATAAAAATAAAAAATCCATGTTTTTTGTTATTCATTTGTCTTTTAGCTATTTGAGAAAATGAAAAAAGAGAGAGAAAAGAGAGAAAAGTGTCTAGACAGAGTAGAGCATTGAGTTGGTAGTGTGAATGATGGGTGATCAGTTGGTGAGAAGCGGGTCCATAGGATCAGTGTGAGAGATTTGATTAGGTAGAGGTTATGGGTACCGTGGTTCGGTGATGGTGGAGGCTGGAGAGGGATCGGGTGGGCCACCGGTGTAGTGGCCAGATGTGCCACCAAGATGATGATAGTGTGACAAGGTAAGCGCCCTACTCTAGGTGTATGTGATTAGATAGAGTAGAGGATTAGTATATTGTTTTTTGTAGTTTTGTTGGTTTTTTGTTTTTGTGGGTGGGAATGGGTTAAATTTGGAAATGGGGGAATAATAGGTAAAAAGAGGAATGGGGAGGGCAATAAATGGGATAGGTGGGGTGGGTGTCCAAGGGTAGTGTAGGTCTTTGTAGGTGGGTAAAAGGGGTAAGGGGAGGGTTTTTAGAAAAGGGGGGTTTTGGGAAATCACAGTTTTACCATGATAGTGACTGGCGTTGGTCAAGTTTATCCAACATCAGGTCGGTGAACCTATATTAGTGACCAAACAGTGACTGATGCCGGTTAAGGGGTGACCGGGGTTGGTAAGGGTGAACCGGTACCAGTCAGGTTATTGGGAACAAGGGTCCAAAAGTGATGTGGGCTAGGTGGTTGAGATGGGTAGGGTGAAAATAGGGTGTGGGAAAATGATAATTGGTAAATATGGATATGATAAATGGAGATTAATGTTTTGTTTGTATGGATGTAGGGGAGAGTGCAGCTACATATATGAGACATGGTTCTACCCATACTTGTGACAATGCAGGTACCACACAATGACCCCGGGAGGAGCTGCAGCATGTGGAGGCAGTGGGCTTGAGTGGGGTTTGTCGTTATTGACATGTAGTCCGATAGCCCAGTTTGATGGTCATGCTCATCGATAGATGGGATTCCATGACCAACATGTTCCACCTGCCGACAGGTGAGATTACTATCACCTTGGAGGATGTGTTCGAATTTTTGGCTACCCATATTGGGTGCAGTGTTTACTTGTCTCCTCCGAGGCCTTGGAGGAGATGATTGTGATTGTTTTTGGTGAGGGATGGCTGACATGAGATTCCATAGCACCATCTTGAGATATGGAGAGATGTACCTAGCCTGTTCGGAGGAGATGAGGCTAGTGGTTGCTGATGGAGGCAGGTGTGCTTGCACCGCTTTGCAGATGCAGAGGGTGGATGGTTTCCCAATCACTGATGGGGGTACTCCACAACATGATGGTGGATGAGACCCACTTTTCCTGGGCACCAACATTCTTGGTGCAGCTGTACAGGGAGTTGTGGGCATATGGGTGGCTATGCAGGTTCAACCTATGTTTTACATGTACTGCACTGTTAGGCATATGAGCACATAGTTTATGTGTAGCCTATAGGGATGCCCCGAGCAGATGCATTCCCAGCTATATTTGTGTGGGTGGGGTATAGGAGATGGGTGTCGGTTATTGGAGAGTGGTGATCTGAGAGGCCCACACATGATGTGGCCTATTTCTATAGTTACTGAAGGGGTTGTCTGAGTGGACATTATCTGGAGGCCATATGTGGGATTCCCCTCATATAGGCATATGCATGAGGAGCTAGCTAAGCTCCAGCTAGAGAGATGGATATAGGGTCACCGTGCCGGGGAGTATGAGATGATCCCGGTAGACAGAGTCCAGCGGTAGTTCGGGCTAGTATAGACATACCTCCACCCTTCCCACAGTATCGAAGAGATGATGTGGAGAGGCCCTTACCTCTACCATAGCCTATAGTGCCCACAGGGCAGGAGGAGCAACAAGTGGACCCAATGGATAGATGACACCAAGTACATAAAACAGCTATAGATAGTGGTGGGTGGCTCACTTACAAGCCATACCACCTATATGGGTAGCAGATCTAGCCACCATCACAAAGGCAAAGAGACGCCCTACAGGGGTAGGTGGCTACTCTAATTACCTAGTTGGGTATACTGTAGACATAACTAGAGGGCTTGGAGGTGGAGGTAGTAGAGCTACAGTACAGTGGCTAGTTTGCAGTGCCTAGAGGGCCAAAGGTGGAGGAGATGGAGATGGAGAGGAGGGGATGGTTAGGTGGCAGCCTTACGCTGTGCTCAGTGACAAGTTTATAGGGATAGTTAGCCACAATCTAGGCACATATTAGGGCATTACAGCCCAAATATAGTCACAATGGTAGGGCACCACCACAAGCACCACCATCACAGGCACCGGGACCGGGTCCCAGTTCACAGGAAGGAGTGGGGTAGGGTCCCGTAGGACAGGTATAGGGGCCGAGACCTATGGGACCACCACAGACCGTGCTTGTATCTAGGTTACAGGATGCCCTAGGTGAGGCTAGATATTATCAGACTAGCTGATGGTGGCTGGGATAGACTTCATATCCTATGCGTTGAGTATAGGGCACAACAGCGCCTAGTGAGAGGATGAGATCCCACACTCATAGTGTGGAGAGCACAGGAGGTCAACGAGCTCTGAGGCCTAATCAGGAAGAGGCTACTAGCACACAGAGAGCCACTCTGGTTGAGGTGCCAATAGGGACCTAGGAGGCCGAGGGCATAGGTGATACAGAGATGGAGGACATCCACCGAGATGCCTAATATGTGGTCACCTAGTTTTTGATGTATGATAGTCTTTTTGTGATTTATACTAGCTTGCGTGCTGAGAGATAGTTGTATTTTTTATCACATACCAGCCTACGCGTCGATGACAGTGAAGATGTATGAGATATTTTGTCTATTTTGAGCATATACTGACCTACATGTCGATGATATTTTGTATTGTGTATTAGCCTACATGTCGATGATTTTGAGATGATGGACACGATGAGATAGCCATGTATTTTTTAGATACACATTGATTTATTTATATGATGAGATACATGGTATTTTTGATTTGTTGATGTGTTGATGAGATTTTGATTTGTTATTTTGATATGGATGGAAAGTAGGTGAGTTAGGCATGATGGAGTTAGGTTGATTTAGGCCTGGATTGAGTTAGGTCAATTAGGCATGGATCAAGTCAGGTTGGTTTAGGCATTGATCGAGTCAAGTTAGTTAGGCATGGATCAAGTCCAGTCACTTTAGGCATGGATCAAGGCGAGTTATCAAGGTTTGAGTTAGGTTATAGGAAGGTTTGAGTTAGGTTATAGGCATGGTTGAGTTAGAAAGTAGGCATGGTTGAGTTAGAAAGTAGGTGAAGTTGTGATTCATTATTTTATGCAATGAATGATAATATGGGTCATATGTGAGATGTGGTATAATCTAAGCATAGTGATGATAAAGAAATGCTAGGCGTAATAAATGTATGTTGTGATAAGGATTTAAAATATGAAGTAACTTGTTGTTTATTTGGTTTAATTTCCAATTTGGGATAAAAAAGGGAAACTAAGTGAGGTGTGAGGAACATGGAAGATGAATTTTTTAGGGTAGAGAATGGCCGAGCTAACCTCTAAGGGCCCCATACCCTCAGAGTGCTGCCTACATAGTCCCAACGAAAGGGGACCTCAGGCCAATGTAGTTCTCCCATGAGCTAGGGAAGAATATGATGAGGTATGAAAATGAGTTATTAGGTTTTAGGCATGGTATGGGTGGATTATAGGTAAAGTGATGTAGGTGATGTTGATTGTGGCAAAAGAAGAAGATTACCCCAAAAGTAAGTGTCGAGGACCAAGTCCTATATAAGGTAATCAAAACATAAACAAAGACGGTTTAAAAGATAAGAGGGGGCAAGAAAGCCACCTGATTGGGTAGGATCATACCGAGTAGATCATGCCTTGGAGGAGGTGATGAACGTAAGACCCTAAAGACATTGCATGATTGATTGTTCTATGGTGAAAAGTAGTCACATGATCACCAAATGTCTAAGTTCCAAGAAGTCCCTTGAGGCAATAGGAAATGGGAGTGGGAATGGTAAGAAGGGTGAAAGGTAGTTAATTGTTATATGGTGTGAGGTAGCATGCTCTTTGGGCAAGAGATCCAAGGTCACAATGGGTAAGTCCATGACTAAAAAGGTTTGTTGTTTTGACTTATAGTTGAGATAGACTGATCGATGTGGGAAGTCTATATGGGATGAAGAAAATGTAACTCCTTGAGGTCTTCGTGAAGCTGATCAATGCACGAGGATTTGATTTCTCTCATTTGTTTTTTTTTTTTTTTAAGCTTTACATAGTTATCCTTTGATGGAGCAGTCTATTTATAGCAGCAATTGTCAAGAGGAAGATGTCTTTTTGAGGGAGTCATCTTTTGAGTGGAAGTTTGACTCAAGGAGTTATATCCCATGTGAGGGATTTGAAGTCATGGACAAGACCAAGGTGGAAGATAGGACTCTTGTTCAAAAGGAAAGGTGGAATGACCATGGGATCTCATCTAAAGGTAGACAAAAAGTATCCATGAGAATCATGTTATGTGCAAATGTCGTGGTACACATATTCAAGAGAAGATAACAAGTGATGGGTACTCACATGATTCTTGTTTAATCATTGGTGAGGTGTATGAAGTGAATAGCACTCAAGGGACAAGCATGGAAAGAGATAAAAGGTGAGGTAAGATGACAAGTCAACAATAGAATGGTCAAAGATTCAAAGCGTTAAGGGGCTCAGTTTAGTTTTACCATCGAGTGAAGATAAACATAATAACACAAGATATCATATTTACACAATAATAATTCTCATATTTCTTCTTGATATTCCATATATTTTGATACAGATACATCCGTATATATAGGAAATAGACTTCCTAAATAATAGGAAGTAGTTATAACAACTCTCCAACTAATCTACGTGAGTTTTCCAAACTCACACACTCATATTTGTTATAAGTTGTTTTATTTAACAACTATATAACAAATTACTTACATATTTACTAACATAACATTATAATTACTTCACGTAATTATAATTTACTAATGGAGCACTAACAATATAATTTCCTAACATTCCCCCCCTTAGTGCGAACATGGGGAAAACCTGCCTTATACTTGCACCTGCTCATGATTTGGTGATTTTCACAAGATGATCACAAACCTCAAGGATGGTTTTGCAAATGGTTGACCAAAACCGAGAATGGTGGTTTTGCAATTGGTTTACCACAAACCACAAAGTGATGGTTTTGCAAATGGATTACCAACAACCAAGAATGGTGGTTTTGCTATTGGTTTACCACAAACCACAAATGAAGGTTTTCAAGTGGTTTACCTACAACCACATCATGATGTG
Source organism: Taxus wallichiana var. yunnanensis (assembly GCA_018340775.1). Taxonomy (NCBI): domain Eukaryota; kingdom Viridiplantae; phylum Streptophyta; class Pinopsida; order Cupressales; family Taxaceae; genus Taxus; species Taxus wallichiana. The sequence goes on along the minus strand of CM031243.1, from coordinate 355,531,954 downwards.
CCAAGTACTATCATCGGCCCTCATCACATTTCACTATAGGGAATAACATAGGAAATTTTGCTGACATCTGTTGCTCATACATACATAGAAAAAGATGACATACTGGAAATGGAACATTGGATCATGTTCCCCCCCTCAATGTGAAATTTCCACTTATTCAATCACGAACACTGCAAACAGGAACACTGATACTGGAACTATGACAAGAAGCACACGACACAAGCTGAAAGCAAATACACCATAAAAATGTCACCAAACCATCTGTGCATCCTCACATCGTTGGCAATCGACAAGAGGTCGCCTGAATGACCTCCAACCTCTAATGCCTCCCGCTCTCGGTTCATACCGCTAGCTCAAGCAAATTTAGCTTTTGTGGATCAATGGTTACCAGACGTCGGGTAAAACCGAAAATGCATCCGTAAGGTAATTTTATTTTATTTTTTTACAATTTTTACAATGACTCAATTTTCACACAACATAACACTATGATGACATGAACTGTAGATTTTGACAATGACATGACTTTTACAACATTAATTTTTGATGAAATGACAACTAACACATAAAAAATAATAATGAAATAATCTACTTAATGACACTATTGACTTATTTAACAATTAAACAAACTTGATGGACAAACCACTCACAAATTGAATTTGGCAAAAATTTGACGACCAAGTAGTGACAATATAACGACTTGAAACATAATCAACATTTTGACATTATTGATGACACAGTTTTTTTTTTTTAAAACATAACTCTAGAACTATAGAACATAAAAATTTACTTGACTGAGTAGACACTCATAGACTCGACTCGAAACAAACATTGAGTGACACACAAAAAATAATATTATAACTATGGTGAACAGATCCTAATATCACCAATATTTATGAAAGTTTGAAATCAAACTCAAACCTTTGCGTCTAAAACTGCGGGCAATTGGATGGCAAGGAGTAATAAATGGATATTTTCACCACACAGTGAATCCAGGAATGGAGAAAAATAAATATTTTACAAGAACATCACAGGAGATCACGTTGAATAGCTATGCATGTACCTCTTGGTTGTAGGGATGACACACAAGTCTCTTCATCTCGATGAGCCACAAAGCAGTGCGATCATATATGTGATTAGTTGAATATATGAATGAATGGTGTCCGAGATCTATGAAATTGATTTCTCAAAATGATCCAAGAAGATAGGGATGTAGGAAAAGTATAGTGCATTTGAATTCTCAATGGCGTGGTGAATGTGCATGGCTGCGTACATACATGGTATTGCCCAATTTCCAATATATGTAGATCTGCACTCTAAAATTGATCAAGCCGCAAGTTATAGATCAGATCCACGTTGGAGAAATTCAAGAAGATAGGCTTATCAGATATTATACACGCACAAAGATCTTTTTTTATTGACATAAAGTGGTTGATGCCAGGTCGTTCACCACATGCTTCAGATGTAGATCGAACCAGCTCCAGCAATGCACTTCATTCTCTAATTACGGCTTGCACTGTGACTGTGGACAGCCTGCGTTTTCTTTCAAACATTCACTGCTGAGAAAAAATGGGATTGCTCAGATAAAAAACGTGGCACTCATGTGTTTGATCATCTAAATTTGGTCTCCAGTGACTGCACATGCCAAAAAAAACGTGACTGCTAAACATTCCAAACTGCGACTTCTCCAAGATCAACGCTGCTCTGTTAAAAAAAAAAATTCTTCCAAATACTGATTACTACGCAAATTATTTTACATTCTCGTCCCTCTCACAAGACTCTCATCTGGTTTTTTCTCTGATACCAAATAATAGCACAGTATCAGATTTACACAATAATAATTCTCAGATTTCTTCTTGATATTCCATATATTTTGATATAGATACATCCGTATATATAGGAAATAGACTTCCTAAATAATAAGAAGTAGCTATAACAACTCTCCAACTAATCTACGTGAGTTGTCCAAACTCACACACTCATATTTGTTATAAGTTGTTTTATTTAACAACTATATAACAGGTGACCTATAAGGCGTGGCTGGGTGTATGATGAAGATTAGAATTTTGTTGGAATTTTACACAATGTTTGATGTAGTTGTAACAATCATTGTTAAGGGTTGGCTAGTAATAACACAGGTGAATAATACACTTAGCAACAAAAGAAGGCCACCGAAGTGACCTCCACATATGCCATCATGAAATTCCTTAATGGTATAAGGAATTTCAGAACTCGTGAGGCATCATAAGAGAATACCATCAAAGTTGCGCTTATATAGTAGTCCCCAGGATGATGTAACGAGAGACCTTTTTAAGGAAGGTGTGTTGTCGTTACAGAGTGAGATCGGGAGGTAAGATGGAGAGAGAAAGGTAGTCAGAGTATTATTTATACCAAATGTCATTCAGTCGAGGTGATGGTTCTAATAGAGTAAACATCATGAGGTAAATAAGAAGATTATTAGAGTCATTATATGGTGACAAAGATTTTAGAATCGGGGGTGAAGCAGGTATTTGGGAAGCTAAGCAGGCCATGGTATCTGTAAATTTGTTGGTCGAAAGTGGGATGGTTTGAAGGGTGTAACTATCAAAGGTGGTCAAAATTACATCTACATGATGTTAATAATTTTGAAGTATCTGGTTACGACATTGATATATACCATTAAATTGGTTTACTATCAATTGAGAATCACTAAAGATGTTGATGGATTTGACATCTAGGGCATAGGCAGCTTGGAGACCTAACGAGCACTTTGTATTCGGTAATATTGTTGGTGTATTCAAAATCTAGTTTGAAAGACAAAGGCATGGGTTCACCATCAAGGGAATGAGGATATTACCAGCCCCACCCCACGTTAACACTTGGAACCGTCAAAGAAGATTGTCATTTGGTATGGGGGTTTGTCCAGGGAAAGGGTAGCAATTGACTCATCTAGAAAGTCAAAATTAGAGGGTTGATCCCCGAAATAGGTGTGTTGGCCAATTGGTCAGTGATTGCTTGGCCCTTGATGGAATTTTGATGAATGAATTTGAGGTCAAGATCCGTAAAGCATAAGCCATCATGTGGCATGCTGATTTTGATAAGGTTTGGCATACATGAAGTGTAAGGGGTCGGTGTTGGTCACAACATAGGTTTTGTGGTTGAGTAGGTAATGACGGAGTTTGGTGGCAACGAAAACTAAGGCTAAGAAAAGTTTTTAGGATGGGTGTATCAGGTTTCATAGTCCAAAAGAGTACGGATTATGTAATAAACCACCTACTCCTTGTGTTATTCATCACGATGAGCGAGCATGGCTCCCAAGGAATGATCGGTAGCTAAGATATATAGGTAAAAATGTTGATTGTCTTTAGGTGGAATGAGTATGGGTGGTTGGAGAAGGTATTGTTTTAGGGCCTCAAAAGCTTTGTGGTAGTCATCATCCCATTTAAAGGAGACATCCTTCTTGAGTGGATGATGAAATGGTTAACATCGATCAGATAATTACGAAATGAAACGGTGAATAGATTACAATTTACCTTACAGGCTACTAATTTGTTTAAGGTTAGTGGGCAAATAAATTTCAAGAATGGCCTTGACTTTAGTAGGGTAAAATTCTATATCATGTAGGGAAACGATAAAACCCAGGAGCTTTCTTGAGAGAACCACGAAGACACACTTCTTAGGATGAAGAAAAACATAATATTTAATGAGGCGGTCAAAAATGGTTTTGAGGATGACAAGGTGTTCAAACAGCGCTTAGATTTGGCTAAGATATCATCCATGTAATCTTCCAATATACGATGCATAATGTCATGGAAGATGTAAGTCATAGTCCACCGATATGTGGCACTAGTGTTTTTAAATCGAAAGGCATGACTCGATATTAAAAGGTCCCCTAAGGGGTGATGAATGAGGTTTTTTTTTATCCTCTAGGGCAATCAGGATTTAGTTATAACCTGAGAAGCCATCCATGAGTGATAGCATCTCATGGCCAGCGGTAAGGTCAACTAGTTGGTCAATACCAGGTAAGGGAAAGTCATCTTTCGGACATGCTAGGTTGAGGTCATGGAAGTCCGTGTAAATATGGAGTCCCCCTGTCACCTTAGTGATAGGGAAAATGTTAGAAATCCAATGAGGATAATCAATGGGTAAGATGAAGGAAACAGAAAGAAGGTGCTAAAGTTCTTCTTTGACGAGAAGGGCAATGCGAGGGTGCATTTTCCTTAGTTTTTGTTTGATGGGTTTGGCATCGGGAACGGTTACAATATTGTGGACCACTATGGTGGGGTCAATACCGGGCATGTCTGCGTAAGACCAAGTGAAAGTGTGGTTATGGTCTTTGAGGAAAGAAGTGATGGCTTCCTGTTCAGCAACATCTAAAGATTGACTGATCTTTAGGATGTGTGGGTCATCCTGAGTATGAATGTTGATCTCAATAGTCGATTCATTCAACATGGTTTACATCTCAGAAGGTAACGACCGATGAATATATGAGTCTTAGGCACCAAGTTAGGTGAGTATAGATTCATCATCCTGACATTGAACGACGTTAATTAAAGGTGTATCGTCATCGATCATTTCAGGATACAAGAAGGGAAGAGTGGAAGGGGCCTTGCCCTCACGTTGATAAGTCAGAGGCCCCAAGGAAATGGTGTTTATGAAAAAAAAAAGTTAGGAGGGATAGATTCAGGATCCATCGACTGCATCGGTGAGGGTGGTGATGAAGGTGGAGTGGGTGAAGAAGGTGGAGAAGAGCTAGTGTCCTTAATGAGTTCAATGCGGGCCTGTTTGGTAGGTGGTTCAGGAAAGCTGATACCACTACGGTCGTTATGTTTGTAGGTGGTACATGGAATGGAAATATGGTGGCCTTCCTTGTAAAAGCCAAAACCAAAACCCTTCCACGCACATCGGTGCAAGAAGGTGTGTGTGAAACGTTGATTGGTAAGTGATTAGAAGTTGGCGGAAAATGGGAGAGTTTGTGATGGTGGTTCGGGTGTGTAAGTGGTAGTATCAAGTCTCCCATATGTGAGACTAGTACAAAGGTGAGGGGGACCATACAAGAGACATTCTCTATATAGTAATCATAACGAGGGTATTGGTGAAGGATTTCATACTCTTGTGGAGTAAGTAATGTGTTGACACTATATAGGTGGTACTTCCCTAGAGTGAGGCATTGAAAAACACCTTCCAAGGATCGGTGGTTGATATGTAGGTAGCTGGAATGGATGAAGTGTCAGAGGTCAATGCAGAGGTAGAGTTAATGGATTGGGAAGCTAATGGGTGGTCGTGTAGGTTGTGGCAAGTGGTAGGAATGGAGGAGGTATGTATTGTTGAGGTAGCACCGTATCTTGGTAGAGGTGTAGGTGAAGTGGTGGTGGTTGCAGAGTTAGACGCTTTAATGGGTATGAGCAAATCATTGCATCGGTAAAGCATGTTGCATGTTTTAAAAGGTGATGGATCAGTTAAAATGGTATAGGTTTGTCCTTCATTTTCAAACTTTACATAATGATGCAAAGTGGAAGTAACACAACCCATGACACAAATCCGTGGTCCGCAAGCAACATGTTATATTAGAATTCCCCCTCTAAGACGTAGAATAGTTCTAGAATAGTGTGGGGCCCATGTGAATGTGGAGGATGACAAGTGCCTAGTGTAGAGGTGATAGCATTATTGAATGATTGCAACATGACATGATTTTTATGCATGCAATTGTCGGTATGTGCAATTGAGCAAATGCATGGGATGAAATGATGTTAATGCTAACACCCCATTAATCATCACACAACATACCCGTATGTCATTGATGTGGATAGAGATGAAGAGGGATGAGTCCGGGTCATCATTTTGGTGTGGCATGATCTCTTCCTTTGAGAAACTAAAGGAGGCTACTTGGTGAGTAGGGTGGGGTGAAGATGAAGGTGGTAATTTGGTGAGAGAGGCTACATGATGGGGTGTGATAATAGAGGTTACTGGGTGTAGGGTCATTGGGTAAAACCTCAATAGATTGAAGAACCTCCATGAGATCTTGACGATGGGATTCGAGGTTTGAATGAGGTCATATAAGGACATCTTGAGGGGAGATTGGTGTAAGCTGTTTGAGCATGGTGCGATGTGTGATGCCATTAGAAATGGGGTACGTAATGTGGATAGTGATTTTAGGTATGGGTGCAGATGGTATGTTGGGTATAGGATTGGTTGGTGGGTCAGTCACCTTTTCTTTACCTTTATCCTTTTGAGCATGTGTAGTGACATGTATCATGTTGATATGAGGGGAGTTGGAAAATGGAGAAGGTGTAGGGTGAGTGGTATAACGACATGACGGAAAAAACCTACTAGGAGGAGAAAAACCCTGTGAGGTGAGTTGAGCGCAATGACATTTGGGTGGTGGTGTGGCAAGTTCTCTAATGCGAACCATGTTAATTTCAAATCTTGGGGTGGCTCTAGGAGCTGTGAGGGTGGAGTTTGTGGTTGTTGAGTGGATAGTGTGGGAGTGGGTGTTGGTGAAGCAGGGTCCTCATCGAGAAGGTCATCATTGTCAAAGTTGACTTCTAGAGGACATAAATAGATAAGGATGGTTTTCAATTCCTTACAGTTCTCCACATCGTGCCCTGACACATGATGGAAGATGTAAATTTTAGTATCATCAAACCCTTTTGGATTAGGTTTGAGGGGGTCGTAAGGTCCGAGGGGTGGTAATGTGATGAAAAAAGTCTCAACGAGGTTGGTTAAAATTTTGGCATAGGACCCTGCTCGTGGATCACAATGGGAAGTGAACGTGGGTTTGGGTGTAGGTGTGGTTGATTGTTGAGGAATGGTCTTTGGAAGAGGAGGAGCGGATCGAGCTATGGTTTTGGGTGTTAGCGTGGTTTTGGGTGTCGGTCATGTTTGTTTAGGTAGGGGTATGGTGGATGAACTGGTAGGAGGGTGTGTAGTTGTTTTGACTATCTTATTGTGGGGTAGTGGAGTTTTGTTTTTGGGTTGCACCTTCTTGGGTAAAGGTGATATGGGTGTACGAGGTCTAGAAGGAAAGGAAGATGGGGAAGAGGACAAGTTACCCATGGGGATAATGGAGGTGCTATGAAGGTAGAGGATGCGGGTCATGTAGGAGGTGTAAGGGACAGAGATTGAAGTGTAGTGGGTAGTGAAGGAATTGCTGAAGGTATTAGAGGTATGGGTGGTAGTGATGCTGCAGGTGCGGGTGTAAGTTGTGTTGGGCATCTGGGTAGGTTAGAGGTTTGTGAGGAAGGAATGGGTTGTTGTGCTTTTGGTTTATTGATGGGTGGAGGTTGCTTGACCATGTTGGGAAGCTGAGGTCTTAAGACAGATGGGATAGGTGAAGGTGTGATTGGCACAACTGGGGTATGAGTTCTATGGGTTTGGTGCTTTTTCTTGGGTGTTAGAGTAGGTGTGGTGTTGACTTTGGAGGATGTAACTAAATCTAGTTTGATAGGTGGATGAGTAAGGCTGGTGGTTGGGGTGACCCCTAAGGTGGTAATAGGTTTAGTCGAGGCAAATGTTGTAGGTGTGGGTTTGGGTTTAGATGTAGTTTGGGTTATGGGTAAGGGTGTATGTGAAGTTATGATGGGTGTCGTGGAAGGAGTTGTGATAGAGGTGGTTGTGTTTGGTTCGATTGGTTAGAATACTTTTGGGTAGATAGTGGAAGTATCAGTAAGTGACATCTGCATCTGTGTTGAGACCGGAAGTAGAAGACACCCCATAATAAGGCTCTATCCACATAATCTAAGTGATCGGCCAAATATGAGAATGACACATCTGTGGGTGGATTTGATGAGGACTTAATGGTAATTCCCATAAAATGTGTCTTAGAGACAGGAAATTGGCTAGCTTCAGCTTCTTCGTGGGTAGGAGAGCCGAAAGTAGGTCTGCAGGATTTTGGGTAGCTGATGGAGAATGCTCACCAAGAGGCAAAGGTATCTCAACTGGGTCTATGATAGGTGGAGGAGATGATGGGAGCTCCTCCATAGGTGGAGGAGATGATGGGTGCTCCTCTCTGTGGGTAGAGAAGGTAATGAGTGCTCCTTTATGAGTGGAGGAGGTATTGTGGGTACCGGTTCTCTAAGTGGAGAAGCCAAAGGTGAAATGGTCTCGATGTTAGTGGAAGACTCCTCTATAGGTGATGAAGGAGATGAAAGGTGTTCCTCTATGGGTGGAGGAGTAGGTGTGGTGGATTCTAATGCGGAAGGAGGATTTTGGGCTAGGATTTCCTCTATGGAAGGAATATGGGGTAACTGGGAGGCGATAGGTACGTCAGTAAAAATAGCGTGAACCTCGCAGGTATGAGTATCATGAGTTGAGGTCTCACCGGTTTGATCAAATGAAGGGGCATGGTTGGGAAATGGTTTCTTGAAGATGTGTAGGTTTTGGTTAGCAGGTGTGTTAGGATTATCCATGGTTAACTCACCTTTCTCAAGAATTTCTTGGACAATATTTTTGAAAGTGATGCAATTGCCATCACTATGACCCTTTACTCGATGATAGTTATAGAAGTCATGTTCTTTATACCATGTGGGCATGGGGCAAGTAGGGTTAAAACCAAGTGTGTGGTTTTATAGGTGGAAGGGTAATGGCCCTAACTTTGATAAGCTTTTCTAAGATAGAAGAGTAAGGTTCCCGATTGGGGTGTATTTCCACTACTCTTGTCTGAATTGAAAAGTCTAGACGGGTGAGAGATTAGATGAGGGGGTAGCCTGATTTGATGGATGAGCTGGGCCAGCCTTGAGTACCATTGTGTTAGCGGTGCCCTTAGCTTTTGAGTAATTGGTTTGTGGTTTGGAAGAAGAAGAGGTATCATTCGATTTGAATGCAAAATTCTTATTGTGTAACTGGATTTTATTCTCTTCGATGGCTCAAATCTCTAACTTTCATGCCATAGTGAATGCTTCATGGAATGTTCAGAAGGTTTGGACTTGTAAGGTAAGTGAGATATGTTTAGCAGAAGCCCGTGTGAAGAGCTCAATGAGTTCTGTTTGCAGCGATTGGAAGGTGAGTTGATTGATCAAGCTACGCTAGTGAGCAACAAAATTTGTGATATATTCATCCTCATACCGACTTGACATGTGGAGTATAGGTCAATCATGGTAACCTTCTTGATGATATTGATAGAGAAATGATCCATGAAGGCTTGGGCTACCCTGATTGAATGAGAATATAAAGTGTTTAGATAACCCACTATACCAATCTAATATAGGCCCGATTAGAGACATGGGAAAGGTTCTCAAGAGCAAGGCATCATCGTGAGCAATCAGATAACACCCGTGTTTGAATGATCACAAATGTTCTTTGTAGGTCTTCTTTACTATTGAAACGATTGAATTTAGGCATTTCCCAATGCATGGGATATGGGCGGATAGGAATGGATGGGTGGATGGGTTTGTTACGAGATCTCATCATACGTGAGAGTGTTGTGGGAGCCAAAAATGATGCCTCCAATGTCTACATCTTGTCCAACATCAATTTGATTAGGTTGTTGGTAGGTTATGATGATTGGGGGCCTCTTGTAGCATGAGGGGGTTGGTTTTGGGCATATAATGAGGGTGGCACTCTAGTGTATGGTGCTGCCATGTTGGTTGATTGAGAAGAAGGTAGTAAAAAGGGGTATGTACCTAGAGGGAATAATAGATTAAACAGAAGGTGGGTGATATGAAGTATATGGAGGTAGAAGAGTCGTGGTAACCATATAGTGCAATGGGGGATAATGATTATGGAATGGAAAGGACCACATTATAAAAAATGGGTAGGGGTCACTCACACGGGAGGTGACAATGTAGCTATGGGTATGTGTGAGACATTAGGGGTGGATGAGGTTGTGTTGTGGGTAGTTGTCGAGGGTATGGTGGATATGGCGGGTGCCACGCAGAGAGGTGCAAAACACAACAATCATAGCGGGTATAGGACCTAGCTACGAAATGACTGGGGGTAACGTAGATGCGGGAAGCACAGAGCCCGATGGGACCAATGCAGGAGTGGGAGTGAGAGTCAGAGGGGATGATATGGGCATTCCATATATCAACTAACCTGAGGCATCTCAAGTAGATGAATGGGAAAGGTAAAACTACAAAGCGACAGGGTTTTGGTCAAGGAGTCATGTGAACTCCTCATCTCCGGTAGTGATAGTGATAGGTTGGATGGGATCCATGGCTGGTGATAAAATGGAAGGTGGTGAAGGACTAGGTGGGATTGTTTGGCGGTGTGAAATACGAGTGCACTTGCTTGTTTTTGGGTCAAGCACCATGTGAACTAGTACTGATCAGGTAGAGTTGCTTCTCTGTAAATGACATAGAAAAACAATAGGAACAGGTGAATCTGACGGTAAAAAGTGTATTAGGTACCAAATGTGGGTTGGGAAATGAAACAAAGCTAAGCGATCTTTGGTTAGGATGAACTAACGCTAGTCGGGGTAACCATGCCGACATTCTTGTAGAAAATGGATAGTGAGTGAAAAACAAGGTAGGAGGTCAAATCTGATAGGTATGCCAAATCTGATGAGTTTTACAATGTCAATGGGAATGATGGCAGTGACAGGGACTGTGAAAAGTGGAAGAAGATGAATAAAAATGTCCCTTTGGGTAGGTTAACAAAAGGACCTAGAACCGACGTCGGTTGGGTATAACCAACGATGGTCAAAGGGTAACCGATGACAGTTACTATGAAATTGAAACAATAATGAAAGAATAGTGGTTGTGAATTAAAATCTGATGTGGAATCAGACCTAGAATTCTGAGAATGATGATAATATGGTCTAGGAACACTCAGGTGAAGCTGGAATACACCAGCTATGATGAGGAGCGTGCAAGGATGAACAAGAAAAAAATGAAGAACATGCTCTTTCACCTCAAAACACAAGCCAAGCAGAAACACTAAGAAAAATGTGATCCTAGGAGTGCCTTTTCTATTATGTTTATTGAGCTTATGTTATTTAAGGACTGACACATGAACTGTGAAATAGAGTTTTTCGGTGAGGATGGCTTCCTATAAAGAAGGAGATCTAAAAGGTGAGGTTTTAGGTATGTTATGGTGGGGTGGGCCTCACTCTGAAGTATGACTCGACATAGTAGCGAGTTGGGTGCCCACTATGTCGTGATCGTGTGATCACCTACAACTTCTTCCAGGTAAGATGTTGTTTAAGAATGTGTGTATTTTCAATTTTTGTGAGGTTTGGTAAGACTCGAGAGAGAGAGAAAGAGAAAGAAAGTGCTTTCTATGGTTCATTTGTCAACCATCAGTTGGTCATGACTTCCAGCGTATAGGTTTCCCTGCAATTAATGTGATCTAATGTGATAAATCAGAATGCAATGCACTTATTTTTAAGCCCAAATCAAAGTGTGAATTTGGATGACACAAAAATATGAATAGGAAGAGGGATGCTATTTCACTACAATGAAAAAACATGAAGAAATGGTTCTTTTTAATTACGCCAAGAGAAATATTTTTAGAGCAAATAGAAAGAAAAGGTAGGTTACCAAGGAAGAAAATTAATGTGTATGCTTTTAGAAGGGACACAAACACAAATTTTCCTAGGAATGAATAAAATGCAAGGAACCCCGGATGGGTCCCACCGGGTGTGGAAAAATGTTTCTCTTGATTTTTAGACATTTCTTTGAAGTATTGACAAAATAGATAGGGTAACGGGCATAGGAGGAATACTTGTTTTAATCTGGTTGATGGGTTTTTTCATGTGTATGACTTTCGAATCCACAAACTGATCATGAGAGATTCCTTTTGGTTAGAAGGAACTACCTGTAATGAAAGCAAGACCACCAGAAAGAGTTAAACAATATGTGTAGTGAACTACCTAGCGTGTGCTAGATCCAAGAAGTGTGATACTTCCTAGATGGCTATCAATCCACTATTTTAAAAAATTTAATGCAGGAAATGAAGTAAATCCTATTGTAATTTGAAATGATTTAGGTATCTCACTTAAAACACAATAAGAAAGATCTAATCTAACAGGCTAGGTTAGAATAGGATCCGAAGGTCAAATAGTTGGTTTTGGGTCTCTGTAGGTCTGACAAAAGTCTCAGGTAGGTCACAGGTGATTAAGGGGATGTAAAATTAGGTGGATAGATCCATGTTTTGGGTTGTATGAGCATATCTGAATGGCGATGCAGTTAAGGATATGACGATAGTTAGGCATAAGCGGTGTCGATCTTGTGGAGTTCTAGGATGGCACAAAATGGGTTTGGGGTATCCTTTTTTATTACAAAAAGGATTTTGGTTGGTCAGGATGGGGTATTCGGGGATTTGGGAGGGATTTGACGAGGTTTTAATGGGTATATGGAGGGGGAATGTTGAAGGAGGTCAATGGGTGGCTAGGTAAACAATAGGTGATAATATAATGACAAAATGAAGTGAACCAGAGAAGTAGAATGTTTTACTTACTTGGATTCTGGTCCTAGATGCCTGTGAGTGAGGGATGGGGGTGCTGGTAAGAGGTTGAAGGCTGCAGGTGATCACCAATCATAGGAGAGCTTCTGCATGGGCTGCATGTGCATTCCTCTTTGCTTGGTTAGATCAGATCATTGTTGGGGTGGCTGTGCAGGAGAAAATACTTGATCTCCTTCCTTACATGTGTGTTCTCGCTGGAATTCAATCTCAGAAGATGTGATATCTCTTAGGAAGATCTCAATGTTTGCCAACTTTTTCCAATCTTTGCCAACCTTGAAAATAAGGTTATTTTGGGGGTTAAAAGGGTAATCAATGGCGAGTTCTAACTTAATCGGTGACGGTTAGGGCTAACCGGTGTCGATCAAGTCGAGGATTTCCTAGGTTTACTAAACTAGGGAGATCCTCTTGATTTTCTCAAATCTCATGTCGTTAACCCACAGATTAAACTGGAAGCTTCTTGTAAGCATGCGGGAATGTGGTTAGAGAGAATGTAGGCATTGATTTTTAGGGTTTTGGTAAGTCTTAGTTAGTTATGGCAACTTACTAAGAATAGGTCTTAGGGTGAGTTGGCTTGATGAGGTGTCTAGGTGAAGTGTATGTGTGGATATTATTTGAATTAAGATATTTAAATTATAAATATGAGGTGAGGATAATTGAGGTGAAGGGGCAAATGGCTAGGTGAATGTGATGAAGGGTGCTTATTTGTCGAGGGACCAAAGGGAGTGTGACCTAATTTTAGTTTGTATAGTTGGTTTGAGGGTAGTAAGGTGAAGAAAAATTGAGTTGGATACCAAAGGTTTCATGAGAGTTTTGGAGGGTTTTGTTTTTAAATTTTTTTCGTTATCCATGATAAGGTGATGAGGAACACAAAGTGAAAAATAATGTGATGGTTGATGAACTCACAAACTTTCTCAGCTTTGGTAGAGATAGGGAATGGATTCCACCCATTTGCTGTAATATTCAAGAGATTGATTATGATCCATTGATGGCGTTGAGAAGAATGAGGGTTAATCTCACCAATGAGATTGAGGCCCCATTGAGAAAAGGGCCAGAGGTCTCATGTGACCTATAAGGCATGACCCGGGGTGTGATGAAGGTTTGAGTGTTGTTGACATTTCACACATCATTTGACGTAGTCACAATAATCACGGTTGAGGGTAGGCCAATAATAGCCAGTGTAAGATACATTTGGCAATAGCTAGGCCATTGATGTGACCCCCACAAATGTCATCGTGTATTTCTTTGATGGTATAGGGTATTTCGGAGCTAGTGAGGCATCGAAAGGATCCCATCAAAGTCGTGCTTATAGGGAGACCTCCCATGATGACATACTAGGAGAATTTTTGGAGGAAGGTACATCGGCCGTCATGCGGGTAAGATCAAAAGGAAAAATGGAAAGGAAGAGCTAGTCAGAGTATTATTGGTACCAAAGGTCTGATAGGTAGGTGGAAGGTTTCTCAACAAGGTTGATAGCATGAGAGAGGTAGGAGGGTGATTGTAACCTTTGCACAACAAAAAATATTTGTGAATCGGTAGGTGATGAGGGTATTTGTGAGGCGAGGCAAGCCATGGTATTGGCAAACTTGTTCGTAGAGCGAGGGATGGTTTGTAGTTTATAGTGGGTGAAGCTAGTTAGAAAAAGGTCTACATGGTGTTTTTACCATTATAATTCCTCATTGCAACATTGGTTTAGGCCATTGACTTGATTTACTACCAATTGAGAATCACCGAAGATATTAATGGATTTAACATCTAGGGTTTAGGTGGTTTGGAGACCTAGTACGAGTGCTTCGTATTCGGTGATGTTGTTGGTACACTCAAAGTCAAGTTTGAAAGAAATGGGTATGGGTTCACCATCATGTGGAACGAGGATGATTACAGCTCCACCCCCGCATTTACACTTAGATCTGTTGAAGGATAAGGTCATTTTATAGTGTAGAGGATCCTCGCAGCAGTTCGTCGAGGGAAAGGGTAGCAATGGATTTCTCAAGGAATTCAAAGTTGCTTGGTTAGTGGTTAGAGAGTGGGGCATCAGCCGGTTGATCGGTGCTAGCGACCATTGATTGATTTTTGGTGAAGAAAGGTGATATCTAGATCAGCGAGTAGCATGAGAAATCATGAAATGAGTTGGTTTTGGAATGGTTTAGAGTACATGTAATGTAAGGGGTCAGTGTTGGTTATGATGAAGGTGGTGTGGATGAGTAGGTAGTGGAAAATTTTGGTGGCGGAAAGACTAAAGAAAGGCACAACTTTTCTGTGTGTGTATACCTAGTCTCATAATCCACAAGGGTACGGCTTATGTAATAGACCACTTTGTCCTTGTGTTGGTTGTCCCAATGAGAAAGCATGGTACCCAAGGAATGGTCAGTGGAAGAAATATAGAGATAGAATGGTTGGTCGTCCCTAGGCATGGTAAGCACAAGTGGATGTAATAGATATGATTTCAAGCTTTCAAAAGCTTTATGACAATCCGTGTTCCAATGGAAGGTGATATCCTTTTTTAGGAGGTGGTGGAAGGGTTTACAATGATCTGATAATTAAGAAATGAAGTGACAGATAGATTGCAGTTTTCCCTGTAAGATATGAAGTTGGTGGAGGTTAGTGGGTGGAGGCATCTTGAGGATGGCCTTGATTTTGGTGGGGTTGACTTCAATGCCTCGTAAGGAAATAATGAAGCCCAAGAGTTTACTAGATAGGACGGTGAAGACACACTTCTTAGGTTGAAGGCGTACACAATATTGGATGAGATGGTCGAAGATGATTTTAAGAATGGGTAAATGTTCAGCATGACTTTTGGACTTTCCCAAAAGGTCATTAATGTAGTCTTCAAGATGCGATGCATGATGTCATGGAAGATGTAGGTCATGGCTCGTTGGTAGGTGGCACCTGCATTGCATTCTTGACCCAAAGGGCATGACGTGATAGCAGAAGGTCCCCTAAGTGGTAATGAAGGTGGTTTTGTGTTGATTGTCGGAAGCGAGTAATATTTGATTATAACCTGACAACCCATCCATGAATGATAGCATCTCATGTTCGGTGGTGAAGTCAACCAGTTGGTTGATAATGGGTAGAGGAAAGTCATCTTTGGGACAAGCTAGGTTGAGGTCCCAGAATTCAATGCATATGTGGAGTCCCCCCATTGCTTTGGTAATGGGAACGATGTTGGAAATCCATTGTGGGTAGTCGATTGGTAAGATGAAGGAGACAAAGAGGAGGTGCTAGAGCTCCTCTTTGATAAGGAGGGCAATGAGTGGGTGAATTTTACGTAACTTCTGTTTTACGGGTTTAGCATCAAGTAAGGTGACGATATTGTGGACCATGATGCTAGGATCAATACCAGGCATATCGGTGTATGACCAAGCAAAAGTGTTGCTATGGTCAGGAAGGAAAGAAGTGTAGGCTTCCTGTTCAGGAGAATCCAAAGATTGACCTATCTTTAGAATGCATGGGTCATCCGATGTGTGGATGTTGATTTTGATGGTTGATCCACTCAACATGTTTTGTGTTTCAGGAAGGTAGTGTGTAGTGGAGAGAGGAATCTTCCGCACCTAAGTAGGTGAGAATAGAGTCATTGTTATGACATTGTACAACATTGATAGAAGGGGTGTCTTCATCAATCATATAAGGATAGAGGATGGGAAAAGAAGTAGGAGCCTCACCATCTTGTTGAATGGTGAGAATTTCCAATGAAATGGTGTTTATGGAAAAAAAGGTAGGAGGAAAAGACTCTGGGTCTATAGACTCTACGGGTGAAGTGGGTGAACTAGGGTGAAATTTTGTGAGGTTGAGGCACCTCTGTAATGAGGTCGACATGGGATTGTTTAAGTGTAGGCTTAACAAATCCCACCCCACCATGGTCCTTGTGCTTACGAGTAGTGCAAGGGATAACGGTGTGACGACTTTGTTCATAAAGACCGAAGCCAAAACCCTTCCAAGCACAACGATGTAGGAAGGTATGGGCAAAGCGCGGGTTGGTTAATGAGGGAAGGATGGTGGTAAATGGTAGGGTTGGGATAGGTGGTTCAGGTGTGTAAGTGGGAGTGTCAATGACTCCATAGGTCAGATTGGTGCGGAGGTGTGAGGGTGCACAAGAGATAACTTTTCCAATGCGGGGGTCATAATGGGGATGTTGCTGAAGGTTTCCATACTCTTGTGGGGTACGGAAAGTATCGACGTTATAGAGGTGGTACTCCCCTAGTGTCAGGTGTTGAAAAACACCTTCTAGTGGATTATTATCCGGGATATGGGTGGCAGGAATGGATGTCTCTATGGGAGTTTGAGATGAGGAGGTTGCGGGTTATGGCGCAGTGGATGGTTCTACAGGAGCTATGGTGGTAGTGATAAGAGGTGATGTAGGGGTTGAAGAAGAAGTGGTAGAGGTGGTGGCAGTGGAAGCGGGTGCAGAGGTGGGAGCGGTGATAGGTATGAGGACATCATTGGGCCGAGTATAACATGTTACAAGTTTTGAATGGTGAAGGGTCAGCGGGGATGGTGTAGTTGTGTCCCTCATGTTCAAATTTGAGACACTGATGAAGGGTGGAGGGGACACATCCCATGGCATGAATCCAAGGTTGGCCAAGCAACATGTTGTATTAGAACTCTCCTTCCAAGATGTAGAAGAGTTTGGGGATGCTACGGGGACCAACATGAATGTGTAGGATCACTTGTCCCCAAGGTAGTGGTTATGGTGTCATTGAAAGAATGCAACATAATTGGATCATTATGCATGCAATTGGAAGGAATGCACATTTTGTTAAACACATGAGAAGATATAATGTTAATGCTATCTCTGCCATCTATCATAATATGTCTAACATGTATATTGTTGACAAAGGTAGGATCGAGGTCCTTTGTTTAGTGAGGTGTGATCTTGTCATTAGAGAAAGTGAGGGTAGCCACCTAAGATGAGGTGACAAGTGTCGAGGTGGGAGGTGAAGAAATAAGGGAGGCCATGTGGTGTGGTGTGATGATGGATGCAACCAGTGTGGGGTCATTGGGTGGGACCTCAATGGATTGTAGGACCTCAATGAGGGCCTGGCGATGAGATTTGGAAGTTTGGATTAGGTCATACAAGGACATTTTGAGTGGTGATTGATGGAGTTGTTTGATCATGGCACGATGGGCTTTCCCATTGGAGATAGGGAAGGCAAGTCCTTGGATGGTGATTTTAGGTGCGGTTGTGGGTGCGATGTGAGGTATAGTGGAGGTAGTAGGTTCATTTTCCCTAGTTTTCCCTTTATCACGTTGAGCCCGAGTGGCTATTCGAACCATATTGATTTCAAATATTGGTGGTGGGTAGGAAGGGTATGATGTGTGGGATGATGATGGTTGAGCTGGTAATGGTATAGACGGGGTGATTATGGTGGTGGGAGGAATGGGATCTTTGTCTAAAAGATCTTCCTCAATGGAGAGTTGTAGGAGTGCTTTAAGAACTTGGAAATCCTCCACGTTATGACCAGTACATGATGGTAGGCATATATTTGGGAGTCGTCAAACCATTTTGGTTTTGGTTTGAGTGGGTCGTAGGGTCGGATGGGCGGTAAGGTGATGTGGGAAGAGGTGAGTAGGTTAGCCAGGATATTCACATAGGATCCTGCCATTGGGTCTCACGGTGAAGTAGGTATGGTTTTGGGTGAGGAACTCGGTAGTGATTTAGAAGTGGGTGCTATGGATCAAGGTGTGGGGGTGGTTTGGGTTGGGGTGTGGGCCACACCTTGTTAGGTAAGGGTGTAGTGGATGATTTGGTTTTGGGTTTAGGTGTCGCTTTGGGAGGTGGGGTGGTCAGCAATGCAGAATGATGATGTAATAAAGAGAAGTGTGCTAAAGGAGGGAGAGGATGAGTTATCCAAGGTGAGAGGGGTGACCGTTGTGGGGGTAGGGGTGATAGACGGTAGTGGTGGTCGATGTTGTCTAGTAGGTAAAGGCAACTTCGTAGGGTTGGGTAGAAGAGGAGGTGGTGGTAATTGGGGCGGTTGTTGGCTTTTAGTCATATTGTGTATAGTTGATTTTGTTGTTAGAGTTGATGGATGAGGACCCGGGAGGGATGGTAGTGGTGAAGGCGACAAAGAGGTAGTTGGTGATGCCGTGATCGATTGTGCGGGGTGGTTGGTGTTATCGACACTAAAATTTTACTCGTAATTTCTATTTCATTAATGTATGTATTAGGAATATGATGTTGTAGTAGCATCGATAGAAGATAATGGCGCCGTCAAGTATGGTGCCGCCAATAATGTGGAGTACGGTAATATCAAAGTACAATAGGAATGTTGTAAAAGTAAATATTTGTCGTAAGTGGTCCGGTAATGTTAAAATGTCAAAGTTTGGGTAATTAGAGAAGGGGTCTACATGATTAGGAATTAGAAATATTATATTGGTAATAAAGACAAGGAGTGAGGTCATAAATATTTTGTGTATTTTATTTGTAAAAGTATAAAAATGTGGAACCCATGTAAAATGATAAGGTTTATCTTATCTTAATGAGATAAGCTTACATGTACGAGATAAGAGTTAAGGTATGGAATATGATTCGTCAGAGTGGATTTCTTATCCTATCTTAGAGATAAGATAGATAAGCCTAGAAGTTCTATAAATAGAGAGGCCACCCCCCTCATTTAGCATAGAAGGAAGTAGTGAGAAATATTGTAGGAAGTGTGCGAAGGAAGCCATCAGTTTAAAGGTGTGTTGAAGAAGCCATTAAGAGGTGTAATTGTAAAGTTTCTCCCATAGTCTTGGTGAAAGGCAAGTGAAGTCAATTACACTTGAAGTACCTCATGGGTGAGATTGATTTCATGTTAATATTATAATTTATTTTGATATTTCAGATTTGTCATCATTTGTCTTATCATAGTCGATGGTATTCTTGTGTTATGTTATTGTTTTGTTTCCAGATTACATCCACCAAACTAAAGGCTGTGCATTAGTAAATAATCATAGCACGAGGAGTTCCCGGTGAAGAATTATCATAGTGCCGGATTGGTGATGACATTTTGGTTCCGTTCTTGGGACCATTCCTCGTTAGTGGATTTTTACGGAGAGATATTCCCACTTAGTCAAAAATCGATTGGAGGGTAACCTTGTTTTTACTGTGCATAGTAGTTACCATGGTAAAGTCATTTTTGCCATGAATAGTAGTTACCATGGTAAAGTCATTTTTGCTGGAATAGTATTTATTGCAGTAAAGTCACTTTTTACCGTGAATAGTATTTACTAAAGAACTTCACTTTTTACCAGTGAATAGTGTTTACCACAAGTAAAGTCGGTTTTCTTTGCGAGTAAGTCAAGTTTTACCATAGTTTTATCGTGGTCATTTCTATTTTCTTGTAGAAAGGTGTAAAGTCACTTTCTAGTATAGTGATTCCAATTATTTGTACACTCTTGTTGATTGTACTTGTGAGTTGGTATTTCACGGTGGTTACTTTTGAAAATGGGAAAGATTCCTATTTTTCAGCTCAATCTAATGAAGATGCTTCTTCTTTCATTCAAGAGTTTAAGCGATCTTGTATTTGTAATGGCCTTATAAGAAGGGAACAATGGACTGAATTTTTTCCTACCTTTTTGGATGGTTTAGCACTTAGGTGGTTTGAAACACTAGGTGATAATGTGAAAAATTCATGGGATTTATTAAGCGAAAGTTTTCTTGAAGAATTTGGTGAACAACGAAATATGCGAGATCTCATGATCGAGATCAAAAGCTATCCCAAGGAGAGAAGGAGAAGATAAGGGATTATCATGCTCGTGTTCTAGAGCTAAGGAGGAAGCTCAATGCCCAGATCCGGAAGGAAGGACTAGCGGATGGGTTGATGAATGGCATGGATAATCTCCTCTATAAGCACTTCATTCTTGGGATGAAGCCAAAGATCAGACAACGAGTGAAGTATGACCACCCACTACCATTGAACAAGAAAAGGAGATTGTAAGAAGGCAAGAAGAAAGCATGGAAGAGGAGCCCAAAGAAATTGTTGCTAAAGTAGAGCCTACACCAAAGCACCTTTGGTCAGAATCCACAACCACTACCGGTGAGCACAAATATTTCTCCTAGTACATCTACCGAGTATGAAGATCTGCTCAAAAATATGGGTTAGTTAACTATTAATCTTCTTGAGGAAAGGAATTTAGTTCTCGGGGAGGAGATAGAGGTCAAAAAGAAATATTTGAAGTTGTTTGTTATGGTTGTTATAAAAGGTCATTATAAGTATAATTATCCGAGATAGAGCTTCTACATCACGGTAAAGGAGATAATGATAAAGGAAAAGCACTGTGAATTCTTTTGATGTAGTAGATAAGAGCAGAAATAATGAAGTAGATGTGTTTGTAACAAAAAGAAAGAAAGAAAAAGATAATCAAGATGGAAATGATCCTAAGAAGATGAAAGAAGAAACTAGTAAGAAACATAGGAGAAGAAAGTTGGGTGTGCAGGATTTTTTGATTTCACAAGGGCAAGGACCATACTCCATCTTGGAAGATCTATCCAAAAGGCCTACAAATATTACATATGGTCAACTCTTGGCTATGTCTTCTGAGAAGAGGCGGGAGTTGCGAGGTGGACTCAATGCTCGAAGAAGGAAGGAGGTTGAGGTCCCTGTTTTGGAGGTAGAGGTAGATCCCTATGCTCCACAAGCTGAGGTATTATGTAATGGTATTTCAATTCATGATGTCTTAGTTGATGGAGGTGCTGCAGTTAATGTAATGACCGAGTCTGTAATGAATATGTTAGGTTTAAAAATTGATCGCCCTTCAACACTTATGTTAAGGTCATTAAATAAAGGAAAAACTAAACCAAAAGGTGTAGTTTCAAATGTGGCAATATCTGTTATGGGTGTGGTATGTGTGGTAGACTTTCAGGTGATGAAAAATGGTACTGTTGCGTACCCAATGCTGCTGGGAAGACCATGGCTAAGGAGAGTTCATGCAAGAAACTACTGGAATGAAGGTTTCATGACACTTGGACGTGGTAGAGAGAGGGTGAAGATAAATGTGATCCCTTGACATCATAAGGCAGAACCTGTGGATTCAAGTGATGAAACTGATGATTGGACATCCTCTGATTACTCTAGTACCAGTGAAGTGGACACTGAAGATGAAGAAAGCGAGGTGGATGTTTCAGTCATGGATATCCTTCCAGTCACACCAACTCATGACCCCATAAAATTATCTGAAGAAGAAGTTGATGATCGTCTCCAACAAATAAAGATTGGTGATCTTTGTGATGGAGAGTGAGAAGGAATCCTATCTCCGGCTCTTTCGAAAGGTACATACACCTATTCACTTTTGATTACAAGGAACTCCGTCAAGTAAGTTGGGTAGAACATTGTATTGAGCTGGTAGATGGTGCTAAGCCCATAAAGAAAATGCCATATAGAATGAATCATAATTTTTCCAAGACTGTAAAAGAAGAAATAGATAAGTTACTTGATGCGGGATTCATATTTGCCGTGGAGAATTTAGAATGGGTTTCTCCCATTGTGATCTCAATAAAAAATAATGGGAAGCTACGTATTTGTGTTGATTACAGGAAGCTCAATAAGGCAACAAAGAAGGATCATTACCCTCTGCCATTTTTCGATCAGATCTTGGACGAAGTAGGTGGCGGGAGTGCTATAGTTTCTTTGATGGATATAGCGGCTCTACAACCAAGTTTGTATATAGAGAAAGATCAGTGAAGACCACGTTCACCACTCCTTGGGAATGTTTTCTTATAGAGTTATGCCTTTTGTGTTGTGTAATGCTCTAGCAACATTCCAGCATTTGATGAATAGGGTGTTCGAACCCTACATTGGGACCTTCATCAGAGTATTTCTGGATGATTTTTGCATCTATGGGAGCAAGTTGGACCACCTGCACCAAATGGAAACAACATTTCAAAGGTTAGATGAAGCACAAGCCTCACTAAACCCTACAAAGTGTGTCTTTGGATGTTCTAAAGGCGTTTTGTTAGGGCATGTTGTATCCAGAGATGGTATTGTAAGTGCGATCACGATAAAGTTTCAAAAATCAAAGATTTACCATTTCCTCTTAATAGAAGTAAGTTGACATCATTTTTAGGCCATATGGTTTACTATAGAAGGTTCATCAAGAATTTCTCAAAGATTGCATGAGCCACTAACTTGATTCTTGAAGAAGGATGTTACTTATGAACTAGGAAATATTGCACATGAAGCTTTTGAACAATTGAAGGAAGCCCTGTGTCTTCACTGTTTTGAAGAATCCAGATTAGAGCAAGCCATTCATTGTGTACACGATGCCTCAGATGCAGCACTAGGAAGTACTTTGAGCTAAAAGGATGAAAATGGGAATGAACATCCAATTTACTTTGGGAGCCAGACAAATGAGCGAGTCTTTGAGGTAAATTATACATGGCGAAAAAAGAGGCTCTGGCTATCATTTTCTTGTAAAGAAGTTTAGAAATTACTTGCTAGGGAAAAAATTTCTAGTTGTAACAAATCATCAGGCTCTAAAATATATTGTAAATAAGCCTAACCCATCAGGGAGGATAGCAAGATGGATAATTTTGCTACAAGAGTTTGAATTTGATATTATAGATAGGCCAGGAAAGAAACATGTCAATGCAGATGCACTCTCTCGAGCCTATGATGGTTTAGGATCATCTTGTGATGATGATGATTTCCCGATGCAGCATTGTTATCCCTTGACACAATCCCTAGTGAATACATAGATATTTGGAATTATCTAAATGAATTCAAGTTTCTGATGGTGCCAATGCAAAGACTAAGAGAGAGATTACTCAAGCCCGATCGTCCATATTCTATTACGCATGGAGTATTATTTCGAATAGGGACGATGGACAAGATCAAGAGGAAATTGGACGTGATCAAGGGAAGGAACTACTAGAAGAATTCCACAATGGTACATGTGGAGGGCACTTCTCTGGACAACTTACAGCAAGAAGGATCTTGGATGCAGGTTATCACTGGCCCACTCTTTTTAAAGATTGTTATAATTATTGTAAGACATGTGATATTTGTCAAACACATGGTAACCATAAGACTTCATCAGCTCCATTATGTCCTATTCTTCCCCTTGGTCCCTTTGAAAAGTGGGGAATAGACATTGTAGGTCCACTTCCAACTACATCACGCCAAAATAAGTATATTGTAGTTGCCACAGATTATTTAACCAAGTGGGTTGAAGCTAGGCCATTGAAAACAACTTCCATGGATGAAGTGGCAAGGTTCATGTATGAACACATTGTCACCAGATTTGGTTGCCCATTAGAAATTGTAACAGATCAAGGAAGCCACTTCATTAATGAGGTGGTAGAAGCCCTAGTCAATAAGTTTTCTATTAAGCACAGGAAGGCAACAACATACAAGCCAAGCACAAATGGACAGGTGGAACGAACAAATTTTGTGTTGTGTCAAATTCTAGCAAAAGATGCAGCCTTGCAGGTACATAAATGGGATAAAAGGATTCATGTAGCATTGTGGGCATATAGGGCAACATCAAAGTCAGCAACAGGATACTCCCCATTTCAGTTGGCCTATGGCATTGATCCAGTTCTTCCTATTGAGTTTGATATTCCCACTGTGAGAGTTATGATAAATGAAAGGATGGATGAAAGTGATTGATAAAAAGAAAGGTTGGTACATCTTCATTTGCTTTGGAGGAAATGAGAGAAATAGCAAAGGATACAAGCCATAAGAAGAAAATGAAGCGAAGGAATACTTTGATCAAAATATCCGGTGGTCTCCACTTCATGTGAATGACTTGGTTCTAGTATATGATTCCGAGATACAAAAATGAAGATAGAGAAAATTTCTTCCAAAATGGATGGGGCCCTACAAAATAGCATTTGTGCATGAAAATGGTACGTATCATTTGGAGGAATTGGATGGCACTCCCATTACGAAATGGGTCAACCACGACAAGTTGAAGATTTTCCAAGCAACAGAATAGTCTACTCTCAGGACGGAGTAGAAGCTAGGAAGGGGAAGATGTCGACACTAAAATTTTCTTCCATAATTTCTATTTCATTAATGTATGTATTAGGAATATGATGTTTTAGTAGCGTCGATAGAAGATAACGGCACCGTCGATGCGGTGCCGCCAATAATGTGGAGTACGGTATGATCAAAGTATAATAGGAATGTTGTAAAAGTAAATATTTGTCGTAAGTGGTCCGGTAATGTTAAAATGTCAAAGTTTGGGTAATTAGAGAAGTAGGGTCTACATGATTAGGAATTAGAAATATTATATTGGTAATAAAGACAAGGAGTGAGGTCATAAATATTTTGTGTATTTTATTTGTAAAAAGTATAAAAATGTGGAACCCATGTAAAATGATAAGGTTTATCTTATCTTAACAGATAAGCTTACATGTATAGATAAGAGTTAAGGTATGGAATATGATTCGTCAGAGTGGATTTCTTATCCTATCTTAGAGATAAGATGGATAAGCCTAGAAGTTCTATAAATAGAGAGGCCACCCCCCTCATTTAGCATAGAAGGAAGTAGTGAGAAATATTGTAGGAAGTGTGCGAAGGAAGCCATCAGTTTAAAGGTGTGTTGAAGAAGCCATTAAGAGGTGTAATTGTAAAGTTTCTCCCATAGTCTTGGTGAAAGGCAAGTGAATTCAATAACACTTGAAGTACCTCATGGGTGAGATTGTAACAGTTCAATGTTAATATTATAATTTATTTTAATATTTCAGATTTGTCATCATTTTGTCTTATCATAGTCGATGGTATTCTTGTGTTATGTTGTTGTTTTGTTTCTAGATTACATCCACCAAACTAAAGGCTGTGCATTAGTAAATAATCATAGCATGAGGAGTTCCCGGTGAAGAATTATCATAGTGCTAGATTGGTGATGACATTCCCCCATAGATCCTCGCTCTGTTTGGCTTGCTTGATGAAGCCTCGTTTTGTTTGCACTTGTTTAATGTAGTTATGAACTACATTCTTCTTGAAATGTGTTTTGAATGTGAAAATGCTAAATGTTTGTTGTGGAAGCCTTTATTGCCATGTGTTGTATTGCATCTCTTATTTAAATATGGTTGGGGCTCGGGGCCATTGAGGAAGGATGGATTATCCCTTCCCATTGGATGTCTTTTTTGGGTGGAGAGTGTTGCCTTTCTCCCTTCCTTGTGATCAAGATGAAAAGATGAAGAAACTAGCATCTTTGTTGTTTTGGAGTAAGAGGAATATATAGTTTTATAGTCTTTTATTTCAAACAAGTTATTGTAATCCTCCCCACTTTGGAGTGGATGAATTGTATAGCCATTTGTAATGTGAAGATATTTTTATTGAAAACGGAAAATTGAATTGTAATGTGAAATGTAAAGAAGTTATATTCTACTCACTTTGTTTTGAAAGGAAATTCGAAAAGATGTTATATGTAGTGCATTCGTATTTAGAAATCAAATGGAAAAAGAAAATTGTAAAGTTGTATTGGAAATGAATAAAGGATTGCATTAGTTCTCAAGATTGTATAGTGTATTAGAATTGATTGGTGTTAAAGGTTGAAATCTTTGTTGAAAAGAAGAATGTGTAGGAAGTATATTGTTTTTGCATCCTTGGAATTATATTAAAATTGAATTCAGAATTTGTAATTTTGACTTGGGAATGAATTGCTAGAATCAACTGAATGTATTAGACTATATTGGAAATAAGTTGTTACATTTAAATGATGGAATTGATAAATAGATCCTTTAAAAATTTGATCACTGGCATTGTAAATTCTAAAACTAGTAAATCTAAACAAAATGCACAGTTCAGACCTACACTTAATAACCAACTTAAAAATGTTATGGAATAGCATGCTAAGACACTAAGGAACTCAATTTGACAAAGAAAACTTAAGAAAACAACTCGACCATTGCTAATTCGAATACAATCCCTCTAACAGTCATTTTCCTGTCATTTGACAGAAAAATACAAACTTGAATCAATTGGACAAATCAACCCTTCGAAAACACTCTAAACCCTCCCTAGATCAATTCTCCATGTCTACTTGACATGTTGAGTGAAGGAGGAAACCAAATTTTATCAAAAGTGAAAGTTGGAAATTACCAACTTGCAAATTAAAATCTTGTAGATTGGTTTCTCAAATTTGACCCTTTAAAACTAATCAAAAATAAATTTTATGGTTCTTGTGAAAAGAGGTCATCGCGAACTTTTTGAAAAGTCCTCATTTTCCCAAAACCGAGCTTTTCAGCTCAAGCTATGGCCATTTGAAGTTTTACTTCAATTTGGCATTCAAAAATAAAATAAATCTAACTGTTAACTTTAATTTTTTACTTTCAAAAAATTTCCACCAAAATTCCATAGCCCTGTCATCCCTTAACCAATTAGGACCTTCCATGTGGCACCTCGGAGGGGTGGACCAAAGTTTTAAACTTATCTTTTTGAAAATTTTACCTTGGGAAAATTTTCCCATTTTCCTCGCATCTCCAGCGACCCATGACCAATCACGTGCTGATATGATATGTGGCAGTGGAAGCACGGAAGAGTTTTTGATCTTAGCATTTTTTGTTTCCCTTTGGAAAAAATTCCATTTTTCCTCTGCGGCCCCGCTCCTATGCCTTGCCTTGGAATTATTCTTTTCGTGGACGTGTGGGCCCGCATGTGCCTTTTTGACTTTTATTCCTTCTTGGTGTCATGCCTTAGATTTTTCCACTTCCCTATCTCTTGTGCCAATCAACACGTGACACATGGCACCCTTTCTACCTTTGGCGGAGGTGTGCTTGAAATTTCTCACGGGAGATTTTAATCCCCAAAATTTTAAATCTTTTGCTGCCCTCGCTCATTCATTTTTCCCATGCCAATCCCTGAATGATGTGTGGCTCCCTCATTGGGTTCATGGGCATGCAAAGGTGACTTGAGATTTTGTGCCAAAGAAAGGAAAATGTTCCTAAAAACCCCTGCCGCTCCGCCAACCCCTCACCTTTTCCCGCTTTAAACCAGGATTTGACACGTGTCCACCAGGGAACCACGGATGCACAAGATAAACATGGATTTTGTGCTGTGTAATGGAAAATTTTCTTGAGCTGCCCCGACCCACCAACCTACCAAAAGGCCTTCTTCTCCTCTTGACATGTCCCCTTTGGGGAAACTTTGGCCCCAAAACTTCACCCGACCATATCTTGAGTTCTACAAGGAGTTAGGAGGACTTCTTTATATCATTTGGAAAGGTGAGAAAATTTCTTATCCATTGGAAATGGTTTAGAGAAATTTTGAAAGTAAGAAGAATGATAAAAACAAATTTGAAAATCAGAGCCTCTTTAAAGAGTGGGTATGGGGTAAATTACTCCCTGAACCTAACTAAAACATCTAACCCTAAAATTTGAACCTTGTGAACTTGTTATTAGTTAATGATGGGAAAATATGTTACAATACATTAGTTTTGTTCTAAAAAATGTTAGTGACAATTGATGTCTTAACACGGATGTAGACACTACAAAAATTAAAATAAAAAATTATCCCATAATTTTTCTAGCTAACCCTAGGTTATTTCTTGGGTCTCAGTGGTTGTTAAATGAGCACTACAGTTTGATATCGAGTGATGGTTCAAAGGTACGTGACCATTGGCCACACTAGAAAACTTGAGACATGAAAACTTAAACCTAGTACACTTGTAAATCTAGAAAACAACTTAGCAATAATATGTATGTTTAGTAAACATGGAATTTGTATAAATGTAGAAAAATGAATTAACTCTCACTTTGGTCTATGTAGGAGGCTTAGAAGGAGTGAGAGGAACCTTCACAGAGACTCGAATCACCACCACCACCACTAGATTAGGGTGTGGCAGCCATTCTACCTCAGATTCTACATACCCTTTAGGATGTCAATGCTGCTCTACGTAGAGGATTAGGAGGAGAACATGCAGCTAGTCATAATAGAGCCCCTTCTATTTAGGGGGGGTATCTCCTCAACTTAGCGAGGAGCATAGAGGAGAGAACTCCCATGTAGAGTCTACCTAAGTAGAGTCGCCACCTAGGAGGCAAGGTGATAGAGTTCCAGAGCATAGAGAGAGGTCTCAGAGCCCTAGGCTTAGGGATGAGTGTACTAAGATACCTAGAGGCCGACAAACCATAGAACGGATCACATTAGATAGATCTTGAAGCTTCAGCCCTCACATTAATCGGGTGATATAAGTGGATTTTAGGAAGAGGCACGGCTAGTGAGATTGATCGGTTGCTTCAAGATTTTTCCTTGTTATAGTAACATGAAAGCTTGTGTTGCGATCCATCTACTTGAGGATGGAGCGGGAGTGTGGTGGAGGACGAGGAGCGAGCAAAAGCTCCATGTAGATTCAGAGACAGTGACTTGGGAGCTTTTTGAGGAGAGATTCAGGAGTAGGTATTTATCATGGAGGTTCATCTAGTAGAGGATTGACAAGTTCCATGACCTCCGATAGGCTTCTCTTTCAATAGTAGCAGTATGAGAGTAGATTTCTAGATCTACTCCAGTATGTAGATTATATGTAGGATGAGCATGTGCATATTCATAGGTTCATCTGGGGCGTGAATTTAGATATTGGAGGTGCAGTTTGGATCTAATGTCTGCAAACATTAGCAGAGGCCATCGAGAAGGCCTATATTACAGAGGAGACTCGGGGTAAGACCCAGTCAGGCTAGAGACCGAGTTAGGAGCCACATTCAGCAGATGTAGGATGATAGATCGAGAGGTTTAGTACCTTTTCCTCATGGTGGCTAGGGTACAACATAGTCATCCTTTAGGCCATAAGCAGTAACATTAGAAGTAGTCTCACCCACCCCAAAGACCTCCATAGAGAGTTGATGCACAAAGAAGTCGGAGTATGGGGCCTCCTCCTAGGGGTCCCATCAGGACACAAGTTGGACCTAGAGCTCAGTCAGTGGGAGCTCGCTAGTAGAGGCCACAGAAAACCATGGTTGGATCATCAAGACCCATGCCACAAACTTCTAGAGGTGCTAATCCTTGGAGAGGATCAGGTGGTTGCTTTGGATGTGGATTTGTGGGACATTTTTGGAGAGATTGCCCTCAGAACCCTAACAACGGTAAGGCACAAATTTTAGAGTTAATTGTTGGTGACATGGGATGTAGCCACAAGATTTATGTAGTGGTTGAGAACTACCAGGAAGAGCATCAGAGCATAGTCATTAAGACCATAGGTATCATCGGTGGTATTCCTACCTTTATTTTGTTTGATTCTAGTTCTTCTGATTATTTCATTGCACCATCTTTAGTAGAGAAATATAGGTTAGTGGCTGTTAGGAAAGGTCTTAGTTAGGATGTCGAGATGGCTTCTGGAGCCAAGATCTCTGTAGACTCCTTAGTTAAGGAGTGTGTAGTGGATTTGGGACCTTTCACCACTACCTCAGATATCCATATTCTTCCTTTGGGCTCGTATGGAGTCATTTTGGGTATGGATTGGTTATCTGCGCACATGGAGTGGCTAGGATGGATTGTTATCACAAGAATAAACCTTGTGTAGATGATTTGGGAGTTAAGTCAATGATTTCAAGGGTCAGGAGACTCATTTCCATTCGCACCATCTCTGTTATGTAGCTTAAGCGGTGTGTGCGATGGGGTTGTTAGATGTATGTTGTTACAGTCAGTGATAGATCAGAGGATGGGTCTAGTGGACCATCGCTAGATGATCATCCCATCTTGAGAGAGTTTTCTAATGTTTTCCGGGAGCTACCGGGGTTACCACCCCCACGTGAGATTGATTTTCATATAGACCTAGTTCCTGGAGCAGATCCTATCTCACGAGCATCTTATATGATGACCACCCTAGAGCTCTGTGATCTCAAGTTGTAGCTTGAGGGCCTTTTAGAGAAGGGCCTTATCCATCCTAGTGTATCCCCTTGGGGTGCACCGGTGATCTTTGTGAAAAATAAGGATGGATCCTTGCGGTTGTGTATTGATTACCACCAGTTGAATAAGGTAATGATCAAGAATTGTTACCCTCTTCCTCGTAACAATGACTTATTCGATCAGATGAAGGGAACCATAGTTATCTCTAAGATTGATCTCAAGTCAAGGTACCATCAGTTGAGGATCTCAGAGGTAGACATTCATAAGACCGCCTTCCACAAGAGATATGGGCACTATGAGTTCACAGTGGTGCCTTTTGGTTTGACTAATGACCCCTGCAGTGTTCATGAGTTTGATGAATGGGGTATTCAAGACCTTCTTAGACCACTTCGTGCTCATCTTCCTTGATGAAATTTTGATATACTCACATACATGTGAGGAGCATGAGGGGCACCTTTGTTAGGTTATTTTGTCTTCATGAGTAAGCAGTGACTTTACGAGAACTTAGAGAAGTGTGCTTTCTTTCGAGACAGAGTTATAGTATTTGGGTCATATTATTTTTGGGGAAGGTATCACGGTTGATCCTTCCAATATTAGAGCTATTATGGATTGGCCAACACCCACTACAATGACTGAGGTGTGTAGCTTCATGGGATTAGTAGGATACTACCGGAGATTTGTTTAGGACTTCTCTGGATTGTGCACCCTATCACTTCCCTTTGAGAGGAAAGTGAAGAAGTTTGTTTGGTTGGACGAGATGGAAGTCGGCCTTGAGGACACTAAAGGTTTTCCTCACTTTAACACCCATTCTTGTAGTGTCGAATCCACGGGGTGAGTTATTTGTTTTCACGGATGCTTCATTGGCGAGGACTTGGAGGTGTGTTGATATAGGATGGCGAGTAGTAGCTTTTGAGTCTTACAAACTCAAGGATCACGAGATTAATTATCTCGACCCATGATCTTGAGCTTGTGGTAGTTGTGCATGATTTGGTTAGATGGAGACATTTTCTTTTTAGACGAAGATTCAGACTCAGGATAGATCATTTGAGTTTTTGCCACCTCTTCACACAGCCCAATCTCAATGCTCATCAACAACATTGGATGGAGTTGCTTTGTGAGTATGACATGGAGATCGATCATGTGAAGGGGAAGGAGAATGTGGTAGCATACGCTCTCAGTAGATGGAGACATGTGGCTATGACCACTACAAAGGAGTATGATTTTGGAGTAGGATTCTTCAGCAACTTCCTCTTGACAGCTTCTACATTGCAATATGAGTAGAGATCAAGTCACAGAGACCCCTTGAGGGGAAGTTTGATGGTTTTTCCTTAGAGGTAGATGGTATTCTCAAGCACAAAGGTCAAATATATGTTCCCAGAGATGGAGGATTGAGGAAGGACATCTTGGTAGAGGCACATCATGCACCCTATTCATCCCATCCTAGGGTGAAGAAGATGCACACTACCTTGAGATAGTTATACCATTGGAGAGGAATTTGTAGAGACATGGCTTAGTTTTTTACGATGTTTAGAGTGCCAGAGGGTTAAGGCCAAGCATCAGCATCCAGCAGGCCTTCTTTATCCTCATGCTATACCGGAATGGAAGTGGGACACCATTTCCATGGATTTCATTGTTGGGCTACCGATGTCGAGATATCACCATGATGCCATTATGGTCACGGTTGATAAATTGACAAAAGTGGCTCACTTTTCTTTGGTGAAGACCACTTATATAGCTAGAGTAGTGGCACAAGTATATTTGGATGAGATTGTCAGGTTGCACGAGGATTCCGTAAAAGATCATTTGTGACTGTGATCCTTTGTACACTTCACATTTTTAGACTACCATGCAGTATGTCCTTGGGATGAGGATCAACTTCAGCACAACATATCACCCTGAGACAGATGGACAGACCGAGTGAGTGAATCATATTTTAGAGGATATGCTTAGGATGTATGTGATGGATCAGCATTCTAAGTGGGAGGAGTACATGTACTTAGTGGATTTTTCCTACAATAATAGTTTTCAGAGTTCTATAGGCATGGCTCCTTTTCAAGCTCTATATGGTAGAGAGTGCAGGAAACCTCTTAGCTGGGATAGGTTAGAGGATAGAGTATCTCTTGGACCAGATCTTTTGTAGGACATGGAGTAGTAGGTAGTGTTGATCAGGTAGAGATTGCAGGAGGCGCAGGACAGGTAAGAAGAAGTATGTGGATCAACATAGGATTGACCATAGATTTGATGTGGGCATAAAGGTGTTCCTTCATACTGCAGACCACACAAAAGCCCTATCCGTTATGGAAAAGGTTCTAAGTTAGATCCTAGATTTGTTGGAATTTTTGATATTTTGGATCATATCAGCCATTTGGCCTACCGTCTAGCATTGCCACCTAGCTTGTCTCACATACATGATGCATTTCATGTTTTAGTTCTTAGGAGATATATTGCAGATCCTTCTCATGTGTTGGATTGGACATCATTGCAGGTGCAGGATCAAGGGTGGGTGATGGTGGAGTCCATATGTATCATAGATCACAGGACCCTAGGCCTTTGAGGTATAGAGATTGATCAAGTATGGGTGTAGTGGGACAGATACAACGAGACCTGCAGCTACTTAGGAGGATGCCACAAAGATTACGAGTGTAGTCTCAACATTTTTTCCAATGACTTCTAGGAGGAAGTTGAGTTTAATGGGAGGGGGATGTAGTGCCCACTTCCCTTTGACACTTTTAGATACCGATCATGGTATTGTTGATCTTGTTATGGACACTACTATGTTTTATTTTAGTTTGATAGTTAGATGTGAGATCATGGATTATTATTGACTGGATTGATTATTATGCATGATGGTTACTAGAGATATTATTTATATATGTGGATGATGATTTACTATTCGACATGGACATATTATAGATGTTGATTCGGACATGTGATATTGGATATTGTGAATAGAATTAGCATGAGAATTAATTGATGATGATATAGTTGATTAATTAAACTAAAAATGATAATGTTGATTTCTTGATCTTGTTGTGATTTATATGAATATATGGCTTTATACGTAAATTTATATCATTTTGGATGTTCTGATATGGCCATGAGGCTGAAGGAGGTATTTGTGTTTTGCAGGTTAAAATATCACAACAATGTCGGGGGACTAGAGACTAACCATATTGGAATTCTGGGTGAATTCAACAAGGTCACCATGGCAATTGTTTTTTGTGTGTGTGTGTTGTGTTGTGTTAGGGATTCCCATGGGGGGGATTTCCACTATATGTGACCATGGGTTTGTGTAATTTTTTAATGTGGTTTCTTTATTAATGTTGCATGTATTTATTTTGTGATGTGTTACCATTTTCATTAGTTATATATGTTGTGTTAATGTTGTGAATAATCATGTGTTAAAATAAATAAATCAATATGTCATAGGAATGTAATAAATAAATTTGTTTGCTCTTAAATGTAATATTGTAAGAGTGTGTAAGAAAGGTTTTAAGAATGTGTAAGAAATATGTAAGATAGATTTGGAGTGTGAAACACTTCATCCTCTTGGGAAATTCGAATTTGTCCTTGGTGGCTATATTTGGACGCTTGTGGGACAAGTTAAATTTGTCCCACACCTCTTAAAATTATTCACCAACCACACCTATGGTTTGAAGGTTAAATTTAGGCCTTTTTAATATATTTTGAATGACTAATTGTAAGTTTTAATTGCACTTTTCTTACATGTTTTAAATTCAGTTCTTTTGGAGTATGGGTCATTTTGGAGTGTGTAAGTTATATTGTCATTTTATTTAATATTTTTAGGTGAATGATGTTGACTTTTTCTTGGGGTTGAGGAAGAATCATGTGGCATCCCACATGGATCCACATCATCCTCTTCTCTTCCGTCTCCTTTAAAATTCGAACCCCTTGTTTTTGAGGTTGTTGAAACTTTGCATACTTTCCTTGGGGTGAATTTCTTGCTATTTTGGAGTCTTTCTTGTGGAAAAAGATTGGAGACCATTGCATGTTGGTGTGTTGCTGATTTTTGGACTGTTATTTTGGCATTGGGAAGCTTGTTGATCTTGGAACAAACTCCATTATGGAGAGGTAGGAACTTGAGCCTTTTTAAATGTTTTCTTTCTCTTGCATGCATGTATGAAATGGTGATTGTTGTTATGTGTGTTGGCTGGTTGGGTAGACTACTTAGCACATGGTGTAGGAGAAGGCTATGGGGATTTAAAATGGGGGCATAAGAGAATGCCAATGGCATCAATTTTATTGTGGAGGAATTTTTAGATTGGGATCCAACATGGAAAAGAAATAGCTTGCATTTCTTACTCTTGGGGGCATAAGGGAGAAACTTGGGGGGGCATAAGGAGTGGTTGTGAGGCATAAGGTTTATGGTATATGATATGTTATATTGGTGGTATGATTATTGGTGGATGCCTAATTCCCAATTGGGAGGCATAAGTAGCTTCCCCCATCAATCCTTGCTCTTTTTGGCTTGTTTGATGAAGCCTCAGTTTTATTTGCACTTGTTTAATGTATTTGTGACTACATTCTTCTTGAAATGTGTTTTAAATGTGAAAATGTTGCATGTTTTTTGTGGAAGCCTTTGTTGCCATGTGTTGTATTACATCTCTTATTTCAATATGGTTGGGGCTCGGGGGCCAATGAGGAAGGATGGATTCTCCCTTCTCATTGGATGTCTTGGTTGGGTGGAGAGTGTTGCCTTTCCCCCTTCCTTGTTGTGATCAAGATGAAAAGATGAAGAAACTAGCATGCTATTGTTTTGGAGCAAGAGGAATATACAGTTTGACAATCCTTTCTTTTGAACAAGTTATTATAATCCTTCCCACTTTGGAGTGGATGAATTGTATAGCCATTTGTAATGTGAAGATATTTGTATTGAAAATGAGAGATTGAATTGTAATGTGAAGATACTATTTGACATAGACATATAATAGATGTTGATTCAGACATGTAATATTGGATATTGTGAATAGAAATAGCATGAGAATTAATTGATGATGATATAGTTGATTCATTAAACCTGAAAATGATAATGTTGATTTCTTGATGTTGTTGTGATTTATATGAATAGATGGCTTTGTTAGTATATTTATATCATTTTGGATGTTCTGATATGGCCATGAGGCTGAAGGAGGTATTTGCATTTTGTAGGTTAAAATATCACAACAATGTTGGGGGACCTGGAGATTAACCATATTTGAATTAAGGTGAATTTAACAAGGTCAACATGGCAACTGTTTTGTGTCTGTGTGTGTGTTGTGTTGTGTTAGGGATTCCCATGGGGGATTTCCATTATATGTGACCATGGGTTTGTGTAATTTATTAATGTGGTTTCTTTATTAATGTTGCATGTATTTATTTTGTGATGTGTTACCCTTTTCATTAGTTATATATATTGTGTTAATGTTGTGAATAATCATGTGTTAAAATAAATAAATCAATATGTCATAGGAATGTAATAAATAAAGTTGTTGCTCTTAAATGTAATATTGTAAGAGTGTGTAAGAAAGGTTGTAAGAATGTGTAAGAAATATGTAAGATAGATTTGGAGTGTGAAACACTTCATCCTCTTGGGAAATTCGAATTTGTCCTTGGAGGCTATATTTGGAGGCTTGTGGGACAAGTTAAACTTGTCCCACACCTCTTAAAATTATTCACCAACCATACCTATGGTTTGGAGGTTAAATTTAGGCCTTTTTAATGCATTTTGAAATGACTAATTGTAAGTTTTAATTGCACTTCTCTTACATGTTTTAAATTCAGTCCTTTTGGAGTATGGGTCATTTTGGAGTGTGTAAGTTATATTGTCATTTTATTTATTATGTTTAGGTGAATGATGTTGACTTTGTTCTTGGGGTTGAGGAAGAATGATGTGGCATCCCACATGGATCCACATCATCCTCTTCTCTTCCCTCTCCTTTAAAATTTGAACCCCTTGCTTGTTTGAGGTTGTTGAAACTTTGCATACTTTCCTTGGGGAAAATTTCTTGCTATTTTGGAGTCTTGCTTGTGGAAGGAGATTGGAGACCATTGCATGCTTGTGTGTTGCTGATTTCTAGACTATTATTGTGGCATTGGGAAGCTTTTTGATCTTGGAACAAACTCCATTATGGAGAGGTAGGAGCTTGATCCTTTTTAAAATGCTTTCTTTCTCTTGCATGCATGTATGAAATGGTGATTGTTGTTATGTGTGTGTTGGCTGGTTGGGTAGACTACTTAGGACATGGTGTAGGAGAAGGCTATGGGGATTTCAAATGGGGGGCATAAGGGAATGCCAATGGTATCAGTTTTATTGTGGAGGGATTTTGGGATTGGGATCCACCATGGAAAATAAATAGCTTACATTTCTTACTCTTGGGGAGCATAAGGGAGAAAATTTGGGGGCATAAGTTTTATGGGATATGATATGCTATATTGATAGTATGATTATTGGTGGATGCCCAATTCTCAATTGGGAGGCATAAGTAGCATCCCCATAGATCCTTTCTCTTTTGGCTTGCTTGATGAAGACTCAATTTTTTTGCACTTGTTTAATGTAGTTATGAAATACATTCTTCTTGAAATGTGTTTTGAATGTGAAAATGTTGCATGTTTGTTGTGGAAGCCTTTGTTGCCATGTTTTTATTGCATCTCTTATTTCAATATGGTTCGGGCTAAGGGCCAATGAGGAAGGATGGCTTCTCCCTTCTCATTGGATGTCTTGGTTGGGTGGAGAGCGTTGCCTTTCCCCCTTCCTTGTTGTGATCAAGATGAAAAGATGAAGAAACTAGCATGCTGCTATTTTGGAGCAAGAGGAATATATAGTTTGACAGTCCTTTCTTTTGAACAAGTTATTGTAATCCTTCCCACTTTGGAGTGGATGAATTGTATAGCCATTTGTAATGTGAAGATATTTGTATTGAAAATGGAAGATTGAATTGTAATGTGAAATGTAAAGAAGTTATATTCTACTCTCTTTTGAAAGGAAATGTGAAAAGATGTTATATGTAGTGCATTCTGTATTTAGAAATCAAATGGAAAAGAGAAAATTGTTAAGTTATATTGGAAATGAATAAAGGATTTCATTAGTTCACAAGATTGCATTGTGTATTGGATTTGATTGGTGTTAAAGGTTGAAATATCTGTTGAAAAGAAGAATGCGTAGGAAGGAAGTATATTGTTTTTGCATCCTTGGAATTATATTAAAATTGAATTCAGAATTTGTAATTTTGACTTGGGAATGAATTGATAGAATCAACTGAATGTATTAGACTATATTGGAAATAAGTTGTTACATTTAAATGAATGAATTGATAAATAGATCCTTTAACATTTTGATCACCGGCATTGTAAATTCTAAAACTGGTAAATCTAAAAAAAAATGCACAATTTAGACCTGCACTTAATAACCAACTTAAAAATGTTATGGAATAGCATGTTAAGACACTAACGAACTCAATTTGACAAAGAAAACTTAAGAAAACAACTCGAACATTGCTAATTCGAATACAATAACTCTAACAATTATTTTCTGTCATTTTGAGAAAAATACAAACTTGAATCAATTTGACATATCAACCCTCGAAAACACTCTAAACCCTCCTAGATCAATTCTCCATGTCGATTGACATGTTGAGTGAAGGAGGAAACCAAATTTTATCAAAAGTGAAAGTTGGAAATTACTAGCTTGCAAATTAAAAGCACTGTAGGTTGGTTTCTCAAAATTGACCCTTTAAATTTAATCAAAAAATAAATTTTATGGTTCTTGTGAAAAGAGGTCATCGAGAGCTTTCTGAAAAGTCCTTGTTTTCCTAAAACCAAGCTTTCTAGATCAAGTTATGGCCATTTGAAGTTTTACTTCAATTTGGCATTCAAAAATAAAATAAATCTAACTGTTAACTTTAATTTTTGACTTTGGAAAAATTTCCACAAAAATTCCACAACCCCATCATCCCTCAACTAATCGGGACTTTCCATGTGGCACCTCGGAGGGGTGGACCAAAGTTTTAAACTTATCTTTTTGAAAATTTTACCTTTGGAAAATTTTCCCATTTTCCCCGCATCTCCATTGACCCACTGACCCAATCATGTCTTTGACACATGGCTAGGCAAAAGCGTGGGAGAGTTTTTGATTTTAGCATTTTTTTG
Source organism: Taxus wallichiana var. yunnanensis (assembly GCA_018340775.1). Lineage (NCBI taxonomy): Eukaryota > Viridiplantae > Streptophyta > Pinopsida > Cupressales > Taxaceae > Taxus > Taxus wallichiana. Next base: position 355,493,669 of record CM031243.1, on the reverse strand, counting down.
TTTCCCTTTGGTAAATATTTCATTTTGCCTCTAGAGCCCCGCTCTTGTGCCTTGCCTTGGAATCATTCTTTTCATAGAAACACAGGCCCACACATGCCATTTTGACTTTTATTCCTTCTTGGCATCATGCCTTAGGTTTTTCCACCTCCCTGTCTCTTGCGCCAATCAACGCATGACACGTGGCACCCTTTCTACATTCATTGGAGGTGCACGTGAGATTTCTCACTGGAGCTTTTAATCCCCAAAATCCTAAATCTTCCGCTACCGTCATTCATTAATTTTTCCCCATGCCAATCCATGAGTGATACGTGGCTCCCTCCCCAGGTTCGTGGGTGAGTGAAGGTGACTTGTGCTTTTGTGCCAAAGAAAGGAAAATGTGCCTAAAAACCCCTGCAGCTCCACCAACCCCTCACCTTTTCCTACTTTGAACCAAGACTCGACACATGTCCATCGGGAAGCTGTAGACATGCAAGATAAACATAGATTTTGTGCCCGTGCAATGGAAAATTTTCTTGAGCCGCCCCGTGACCCACCAACCCACCAAAAGGCCTTCTTCTCCTCTTGACACGTGTCCCCCTTGGGGAAAATTTAGCCCCAAAACTCTGCCCGACCATATCTTGAGTTCTACAAGGAGTTAGGAGGACTTATTTATATCACCGGAAAGGTGAGAAAATTTCCTATCCATTAAAATGGTTTAGAGAAATTTTGGAAGTGGTAATTATGATAAAAATATAGTTAACTTAGAGCTAGCTAGAGAGTGGGTATGGGGTAAATTATTCCTTGAACCTAACTAAAACATCTAACCCTAAAATTTAAACCTTGTGAACTTGTTATTAGTTAATGATGGGAACATATGTTGTAGTACATTGGTCTTGTTCTAGAACTTGTTAGTGAAAACTGATGTTTTACAACCTGGTTGTAGACACTACTAAAAAAAATATCCCATAATTAGTTTAGTTAACCCTAGGTTGTTTGTTAGGTCTCAAGTGGTTGTTTAAATAGGCACTACAAGAAATCAAAGTTCACAAAAAATGTAGCCCCGAAGAGGAGTTAATCTCTACACAAGTTCTTCACAAATGATAAATAGTACAAGAGATAAACCTCCTTCTATCCATTTAAACTAGGAAGGTTAGTCGACAATAGTCAAACCCATAAGTATCATTCACTTAACAACAAAACCCTATTGGCTACAAATTTCTATATTATTGCTACAATAATTTGAATAGGGTAGACCAACAGGTCATAAGAAATCACCATCTCAAAATGGAGTCAAGTATAGAAAAGTTCAAACAATGAGCATATCCAAGGACAGAGGAATGGTAACTCAAATAAGGAAAGAACCAATGATAAATCATTTTGTTCAACTGAACAAGAAGTTCCAGTTTCAAACCAATTCAAGATGAAAGCATATTGTAGACTCGAACCATATACTGGTCTCAAAAGAATACGTATATATACATATATTTTCTTTCTTAAAAAGAAGTCAAAGACTCAATCACTATATCAGTCAAGAATGACATCCCAAAATAGTAACATATCAAGTTCAGAATTACCATGAACCCAAAACTGAAGACTCACAAAGGCTTCACCAATTATTACTAAAATTAACAATTTGTGACTTAGAGAACTAAGAAAAATGGTAGAACAGAAAGTATCCTTCCGAATAGTTTCATTGTCTAAGGTAATAACCCAATCCATTCCAATGAAAAAGAAACAAAAATTCAAAACCAAAATTATCAACCATAAAGTTGTGACAATGGTGACCTAGTATAAAACTATACAGTCAACCTAGAACATAGGATTCCCTCAAAATAGAGTGGAAATAACACTTCCTCTAATTCCCATGCTCCTACCATCTCTAGAATTCGATACAGTAATAAATAGAAGTTCAACATTCCTTTAGGCAAGACGTTTCTGTTCCTAATCTCAAAGAGATTTCAAACAACTCAAACAAGTTTTCACCCAGTCTCCTGGTGAGTATGTTACTTAAATAAAGAGTTATAAGCTAAATATTTTAACAAAGGAATAACCCAATACAAAAATCCTGAACATAATCAAATATATCGACCCAAATATAAACTCATAACACTCAAGTGTTAAATCAGAGTTCAGTGTCAAACCCAAGCTTCACGCACAAACATTCAAAACTTCACAAGAAAGATAATGTGAAAGCAGTGCCAAAATACGAACTCCCAGCAACAATTCAGCATTGCAAAAGTTTTCCAACATTGTTTCTAACCAAAACGAAGCCCCCACACAAATTTAATAAAAACATAAAGTACCAACACAAGTTTGCATCTAAAGAATGCAACCCAAAAGAAAAATAAAATAGAACTCAAGTTTCCCTAAGCTCATGTCCTTATATTGTCACGAAATTCATTTCAAAGCACATTAACTTTGAGTACAAGATCTAGAGAGAAAAACAAAGATATAGAACAAGTTTCTAATACCATTTTCACTTGCATGCAGGTCATAAAACTTGCATAGAAAGGTAGTTTCCAAACATCACTATTTTTTTTTCGCCATGGATACAAATCCAAACAACACAAAGATTCACCAAACCCAACAAGCAAAAATAACTAGACAAGCATGAAAACATGAATCTCATGAGAGAAGAGTTGTTCTAATGATTCATTTAGAAGAATGTAAAGAATTTTAATAGTTAGAGCCTATCATGCCTGATAGTGACTCCACCAAATTGAAGGATACTTCCACGTAAGCCTCTACCAAGTCTACTAGCCCTTTCCAAATCTGGTAGTACTTCCTTCATTTAAACCCTTTCAACTCAATTAAATGCCATTAGAACCATCGCCCTTGTGACATGCAACCCCTTAGGTTCCCTTAATAGTTTAGGATAGATTTAAATAGAACTTAGGTTAGTTTAGAAAATACCAACATAGGTCTTAAAACATTTGCCATTAGAATTCCCCACCTTAGGTTAGGCTCAATTCATAACCCTTTAGTATTAGGTATTAGTTAAAGTAACCTAGTATACTTTAGTAACCCTTCTCTTATCCATTTAGCACAATGCTTAGGTTAGGTCGCCAACCCAACAATAGAATAAGAGGCTTAGGTTAGAACAAAATTCAAATAAGTAAACATAGCTAGGACATAGTTGTTCTTACCTAGCTTAGGTTACCGTTAGGATAATCCTTAGATTCTTAGGACTCCAAACTCATCCTCAGAGAATTGAATTTTTCTTAAGTCCTTAATGTCCTACCAAGATCAATTGACAAACACCGAGCACAACGTATAAATTTGAACAAAAACATATTCACACAAGACCATAGAATTTGTATCACACAAAGTTTATTCTTCAATGTCCCTTTAAACTACTACAAGACAATTTATCATTTATTCTATGAAAAGGATTTGAAACATTCCTTGGATTGCTGAAATTGATCCAAGGATGAGTCAGAAAAAGAAATAAGTCTGCAACTCTTTAAGCTAGATTGCAACTCATCTTTCCAAAGTGAAAATTAATTCTTGATAACCATATAATTTTAGTCTAATGATTTTAAGAACAGAAAATATTTATCCTTATCAAGCATGATCTTCAATCAGTCAAAAGAACACATCTTTATCCAGAAAATCATATGTCAACACTTGAATGCAAAAAGAGGAATATATCAGTTGTCAAGGGTGTTACATGCTTCCCTCCTAAAAAGAATCATCGTCCGATGATTATCTCATTTTAATGATTGCATCAAGGAAAAATCATCTTATTCACTTTTCTTACCATATGTCAAAAACATATCAAAATTATTAAGTTCCAAAAATCAGCATTACATAGTTGTTTATTCAAAATAAATAAATATCTGCCCAAATTGGCTTACTTATTATATTATAAAGATAAAATCTCAATTTTTTTATTAGTCAACAGAATCAATCCTATTCAAATAGATATGGAAAATTAGTTTTCATATCCTCAAGGTTTTCCCAAGTTGCACTCTCTTCATTAAACTGGTCCCATTGGACCTTGCATTGACTTATCTCACGATTTCTCAAATGTACTGGTGAGTTTCAAGCACTCGTATGGGTTTAACCATGATTATTCCTGGGTCCTAGACTTGCAAGGAATTCCAATTTAACACATGTGATAAATTTGAAACGTATTTCTTAAGCAAAGAAATATGGAAAACATCATGCATTCGTGACAAAGCAGGAGGTAATGTTAAACGATAAGCTATAGGGTTGATTACTTCAACTATCTCAAAAGGTCCCACATAACAAGGTGATAACTTGGTAGCCTTGCCAAAATTTATAGAAATCTTTTTGGTTTAACCTGAAGAAAGACATTCTCACCAAGTTTAAATTTCCTATCAACCCTCTTTAAGTCAGCATAACTCTTTTGCCTATCTGTTGCTTCTTTCAAGTGTTCACAAATCAATTTAACTTGTTGTTCCATTTCAATAAGAATTTCAGGTCCAATTACCTCTCTATCATCTATGTTGTCCCAACTAACAGGGGTTCTACATTTTCTTCCGTATAATGCCTCGAAAGGTTCCATCTTAAGAGAATCATGATATGTATTATTGTATGTGAATTCAACTAATGGAAGATACTCTTCCCACTTATATTGTTGATCCATGCAATACATCCATAACATATCTTCTAAAACTTGATTTACTCTTTCAGTTTATCCATCCATTTCGGATGATACGAACTGAAATTTAGTTTAGTCCCTAGAGTTGCATTAAGCATTTTCCAAAATCTTGACGTCATTCTAGGATCTCTATCTAAAATGATTAATTCAGGTACTCCATGTAATCTAAAAATTTCATGTACAAATATTTTAGCCAAAATAGGAGAATCATCCTTCAGATTCCCAGCAATAAAATGTGCTACCTTTGTTAGTTTATCCACAACTACTAAAATAACATCATGTTTATTTCTTGACATAGGTAACCCTTGTACAAAATCCATGCTTATTACTTGCCACTTGTACTTTGTGGTATGCTATGAGGATACAACAAATTGGTTGGGTGCATATGTTCTGCCTTAACACGTTGACATTCAAGGCAATGTGTCATAAACTCTATAACATCCTTTTTAATCCCTTTCCAGAAATATTGCTATTTTATATCAGCAAACATTTTTGTAATACCAGGGTGTCCAGAAAAGGTGAATTGTGAAATTCTACTAACAATTTCTTTCTCAAATCATTTAGCGAAGGTACATAGACTCTATTTTCAAATCGTAAGATTCCTTCATTATCAAAGTGAAAACCTTTATACCTCAAATCATTTGAATCTGCAGCAAGTGCTACTTTTACTTGCTAAAAGTAAGAGTCAAATTCCATAAAACATTTTACTTCATCCTTAAACTGAGTTCTTAACGTTATAAAAGCAGAAATGTGCTTCCTACAACTTAGGGCATCAACCACTCTATTTTTTTACCCTTTACGTAATCTGATGTAAAAATCATCTTTGAGACAAAAACTCTAACCACCTTCGTTGTCTTACATTAAGATTTGGCTAAGTGAAGATATACTTCAGTCTAAGGTGATTAGTTTTCAATTCAAAAGGTTTACCAAGTAGGTAATGTCTCCAAACTTGTAGTGCATGAACAATGGCAGCAAGCTCTAAATCATGTGGAGCATAATTCAACTCATGTAACTTAATTTTCTACTTTCATAAGCTATGACATGTCTATTTTGTAACAAAATACCTCCTAGACCTTCACCTGATGCATAATTACCACCATAAAATCTCCATTAGGGTTTGGTACTACAAGAATAGGTGTTGAAGTTAACTATTCCTTCAAGGTTTTGAATGTAATTTCACATTTCTCACTCCAAACAAACTTTTTATCTTTCTTCTGTAAGGAAGTTATTGGGGTAGCTATCTTAGAAAAATCTTTTACAAATTTCCTATAGTAGCCAGCAAGTCCCATGAAGCTTCTAACTTCATGTACATTCTTAGGTGCAAGCCACTCTGTTATAGCTATAATTTTCGAAGGATCTACAACAATTCCATTCTTACTTATTACATGTCCCAAATAGTGTACTTCTGTGTCATAGAAAGAACATTTAGACAACTTACCAAATAACCATCTCTTTCTTAATATTCCCAAAACTATCTTCAAATGCTCATGATGTTCCTCAATACTTTTTGAATATATGAGAATGTCATCCAAGAATACGAGCACAAATTTGTCCAAGTATTCTTGAAAGATATTATTCATTAAATTCATAAATGTTGCAGGTGCATTAGTTAATCCAAAAGGTAAAACCGTGAACTCATAATGTCCATACCTTGTTCTGAAAGCTGTTTTATGAATATCCTCATCCTTAATTCACAATTTATGATATCCAATTTGAAGATCTATCTTAGAATATGCTGATACTCCATGCATCGATCAAATAAATCATCAATCCTAGGCAAAGGTACCTATTCTTTATTATTTCTTTGTTTAACATTCTGTAATCAATGCATAATCTAAGGGTTCCATCCTTCTTTTTCACAAAAATTACAGGTGCTCCCCAAGGTGAAACACTTGGTCTAATCAAACCTTTAGACAAAATTTCATACAACTGAGCCTTAAGCTCTACTAATTCTATAGTAGTCATTCGATATGGTGCTTTAGAAATAGGTTCAGTTCCAGGCTTGATCTCAATCATGAAATCAAACTCCCTTTTGGGTGGAAGACCTAGAAATTCTTCCGGAAATACATCACTGAAGTCTCATAACAGCAGATATTGTTCCATAATATCACTGCTCTCTTATGTTGATTCAGTAATTTTTACTGCATATAAGGTACAACCTTTATTTTTGGCCTTTTTAAGTTGCATAGTTGACAATTTTCTAACATAAATCTCACATTTCACACCCTGAATCTCTGTTTTTTCGCAGGTCATCTAAACAACTAATGTGTTTTTCAAAATAGTCCACTTTAGCCTTATGTTCTGCTAACCAATTAACACCTATGATTACATCATAAGACCCCAAAGGTGAAACATAAAGATCAACCTCAGCGGAAAATTTAGGTAAGTCAAGGACTGCTCCAAAAAGACACATATTAAGCTGTATGAACAACATTGTTCCCATATTGTAGAGTCAATGTTTTATCCATGTTTCAGCCTTTTCTTTTTAGTTTTGATGTTAATTTACTAGAAATAAAACATTCAGTAGCTTCAGTATCAAAAATAATAGTTATAGGTAAGCCAAATAACTTACCCGGAACTTCTATGGGCATGGCCTATTTCTCAGCCTGCTTGTCAACTACTGCAACATGTATCTTGTGCTACTAATTACGATCATCCTTCTTCAAAGGACATTGATTCACGTAATGATCTTTTCCATAGTTATAACAACCTCCTACAGGTCCCTTCCTAGGCTCGAGTTTATTTCTAGCCTTAGAGTTATCATTCTAACCCCCATAGGACTTTCCCATTATTATTGTTCTTAGCAAAGTTGTTAGTGCATTACCAACAAACTTGTTTGTTGCTGCTTTCTTATTAGTATTAGACGAAAACTTAATTTTCATTCAGAATTTCTTCCATGGTCCTTACTTAGGTGCAAGAGATGATAAAGAGAAGTTGGGATTTTTCTTCCTTACTTCCTCCTTATGAGTAGAAATTGCCTTTAATTTTTGTTCCTGCCTTATGGATTTTTCAATAACCCCTTCCATTGTGGTTGGGCTATGAACATCCACCTCTCCCCCTATAATGGGATTCAATCCCATGATGAATTTCCATATCCTGAACTTCTCATTAATTTGGTACTGAGGTACATACTTAAGGAGTTTTGTAAATCACTCCCAATACTCAGTTACAGTTTGCTTTCCTTGAGCTAAGTTCTAGAATTCAATCATTTTCTGATCATAGTAGAGTTGTGGAAGCCATCATTTTCTAAAGTAACCTTTAAATTGATCCCATGTGATATTAGCTTCATCAATATTCAACTCAGCCTTATGGTTGTCCTACCATGAAGATGCTTTATGAGAAAGCTGATATGCTCTCCATATCACCTTTGTTTCTTCTGAGAAATTCCTTATTGCAAAGTATTTCTCCATTTCGTTGAGCTAGTTCTCAACTCCATATCCTAATGTGGTGCCATCAAACTTAGGAGGATTTATCCTTTTTATATCATTAGTGAGTTCATCTACTAGCGTAGCCTTTTTGTTCTCAGAATGAACATGTATATTAGTATTGTTATTATCAACACCCACATTGGTGTTGTCCCATAGAGGTGGTTGATTATTGTTATCAGCTTCTTCTTCCTCCTCATTACCCATTACTTGTTGTTCAAGTATAGCCAAATGATCTCTTGTGTCCAATAGGGTAGCAAGGATCTCATCAAGTTTCGGCGTTCTACTCCTTCCTCAGCGGAGGATTATTTGCAACATTTCCTCTTGTTCTAACCATTTTCTATTACAAGAAAATTTAATTTTCATCAGATTATGGACACAATAGGTCCAAGAGCTACAACCTTTAGCTCTGATACCAAGATGTAACATTCCCATTTTAAGACTTTAGAAACAAGGGAATTTTTTATTTATTTTAAAATATAATGTTCACTGTTCTAAATAAAGCATTATTTAGAACAAACATTCCATGCCAATCGAATTCAAATAGATAACCATATGCAGTTGTAATGACTTGGTGATCCACCGATCTATTCATTCCATAACTCGGTAAGCTACCAATCTATTTATGTTATCTTAAGTATTGAATACATATTGTATACTTTGTATACTTGGTTTTTCTACCCTACACCGGGTACTGAGTGATTTGTTTAAAGAACATATCTAAATATCATTACCAATATTCATCTAATATCACATTGTTTTAAACTTAGTGACGTAGGACAACACAACCAGTAGCTTGTGATACTTTGGCCAAAGATTTACAACATACTATGTATGTCACTATTCCTAGATAGTATACTCATCATATTGAAATACATCCTTCACCTCACTCCTCTATTATCATGATTGGTCTTTACTGACTACCATCAGTCCACTTGTCCTAGGTTTAACACTAGCCCTAGTTAGAAATATAACTTATTATAAGAAGACACTCACAATGGCTTAGGGTAAATGGGCATACTCGATTGACCTAAGTCAACCGGATGTGCCAAGGTACCCTGAGCCATTGGAAGCTACTTCCTATCCTAAATATGCCACTAACTTGACCTAGAGAGAAACTAAGTTCAATTCCAAGTTCTTATTGTGTGTAGATCTAGATGATCAATGTGGAAGGGTGATGCCACATGTCAACTACAATGTTGTATTCTCGAGAAGACCCAAGTCTTCTCGAAATTACAGCCCTGTAGTTGGCATGTGCCAACATCCTACAGAAACTACCTCATCGAGATGTACATACCCCAAGGAGATTATTAATACATTGTTAATTTGGATTAATACACTAGTTTTAGTAACCCTGTTAAACCCTAATCCAACTCTCCTTAAGTTCTTATTGTATACTTGTATCAATCGAGTATTAAAGAACTTCGTTAAACTCATGGTTGCTTTTAATGTTCGTTTTCATGGTGTAACCAACAGTTAACCAAAACAGGACAGCGATATCATAAGTTTCATTAAAATGTACTTTAACTTTCAGGAAGGTTTAACAACCACATATATCCAATTAAATTAGAATTCATACAAAATGAATTCTAATAATTAGTAATCATATCTCCAAACCTTTTAGGTTTATATTCAATTGAGAGAGAGAGAGAGAGTCTTCCTCTAAATGATTAAGTATTAGGGTATATTATTCCCAATATCCATAGTTCTTACTTCATGTTTATACGCAACACATTACTATGTTAAATTGTTTAGATAAAACACATTGTAATATGCAACTCAACTAGATGCTCCATTATAAGGAAATTGAACTAATTCCCATTATCCATCTTATCAAAGATAACAAGATAAGCATAACATTATATAAAGAATATCAACCAGATGGAACTTTCATCTTCTTTATAAAAGTACGAGATAATTTACACAACCAATGCAAATAAATCACAACTCACAATTCATCATTACAACTTATAAAATTTACAAGACTATGCACTTTAGGCAACTGCATAACAACAACCCTCATTCTATAAAGTATACAACTTTTCTTTTACAATACAACAAAAGAATGAATCATAATTCTTTACTAAGAATTATACATATATCAGCCAATGCATCATATAAGTTTTTTCCTTCTTTTACCACTTAAGTCATCCATCTGTAAAAATAGCTAGCACGGGTCAGTTCAATGAACTAAGCATGATAAGCACTAAGCATTAAAATGAAGTGCATTCCACTAATTGTTTCATTAAAGCAACACTACTTTAATGAGATAATAAAAACATCATACAATCAGCATAAGTGATAACAAATAGAAAGGAAGTACATTAATAAATCTAGATCCACTTTAAAGAGAAGAGTATAATATAATAAACAATATCTGCCTAAGATCTTAAAGTTATATTAATCCTATCAATGGCTTGAAAACAAACAATCAAACATGTCATCCCATTATTTCATAATTCTATCCTAATAGAATACCACATTTATCTTTTCTAAGAGACAAAATAAATGAATACAACATGGTTCATTCTAGGATGATTAATCTAAATCATAAGTAAGGAATAAAAAGAACCAATGTGTACCATACCCAACTTATTACATCCGAAAGAGAGACCAGTTCATACATGAATTACTGTTCCTTTCAGGGTAATAATCTTACACATTCAACATTAGAATATACATCAAAATAAAATTCCATAACAATACAAGAAGGTAAGGAAAAATCAGAACAGTCCAATTGCAATTCCAATTCCAACTCTTCATGTTAGAAGTTATCCATAAAAGATCAGAAATCAAAGTTCACAAACAAAGTAGCCCCGAAGAGGAGTTAATCTCTACTCAAGTTCTTCACAAAAGATAAAGAGTACAAGAGAGAAACCTACTTCTATCCATTTAAACTAGGCAAGGCTAGTCAACAACATGATCGAACCCATAAGTATCATTCACTTAACAACAGAACCCTCTTGGCTACTAAACTTTCTACATTATTGCAACAATAATTTGAACAAGGTAGACCAACAGGTCACAAGAAATCACCATCTCAAAATGGAGTCAAGTACAGAAAAGTTCAAACAATGAGCATATCCAAGGATAGAGGAATGGTAACTCAAATAAGGAAAGAACCAATGATAAATTGTTTCATTCAACTGAACAAGAAGTTCCAGTTTCAAACCAATTCAAGATGAAAGCATACTACAGACCCGAACCATATACTGGTCTCAAAAGAATATGTATATATACATATATTTTCTTTACGAAAAAGAATTCAAAGACTCAATCACTTTGTATTAGTCGAGAATGACATCCCAAAATAGTAACATATCAAGTTTATAATTACCACGAACCGAAAATTGAATACTCACATAGGCTTCACCAATTATTACTAAAAGTAATGATTCGTGATTAAAGAACTAAGCACAAATAACATAATGGAGAAATTATCCTTCTGAATAGTTTTAGTGTCCAAGGTAATAATCCAATCCATTCCAATGCAAAAGAAACAAAAATTCAAAACCAAACTTCTCAACCATAAATTTGTGACGGTGGTGACTGGTATAAAACTATACACTGATCAACCAAGAACATGTGATTCCCTTAAAACAGTGTGGAAAGAACACTTCCTCCAATTCCCACACTCCTACCATCTCAAGAAGTAAATAAATCTTTAGGCAAGATGTTTCCTATTCCTAATCTCAAAGAGATTTCAAACAACTCAATAAAGCTTTCACCCAGTCTCCCAATGAGTATGTTACATAAATAAAGAGTTATAAGCTAAATATTTTAACAAAGTTATAACCCAATACAAAAATCCTGAACAAAATTGAATATATCAACCCAAATATAAACTCATAACACTCAAGTGTTAAATCAGAGTTCAATGTCGAACCCAAGCTTCACGCACAAACATTCAGGACTTCATAAGAAAGATAATGTGAAAACAGTGCCAAAATATGAACTCCCAGCAATAGTTCAGCATTACAAAAGTTTTCCAACACTTTGGTTCCAACCAAAACAATACCCCACACAAATTTAATCAAAACACAATGTAGCAACATAAGTTTGCATCCAAAGAACGCAACCTAGAAGAAAAATAAAACAAAACTCAAGTTTCCCTAAGCTCATGTCCTTATATTGTCATGAAAGTCATTTCAAAGCACATTAACTTTGAGTACAAGATCTAGAGAAAAAAAAAGATCTGAGAACAAGTTTCTAATACAATTTTCACTTGCATGCGAGTCATAAAACTTGCACTGCAGAGAGGCATTTTCCAAACATCACTATTGTTTTTTATCATGGATACAAATCCAAACAACACAAAGATTCACCAAACCCAGCAAGAAAAAATAACTAGACAAACATGAAAACATGAATCTCATGAGAGCAAAGTTGTTCTAATGATTCATTTAGAAGAACAAAAATAATTTTAGTAGTTAGAGCCTATTATGCTTGATAGTGCTACCATGAAATTGAAGGATACTTCCACATAAGCCTCTACCAAGTCTACTAGCCCCTGCCAAATCTGGAAGTGCTTCCTTCATTTAAACCCTTTCAACTCAATTAAATGCCATTGGAACGCTTGCCCTTGTGACATGCGACCCCTTAGGTTCCCTTAATAGTTTAGGATAGAATTAAATAGAACTTAGGTTAGTTTAGCAAATACCAACATAGGTCTTAAAAACATTTGCCATTAGAATTTCCCACCTTAGGTTAGGCTCAATTCAAAACCCTTTAGTACTAGGTATTAGTTAAATTCACCTAGTATACTTTAGTAACCCTTCTCTTATCCATTTAGCACAATTCTTAGGTTAGGTCGACAACCCAACAATAGAATAAGAGGCTTAGGTTAGAACAGAATTCAAATCGAAGTAAACAAAGCTAGGACATAGCTATTATTACCTAGCTTAGTTTATCGTTAGGATAGTCCTTATATTATTAACACTTTGTAAACTCATCCTTAGAGAATTGAATTTTCTTAAGTCCTTAATGTCCTGCCATGATCAATCACCAAACACCCGAGCACAACATACAACTAAACAAAAACATATTCACACAAGACCACAAAATTTGTATCACACAAAGTTCAGTCTTCAATGTCCCTTTAAACTAGTGAAAGCCAATTTATCATTCAGTCTATGAAGAGGATTTGAAACATTCCTTGGATCACTGAAATTGATCCAAGGATGAGTCAGAAAGAAGAAATAAGTCAAGCAACTCTTTAAGCTAGATTTCGGGCCATCTTTCCAAAGTGAAAATGAATTCTTGATAACCATATAATTTTAGTCTAATTATTTTAAGAATAGAAAATGTTTATCCTTATCAAGCATGATCTTCAATTAGTCAAAAGAACACATCTTTATCCATAAAATCATATGTCAACACTTGAATGCAAAATATAAATATATCGGTTGTCGAGGGTGTTACCACCCATCCCCCATGTACCCCACCCTTACAAAAATTGACTCAAATGCATCTTCTCGGGGCATACCAATTAGACAAACATGCATAATGTGCTTGCACCTGCCCAATGATGAAGAACAAAAGTACAACATAAGAACTCAAGCCTATACACCCATAGCTCTCTCAGACAACTACACCGGGAATCTTGGTGCCTAGGCAAAGCATGTCCTATCCATCATCATATCTGTAGCATCCCCATCGGTGATCATGGGAATCTCCCACCCTCTACATCTGGCAGTGCGAAAAAAAAACTTCCTCCATTGGTAGCACTACTAGCCTCGGCTCCTCTTGACAGGCTAGGTACATCTCCCCATAACTCAGGTTGGCACTGTGGAATGTCATCTCCACCAGCCCCTCACCAAATAATGTCAGCATCAACTCCTCAGATGCCTTTGAAGAGATCAATTATACTTTTGTCCCCAAAATAAGTAACTGCAAGATCCTATAAATGTCCTCTAGGGTGACTGTCATCTCCCCCATCGGTAGGTGGAATGTGTTGGTCACCGAGTCCCATCTATCGATGAGGGCGACCATCAAACTTGGCTATCAGACCGCATGCCAATAGCATCTAATGCTCATCAGGCCCACCTCCATCACATGTCACCACTCCTCGACTGTCACCGCCCGAGAAATATCAAAAGTAGAGGTGGCACCCTTTCTTGCATCTGCAACTTATCTTTCCCCCGCATCTAATACAAACATCACATTAATACACCTTACCCATACCCAAAATCACCCTCGACACCTCAATTATACCTTGCACCCTACCTCTTGTTTTTTCCCCAACTTACCTTCACATCACATATTCTATCTACCCACCCCCAACCTCACCCACTATCATTTACCCATACCTATTTCAACCCCCACCCATGCTATCTTTTTCACCAAAACACCTTCTTTTACCCCTACCCATCTCACCCACCCGACCTGGGGCACTTTTGGCCCCTTTTTCCCCAAACTACGACCAGTACTGGTTATCTCTAACCAACCTTAGTCTCCTGTAAACTAGCATCAGTCAACTATTTCGTGACCGATACCGGTCATACCCCACCGATGTCGGCTAAATCTCGACCAATGCTGGTCACATCACACAGAAAACGGCAACGCCCAAACCCTCCATTTTCCAAAAAAATCCCATGTTCCCTCTCTTCTACCCACCCATCCTCACCTAAACCTCCCCTCAACTCCCTCCACCCCTCATTCACCCAACCCCCTCTCTCCCCATTCCTATTTCATCTAATTCACCCTCCAAAATTTAAATTTCATATTCCCCACAAACCTCTTTTTCTCAAACCGCCCTCCAAAACAATCTAACTCACCAAACCAAGCAAAGGATTTCCTCCAACCTCATCATGTTGTCGATGCCATGGTGGCACGTCGGGCCACCGACCGGTGGTCCCCCGATCCCTCTCCTACCTCTACCATCACCAATCACTCACCTCACCTCCAACCAATCAAATCACTCAATCTGATCTCGTGGACCTACCTATCAACTACCAATCACCTGCTATGTGGCTCGCCAACTCAGCTCTCCGTACCATTCAGACACTTTCACACTTTCCCTCTCTCTCATGTCATTTTCTTCTATTTCGCATGGGACAAATGATTCTAAAAATGTGGAATTTTCCTTTTTATAAAAACCCGACCTAACAGCGTCGGTTTACCTTAATCGACAATTGTCATGTGCCCTACCTTACCATGGCTAATTTACCCATACCACCATTGGTTAACCTTGGACCGGCACATCGATTACCCTTGACCTCCACTTTACCACCAATTTCACCCTATCAACTTACCCACAACCTTTTTCACCTCACCCAAAGCCCACCCTGACCCTTGACCTCACCTTTTTACTCATGCATGCCCCTTTTCCGTGACTATAGACCTTGCACACTTGCTCTACCTTGCGATGTTGTTACCACATTGTTAGCCTACCAACCTTACCTTTCCTACAACCATGACCTTTACCCAAAAAAACCTTGACCTTTTGGATGTAACAGAACCACCCTATGCGTTCCTGCATCTTACCTCATTGAGTGCCCAGGACCATATCCTTTACCCTAGATACCGGACCTCAATAACCCGTGTTTGGATAACTTGATCGACCTTGGATGATGTAGAGTTTGAAAGCTCTTCACCATGGTACCATGTCATAATCTCTACATGTATGTACACTTGATTGACACTACCCTACCCACATCTACCTACCCACCCACACCTACCTACCCATGCCTACCTACCCCACATGTTGATTCTGTGGATATTCTCATGTCCTCACTTGTTGCACCTTGTGATGATACCTATTTTCCTCATCCTTTTTACCTTACCTTACCTATGGCCATGACCTAGTCCAAAAAACCTTGACCTTTTGAGTGTACCACAGAAACCACCCTATGCATTCCTACATCTTACCTCGTTGAGTGCCCGGACCATATCCTTTACCCTGGATACCGGACCTCAATAACCCATGTTTGGATGACCCTTGTGACCTTAGCTGACATAAATTTATTATGTTGAGCAACCCTTGTACCTCATTTCATTTTACAACATGTGTGTATGTTTAAATGCCCTACATACTCACTTACCTTACCTTTTGTCCTCACCCTACCCATGCACCTCATCTCTCTCACACCTCTCACCGTAGTCTATCAAACCACTTTGAATCTCTCTATTCTTCATCGTCGGTGCTGATTGGAGGGGGATCACTCGAGCTCCTATCTGGGGCACCCAACATCCACCTTCCCACCCTACATTCATATGGGGAAAAAAATAAACCTTTTTTTTGTGTGTGCGCCTACCACTACAAAGTTACCTAATAAAAAGGGGCAAAATGTAGACACTAAAAACATGTCACATTTCATCATCTTCCTCCAAAATAACCTAATAGCCACATTCTACATGGGCGATTGATTTAACCCTAAATCGGTCATGCACAACCCCTTTCTTTCACACCACAATGACCCTTACTCACATAGCCAAGGATTTAATTAACATCAATTAATTAAATTTCCCCCTTTACCCACTCATCAAGCCACCTCACCCAACCACCTAACTCTTCCACTACCCCACTTGCCCCTCCACCTCACTATTACACTCCTTACCTTTCCCATACCTTGCCCATACCCTTCTAGAAAACCCTAATAGTGGCCACTCCACTCATTGGACCATTCTATCCTATTATCGATTCTAAGGGGCGGAGAACGCATGTGCTCCACCACTCAAAATCAAGTAGGAAGGCATATTCCCCACTTTTCAAAAAAAAATCCCCAGAGCATAACCCGGTGTTGGTCAAGTGGGAGTGGCATTGGTCACCTACAAATACCCACTCTGGCTCTTTCCAAAGGGTTGGCATTTTGGAATTGGTTCACATTTTCATGGTTGGTTGGTTAACACATTGGACACTTGCATACTCATTGGTAGCTCATTGAAACAACATGCCATTGGAACTCCTAGCTGAGACCATCGGTGGAAGCACTCACAAGAAACCTTTATTAGAACATCCATTGAGAAACTTTGAACCAAATTGAGCTTGGGAAAGATCTCTCTAACCAACTAACCAGCCTTCATTGACATCTATTACTATTCTCCATCGGATGCTCACTCTTCTATGCGTATCATACTCTAAGTAAGTGGATCCATGTATCCTTCACTCATATTTTGTGTTCTTGTTCCTCTATGTTCCTCCAAAGAGAAAAACTTCCTCCTACCATTCCAATCTCACCTATTCAGCCCACACCTACACCCAGGACCCTCTCTCACCCCATTCCACTCCATATCAATCCTCTGGCCAGTCATAAATGGCACCTAATCCCCACCACAAGACCTTGACCAAATACCAGTGAGCATCACCGGTTAACCCTAACCATGGTCGATTGACCCGACCACCGTTGCTCACCCTACTATTTAATGAGTTACCCTCCTAGCCAAATACACCCAAAATCAACCCCATAAGCATCCCAACACTCTTTCCTAGACCTACCAGTCATCTAAAACCTCAACCATACCCTCTCAACACTATTTCCTAAGACAAAGTGAGACCCAAACACCTGCCACCTAGACCTCTGTCACTTCTACGGTGACCGATACCACGATCAAAATTAGCGGCATCAGTCATCCTCAACCAGCATCAATCTTTGTGTCTACTAACATAGAGCAGACCAGCAACCTACCTCTTCACCCAAATAACCTATAATACCCTACCCAACTCCAACCTGACCCTGTTTATGACCTGTAGATTACCCAACCTACCTAGGACCTGGCCCAAGTACCCTTTTACCTGCTTTGTTTTAGTATTTAATTGAATTGACACTGATATCGACTTGAGGCACCCAAATCAGAATGCTAGCACTAGATTCCTTTTATTTACATGATTTTTTCATTTAATATTGATTTGTAAAATAGTGGATTGACAGTCCTCTATTGAGTATCACACTTCCTAGATCTAGCATGCACTAGGTAGTTCATTCCATATACTATTTAACTCTCTCTTGTGGTGTTGTTTTCTTATTTGAGGTAGTCCTTCTGAGCCAAAGAGGAGTTCCTATGATCGACCAAGATCATAAGTCTACACATCCACATTCCAACCCATCACCAAACAACGGGTAAACCTCCTACACCCTTATCTCTTTAGTCTCGATTGTATGCAAAAAGGATCGAAAGAGGGTTCATAAATTTGTGTACTCTTTAGAAGAGGGAATTCTGTAGAGATGGAAGAAATTTATTAACTTAATGTAAATGATCTTTACCTTAAAAATTTTTATTGTAAATTATAAAATAGCTAACGTTTCTCCATGAAAGATAATCAGAAACACTTTGCCAATGATGCATCTTTGTCATAATTTAGAAAAAGAGTTCCAATTTCTAGTAAATATCTTAGGAAGGTAATGATTCTTATCCTTGGATATTAAATTGACAACTACGAATATGTTGTAGACATTGAAGTGATATAAGTGTGTAATTATCTATTTGGTAATTCGGAACACTTACAATATATTTAGGCTATGTCAAGGTTGAAACAAAATATTTTTGTAGGGGTATATATTTCTTGCTTCTCGTTAATCCTTAGATAATTCATGGTTGGGTTGAAAATAATGGAGTTCATGGGCATACATTTTCCTTACACCAACAACCACCATATCTTAGTAAGATGGAATAAAATTTTTAGATGGAAATCTCTATGTTCTAAGGGAAAATGAGAACTTCCCTGCCATTGGTGAAAATATAAACCTAGGATGAGTGTGTAGCTAATTCTTAGGATGAGGCAATGAGAATGTGACTTAGGACTGTTATGGTTAATGAGATAACTACTCATCCATGAAGATGATGTGAAGTTCATTAGACCTTGTAATGGCTATTCAAAATTCTCTAAATGTTGATTTCCCAAAGAAGGTATTACTATAGCAACAACAATAGTTTCTTGTTAAGAATAGGAAGAAATATTTCTTGTTGTGTTTCATACAAGATCGATATTGCTATCTCACATATCCGGATAACAAAAAGAAATAATAAATTATCATTTTCTTTTATTATAAGCTATTGTGTAGATATTTAATGATAATTATCGAGACATTAAAATAATTATCTTATCTTATCTTAACTTATATTATGTGATTTGTTAATATAAATCTTTCAATAAGGTACATCGAAGAAGGTGAGATTGGTAGTACATAATTGATGCACATTAAGTTATTTGAGTATGATGTTTGATGTATTTCATCCTTATGCTATTAGTATGAATTTTAATATTGGGGTACTTATTCATTATAATATCTTATGACATAAATTATTAAGCGGCATAATGGAATTTTCTTTCTCGGTTCACCAAATTGATCTTATCTAATGAATTACAGGAAAGTGAGTGAAGTTAGTAGCGAGGAAATAAAGAGACAGAATGGTTATCTAACTTGAATTTCTATGCTTACTTTATGAAAATAAATATTGTAGCCAATTTTTTTGAAATGAGATATTATTTATTATGATTAAGAAGTCATTGAATTTGATGGGAAAGTGATTATTTGAGAAAGCATTTTGAGCTTCTATGTATTATGTTGTAATATGGTTATGACATTGATATTTGATCAATAGATCATTACTTGCTTCTTGTTGAAAAGCTATTGTTTATTTAACCTGAATTTCTATAAGACCTAAACTATGTACTAGCATCATTGATTGGGTATTATTATAACCTTATGATTTAGAATGAATATATTTTTTCAGTTGATTGAAAAGGGTTGTTATGATTCAGTAATATCATCAATAAGTTAAAGTGTTACCTTATGAAATTAGTGATGTAATATGCACTATAACCATAGAAGACATATTGCGAACACTTAAAAGTATTTTTAACAAAAGGTTGTAAAATCTCTTAACTCAATTAAGAACAAAATGCTTAATAGATAATATGTTATTTCTTAAGTATTTATTTGAAAAACCAACATAAGGGTGAATCTTCTAGTAGAGTAATCACCCTAGAAGGAAAATAATAATTTACAACTTCTAATGTCAAGACAAAGTTTGAAATGCAATGAATGAGTCTTTGAATTTTCAATGTTGAACTTTGGGGTAGGAACAAAACCTTAAAATGACTAAGTTTAGTTGTTACATGATCAAATCCAATTCTTGTAACAAGATAAAAGACTCAATGTAATATTGATAGGTGTGAGAGTAAATAGAAATAGAACCAAGATGTTCTCATACAAATAAGCATACATCAACTGAGAAATGGTAAAATGAAGTATAAGTCCTATCAGTTTTATCATCATAAAATATGTGATGTGATGAATAGTTATGTTGAAGTTTTACTCCAACTACCAATATGAAATAAGGCAATTCATTCTTAATCAGATTAAACTTAATTACCTAAAGGACCCATAGAATATGGGATATGGTTGGGAAAGAACTGTATGGGAGATTAAATCCCTGCATACTAATCTAATATGAAATCATAGTTATGATGCCAAATGCAAATGATGAACTTGATGTTCGAGAACATACAAATTGTGCTCACCTAAAGTACTTATCAAACAGATTCACTATGAAGGATTGGGATCTGTGCTCCCAAAAAGAGTTAATTAAATACAACCATAATTAAGACATGACAAAGATAAACATATGCCAAATAATTGAATGTGAAATTCAATAGCTGATATACATTTGAATATATATTTGGATGCCAAATAAATTGGCATGAAGATCCAATAAGAATAATAAAGCTACCACATTGGTAGTACTAAGTAACCTTACAAATAAAAAGATTCTAAAAGTATCTCGAGAAATGAACCCAATTTGGGTATGTAGATTGTTATATAATTCACTTAAGAGGATTAGTGTATCACTAAACTGAGATAACTAATAAGAAGAAGATACATATGCATGTATGATAGACCCTGATTGACATAAAGGTGTAAAAGTACACCTAGATAACTGATTCAATAGAATAGAATAAGTGTTATTAAAAGGGGCTAATGAAAGTGATACAATGTATCATAATTACTGAGTAATTATGTAGCTTTGCATAATTACACATATGGGTAAAGTACAACATTGATAGTTGTTTACTCCCTGGATAATGAGAGACAATAATTTATAGATGATGGAAATGAATCATTAATTATGTGATAATGTTTGCAAATAAAGATATAAGGAAGTGAATAACTTATATATGAAATTTATTGGTAGAAATAAATGTAAATTACTTAAAGGAACTACATTCAACCTATTGGAATACTTTGATGTAGGGCCCTAGATACACTTCTTTCATGGAGAAATAGTTGTGGAATCTATGGTAACTGTTATGCGGAGTAAAATAATTATGATACAATGTTTCAAATTTATAACACCATTGTTGAATGCTCATCCATATAATAACTAAATAAGTGATTATGGTAAGATGAAAAGTTCCTATTAGTGTGAAATCACAGCACCCCAAATGAGTTATGGATATTCTTTTCTAAGAAAGGGTCGTTTGGTGTGATTGCATAACATTGAACTTTCACCAAGGTGTGGGACCTTGTAAAAGTGGGAAACATCTCCAGAGAAGGTTGATTCCTCTTCCTAAAATACCTGCCATGAGCTACTCCAGTGTAGGAAAACTAAACCTATCCTAATCTAACCATTCCAAAGAACTAAGGGAGAGAAAGAGGAAAAAATAGATCCTACACTAAAGCGGTGATACACCAATAAAAGAAGCGAGATATATTGTTGAGGAGAAAGAAACAAAAAAATGGAGATGAGGGATGTCAGACGAAGTAACATGGTTCAGATCTTCAAATTCACCATTAAAATCCATGAAACACAACATCTTGCACCTGTAAATGTGAAATACATGCACAGAAAAACAAATCTAGAAGGGAGAGGCATGGAGAAACAAAAAAATGATGCAAAGGGTTGAAGAACACCACAAAAACATGTTTTTATTGTTCTAGAAGGTACACCGACCATTACATTTCTAGAATAGAGGAAAAATACATTTTCGAGGTGTAGGAGAAGGTTCAATTCTCAAAAATGCCATCGAGAAAAAAATTTGTGAGTTTCTCTATGCAAAGAATGTCCCCTTTCTCAAATGAGAAGTGTTACAATATACATAGAAAGAAAAGAGAGAGAAGAGGAAAAGTCGAATCTTGCTCCAACCACCATGAGATATGCATTGAATCTCACTTGAAAGTTCAACCACTAAAAATCAATGCCTTCTACAAATACGCCCACAATATGTTACTTTGGTTCACTAGTGGATTGAATCGAATTAGATCTTGTTTCTAAAGAGATTGGATTCTGTGTTAATGGCCTAGAAGATGTTTCTTCATTTTTACCTACCAAGCCCCGAAAAATGATTTTTAATCCTTTCATGGCATAGAGGACGTCGAGACACTTCCAACGGTGTCGATTCACAATATTGCGATCCACGAGTAGAAATATATGCCCCTTTGAAGTTTGTACTTGGGTCCGTATAGGAGGCGGGAAACAACTTAAAAATGGGTCCCCTTTTGATATGGGACACGTGGCACTCTTTGGTTGGTTGGGGAGATGCACTTCCATCTTTTCCTTTGTGCCCCTTTTTGACAAAAGGAAAATTTTCACCTTTTCCTCTAACTCCCTGCTTTGGCTTTGACTCGAGCTCAAACGCTTGAATTTTTCCCTTTTTATTTTAGAGCCTTCCCGAGTCTGTCAAATAGATTTAAGACATAGATTCATGTGTGAGCCATTTCTTCTCTTTCTTCTAGAGACGGGTCATTTAAAATTTTACAGCCCCACCATTCCATTGTAGAGTCCACTGCTATGACAGCTTTGTCATCCTGGAATGTGAGCTCATGGGTCTGAGTCATTTCCTTCATAATTTCCTTATGTACACAAGTTATCTTGACCAAATTTACCGGGGATGAAGTTGGGATAACAATTTGGTGACTCATGCGGACATCGCTTGCTAGATGAAGAGACCAGTGGCCTTGAAGCATCCATTGGGCATGGAGTCTACCTGATAAACATGAAACTGATCTAAACTTTTGAAGATTTGATCCCTAAGCCACTGTGAGCCTGATTGTATGCCTTTTCTATGTTTTGTCTGACCCTGAGTCTGCACTCTCAATTTTCATAAGGAAATATTGGAAATGGAATTTCTGAGAGTAGAAAATTATTTTAACTCTGGGGCTTTCATCTGTCTCCTAAAATGGATTGTTTTGAAATGAATTTAGTTGCTCTACATTTGTTTTATTTGAATATGGAAACTATTATAGGTAACTATGAGTTTCCTGCTATGAATACTAAAGAGCCTAGCTTTATGCACCTTTGGAGCAATGCGAACAAAACTTATATATATACCAAATCATACATGCCTCAAATGAGACATGCAGAGTGTGCATAAGAACTCTTCTCACTGGAAACAAATTCTAATCCTACTCCTACACTAACCGCAGAGAAATAATACTAAACAAATCCTGTTACGAGGCATGGAGAAGTAGCTTCTCTTTCTCAAGAGGGGCAAACATGTAAATGATTTGATGCTAAATATAGATGCCTATATGAGTGAAAAACTAACAATAAGTCGGTCCTCCACCCAAATCATCAAGGTATCAACATTAATGGAAAATACCTCCTTAAGCTAACTTGAATTCGGCTCCTAGAGGTATTGATGATGACCCTCGGTGCTTTGGTATTCATCCTCATGCCCTGAAGTAGGCATGATAGGTTTTATCTTCTCCTTGGCTCTAATGAAGCCAAGTACCTAGTGGGCATGGTCTAATCCTTTGGATTCACCCATTTCTCTGAAATTCAACTCCAAAAATGGAGTCTTCTTGTGGACCTTCTTGGGTGGATGGTGTGAGAGAGATGATGACATCCTCCTTCCTTTTCCCTTCCTCCTCCTTTGAAGAACATGGAAGATCAAGATCTTCCAACCTTAGTTCCAGAGGGCCATTATAGAATGCAGGTTGTTATACTTGGATATTCTCCTTCATGGTAGTAGGTTCATGTGATTAGAATGTTGAATATGGAGGAAAAATGATGTTATCTCCTCAGGATCCTCCTCATTAAAGAAATCTTCCAAGTCTAACAGGCAGTCTTCCTCCTTGTTGTCCTGTTGCATGTGCTCTACCTCCTCCATGGTGCCTTCCTAATCTACAACTTGATCACCATGGCTCCCTTCACTCTCAAACATGAATTTTGAAAGATCAAACTCTTCTTCAACATTAGAGCTTGAAGGGGATGAAGTGGGAGGAAGAAGCTGGAGGTTCTTTTGTATCTTGTTCCACACTTGGGGCCTCTAAAACTATATGGTCCTCCTCCTCTCTTTGTAAATTCAAACTTATCCACTCTTTCGGCTCTTCAACCTTAACCACCTCTATTGTCTTTACCATCAAGGGAATCCTTTTAAACCCAAATTTAGTAGCCCAACTCATCAAATTGACTATTATTTCTTTTTTGTTAGGATCCTCTTCTTGCTTTGTCCTTGTCTAGATTCTTGAGTATATTCCTAACATGGACTTGGGAAAGTAAGAGGAGTAGTAGGTTGAGGTTCAACCAGCTTTGCAATTTTTTTGGTGGGGAGGGAGGTGGAACTTCTTGTTTTTAGAGGGGATGACTATTTGGGAAAGGAAATGGGAGAATAAATGATATGGGGTGGAAGACTAGGGAATGGAGAAATGGAATCTTTGCTTGGGAAGCAATGGGAAGCTTGGAAATTGGAGCTTAGGTTGAGAGGGTGTTGCTTAATAAATAGAAAAAGAAAAGCTATGAGATGTTAGACTTACCCATTGATGAGGTTGTCTTGACTCCAACTCATAAGCCTCGATCTCCTTAGTCCATTGTGAAAGTTGGGGCAACATTTCAACCATGAAGTCTAGCTTCTCCTGAGGGCTATAATGTGTTGGAAAAGGGCCTTCCCATGGAAAAGGTGCCCTGTAACCAATCTTGAATGCCTTCGTTTGTGTTATGCCCCTTCGTGAACCATGTCACCTCCATTTTTGATTTTTCTCCAATAAACCAACATTCTCCACATAGCTTTCACCATTGTATGCATCCCCTTTTTCTTGATAATCTCCATGGCCAAATGAACTTTGACTCTCCTCATATGGGTAAGCATAATGGTCTAGATCTGATCATAATGCTAATTTAGAGGAGTTGGGAAATGCATTGGAGGTGGAGTGCATTCTTTGTAAGTGTGAGTTCCATGAAGGGAATGAATTCATGATTGCACAACCTCATGGAATGGGAGAAAATTAAGGGGATGTAAGAAATAATGGGTGGAAATGGATGGGAATAAGGTCTATAACTCGGAGGATGGGTTGTTGACCGAGATGTTCTTGAAAGTGCCTCAAATGCTGAAATCTTCACCAAGAGCACATTGAACTGATGAAGTGAAGTGGTAAGGTGCTTCGAGACTTGTCCCACAAGCATGCTAAAAATTTAGTTGTAAAATCATAGCACCTCCAAATGAGTTATGGATATTCTTTTCTAAGGCAGGGAGATTTGGTGTGATTGCATAACATTGAACTTTCCCCAAGGTGTGGGACCTTGCAAAAGTGGGAAAGCTCTCCAGAGAAGGTTGGTTCCTCTTCCTAAACTACCTGCCATAAGCTACTCCAGTGTAAGAAAACTAAACCTATCCTAATATAACCATTCTAAGGAACCAAGGAGAGAGAAAGAGGAAAAAACAAATCCTACACTAAAGCGGTGATACACCAGCAAAGGAAGTGAGATATTCTGTTGAGGGAGAAAGAAATAAAAAAATGGAGATGAGGGAGGTTAGACAGAAGTAACACGGCCCAGATCTTCAAATTCGCCATTAAACTCCATGAAACACAACATCCTACACCTATAAATGTGAAATACATGCACAGAAAAACAAATCTAGAAGGGAGAGGCACGAAGAAACAACAAAATGATGCAAAGGGTTGAAGAACACCACAAAAACATGTTTTTATTGCTCTAGAAGGTGCACAGACCATTACATTTCTAGAATAGAGGCAAAAATACATTTTCCAAGCGTAGGAGAAGGTTCGCTGCTCAAAAATGGCATCGAGAAACAAATTTGATAGAGTTTCTCTATGCCTAGAATGTCCCCTCTTCTCAAATGAGAAGTGTTGCAATATACATAGAAAGAAAAGAGAGAGAAGATGGAAAATTCGAATCTACTCCAACCACCATGAGATACGCATCAAATCCCACTTGAAATTTTAACCACTAAAAATCAATGCCTTCAAAAATCTACCCACAATATGTAAACCGGTTCCCAAGTGGATCGAATCGAATCGGATCTAGTAAATTGAAGAGATTGGATTCTATGTTAATGGCCTAGAAGGATTTTATTCATTTTTACCTACCAGTCTGAAAAAATGAGTTTTAATCCTTTATGGCATAAAGGACGTCAAGATGTTTCAACGGTGTCAAATTCACAATATTTTGAGCCACTGAGTTGAAAGATATGCCCCTTTGAAGTTTGTATCGGGTCCATACGGGGAGGGTGGGAAAACTATTTTAACAATGGGTCCCCTTTTGATATGGGACATGTGGCACTCTTTGGTTGGCTAGGAGATGCGATTCCATCTTTTCCTTTGTGCCCCTTTTTTTGACAAGAGGAAAATTTTCACCTTTTCCTCCGAATCCCCACTTTGGCTTTGAATTGAGCTCAAATGTTGAATTTTCCCTTTTTTATTTTACATCCTGCCCGAGTTTGTTAAATAGATTTAAGACATGGATTTCTGTGACAGATCTGTTTCTTCTCTTTCTTCTCACACAGGGTCGTTTAAAATTTCTCGGCCCTTCCATTCCATTCAGAGTCCCTCTACAACCGGGTTTTAGTCCTAGAATGTGAGCTCATGGGTGCGAGTTGTTTCCTTCAATTTTTCCTTATGTGCATGAGTTGTCTTGACCAAATTTGTTGGGGGTGAATTTGGGATAATAGTTCCCAATGGTGAGTGGGCCATCATGGAACCAATCATGGCATACATGTCTATGAAAATTTTATCAAAGTAGTGTAACTACTGATTACACTATCATGATTTCACCAATATCTAAGTTGAGGGATGCCTGGTGGGATTACATGGAGGAACCAAGATTGACACTTAGAGATCATCACTTATGTATCATTTCTTGATAAAGGAAAGACCAAATGATACACTTGTTGTATTGGATCATAAAGAGCGTTGAGAGGGATCGAGTAGGATCTGTATACTCTCATGTAGATGCACATGATTTATGTGATTATTGGAATGAATTGCATTAATGTTTATGTCAGATTTAAAATATGTGTATTTCAATAGTGAAACATAAATTAAAAAAACATTCCCTAGATGTGAAGTGACAAAAGAGGTTGTTATAAAAAAGAGCATTAAATGCACTAAAATTTCAAAAAAATGTGTTTCGTTATCCATTTTTACCCCTTGACAAAAATGGATAACTTGATAAAATGGAATTGGACATCTAATAGAGTTTCAATGGAGGATATATAAAAATTCAAGTATGGAATCATTTAAAGGAATTTCCTTATGTTTCGGTTTTGCACTTAGCCAAATTTGCAAAAAAATGGTAAAATTTACCTTTGGAGAACATTTCTCTACTTTTTCCTAACTCCTCAGTTCAAGGAAAATCCAAAAAAAAAATAGCAAAATTGAGAGAAAACTAAAGAAGTTAAAAAATGAGGCAGAGTTGGAGTATCTTTGTGATCTCATGGATGACCAACTCATAAATTTGGGTGTAGTGCGGGGATGCTAATTAGTTTGATTGTGAAGTAGTAGAGGGTTAAAAACCCACTAGTTAAGTAGGGTCACAAACTTGTAAAACAAGGCCAAATAAAAAGTGGAAAGGAGAGTGATGTGGGTTTGCGGAATTGACACAATTGAAAAGTGATTCCCAAACCCACAAGTCAAGTTAGGTACCCATGAAATCCCATAAAGCAACTAAGGTGTGGAGGGAGTAACTCGAGTCTACGACCCCTACCAACTGAAGTCATGGAGGCATGAAACCGTGAGTAAAGAAGGTTTGGTTCCACAAGCTAAGGAAATACACTTGTGAACCCCACAAAATGGTGAAGGTAAGAGAAAAATTGACTCGGTCTGCAAGATTTGAAGTCATGGGGGATTGGAAACCCGTGAAATAAAAAAGGTGAAAGGAGAGCGACTTGTGGTTTAAGCTCGAAATCACTTAAAGAAAAGGAACTTTACAAACCTAAGAAAGGAAAAGTATCCCCAAATTCACACAAGGAAGGAAAATAAAAATTGGTATGGGGATGTGAAACGGCAGTGAGTTGGTGAGTAAGTGGCATTTGATTTTGCGAGTAAAGAAAATCAATTCCAAAACCCACAACATAAAGGTGAGTAAAGAAATGAGGGGTCGAGATCAAGTAAAACAAGAAAGGCGATGAGAATGTAATGTGGGGATTTGAGCTCAATGAAGTTAAAGTAGATCTACCCTAGAAACCCGAATGGCCATAACTCACTCCGCAGGGCACCAAATCCAATGAAATTAGACTTTTTGGAATCATCTTTCCATGTACTTTGCATGGAACAATAAAATATGAAAATTCAGTGGGGTTATTGGTGAAAAATTTAAGAAAACTTTCCAAATCCAAAAGAACACATCCTAAGTGAGCTAAAACACATTAATGGATGCAGTATGGGAATTTTCTTCTCTAGCATGCAAAGGAACATTAGAAAATGAGTTTTCATGTTGCCCAAACCTTTTACAGGGCATTAATGATTTTTTTTGGTGGGAAAAGGTGGATTTTAGGATTCTAAATTTCTCTCTTCTCTCAGTGTTTTCTAGATATTGTAATCACTTCTCATTTGAGGAGGGGGAGATATTCTGGGGTATGGGGAAAGCCTGTAAAAATGGTTTCTTAATGTCAATGAGCTGCAAGCCTTCACATGGGCCTAACAAGGATATTTTTTTCCTATATGCATCACATGTAATGCATTGTGTAATATTTCGAAGAAATAAAAAATTATGTTTTGTGGTGTTCCTTCAACCCTTTCTAATTTTTATTGTATTTGCCTTTCCTCTCTATTTTACGGTTGTATTATGTTTGATTTTTGTGTTTCATGGAGTGTAGATGGTGAATGAATATTTGGGTCTATGTCACATTGAGTCTGTCCTCTCCCAACTCCATTTTCTTTTTCTTTCTTGATTAGCAGGATATTTCCACCTATCATTGTCTTTTAGTGTGCAATTTCCTTTTCATAGATCATTCTAACCTCGCTCTCTCTCCTTGGTCCACTGGGCATGGTTAGCTTAGGATTAGTTAGCTGAATTTTACCTTCTAGGATTAGTTTTAACATTATATTAGGTTGAGGAATCTAGCCTTCTCACGGAGGTCCATCTCAAGTAGCAAGTACCACAACTTGAGAGACGGTCCCATGTTAGCAAAAAGTAGAGATCTACATAGTCAAATCGGGGTGTTACATTTTTATGATAACGAGATACTTACAGTGGCACCATCTACGGGAAGCCTCCCAAACTATCGAACTTAGTTAACATGATGTTTTTGGTATGGGATTCATGCCATCTCTCTCGAAGTTAGAGAAAAATATCTCACAACAACAATAAAGTATAATATCTCAAAATGTGTCATGATGGATTTTACCCCTCCCACCTGTTCTTTATACCCTCCAAGCCCTAATTCTTCATTTTTCTCACCTCCCGGGGCTAGAATACTAACTTGTTACTCTATTTTACACTCACTACGTGTTTTCCCTCCTTTGCGATGATTTATTGCCTTACATCATCATTTTTGCTAAATAGTTTTACCTCGGTGTGGCATAGTTTTGCTTCTGGTGATTTTTGATGGTGTACCATGCATACCATTATTATTCCATATCACATTCTTCCTCAAATATCATAAATCCAAAAAATTGAAAAAATTTCAAAACACCTTAAAATTCAAAAAAATCCAAAACATTGGTAAACTATTCAAAAATCCAAAAATGGGTAAAATTTCAAAATACCTTAAAGATTAAAAAAATCCAAACAAATTAGTAAACTATCCAAAATCATAAAAACTAGTAAACAATATTCAAACATTTGAATCATTTATAGGACACAACATCATCTAACATCAACATTTTTCTTACAAAACATATATCTTTGGTCCTCGCTTGTTCTTGTGCATGAATTACAAATCATTTTTATCTACTCCCATTAACAAAAGTTTGTTTACTAGTTATGTGTGTATTCCCTTGCACAATCGATTACTTGGGGTAGTCTCATAGAGCATGAATTTTTTTCATAGGACTCTTGTGTCCTCTTTTTATTCACCTTGCATATATCTTTGCTTAGGCTTCCATTTTTAACCCTTTTCGTATCACTCGAACATGTGAGAACTATAGCTAGATCAGAAAAACATTGGTGCAACTCTCTTAAACATTATTTTTTTGAGTATGTTTGTTCATACTTGTTTCCTTTTTGGTCTTCTTATTTAATTTCTCATATTACATTAATTTATTTATGTCTCTTTGAGTTGGTGTTTTGGCAATGACAAAATATTAGTATTATGGATTTTCATGTTATTTTATACTTTTTGTATGCTTGTATCAAAGAAAGGTTACTCTGAGCCGAGATGGGTTTGTTGATTATATTGAGAAATGATGATAACAAGTTACTCTTGAACCATTTGGGTTGAAAGATATTTCCATTTTCTTTATCTACGTTTTCTTTATCAACATTTCTTCCAACACCACCTGGGGCAATAGGGATTGTATTTATCCCCCACCGTCGCCTTGTTTCTTCCATCCATTGAAACACATCACTTCTTTCCCAATTAATCAATTTGAACAATGACCAATTGATCCATGTTCCAAATCTCTATTATTGTAGTATGCTTCCACTTTGCTAATTATTCATCCTTCTTCTCAATTATCAATCACCCTCTTCTATCACCTAATCAAAACTCTAGGGGGAATCCTTAATTCTGCTCATTTTCCTTCAAAATTTTAATTATATGTAATTGTCTACCATCTTTGAAATGACATCAATTATGTTACACCAAACCAAAAAGGGGAAAATGTAGACACCTAAATCTGCATATGCAATTTTATTACTAAAATTGCACCATTTATCATCTTTCCCATCAATTTTGTTATAATTAGTGATTTCCCACTAATTAGCTAACATTCTCCTTCATCTCGGTCAATTAACGACACTTCATTAATTAACTAGCATTTCCCTTCATTTTGGATGCCAATTAACGACAATTCATTAGTTATAATCCTCTTTTAATTAACTATCATTAGTTAATTAATCTTTTTTAATCCTCTATTTAATCAATAAACCCTCTTATAGGTTAAATCCCTCTTTCAAATCCTCCAAATTCTATCAAATTCCTCCTAAATCACCTCCAAATAGCTTTCTAAGCTTATTTTGGCCTATTAATTAATCCTAGTTGATTAATTAAATCATCTCCAACTCCCATGAGTTGCTTTAGTTCTTAACGAATCTTTCTAAACACGTTTATCCTGCTAATTCTACTTTATCCTTTATCCCACATTCTTTGGGTTTCTAGCTTCTCCTAAATTGGAAAGATATATAAGGAACCTACTACCTTCCTTCACACCTTACACCACACTTTTCTAGTGATATTATAGGCATATGATAAGATCATTTTCCACCATTGAAGAGCTTATTGATCTTGCACCCATTTATCCTCTCTTTGCAAAGAGTAGTAAAGGAAGATCCATACATGGCCATTAAGCCATATTGGTGAGATCATTTCCTCTTCTTGGAGATAGCCATCCTTTGATCTCATTATAATCATAGGAGCAACTATTATCTAGAAAGCATATCTAAATTAGAAAGGAATGGATTAGTGTTTTCAAGTTCAATTTGGATGCAATAATTAACTTTTATTCTGTATAGCTTTATCATGGTGTTTTTGGTAGATTAACTAGGTTAGGATTCTACTTGGTGTTAGTTTCCTTTCATTAACTTAGTTTTATTTATTCACATGCACATAGAAAGCATGGCTTCCTCTTAGATGGTAGTTCTATTTGTTCACACCTAGTCACAAGAATTTACGAGCTTCCAATAGTCCAAAAGACCTTATTTGGGAAGAATACAACATCCTTCACTAATTGATATTGTGAGCCATTTGATTTTCCATTAATGAAGAAGGCATTGAAGATCGGTTGGAATTTCTCAATGAGATCAAGCAAGAGACCAAAGACTTCTCGGTATGAATACTTCAAGTCTATTCAGATTGTATCCACCCTTTCTGGGCCACCTTGAAGCTACAAAAGACTTACCCTTCAACCTTGAGTTCTAGAGATTTTTATCTACGATCCATCTATCATTTTCTATTATATAGATTATAATTATATTTGGTGAGCTACTTGATTATTTTAAAAAGAGCTAACATCCTCCAAAGAAGTCCCTTTGGATTCTTGGAATCAACCTTTATCGAGAAACTCGTTTAACCATCTATATAATCAATTTTGTTTAAGTATATTTTATCTATAGGTTTCTTCATTGAAGAAAAGAAGAAGTATATTTTATCCATCAACAATTACATTCATCGTGATGGGTATCGGTAAACATCACTATCTTTCAAGTTCAGTCTATTTTTGTTATTTTACTTCATTACGTTAAAGTTGGAAAGAAAAACTCTCGGTACATTCTAGCACGCCCAAAGGCTTTGTTGTTGCAAATCAGTAGCACCCTGGATGCAAATCAAGGTTCTGAATTGATGTTTTAGGCATCCAGTGTGATTGCACAACATGGAAACCTCTCTCCAAGTGTGGGACTTGTGAAAATGAGAGAGGAATCTCTAGATTAGAGGCTGGTTCCTCAAACTCCTCTGATTTAGATCTATATTTTGCACAACTACAGAGGTTCAGATCCTAATCCTACTCTAAATTGCAAGGAGACAGGGATAAAAATGCAAAAATGAAACTAAACTAAAGATGGTGATGCACCAAAAGGAGTGGTGAAACATTTTTTGCCATGTAAATAGACACAAATTCATGAAATGCAACAAGGGAAAACATACACAAGCTGATAGATGTAATTAGAGGTCTTAAAATGAAGTAAAACAATACAAACAGAGGACTGAAAGCATTCACAGAGTTTACACTGTCAATTCCATGTAAAAATCTCTTGCATTCCACCCTCAAAGAGGTATAAACCTACTACAATACTTGAAAAAGGTCTGATTCTTACAACTATCACTTGTTGGAGGTGAAAGAAGAATTTTTCTATGCCAAAAAGTGTTCAACCATGAAGAAATGAGCCAAATCTAGCTTTTACAGTACATGGGTAAAGCCCAGGAGAGAGAAAATGTGAAAAATGCATGGGAGCCATCCCTCATTGATGGAAAATGCATTAAAATAGCATGGAGGACCTTACAAACCCATACCCTATCATTTTTACCATATTGGAGAAGAATGCGACCCATTCTGTATTAAATTTGGTTGTTGAAATGTCATTTACGGCCATGGACACGTATCGGAACCATTTTGAATTTTCTCTCTC